>CM060905.1:104372605-105622605 GCA_030737815.1 Allium fistulosum
AATTTTAAATAAATTCTGGCTTCGTTCCTTTTCGAGGACGAAAAGTTTTAAAGGGGGGAGGAATGTGATAACCCAGATTTTTGAACACTGGTTAATTGATAATTAACTGGATAAATTAATAGGAATACTGATTTATAGATTAAATAATTCTGATAATAAATATTTATATTTAATTAATTAACTAATTAATTTAAGATAATCAATTTATAATTAAGTGAGTAAATTTCTTAAAGAAGTAATTAATGGATAATTACTTAAAGTAATTAGAAGGAGTAAATTACTCAATTTTAAAGGTTAATAAATATATAATCTGGCAATATTGAAAAGATTTGTTTGTGAAAGCTAATAAAATTTTATTCTATTTATAATATATATATTTGATATATATTGTGAATGAAAATATCTTTAGTTTTAAATAAAAAATGAATTTTCAAATTGTAATATATATATGTAAGTATATGTTATAATTTGATATTGTTTGAAATTTATTTTAATCTATTGATAATTTATATATAATATGAATATATTGTGATTAAAGCTTTGTTTTAAATTTAATATCTTTCAAAAGTTAAAGATTAATTCATTTGTTTTCAAAATATAAGATAGTTATTTATTTTAAAAATATGATAGTTTAAATAAAGTTTTGTTTTCTTTAAAGTGCTTAGCATAAAATAGTTATAAATATATATATATATAGTTTTAAATAAGCTTTCCTTTTAATATCTCTTTAATTTAAATGGTTTGTATATATAAACATAAATAAATTTAGTACTAATTCACATTTACATAAATACATAAATATCAAGACAAATTCATATTACATAATTTAAAGAGAATCATAAATACTTTTATAATAAGGATTTAAACACAATTCTACTAGATTTTAACATTTGTAAGATAATTAACATGCCTTAACATTTGTATATGCATGCAAGTTAACAAGTGGCCTTCATTTAATTTATTTGAAAATTTAGAAAACTAAATTATCTTAAATAACATATGTTAGAGAAACCTGGTTATTTCTTTCCCGTTCAAAGTTTTTCTTTTCAGTTCAAATCTTTTCCATCTTCTTTTTCTCTCCATCTTTCTAAATTCAAAAGAAAATCAAAATCTGAAACCTGAAATTCAAAATCAAGCAAAGTTCTTCACAACAATAAAAATTGAAACTTCAACCTGCTATTCAAATAAAGCTCAATCTGCAACATTCAAACCTGAGCAATTCAAGTTAGAGATTCAACTAAACAAGCTTCCAGATTTCAACTATTAACAAGCATGCAAAGGAGAATCAAAAGCTTTTCACAAATCAAATTTAAAAACCTGGAAAACACTGCTCTGCTTTGTTCTCTGTTAATTTTAAGGTGAGTAAACTATCTTGAACTTATATTATATTTTGATGTTTGGATAAATACTTGAAAGTATGATTGTGAAAATGGTTTGTATAGATATAAAATAAGATTTCATGCCTATATATATGAATTTTGAGTATGCATGTCTGTATATATATGTATGTTGAATTGAGTGCATGTCTGTGAACAAGCAAATATGCCTCTGTTTAAAGTTTTACAGGCTTTAAGCAAGTTCAATTTCCAATTTCTCTTCACCTAATTTATTTTAAGCTTTGTTGTTCAAACAAAATGTGATTAAATTATCAAGATCTTGATTTTAAAATTACTGTAAGTATAATTAGTTTGAGTATTTGCTAGAAAATTAGAAATTACAGTAAAAGCCCAATGCATGTCAAAAATTCAAATGTTAAGATTTTGGGACTCATATACATCATCAGATTCGTATGTAAATACCATGAATTTTAATAACAAAATCATAATTTTTAGTTTTGATTTGGGGTGTAATTTTGGGGTTGAACGGAAAACCTACTTTGGGCATTTTCTAGCGATCGGCAGGGTGATGGTTGTCGGGCTTGGGGCTGAAGGTAACTGGAAGTCAGGGGATCCATGGAAAATGTTCGAAGGATTTTTAGGTCGTTATGGTGATCGGATGATGGCGATTTAGGGCTTTTGGGAGCTGTTTGATCGTCAATGTTTCTCGAGTTCGTGCTTCGTCTTGGGTGGACCGGAAGCGATCGGAGGAGGCTAGTTCAATACGACGTATCGTGGAGCAACTATAGGTGGATGGGCGACCTCTCTGGTGGTCGAGATCGTCGAAGCAAGGCGTTCTTGGTTGATCGAGTTGGGTTCCAGTAGGTAGTCAATTTGCTCGATTTTGTTTTGGCAATCGATACGATGTTCGGGAGTTCGATTTCGTAGATATGGGCTGTCGTTGACTTGTCGGAGGTGGTGGCAAGGGTCGGAGATACTCCGACCATCTGTGCACGTGCACGCATAATCATACGTGTCTGGGTTCGTGCATACGTTTGGGGAAGAAGATGAAGTGTTCGGGTTGGACTCGAGGAATTCGTGGAAAATACTCGGGAAAAAGGAACGTGGGGGAAACTCGAGTTATACTCGGGAAAATCATAGAAATGCTCGGGTCTGCTGTTATAGTGTAAAAACAGGTTTTATAAAAACTAAAACAAATCAAGTTTTATTTAAACAAAGTTTGTTAAACTACTTCTTTTGTAAATAATGAAATGTTTATCCAAGTTTAAATTAGTTAAAGGTTTTTAAATAAAAATTATTTCAAATTTATTAAGTTAAGTGTTAATCTATATATAACCTTTATTAAAAAAAAAGAAGGTTTATTTAATATGATTTTTAATGATAAATTAGAAGTTAATTAAGATAATTACTTTTTGAAAGTAATTAAATGGAAGTAATTAAGGATTAATTACTTAAGTATAATTTATTTAAATATGGATTAATTGAGGTAATTTATTTAAGAATAATAAATTAATGGAAGTAATTAAAGGATCATTTATTTATCAATTAATTAATTACTTAATGGGATTGATTAAAGTTTAATTATTATAAATGGTTAAGGTTAATTCGTTTATATAATTAATTAAAGGCTAATTACTTAATGTAATTAAAAGAAATTAATCAAGAATGATTAATAAAAAGGGGTAAGTAAAGAATAATTACTTATTGTAATTAAGGAATAATTAATCAGGGAAGATTAATTAAGATAAATAATTAAGAAATGATTAATTAATTTATGTTAAGTAAGATGGATTAAGGTAATCCAAGTAATTAAAGGTTAGAAATTAATTTAATTAGAGATTAATTAAATTAATTAAGAATGAATTGACTTGTTATGGAATTGGTTGAATGATATTAGATGCCTTGGATTAGTTGATATATCTGATATGTGATTGTGATATGAGATGTTTTGGATGAATTGTGATAATGTAAGTTATCTATTTGTGATAGATTTGTTATATGAATATGATATCCTGAATTTAAATTAAATTGTTTAACTGAAAAATCTTGGTTTAAAGGATGACATTTGATTCGAAGAGACCGGGGTCGGGTATCAGAAATATACCCGAAACCACTTCGATTTGTAATCTATAATTCTTTATAGATTTGTTTTGTAAATCGAATAGGCTGGAATGAAATAAATCGAGTAATCTGGATCATTGGAACTAAGTAACGATACTTAGATATTATTTTGTGAAATAAATTGTTTGAATATAATAAGTAAGAACTCGTAGAAGATACGAGTTACCCTGGTTTTATATAAGATCTATGAATTGAAATTTCATGTTAGATGAGTTTACTCACGCTGGTTTCCAGCCTGACCCGGGTGTTACTTTGATGTAATGCTCGGGTCAGACCGAGTATTACAGATTTTCAGGTAAGGACGTTCAGGAGCTCAGGAGGCAAGCTGGATGGAAGGAACGTATGGAGTGATATCCGTTGTATATATTATTGTTGATTATCTGAGACATGTTTTCAAATTGTCATGTGTTGTGTAATAGTGTAACTCTGATATATAAAATGTATAAGTGTATTGATACAGTTCTTTTTGTAAAACTGTTATTTATGTGATATTATATTTTGATCCGCTGCGAATGTGAGGTTTATGTATTTTGGTGTTTCTATTTTCTTCTTCTTCTTCCTCCTCTTTCTTCTTTTTCTCTAACTATCTGGGATTTTCGGGTTCGAAATTTCCGGGCCGTTACATTTGGTATCAGAGCTGAAGGTTAAGCGAGAACCTTGGCTCTATTGGGATTACTCGTTAAGGATAGGGTCAATGGTACCCTAGAACGAGATGAGTGTATATATATATATATATATGAGAGCGTAATTGTTATTTTCTTATATAAGTATTTTAAATGATTTTATATAAGAATATATTTTGATATATATAATGATATTTATTTCTAATAAATATTAAGGTAATTGGTTGTTAAAATATTTGAATTAAATTAAGTGGTAATAGAAATACCACCAAATTAAAATTGAATGAAGCTAAGTTTGAAATGGATCCAAACTGAAATTAAAATCCTGAATTTGTAGAAGTGTTATCAGAATAAAGATAATAATGAATTGGTTTCCAGATATGATAATCTTGGTTATTATCATAAATGGTTATTGTGTTTAATAATGAAATGTTTTAGGGAAGTAAAACATTTAGGCAAATAAGACTTGTAAATTGTAGTGGGTTTTAAATTGTGAAATTTTAAATTCTAAATCCAGAAAACTTGAAATTATTTTTGAATTAAAACCAAAGGTGGTTTAAAAAAAGTAAGGTATAACTTGGTATGTAAAGAAAATGTATATATGAGGATATACATAATATTAAAGATGATTTGAAATAACTCTTAGTATTGAGTTTTAAATTGGAATATGATGTGAAACCCAAGGTGTAGTAAGTTTTTAAAACTTAAAGGGGGAAAGATTATTAATCTAAAGTTTAAAATTTGAATGGGAATTCAAATTGTGTAAAGTTGACCGGATTAAGTAAATTTAATTTAACTTGGAGGAAGTTAAATAAGTTTGAATGAATAACTTGAATTGGAAATTTCAAGATGAAATTTAAATTTAACTTGGGTAGTTAAAATGGTTAATTTAAATGGCAGTTATGAGTGATCTCAAAATGGGTTTGAGATCTGGAAAATTGAAAATGGATAATAAATTAGAATCTGAAGATTAAATTGTTTTTGAACTCTAATTTGAAATTTGAAATAAGCTAAGTAAAGATATTTTAAAATGGAATTTTGGAATTCGGATTCAGAATTAAATGGTTTAAAGATTTAAGTTGTTAAATTAAAAATAAAGGTTGATTGATTTAAAAGTAAAGGGTTAATTTAATTTAAAGGATTAAATCAACATTTAAAATATTTAACTCAAATTTATATAATTCGAGATGGTTTTAAATTGAGATTTGAATGGAATTAGTTCAGATTGAATTTGATTTGAATTAACTAGAATTGTGATCAAAGATGGATAAGCATAAGTTTAAATGGAAAATTTGAATTGAAATAATTTGAAATAAAATTGAAGTTGAATGAGTTCAAATTCAAATGGGAATTGGGGTTAATTCAAACTGGAATTAATGTGAATTGAAAATTTGTTCAATTTGAAATTTATTTGAATTAATTTGAAATTGTAATAAAAGTGAATATGTTTAAAATCAAATGGAATTTGATCTGAATTTGGAAAGGAATTAAGGTTAATTCAACTTGAATTGGGATTTGATCAATTTAATGGGAAATTGATTTTAATGGAGATTGGAAAACTAAACAGTTTGGCTCTGGTTTATTCTCAAAATAAATTGTTTTAGTACAAATATATTTTCCAAACTATTTACTATACAATCTTTCTTCTTAAACCCTAAACTATCCTATACTTATTTTACAAATATTTTAGAACTATTTAACTATTTTGAAATTGTCTTATAAACTAATTACTATTTTTCAGTTACTTATATCTAATTACTATTTTAAAAACTATTTTCCAATTATCTAACTATTTTATACCTACTTAACTATTTTACAGCTATTTTACAAACTAATAACTATTTTTCAACTACTTATCTATTTTAAACTTTTTCAAGCTATTTTTTTTATTTATTTAAATTGGTCAGAGTTCAAACTGTTTGTAATTGAAGTAATAACTCAATTGGAAATGGAAGGAATTAAGAATAAGTAAATGGAATTAAAGGAAATGTGAATAGAAAATAGAATTGATTTGGCTAATAACCAATAAAGATAAATACGTCGGATATACATATATTATTCTATTCGCATAGTGATTTGATCCAGATTCGAGCACAGAATTTCGAGATAGTGTTATCGATCCGAGTTGGGATTTTTCGCTCGATTTTCGACGGCGAACCTGAATATGGATTGTTGATTGGTTCTGGATATTCTCTATCATAGTTGTGACTATGCAAGGAGAATGACGGTTTCTGATCAAGAAACCAGATCTAAGTCCACACTAGGAAGTCGGGTGGACGATACTAGTTCGGAAGTGAAATTGTGTGATCGAGTGAGCGATCAAATTGATATAGCGTACGGATGATATGTGTACATCATACGAGTTTGTATGAAATTGACATTGAAAATTTGTGAATAAGGAATTTGAAATGGTTTTGAAATGAAAAGTATATTGGTGAAATATAATGGAATTGGATATTTCTTTGGTTGAAATTTACTTTATGGAAGTAAGTAAAGGGTAAATAACTTTATAAAGAAATCAAACTTGAATATTTGATTTGGCAATAAATAAAGTTATATTTTGTAATATGATAAACTTCCCTTATTGAATCTAGCCAGAATAAAAAGGGTTTTGAAATATTTAAAGTATAAAAGAGGTTTTATACAAGTTTGAAATGATCCAAAGATTTTTAAAGTTATATATATCTATATCTATATATATAAAGGATCTTATGAGAATGATTTTGGAAAAGGTTTTGGGAACCAATGTAATTTGGAAAGGCTTTTGATTTTGAGAAAATCAATTTTTGATTTTGGGAAAGCCAAGTTTGGAACTATCGATTTTGAGAATCGATTTTGTGTAAAGGAGATTTTGATATAAATCATAAAGGATATGATTTGAAGATACTATAAGTGTATAGTATAAAGTGTTTTGAAAATAGCTCTGGGGAAAAAGGCGCTTCCTTGAAATGAACTTCTCAGGAGTGCCACAGGGTGGTACTGCCTTGAACCCCAAGGGGGGATTCTAAAGTTGATCCTGTGAGGAGTCCGGGCAAAACTAGTTCCTGAGGATTATTTGTGTAGCGAAATTCGAGGGGCTGGTGCCCACAGAGGCATTTGGGTTATGCTGTGACGACAGTTTAACTCGATGTCACTGCGATCTACTGCAGACCATAGCGAAAGTCATGTGTGCCGCTGAGAGCCAACTGTCTACGTTTGATTTTATATCGGTAGACTGTGACACTATGGTAACATAGCGAAAGTCGTTTGTGCTGCTGAGAGCCAACAGTCTGCGTTTGATTTTATATCGGTAGACTGCGACCTATGTGGGAGAAGTTTCATTATTTGGCAGCGAAATTCGGTGGCGCTGATGCCTACAGTTATATGGGTTTGTGCTGTGATAGCAACGTAAGGCCCGGGTATAACTGCAATCTGTAGCGGGTTCCATGGCGTAATCGAGGAGCGCGGAGACCTACAGTTATCTGTGGATTTTGTCGGGACGGCAACGTAACCATCGGGTTAACTGCGACCATGGATGGGGGTGATGATTTCCAGAGCATTCTCACCAAAGATATTTTCTCTATTTTCAAAACTGTTTTCTATATTTTCAATAAATTATTTTCCAAATATTTTCACTGGGTGTTGAAACTGGGTCTGCTAAGTACTTATAGATTTTCAGTCTTACGCCTGATCAACGTATGACCGAATTTCTGTAAGAACAAGGATTGACTTGTTAAGACATCGAGTTATAAAAGTATTTTTATAAAAACTAATTTAGTAATATTATAAAGATTTTTAAAGTATTCTAAAAATGTTTCAAAGAGAAAATTTAACTGATATTAAGAATTTTAAATAAATTCTGGCTTCGTTCCTTTTCGAGGACGAAAAGTTTTAAAGGGGGGAGGAATGTGATAACCCAGATTTTTGAACACTGGTTAATTGATAATTAACTGGATAAATTAATAGGAATACTGATTTATAGATTAAATAATTCTGATAATAAATATTTATATTTAATTAATTAACTAATTAATTTAAGATAATCAATTTATAATTAAGTGAGTAAATTTCTTAAAGAAGTAATTAATGGATAATTACTTAAAGTAATTAGAAGGAGTAAATTACTCAATTTTAAAGGTTAATAAATATATAATCTGGCAATATTGAAAAGATTTGTTTGTGAAAGCTAATAAAATTTTATTCTATTTATAATATATATATTTGATATATATTGTGAATGAAAATATCTTTTGTTTTAAATAAAAAATGAATTTTCAAATTGTAATATATATATGTAAGTATATGTTATAATTTGATATTGTTTGAAATTTATTTTAATCTATTGATAATTTATATATAATATGAATATATTGTGATTAAAGCTTTGTTTTAAATTTAATATCTTTCAAAAGTTAAAGATTAATTCATTTGTTTTCAAAATATAAGATAGTTATTTATTTTAAAAATATGATAGTTTAAATAAAGTTTTGTTTTCTTTAAAGTGCTTAGCATAAAATAGTTATAAATATATATATAGTTTTAAATAAGCTTTCCTTTTAATATCTCTTTAATTTAAATGGTTTGTATATATAAACATAAATAAATTTAGTACTAATTCACATTTACATAAATACATAAATATCAAGACAAATTCATATTACATAATTTAAAGAGAATCATAAATACTTTTATAATAAGGATTTAAACACAATTCTACTAGATTTTAACATTTGTAAGATAATTAACATGCCTTAACATTTGTATATGCATGCAAGTTAACAAGTGGCCTTCATTTAATTTATTTGAAAATTTAGAAAACTAAATTATCTTAAATAACATATGTTAGAGAAACCTGGTTATTTCTTTCCCGTTCAAAGTTTTTCTTTTCAGTTCAAATCTTTTCCATCTTCTTTTTCTCTCCATCTTTCTAAATTCAAAAGAAAATCAAAATCTGAAACCTGAAATTCAAAATCAAGCAAAGTTCTTCACAACAATAAAAATTGCAACTTCAACCTGCTATTCAAATAAAGCTCAATCTGCAACTTTCAAACCTGAGCAATTTAAGTTAGAGATTCAACTAAACAAGCTTCCAGATTTCAACTATTAACAAGCATGCAAAGGAGAATCAAAAGCTTTTCACAAATCAAATTTAAAAACCTGGAAAACACTGCTCTGCTTTGTTCTCTGTTAATTTTAAGGTGAGTAAACTATCTTGAACTTATATTATATTTTGATGTTTGGATAAATACTTGAAAGTATGATTGTGAAAATGGTTTGTATAGATATAAAATAAGATTTCATGCCTATATATATGAATTTTGAGTATGCATGTCTGTATATATGTATGTTGAATTGAGTGCATGTCTGTGAACAAGCAAATATGCCTCTGTTTAAAGTTTTACAGGCTTTAAGCAAGTTCAATTTCCAATTTCTCTTCACCTAATTTATTTTAAGCTTTGTTGTTCAAACAAAATGTGATTAAATTATCAAGATCTTGATTTTAAAATTACTGTAAGTATAATTAGTTTGAGTATTTGCTAGAAAATTAGAAATTACAGTAAAAGCCCAATGCATGTCAAAAATTCAAATGTTAAGATTTTGGGACTCATATACATCATCAGATTCGTATGTAAATACCATGAATTTTAATAACAAAATCATAATTTTTAGTTTTGATTTGGGGTGTAATTTTGGGGTTGAACGGAAAACCTACTTTGGGCATTTTCTGGCGATCGGCAGGGTGATGGTTGTCGGGCTTGGGGCTGAAGGTAACTGGAAGTCAGGGGATCCATGGAAAATGTTCGAAGGATTTTTAGGTCGTTATGGTGATCGGATGATGGCGATTTAGGGCTTTTGGGAGCTGTTTGATCGTCAATGTTTCTCGAGTTCGTGCTTCGTCTTGGGTGGACCGGAAGCGATCGGAGGAGGCTAGTTCAATACGACGTATCGTGGAGCAACTCTAGGTGGATGGGCGAGCTCTCTGGTGGTCGAGATCGTCGAAGCAAGGCGTTCTTGGTTGATCGAGTTGGGTTCCAGTAGGTAGTCAATTTGCTCGATTTTGTTTTGGCAATCGATACGATGTTCGGGAGTTCGATTTCGTAGATATGGGCTGTTGTTGACTTGTCGGAGGTGGTGGCAAGGGTCGGAGATACTCCGACCATCTGTGCACGTGCACGCATAATCATACGTGTCTGGGTTCGTGCATACGTTTGGGGAAGAAGATGAAGTGTTCGGGTTGGACTCGAGGAATTCGTGGAAAATACTCGGGAAAAAGGAACGTGGGGGAAACTCGAGTTATACTCGGGAAAATCATAGAAATGCTCGGGTCTGCTGTTATAGTGTAAAAACAGGTTTTATAAAAACTAAAACAAATCAAGTTTTATTTAAACAAAGTTTGTTAAACTACTTCTTTTGTAAATAATGAAATGTTTATCCAAGTTTAAATTAGTTAAAGGTTTTTAAATAAAAATTATTTCAAATTTATTAAGTTAAGTGTTAATCTATATATAACCTTTATTAAAAAAAAAAGAAGGTTTATTTAATATGATTTTTAATGATAAATTAGAAGTTAATTAAGATAATTACTTTTTGAAAGTAATTAAATGGAAGTAATTAAGGATTAATTACTTAAGTATAATTTATTTAAATATGGATTAATTGAGGTAATTTATTTAAGAATAATAAATTAATGGAAGTAATTAAAGGATCATTTATTTATTAATTAATTAATTACTTAATGGGATTGATTAAAGTTTAATTATTATAAATGGTTAAGGTTAATTCGTTTATATAATTAATTAAAGGCTAATTACTTAATGTAATTAAAAGAAATTAATCAAGAATGATTAATAAAAAGGGGTAAGTAAAGAATAATTACTTATTGTAATTAAGGAATAATTAATCAGGGAAGATTAATTAAGATAAATAATTAAGAAATGATTAATTAATTTATGTTAAGTAAGATGGATTAAGGTAATCCAAGTAATTAAAGGTTAGAAATTAATTTAATTAGAGATTAATTAAATTAATTAAGAATGAATTGACTTGTTATGGAATTGGTTGAATGATATTAGATGCCTTGGATTAGTTGATATATCT
The DNA here is from genome assembly GCA_030737815.1 of Allium fistulosum. Lineage (NCBI taxonomy): Eukaryota > Viridiplantae > Streptophyta > Magnoliopsida > Asparagales > Amaryllidaceae > Allium > Allium fistulosum. Next base: position 104,383,764 of record CM060905.1, read on the forward strand.
AATATGTGATTGTGATATGAGATGTTTTGGATGAATTGTGATAATGTAAGTTATCTATTTGTGATAGATTTGTTATATGAATATGATATCCTGAATTTAAATTAAATTGTTTAACTGAAAAATCTTGGTTTAAAGGATGACATTTGATTCGAAGAGACCGGGGTCGGGTATCAGAAATATACCCGAAACCACTTCGATTTGTAATCTATAATTCTTTATAGATTTGTTTTGTAAATCGAATAGGCTGGAATGAAATAAATCGAGTAATCTGGATCATTGGAACTAAGTAACGATACTTAGATATTATTTTGTGAAATAAATTGTTTGAATATAATAAGTAAGAACTCGTAGAAGATACGAGTTACCCTGGTTTTATATAAGATCTATGAATTGAAATTTCATGTTAGATGAGTTTACTCACGCTGGTTTCCAGCCTGACCCGGGTGTTACTTTGATGTAATGCTCGGGTCAGACCGAGTATTACAGATTTTCAGGTAAGGACGTTCAGGAGCTCAGGAGGCAAGCTGGATGGCAGGAACGTATGGAGTGATATCCGTTGTATATATTATTGTTGATTATCTGAGACATGTTTTCAAATTGTCATGTGTTGTGTAATAGTGTAACTCTGATATATAAAATGTATAAGTGTATTGATACAGTTCTTTTTGTAAAACTGTTATTTATGTGATATTATATTTTGATCCGCTGCGAATGTGAGGTTTATGTATTTTGGTGTTTCTATTTTCTTCTTCTTCTTCCTCCTCTTTCTTCTTTTTCTCTAACTATCTGGGATTTTCGGGTTCGAAATTTCCGGGCCGTTACATCGAATGACCCAACCGACAAGGTAGGGGTAGAATCAAAAAGAGTTTTAATCCCTTCCATGGTATTAAATGGAGGAAATCGACGGTAATCCCATTTTCCGGCTAAAGGGCTAGCGTGACCACACAGTAGTTTGGCATGATAAGTTCGAATTTCACCAAGTAGTTTATCCTTCTCATCACCTAAGAAATCAAAAAAAAAATGAGGAAATCATGTGTATACTTCCTATAGATCTCTAAGAAATTAATGTCTTGCTAACTGAGATGTTTTGAAGGTTAAAACTTCTCTTTAAAATTTCTCTTTAACTTGATAAACTTATTTAAAAGTCCCATGGGAATAGGACTATTTTAGGATTCCTTTATCTGTACATTATGTGAAAATTAGACTGAAAGCAGAGAAACAAAAATGATAAAGATTATAAGCTACTTGAATTACATAAAACAGTTATATAGTCATTCAGGTTCATACAATATTGATACCTTATAAAAATTAGAAGTAATTTTCTTCCTGCTATACTTAATCTTTTCGGGAGGAAGAGTACTGTGAGAAAGAGGAACACTAGTGATCCTAGGCAGGTTCCAGCAAGCCCCGGGATGAGGATTGCTCCCGTGATCATCTAAATACCTTTTATGAAGACGTTTAATTAAACCCCTACTATTCTCTCCTGAGTAGGAGATGTAAAAAAATTTACCCCTGGAGTAGACTTTATAGAGAAACTCCACCAAAGCATTTCTGTTATCGATTAACACCCAAAGGAGGGTCATTAATTCAACATTCTCTCTCATAATCCTTTCTCGGTATAGACGTGCTCTTTTCAGGCGGGGGCGGCTTATTTTTCCTTAAAAAACTTTAATCGTGCAGCATCACCAGAAAGACATTTGTATTTTTAAGATAAGTCATTATACTCTTTAAGTTGCCTATCAAGTTCCTTATTCAGTTGGTTCTCTTTATTCGCACTATTTTCATAATGAATCTCATAATAATGTATGTTCTTTTTTCTTAACTAAAATTGTAAGCTTATCAATTAAGAGCTGAGCAAGATATCTTAGACATTTAAATAGAGAACTCCGTACGTGGGAGGCTAGGACATGAGAAGCAGGAGTTTGAGTTTTCTCTTTGGCCGATGGCTTAGGGGAGTGCTATCTTTCGGGGTAGAATCCTTCTTTGTAGTATCTTAGGGATTAGGAAAAGGAATAAAACCCACAGCTTAAGCAGATGAATCTAAGTTAGGATCACCTGATCCATCTGTCCCATCTTTTGGATCTGAAGCACCCTTTCCGTCACCATTACCACCGTTATCATCGTCGTTATGATCATCATTGTAATCGTCATTGTCGTCGTTGTCGTCTCCTTCTCCATTAGATTCTATCTTCTCATCAATTGGAGGATCGTCAAAGGTTAGCAAATTTTGGGCGTCGACGTTTTCCTCAATTGGAAATTCTTCTTGAAGGGACTTCTTATCTTTCTTCAGCTTGAGGCTGGACTTTGTTTTGAATTTTTCATTCCAATCCAAAAGGGATGGAAAGTCTAATTTTGGGTACCTTTATATGTTATTGGCGTATGCTATAAACAAGGCATCTTTGTAGCATTTCTTAGTAATCTTGGGGAGAGCATTCTCAAGAAAAAGATGACTTTCTTCTAGGCATCCTTGATAATATATTTGCATAGACCAATATGTCGGTTTCCTTTGTAGCATGTCCTTTAGGTATTTTTTCTTATCAGCCAGCTCGACCTTCTCGTTGTTGGCCCTCTCAAGGTCCGCTTTTAACATTTTCATCTCGTTCTCAATTAGCTCAATTTTATCTTTATTGGCCTTCTCAAGGTCTGCTTTCAATGCCACTACCTCCTTCTCTAGCAATTGCCTAGCATTTTTCTCCTCATTAAGTGAGGAGATGTGTTTCTCTTTTTCGGTAATAGTTTCATCTCTTGCAGACGTAATACCAATTATGTTGTGATTGAGTGAATAAGTCTGTCCTTTGAGCTCGACTACTTCGTTAGAAGGCCCTTAAGAAGCTTCTTGAAAGAGAAACATATTCTTTTCTACTTGGAATGTATAACAAATTTAAGTCAGAACAGGATCTAAAGAGCTAAAAGTTAACCAAACAAAAGAAAATACATACCGATAAGAGCTATTTAAGCATAATGAAATATGATCCTTGGAATAAATTGAAGGTTGGAATGAACCAAGAGAAGTAATAGAGAGAGATTGGACAGCTAATCAAACAAGATCATCGAAACTTGCCATAGGAGACTGGACCTGGGCCTCTAAAGGAAGAGGATCTTTTGGAGAAGGAGATAGACCAAGATCAGTATATAAGTGACTAAGAGCTATCAGAGAAGTAGGAAAAGAAATCTTAAGGAGAGGATCCGAAGAGTGAGCCACATCGATTGATTCTTGAACTATATGTCCAAAAGATTCTAGATTGGTAACATCAGGGCTTGAGTCGATATTCACATATGCCTCTTCATCCATAATAATAGGGGTATAATCACCCATGACCTTAGGTCTTTTACTTTCATCATATAGTTCCTTTTCTAATGCTTCAATTGCTTTGGCAATGTAGTCCTCAATGGAAGTAGGTTTATTCAATTGAGACGCGGCGGGAACTTCATCTTTATTTTTTATCTTTTCAGGAGCACCATCTTTAACTTTTATTTGTTTAGAAGCAACGACAAGAGCAGACGAGCCTAAAACAAAGAAGTTTACAAGATAATAACATTGGTAATTCCATACTGGTTATAATGCAAATTTACTAATAGGCTTAAGTTGAACTGGAGAGGAAGTAGAAAAAACATTTCAGTTATTGATAACCAATGACCATTACCCTTGAGCATTCCCTTTCATCATTGGAGGCTCCTTAAGTATTGTATGGTTGTCTTGAATCAGCGAGTACAGACAAAGATTCACCTCTGTCAGAAGTGTGAGTCTATCACCCATGCTCTGGGATGTTAGAGTCAAGGATTTGATAGTCTCGCAATCAGAGAAGCTTAACTGCTTAGTAGCCGGACCTAAAGGAAAACATCCATTATAAGAGAGTGACAAATATAACATAAGTAACAGGAAATAGAAACTTACTTATAACAGAGAAAGTCCGTCTAATCCTAGAGTAGCATTTGACGTAGAAAAACTGAGTTTCACAGTCCTTAGTCTTGTTGATAGCATTGATGATTAAGCTTTTCGAAAGAGGACGAATGCGATATAATGGATTATCCTGCTGCTGACCTATCCTTGTAAGGCTAGCTATAGTATGGAGAATTTCAGCACTTAAAGAAGGAAGCTTGGCCTCCCTAGCAAGAACTTCCAAGCAAGTCAAATAGGTATATGAGTTTGGAGTTAATTGGATTGGAACGATATTTAGGTGCTCTAAGAATCTCAAAAGAAAATCAGGGAATGGAAGGTATCCCGAGTGCCATATGTGTTAACGGTAAAAAGTGAACGCTAACACCCAGTGTGTGTAATAGAATCGTGAAAGCACCACCCGTTGGTACGGGAACAGAATATGAGCTGAGAATAGCAGAAAAGCAGTAAATGAACAACAGATTTATAGTGGTTCGGCCCGTAATTGAGCTTACATCCACTTTATAGTCTTTTATTGCTGATTTGAGTACAATTCAATACAATATCCCTCTAAATACAATACAATTTGATCATGAAATCATTCTTGACTACTAGCTCGATCTTTAATGATGAAACTCGACGAATCCGCGTTGGATGTTAGGAGCTCTTCTCGAAGATCGTTGTAGTGTCTCGAATGCTTGGAGATCTTTGATTGCTGAATGAGAGGAGGCTTCGACAGCGTAACGGCGCTTGGAGAAATGAATGGCCAAAAGTCCCCTTCAAGTTAGAAGTGGTGGGGTATTTATAGGAGCTGATCTGGACTCAGGAATTTTCTCTAAGTATTTAAGTCGTCTGCCGACCTATGGTAGATCGGTGGCGAGTTAAGGAATAGGTTTAGGTCGGCGGCGAGTTAAGGAATAGGCTTAGGTCGGTGGCGAGTTAAGGAATAGGCTTAGGTCGGTGGCGAGTTAAGGAATAGGCTTAGGTCGGAACCTTCTTAAGTCGGAGCCTTTCATAACTCGGCATACCTTCTTAGGTCGGCAAGCACCTTAACTCGGCATGCTTCTTAGGTCGGCAAGCACCTTAACTCGGCATGCTTCTTAGGTCGTAACCTTTAGGTCGCAACATTACTAGGTCGCGGAGTCTTTAGGTCGCAAGCTTCCTTAGGTCGCGACTTCCCTTAGGTCGTGACATTCCTGTAGCCTTAGGTCGCTGGACAAGTTAAGTCGTTGAGTCCTAGGTCGTAGGCATCTTAGGTCGCAGACTCCTTAACTTGCAGGTACTTTAACTCGTACATTGTTAGGTCGTAAGGTCCTCTTGAGTCGTAAACCGGATGAGTCGTACAGACCTGATGAGTCGTAAGCCTGATGAGTCGTACAGACCTGATGAGTCGCCAGTTCCCATGACTCGTTGATCCTGATGAGTCGTAAGACCATGAGTCGTATACTCCATGACTCGTTGAATCTGATGAGTCGTAAGACCATGAGTCGTAGAAAGCTTGTCTCGTTGAGTCGTAGAAGAGTTAATCTTTATGAGTCGTAGCACGCTAAGTCGTAAGTCGTTAAACTTCTTAACTCGTAGGTCGTTGAGTCGGACCATTCCTTAGGTCGGAGCCTGTTGAGTCGTAGGTCATCTAACTCTTAACTCGTTAAGTCTTGCACTCCCTTAACTCGTTAACTCTTGAGTCGCGTACTTCTTAAGTCGTGGAGAATTAAGGGTTAACATTTGCCCCTCGAAATACACGCCTAAATCGTAGGTCGTGTGTTTCGACTTATCTTAACTCGTGTGGGCCGATTCCAATTCCTTCAACCTGGGGTATAAAATGCTTAGGTCGTTCCTCTTTTCTCCGTCTTCCTATTACTCGTTCTTTAAGCCGTATCTGCCATTAACGCAATTTCAAGCTTCCAAAGGCGATTTCGACCTGATTTATTTCCAGCCATTCCCATTTACACCGCGTAAGCATCTTTTCCCAATCGCCGATCATTGCCGTCGACCTTCATCCATGATTTTTCCCTTTGGGTCTTGCGAATACTGTTATACAGGATATCCATGAACTTAAGGTGGCTCGGCATGACTTGCAACGATTTGCGATTTTCGGTGATTTAGAAATAGGGTTGATGGAGAGGCTAACTGGTTAATGGATTAACGGGTTGGAAAGTTAACAGGTTAGGAGGTAAATGGGTTAGGAATTGGATGGATAGATGGTTAACGAGTTAAGGATTTAGCGAGTCAGGAGTTGGATGGATTGGTAATTTCGCGTGATCCAGCAGTTTTGATGTTATGACTTACGACTTACGACTTGAAGTCTCTTTTTATAACTTACGACTTACGACTTAGAGAATAGTTGACCCTAGGTTGCAGGAGCCATTTGAGTCGTTCGTGACTTAGCACTTGTTCAGATTTTGCTTGAATGTGCGGTACGATTGGAGAGTTACGACTCAACTTGATTCATGGCATATCTTGTAGACCGTGAACGAGTTAGGACTTAGGAAAATCTGCCCTAAGTTAAGTCGTGACCGAGTCAGAACTTAGGAAAATCTGCCCTAAGTTAAGTCGTGACCGAGTTAGAACTTGAGCAAATTTTCCCACTGCCTTGAATGCTAAGACTTGAGTTGTTTGAACTTTGGACTCTTGAATTTTGTTGCACTCTTTTATAGATTGTCAATAATTCTAACTGCCTGTTATAACATTTACAAAAAACTGGGACGAATATACTGCCACCGACTGCCCATATCGGATGACAGATTAGTTGATAAAGATTAAATGAACTGTATGAGAGAAATGCTACACAATAACCAATTCAAATGAAGTATTAAAGCAGAATCGTAATGATTAACTAGAACTGATTTGTCTGCATTAACACTGCACTTGAGTATTAACAAGTTTTGAAATCTCGTAATCGACTGATTGTCAGTTAGTTTAATTCCAGTTATACTTGCTTTTTCTTATTTTCATTAGTTTTGCACAGCACTTTACACTTTTAGGAAACGTGCACCTTCACTTTTGAACATTCGGCTGATTGTGTAGAATGACATCCCATCAAGAAGATTTGGAATCAGCTGGAGAAGCTTTTCCAATCGCTACTCCGTTGAATGATCCCCCAGAAAGGACTCCTACCACCCTGAGTCATAAAGTCTTCTGCCAACTATGCACCCAGTTTGGCATCGCTGAATCTGACGCTTTTCTTCCTGGAGTAAATGACACTGCTGATAGGCCACCGCACGGCTTCATCGCAGTGAACCGCCAAATGTGCTTGAGTGGAGCGATTCCCCCGTTTAATGACTGTCTCCGAGAACTTCTTCTTCGATTATCTATCTCCCCTTTTCAACTTCATCCTAATGGCTACGCCATCCTGCTGGGACTGTGTGTGCTTTTTAGGAGAACGCTGGACCGTTTCCCCAGTTTTGGAGAAATTTGCTTTCTATGCTCATTCACAAGGATCAAGGACCATCCCTCTATCACAGTTGTAAGGAGTGCCAGGAATCGCAAACTGATTATTGGTCTTCCTGAAAGCGTTCCTGGGTTTCTGAGCCAGTTTTTCTTTGTTCGTTGTCCCCCGGGATTTTACGCCATTTGGAGAGTGGGAAGTACGATTATCTACCTTTTCCCTGTGCTTTTTCTAAATTCCTTGAAGTTCAAATTGTCAAGTGTTAACTTCTTTTTCTACTGTTTCAGCACTCCCTTCCCCCTCTAGGGAATCTCGTCACAAGACTACCTTTGAGAGGCTTATGGCCGTGCCGGTTGAGGAGAGGAGCGTTCAATTTCTATTGAGAGATGAGTTCCTCCACGAATTCGGACTCTTACATCCTTCCCGTTCCACTCAGCCACATGAAGTCCCTGATTCTTCGGCTGAGGAGTCAGATGCCCCTGCTTCTGCTAAAGAACCTTCACCGAAAGAATTTACCGTTGAGACTTCATTGGTGAAGTGTTCTACTCTTACCGACATTGCGGGGTCGTCCAGTAAGTTAGCACTTGCCCCGGTTATTGAAGAGGAGGAAAATCTTCATACTCTTGAAAAGACGGCTGAGGTGGAAGTTGAAAAGGATAATTCTCCCATGCACCATGGCGATGATACTTTCGACAGCCTGAGCGACATCATGATAACCTCTCAGGAGCTCTTTAAAGATGGTGTTTCTAAAGCGGTTCCTCCTGTTATCGAAGCAACTTCTTTCTTGCAACAAACCACAACGCCTTCCACACAACTTACTACCATTTCTACACCCAAAAGTGGTTTGTAGTCTGACGCGCGTAGTTTGCACATCACACACACTTAGAACCTTGGCACTTTTTATGCACTTAGCTTCTTCAATGTGAGGATTTCTAAAACTGGTCTTTTTCTTCAATTTCAGGTTCTCTGATGGGGCGAAGCGGCTCTTACTACAACAAATTCCAGCGTTACGGAAGCCGTGAGGCTTATGACTTTAGGAGTTATATTAGTGCCGTGAAAGAAACTGATGAGGAGAGAGCTGCTCGAAAGGCTCATGAGAGGCGAGCTCATGAAGAGCGTCGCCGGAGAGAAGATGAGGAATACTACGGGAGAAGGGACGAGCAACATGACTCTTCTCGCAGAAGCGACGATCCTTATAAAAGGAAATCTTATGACGATAAGGGGAAGAGTCACACTTCTGATGATTCCAGTAAACGTGCTAGACTTGGTGAGAAAGACACATCTAACATCTCGGAAAAGACAACCGCTTCTGTTCCTCCTAATACATCTTCCGGTTCTCCTGCCCTTAAGGAATCTGACATCCAGACCATCATTAATAGGCCACAGTACCAAGCTGGAGATGGTCCTCCCACACTCCAGAGCCGATTTCCGAATTGGTGTCTGAAAGGAGTGCGTTTTGATTTGGACTTGGTCCCCATTGATAAGCAGGCGATGCTGAAAAATGTCGATGCTGTAAAGCTTGACATCGAAAGAATGTCTGGGTGGCAGAAGCTGGTTGATGAACTTCAAAGGGTCAACCATCTGAACCTTGAAGCGATGATGACTATGGAAAATGACAAAACAGAGTGGGACAAATGGCGTAAGCAGCATGACGCGGAGATGAAAAGCATTAGCGATGGTTATGGTAAGCTCGAAGCTGAAGTTGAAAAACTTAAAAATGAGCTTGCTACTTCCTCCACTTCTTATTCTCAGAAAGAAGAAATGCTTCAAAAACAAGTTCGAGACGCCCATGCTGCTCAGCGGAATACTGAAGTCAAACTTGAAGCAGAACAGCATGTTGTTAGAAAATATCGTGACGACGCTGCTCGTCTTCAGGAGAAACTCAGCTCTCGAGACTTAGAAATTGCTAGGCTACAATCCCAGTTACTGAAGGCTGAAAGAGAACGTGATGAAGTTCTTTCTGGTAAAGCTGCAGCCGAAGAATCCCATAAAGCGACCATAGCCACCGTTGACGCGACTCTGTTCGACTTTTATATGCATTGTGTCCTGGGGCGTGGGAGCCTTTCATTTTTGGGTCCAGAGTATGAAGTCACCTTAGCGGAGGTATGGGAGGCAATCATTGACTTATTTGGTGGTGCCGGATACTCTGAAACAGATCTTCAAGCTACCTACTTAAGTGAGAGCGATCGCGCTGCCCTTGCCAAAGGAAAAGAGCAGCTCATCCGAGTGCGGGCCGAAGCGACGAGAGAGAAGCTTCCTGAGAAAGAAACACCCCCTATTGCTCCTGCTTATACTTCGACTTTAGCTCATGCGGATATTGCTGGCTCTAGTTCTCATTCCACGCCTCCCGCTAAGGTTGACACAGAAACTGCAACCACTCCTACAGAGGAAGAGGCAATGAAAGACTTCCAAGCTCGGGAATATGAGATTGATCTCGCTAAACCGGCTTCTCCAGGTAACTTTGACGATTCACGGTCTTCTTTTTTCTCGGAGAATACTGATTTTGATATCTTTTATTATGCAGCAGACACCCCAGAAACTGCCCCAACTCTTCCTTCTTCAGCTGCCGTTCCTCCTCCTTCTCAAGTTATACCTCTTCCAGCTTCCCAGCCTGGTTCACAGGAAGAACCAATAGCGGCCCTTGAAGGTTTAGATGAACCATCTGCTTCCGAAGAACAGAAGGCAGAAGGTCTGGAAGATAGCGAGAAGACCCCGGAGCGGTCTTTCGATTATGACACAAAGCTTTCTACATTTCTTGCTCCGGGGAGTGAGTCTTCTTCCAAGAAGAAGGGGAAGCGTGTGGTTTCAAAGAAAGGAAAGAAGAGTTCTACTGCTGCTGGAGATGAGGCAGAGATTGATCCGGCTGAGTCTCTTTCTCCTTCTTCTCCGACGTGGCCTACGAAACTAATTACCAGGCCGGGTAAAAGTTCCAAGGGTGGGAAGAAGGGGAAATGAGTTTGATTTTGCATTTTCTGCTTTTTGTATTGACCGGGGATTGTGCGGATTCCGGTCTCCGCTTCTTTTTGTAACCTGTACAATGTAAAAATTCTCATAGTGTTGAAATAAAATAGATATTTTTCTTGTACAAATCCTTGTGTATGTAGGAATACATCTGTTTTTCATTTGAAGTGTAGAGTAAACGATTCTTTTCACTTGTACAAATTTTTTGTCTGTGTTTCAAGAACGCATTTACTCCACATCTTTATTACATGATATTGCAATGAACTTGTGGTATGTTGCTTGTATACTACTTTTATTAATGTAACTGAGTTGTACAATGTTGCCCCCATACCACAAGTATATTGTAATATCTCTTGATTTCACAAGACCGATACTCTTATTTTAGAGAATAACTTTCCACTTTTTCAGGGAAGAATTGTTCTGCTTTTAATAGAGTATATCTTGTCTTTGGAGGAATCTTTATTTTCTTTTTCCTCCTGAAGAACACTTCGACTTCTGGGAATGATCACTTTTATTTGTTTGAAAGTGAATTTTCCTGCACAGTGAAATGAACTTCTGAAGAAGGTTTTGATTTTTGTGCCCCAGTAAAGGGTTTATTTTTGGTACTTCAAGCAAGGTGGAGTACGCCTCTGAAGAGGTCTTTTGGTCTCCGAAGAGAAGCGATTTTGGTCTCCGAAGAGAAGCAGTTTTGGTCTCCGAAGAGAAGCAGTTTTGGTCTCCAAAGAGAAGCAGTTTTGGTCTCCGAAGAGAAGCAGTTTTGGTCTCCGAAGAGAAGCAGTTTTTGGCATTTCATCTCTGGTGAAGTGGGTCTCCGAGGAGAAGCATTTTGCACTTCTACACGGGTGAAATGTGCCTCCGAAAAGGGCTTGTGCCTCCGAAGAGGGCTTGTGCCTCCGAAGAGGGCTTGTGCCTCCGAAGAGGGCTTGTGATTGCCTGGAAGTTACTTTCTCATGGTCGGAGGGGTCCACGGGACAAGCGTAAGTCGTTCAATTGGATGTTTGTTTGTACAAACGATCGCAATCGATTAACAAGGTGCCCCTTTTTGGTAGTCCCACCGATCTTTTTGATTGAGGAAAGCTCTCCATTTATTGGCGTGCCTCGTTAGAGGGCTTTGTTGATCCTTGGGAAGGAGCATCAGTTGGTTGGTGTGCCAGGAAGGTTGCGTCTTAAGGGCAAGTAGATCCATGGGATGGACACAAGCTGCCTGATCGGATGCATCACAATCAGCCAGCGAGGGTCTTATTCCTTCTGCTTGGGAAGTTATCCTTTTAGTGGATCTACCTGCTTTCCTGTTGAGAGGCATACCTTCCTTTGGCTGCTTCCATGTTTGCCTGCTCATGTTGTATTATCATCCACCAATCTGCGATCCTTTATCATCGTTTCCAAGCGCATTTTTCTTTCTCTTGCAAGTAAATTGCTTTATTCGAAGAAGTAGACTTCACTGTTGAATGACTCCACAGAGTAAACGCAAGTTATTTGGTTGGATGCCTTTTTTTACATCAGCGATCACAACCAGTTAACGAGGGCTTGACCTAGTGGAGCCGTCAACTTTTTATGTGAAGTTCCTCTTGTATGGGATTCGAGTTTGAAATTTTTGTTGCTTGAAATCTGCTAAATGATTTGTAAGGCTCGCTTAGCTTTGCGATGGGTGAGCTTTGCTTTAATGACCTGCAGTATTAGATCGATATTTTAGCAATACATTTAGAGTATTTACACATCGAAATATAACAGGCATTTTATAACAGAAAACACAATGCATAGTTTTTTCATTATTGAGTCACGCTGATTTCTCAGCGGTTTACAATGCAGAAAATACACATCCATCATTATCTTTACAAATTCAAGCAATGCAGTTAAGTAAAATGAATGCTAGTTATTGTTGTTCCAGAATCTCCAAGCTGGATTTCCATTTGTGCTTGATTCATAGCTTTTGGATTTTTCATGTCAGAGAAAGCGAGAGATGCCCCAGTCGCAGTTTTGTGAGTGATTAGTAGTCATCCCAACTTCTGCTTGCTGGGTATGGTCCCCCTGTGATAGCATTAATGACAAGCTTTTCTGAATCTTGCACTGCAGTGTTGCTGAGAGAATCGGATTGATGGGTAGGACGTTGTTGATCCCGAGCGGATGGGGTTGGATTGACTCCGGTTCTTTTAACGTATTGTTGGAGTTTACCCTGCTCTAGCAATTCTTCAATCACCTTCTTTAATTCGCGACACTGGTCAGTGTCATGGCCAGGTTGATTGTGAAATTGGCAGAACTTTCCATTACGCTTTGCCCCTCTCGTCATCTCAGGCGGTTTAGGGTATCTGACAGCGTCCTTTGTTGCAAAAAAGATATTTCTTGGTGTATCAGTTAAAGGAGTAAAGTCCGAAGGATTAAAGCGGCGAGGTTTCTTTTCATTTCCCTGGCTTTTTCCTCCTTCATTCTCCCTTTTCTGACTTTCAGATTCTCTTTTCTTAGGTGCGACATTGTCATTGTTAGTCTGGGCGGTAACCACTTTCGATGTTGCAGAAAGGCTTTCAAGGCGAATGAACTCATCGGCCTTTTTATAAAATTTATCAAGTGAGTTTGGTTCTTTCATCTTTAACCATATCCCAAATTCACTCGATTTATCAATGGCTCTCATCAAATAAGTCAGGATCATGCGTGGTTCCGCATTTTCTACCTCGGCCAAAGCTATATTGAAACGACTCAAGAAAGATTTGATTGATTCTCCGGGCGCTTGTTCAAGGTTGGACAATGACATTATATCCTTAGCTTTTGAAGCATACAATCTGAACTGTTCTTTAAACTTTTGCGTTAAGTCGGAGAATTTATCTACAGACCGAACTGGAAGCTTTGTGAACCAAAGTAAAGCCACACCTTCTAGGTATACCGGAAAGTATCGGCACTTGATCTCGTCTGATGCTCTTGCACCAGTCATATGCCAATCGTACTTGTAGAGGAAATGATTAGGGTCACTGGTTCCCCTATAGGCTTGGATAGTAGGAGGTGCAAATTTCCTTGGAAACTCCGCTCTTAGGATCCTTTCAGTAAACGGAGTTCTGCTTGGCGCAAAACCCCAGTCAGCCTCATCCTCTTCCCTTTGCATGCTTTCTTTCATGATGCGGCCAACCATTTCAGACAGGTACTCTTTATTGTTCAAAGACATCTCCGGGCAAGCACCAGTTCTTCCCTCGGAAGTTTGCCCGGGCATATGTTCATGACAAGTTGGTTGCGGCCTAGAACCATCAGCTTGGAAAGGTGGCGTTTCAGGAAGGGTGGTTTGATGGTTTTCTGGCTGACGATTTGCCCCAAGTAGGGCAGTTATTCTATCCATCATCAAAGCGTTTTGAGTTTCAATTTGCTGGTATAATCCAGAAACTGCGTTATCCAATTCAGCTCTGGTGACTTCAACGGTTGGAGTCGCTTGGTCTGTTATTGGGGAAGCGGAAGTTCCTTCGTGAGCATTTCCGGATTTGATAGGTCTACCTCTTCTTCCAGGAGCCATTATTTCAGATCTGGTTTTTAAGAGAGGTTCTTTTTATGAATCTTTGCGAAGCAACGGTGGATGATCGCCTGAGTTGGGTTCTCAGTGAAAGCACCAAAATGTTAACGGTAAAAAGTGAACGCTAACACCCAGTGTGTGTAATAGAATCGTGAAAGCACCACCCGTTGGTACGGGAACAGAATATGAGCTGAGAATAGCAGAAAAGCAGTAAATGAACAACAGATTTATAGTGGTTCGGCCCGTAATTGAGCTTACATCCACTTTATAGTCTTTTATTGCTGATTTGAGTACAATTCAATACAATATCCCTCTAAATACAATACAATTTGATCATGAAATCATTCTTGACTACTAGCTCGATCTTTAATGATGAAACTCGACGAATCCGCGTTGGATGTTAGGAGCTCTTCTCGAAGATCGTTGTAGTGTCTCGAATGCTTGGAGATCTTTGATTGCTGAATGAGAGGAGGCTTCGACAGCGTAACGGCGCTTGGAGAAATGAATGGCCAAAAGTCCCCTTCAAGTTAGAAGTGGTGGGGTATTTATAGGAGCTGATCTGGACTCAGGAATTTTCTCTAAGTATTTAAGTCGTCTGCCGACCTATGGTAGATCGGTGGCGAGTTAAGGAATAGGTTTAGGTCGGCGGCGAGTTAAGGAATAGGCTTAGGTCGGTGGCGAGTTAAGGAATAGGCTTAGGTCGGTGGCGAGTTAAGGAATAGGCTTAGGTCGGAACCTTCTTAAGTCGGAGCCTTTCATAACTCGGCATACCTTCTTAGGTCGGCAAGCACCTTAACTCGGCATGCTTCTTAGGTCGGCAAGCACCTTAACTCGGCATGCTTCTTAGGTCGTAACCTTTAGGTCGCAACATTACTAGGTCGCGGAGTCTTTAGGTCGCAAGCTTCCTTAGGTCGCGACTTCCCTTAGGTCGTGACATTCCTGTAGCCTTAGGTCGCTGGACAAGTTAAGTCGTTGAGTCCTAGGTCGTAGGCATCTTAGGTCGCAGACTCCTTAACTCGCAGGTACTTTAACTCGTACATTGTTAGGTCGTAAGGTCCTCTTGAGTCGTAAACCGGATGAGTCGTACAGACCTGATGAGTCGTAAGCCTGATGAGTCGTACAGACCTGATGAGTCGCCAGTTCCCATGACTCGTTGATCCTGATGAGTCGTAAGACCATGAGTCGTATACTCCATGACTCGTTGAATCTGATGAGTCGTAAGACCATGAGTCGTAGAAAGCTTGTCTCGTTGAGTCGTAGAAGAGTTAATCTTTATGAGTCGTAGCACGCTAAGTCGTAAGTCGTTAAACTTCTTAACTCGTAGGTCGTTGAGTCGGACCATTCCTTAGGTCGGAGCCTGTTGAGTCGTAGGTCATCTAACTCTTAACTCGTTAAGTCTTGCACTCCCTTAACTCGTTAACTCTTGAGTCGCGTACTTCTTAAGTCGTGGAGAATTAAGGGTTAACAATATGTGAATTGGAGTGAAGGTGAAAAACCGTTCCGAAGGGTTATCGATTCTACCAGAGGGACCGACGGAAATAGCTTCTATACCTGTGATACCAAACTACTTAAAAATGGAATCCACTTCTTCTTAGATGGTAATATATGACGGGTTAAGAAGATGATCCTCTTTCTTAGTAGATGGAGAAGCTTTAGGTCCCTTATTGATCTTCTTGGTTGATTTCATGATTGTTTTATTACCTTCCATTTGCCAGCTCGGTGATATTACACCATATCCGAAAAGATATTAGATATTTTTTGAAATTCGTAATGTTCGTTGTATAAAATAGGCTATTATATGCAAAAACAAAGGGTAGCACGTTAATTACAAAATACTTAAGTTATAACATAAAAATGTTGAAGTTTAAAGTCCACTATAATATTTACAACAAGTCAATGACTATCGCATAGTCAATGTCGAACTCATAGAAAACTTAAACTTTTCGGTCGATAAGAGTATATAAATAAATGTTAGATCTATGGTAAAAAAGTAAGCCTATAGGTGTTAATAAGAAACTTAAAGTAAGAATTATCATAAGAGTGCCCGAAGTATTATTTCGCATCAATAGATCTATGTCGAATGAGTAAATTAACGTCGAATGTCATAATAGTTACGCTATAAAATTACAATGCGATGTTGCAATCATGGTCAACGTTGAGATGATATAATAACTGGCATCAATGAGTAATGTCAACATGGTTCGATACCATTTTATAGGCGACCCTTTAATTTACTATAACAGCTATGCCACAAGATAACAATGTCGAAAAATATTGAACTAAAATGTTTAGAAAGGTTACTGGAAAGGGGAAATAACATGTGGTTATCAATGTCATACAATAACCCCATAAATCAGTGCCGAATTTAAGCGATAATGCTTCTAATTAATGCCAACGTAATGGATGCCGCACTATAATCTGGACCGGCTGTCGCATTTTTGTATATTAACGGCATAAGGACCTTACACTATTAATTCTCTAAACTACAACATTGATTATTACCGAATATCAAACATTAATCACAAAGTAAAATAGGATAAATTAATATCAAACGTCTTATGGTACCGTAAAGCATCAATTTCGATATAGAACAAGGCGATACAGGATTTTAGGTTAAATAAGCTATCCGCTAGCATCTGAGTCAATGTCGTTAATCTTTAATAAATCCACTAAATCCTTTAGCAGAACAAAATTCAAGGTTAACTCTATCTACAGATATAACCAATCATTAGTTTAACTAATAATATGAAGATTAACAACGAAATTAAACATCAAAACCTAGAATTTGAACCCAGATGTTGATTCAAAATCAAAAAATAAAAACCCTAATGGCGATTCCAATATTAAACTCCTTAATTCCAGTTAACCGATGTAATTAAAAATAAAAAAGATCTTACCTAAATGATTAGCTCAAATGCCCGAAATCAAAGGTTTTGAGTAATTTTGAGAATTTTAAAATCTTTTTGCTTAAGATTGAATTGCAGGTAAAAAGAAATAAAGAAGAAACCTAAGCATTTATAGGAAGAAGAAGGTGCATAGATGTTGTTGGATCAAATTTAAACGTACGGACATATTCAAAGCAGAAGACCAATAGGCGGTAAAACGCCAATGCTAAAGATGTTAACTTGAAAAGTCAATGCTTCCTTCATACTAGGGGACAAATGTTATTATCATAATTAATCCTAAAGTATACGGCATGACAACAATACCGTGATCTCGCATCAAAAAGTAATGTCGAAAATGTGAAGATAGTATGTCATCAGAGCCAATGCCAAAGGCCGACAATGATGCCCCTCATTAACAAAGAATAATAGGAAATGTCGTAGGTCATCGACGGAGCAAGGATACTGAATGCCATCAATGCCGCATACCACCTATAGAGCTGAATGAATGATGCCAAACCTCTCATATCACTAAATGATGTCAAATGAAACTAATTTCGTAACTCATTAAAGCAGTGATGATATCAGAGAACTCTATGTCAAAGGCCATCAATGTTATAGTGGCATGATATAACATTGATGTCACATTACATTGATGTCGCATTTCATCAGTACCACTTTTCTATTTATGTCATCCCTTATGAATGCTGCTTCACCATTCTTGCCATTCTTATCGATGCCGCTGATTGCCAATGTCGCCACTTATCAATGTCACCACTTATTAATGACGTGCCTAACGTGTCTTAGTAATGCCGCACGTCATCAACCTTCAAGGGATGCCATAGATCCTCAATACAATGTTGATATCGGATATCATCAATGAAGACTGTCAAGGTGGGATGGATGTTAAGCGTTGACAAATAATGACGAAGTTCATCATTAACCAAGGCATAGCGCCATGCTACATCAATATGGTTAATGCCGAAGGTCAAGCATGCCACATGGACACGTTGCAACTAGGCCGCATCTCACAACCCCTATAAATACGAACCTAGAGGCATGAAGAAAGAGACAAATCATTCTTTTCTCAACTTCTTACGTTTTAAACTTCGTAACCCTAAATTGATTTGAGGATTTTTGTCGATTGTAGCACTCGAACTTTGTATACATAAGGCTATGTACATTTAACTATTTCATAGCATATGAAGACTAATGACTTGTTTTGAATTCCAAAGCACTTATGATTATTATCATAGCTTCCTTCGAATTCTAAAAACACGCATAGACTTGATTGCTATTTAAACAAGGTTGATCTACGATAATTGATTTCAAGATGACATGGCTTCGACAAAAGCTTGAACATAGCTTTGGCATGAACAACTATGATAACATTATGGACTTAAACATACTAAGCCTATTTACCTAAGCCCTTTTTCAACCAAGTGTCACTTTCGCCAACACTCATTAAGACCCATAAGGGTGATCCATGCCTTCACTTAACCAAATTCCTCTTCTCTTGCACCTTTTTGGATATTAGCAAAGAAATTCGTTAACAATGGGTATAGAGGTGGGGTGTTACATTTGGTATCAGAGCAGGTTTAGAATGATACAGAATATAAAAGGCATGAGTCTTGGCCTTAGATGAGAACTAGTGTCCTTGTCCCATGGGTGTGTGGTAGATTTTTGCTTATACTTAAGTGATAATAGAAGTATACGATGATTACTGGGGTAATCATCTGGGACGTATTTGTATTTATCTTATTATATACTATATTTCTTCTACCTTTTTCTAAGTGTAAGTCTTTGTATGATATGTAGAGAAATTGATGGAGGTTTTGAAGGTAGAAGTATTTAGTCCGGCCAGTAGTGTCGGTATTGATGATAAATATTAGGCCTTTGTGTGACTTTGAAGTTAGAATAGAGTTGTTGGTTAGGGAAGCTGTAAAATAGATTATAATTTGAATATTGTATTGAATACTTCACAATTCCAAACTATGATGATGCGAGATGAATAAGAAGATCTAGTAGTAGTTAGAATTGTGCAGCGAAAACTGATTGATAGTTATCCGCTGGAGGCATTGGTTTGGAAATGTATGCGTTATTGTATAATGCTTGTTTGATATTATGGATAAGTGATGTGTGATGATTTGTATTATTTTTAATGGTTGCTGAATTGAATGTATATACAGATTTTGAAAATAAATATTTTTATTCAAACAAATATATAATTTAAAAAAATAGTGATGTCATTTTATAATGTGATTAAAAATCATATTTCGAGTGATGTTTGAGATTTTGGAAAAAGTAATAGTTTGGGATAAGTTGAATATTAAATTGAAAAAAAGTTGAAATTTTGGACGATAAATATTAGTAATAATTTTGGAAAAGATGGTTTGAAGATAGAATAATATTTTTAAGCAAGCATATTTTGTGATTAGAACATTTTCCATTAAAGGAACATATTTCTGGATGATACTAGAAAATGTTTTGGTTTTTGTAAACAATTGTTTTTCATATGAAAACATTTAAATATCTTTATTTCAAGAAAATTTTTGAAACTGGTTTCGTGTTAATTTGTCCGTTGAGCGCTATAAGAATTCTGGTTGATGCATCTGATCAACGTTATCGATGCGGATTCCGAAACACTAGGACGAGACATATGGAATGGAAAAAAATATTTTTAAGTAATATACTAATGTTTTGAAAATATTTTTTCAAGGAATTTTATAAATAATATTTTGGAAAGAAGGATGTTTCAAGCAATATTTTGAAATGGATATTATATCTTAGGAAGTGTTATAAATAATACCTTGAAAATATGATATTCCAAGATAAGTTATAAATAATATTTGGGAAATGCTTTGATTTGGAAATATATGATAGGTGATGATGTGAATTGTGTATGTGGCTTGTATGATTTTGTTGTGATTGAAATAAGTGGTATAAATATATTTGTTGTAATAAAATGCATTAAAATATGAAATGCACACACGAATTTCCAATCCAAAATTACTCTAAAAATAAATATGTTATTAAAATATTTGAATAAAGATTGACTTCTAGAAAAATAAAAAATGGTAAAAGGAAAAAGAAAAAAAATATATTTATTTGCAAAGTATGATTCTATTATTCAATATTTAATGAGGAAAATAAAATTGTGTAACGACCTGCTTTTTCGATCCTCAGAATTTGATACTAATACATCCACGATATTCACGTGTTGAACATCCAAGTACCAAGAAGATAGATTGTTGGGGTGAAAGAAAATACAAAACAGAATCTAACATCATGATGAATAATACATATTATACCAATGATCTTTACAAAAGAAAACTACGATATACATACATATATCAGAATTACTAACCTATCATCAGCCTGGACAGTTATGACTACAATTTATAGTAAATACAAACAAGAAATTATAGAAAAAATAAAAGGTACGTGAATATGTCTTGGAGGCATCCATCTTGTCTCTTGAAGCTCCAATGCATCCATAACTAAATCTAGAAATATGCTCGGGGTGATCCAAGCATTATAAGAAAATAACGCTTGGATCAGTCTAGTAAACCAACATGAGAAACACAAATCATATGGATTTTTAATGTTATAAAACCTTTCCAAAAATGAAGGTATCTCGTAAGACCACGCCGCATATAAACATGAATGAGTTTTTACCTTAAGATAACCAAACCATTTTATTAGAAAATCCAGTGATATTATAATAATGTCTAGGGTGTAAAATAAATATTTAATCATAGCCGAAATAGTTACGTTAATTACATTCTAGCATACCAAGTATACAACTAAGTCCATAAAGGCACATATTGGAGAATGATTCAATACAATGACAAGGCACTAGAGTATCACCTACCACAGTACATATCTAGATAAAATGTACCGAGGGCCTCTTCGGGACCCCCTGCATGACAAGACCGGCCTATCCCTTATTAGATAGTACCGAATACGATCATCACCCCAGTTTCTTTCCAACCTTATCTTCGAGAGCTCTCATGCACTTACCAAATCCATAAGTGATCTAGAAAGATGATGATCATACCCTAAACGGTGCGATCTACATAGCATTGCTGCATGCCCCATGTTTTAATTATTCTCAATTGTGAGGCTTGTGAGGTCACAATTACATTTTTCTCTCCTAGCAAATCCAACTTGGAATGCTAACACTGCCCTCCAGGTAATAATGAAATGCCAGGATTCATCCATACAAGTTGTTCAGGATATGAACAAACCAAAGGCACTACTTCTACTACATCCTTTTTGGAATTACCCTCAGGATAAGTAGCAAATAGCCCTTGCACTTCAAAGAACTCCATCTTCGATTCCATCATCTCGAACAAATCACGAACCTCTTTCAAAATGTAGAACATGTATATGGTTTTGAATTGGTTACGGTTTCAAGTTATCTCATATAAGTACACTCCTTCACTTACCGGTCACTCCAAAACCAATCGATAGATTTAGGTAAACTCAACTTCAGTTCTTTTGGAAATAAACAGACAATACATAAGAGCGAAGATCACCTCCTAACCATTTAAGCGGACGAATTTCCTTATCATTTGTGCCTAGAAGAGAGAAACAAGTTTATACGTACAGTATAGCATCACCGAAGATAATTATACCATATAATTCCCATGCTTTTTCTAGATATTTCCAGAGTTATTTGGTCAAGATTTGATAGTCGGTTATTTAATAATCAAATAAACAAACAATTCAATCAGAGGTCTAATTTCATAAGAAACCAAGCATGATTTAAGCACATAAGCAACCATTAAGCCTCTTTAATTAATCTTTTCATTAATTAAAAATCACCTTTCAATTATTTCTATCAAAATACCTTTTACAAATGATATATTCACAAACCCTCTTTACTCTTTCCAATACTTGAAAAATATTAATATATTTGTCTTAATTGTATAAGTATATTCACCAACCATTTCATTTTCAATACTTAGAAAACATCTCCATATACTTATATAATTGGTATAAGTATATTTACAAATCTTAAGAAAAATTTCCCTTTTTCCAAATTCATATTTAATGAGTCAAAAACAAATGTCATTTAAAAATATTGTTTACTATAAACCCAAATCACTTTCCTTTCAGTATAAGTAAATGGATTGTGTGGAAATTAGACCAAATATACATACCACCACTTTTTGATTTCAAACAATACTATCCCTCGATTAACAATGTAATCAGACAAGATAGCATACTATCCTTGCCTTGACATACATTCTTACTTCTCAAGATAGAGACGAGTTTCCATACCTCAGAATTTGGTGTTAAATATGAAAAAAATACTTTCCATACCACCATAATTTATAAAGATTATTTATGGAAATCAAATCTCTTTCCTTTTATAAAATTCCTTTTTATAAAACTCCTTTAAAAATTTATTTATAAAACTCCTTTTATAAATCTCCCGCACTTGACACGTATCTGATATTTCGACATACCCTATTTCTTGCCTAGAACGAAGCCAGGTAAGTTATTCTTACTTAGGCACCCGATTTTAGATCTTACAAATAGAGGGTCAGTATACTCATCGGCTTTTAGTACCAAGTATAGGACTACTAAATTTCTATAAATAACCTAATTTGTATACAGAAATAAGACTTCTATTACTTAACAATCCATCTTCAATTTCAAACATAAAACTATCCTTCGGACAACAATGAATTTTTCAAGTTGGGCTACTATTACTTCTCAAACCTTGGCTAGACAACATTCTTATCTTTAGGATAGATAGAAGTCTACCCACCTCGAAGTCTAATATCAAGTATAAAACTCCTCAATTCCATATATTATTCATTTAAAGCAAATGGTTATAAACCAAACTTTTTTCTAGTTTCCAAAATCATTTACTATAATTAGAATATTATAGCATATTTAAAATTCCACTTAAAAAAATTAAAATATTCCTTAAAATTTCCATATCCAAACTCTCTTGGAAATCCTTGTTTAAAAACCACTTTTGATTTAAAAGGGATAGATATTTCCTTTATATACAGTTAAACATTTACTTTATTGTATCAAATACTTCCTTTAAATCAAACTTATAAGTTTCAAATCTCTTTAAAATACTTTTTAACAAAGTTTAAAACTCCGTTCAAATCATGACTTAAAACCATCACCTTTTAAAAAGAATTCGACTTAGAAAAAAGAAAACCAATTTTCTTTAAATAAACCACTTTTTAAATTTCTCAAAATAAATCTTTTAAATCTCAAATTCTTTTAAAATACTTATATAACCATTATAAACCACATTATAAAAGAATTTACAAATATGTAAAATAGATAATCTTTTATATTTTAGAAAAATCAAATATTTCCAAACTGCATCCATAGCGACTACCGCTATACGGACCATAACTTTCAAAACATGGTTTTATAAATCAAATAGCTTTACTATTATAAGTATATATAAACATTTCACTTCAAAATAAAAGTCAAAGACAATACAATCCAAAAGTATAACTTTTAAAATCCAAAATGAGGCTGAGCGAGAGCGACTAGCTTAGCCTGTTATCAAATGCAATTTACTTTTTCATCAAAGAAGTCAACTTCCAAGTCATATAGAAATTCTTAACTTCACATCACATCATAAGAAGTATAGAGATCATATGTAAAACATTATAGACATGGAAATACAGTATTCAAACACAAATAAAATACGTGTCATCAAAGTGCCCCTATAGTGACTATCGTTATACAGACACTTTTATTCAAATCCAAGTCCTATACTAATTCTTATGTGCCATTATACAAGTTTAAATACAAGTCCAAGTCAAATCATATTCCATAAGATTAACATATGTTTTTAAAGTGTAAGTCCATATTTTTAAGTTCATCACATATGTCATTTAAATAGACAAATTAAAGTGCTTTCCAAAGTATTATAGCATACACAATAATATAGCTTCCCAAAGCAAGATCAACAATCAGTATCATAATATATTCAAGCAACATTTATACCCAATATTCATATATACTAAAACGATAATTTTTAAAGTAAGAATTCTCACTTTAAAACCAAGCTAATCCAGGTACAAACCCCCTAGAAGCTAACAATCACTTCCTACCATCACCAAACCACCCAAGATCCAACCATTGGCTCCAAAATGACAAAAGCAGGCCTTCCTCCACCCTCCCTTGCTCATGCATCCTCTCTCTACCCTCTTTTTGCCTCCTTTCTCTCAACTTTGATATGTTAAGGTGAGTTGCTATAGTGTATTGGGAACCATATTTGAATTTGGTTAGGATTAGAGAAGGTTTGAAGAAGTTTAGAGAAAGAGAAGTGAAAAAGAAAAAGAAAGGAGAAGCCATTTTTAAGTTTTCAAAACTTTTGAAGCTTTTGAAAATATTTAAAATACAAAATGAAATAAAGAAGTGGAAAGATAGATGTGAAAGACATAAGAAACCATGCACTTGCCTTAATTCATGTGCACATCAAATCATGTGACTTTTAACACTTTTTAATAAAGAAGAAAAGTCTTCTTTCTCTTTAGCACTTACTAATTATATTCTAGAAGTTACTAATGACTTCTTACCTTAATTAATCCATTTGATACCAATTTGAATTGTTATTATAAGTTCATTTGCAACTATTCAAGTTCAAAATGTTTGAACAATTTTTAGTGAATAAAAGTTGACTTTTGACAAAATGTTTTTTGGTCACATGATCACTTTTACTTCAAAGTATATACTTTTGTAAACCAATTTTCAAAATGATTTCACCATTATTATGTATAAATTAAAAGAGGGTTATTTGACCATTAAAAACCAAATGAATATTTAAAATTAATTAAATATTCCCAAATCAAAGTGATAAAATTCTAGGTCGTTACATTCTTCCCATTTAATTATTCATAAGTCCATTAGATGTACAAAGATCATTCATGCGCAATATCTGATTCGATCGCTTACTCGAATACATAAATTCTCTTTCGAACTAGTATCGCTCGCCCGACTTCCCTAGTGCGGACTCTAATCAAGCTTCTTGATTAGAAACCTCCATTCTCCTTACATAGTCTTACACTATGATAGAAAACTTTGGTTCCATATCAGGAACCCTCACCCAGTGTCGGCCGTCAAGAATCGAGTGATAAATCGTTATTCGGGTCGGTGTGTGAATCACCTCAAATTCATGTACTCGAATCTTGGATCAAGAACCATACGAAGAAATGATCTACGTACAACTTACGTACTTATTCTTGTTGGTTCCTACTTATTCCAATCTCTTTTTATTTGCCCAAAATTATTTATGAAAACATTTCATTTATCAATACATTCTTTTATCAAAATACCTTTTCTAATTTGAATCCATTTTTCCTAAGGAAACCTGAAAATTAAATAACTGGTTTTTATTTCCAAACTTTTCTGAAATAATACTATATATTTCAATTCGTAGCTATGTATTTAAAGTGCTTAACGGTTCTATAGCGGTGGAGGTGCAAAAGGTTATATCGGGGATAAAGCGAGGATAAAGCAGAAAATAAAGGAGGTTCAAAAAGCTTCATTAAATATATAACCAAATATTTGAGGTTAATTTATTATCATTCTCACATCATTCGTGTAGAAAAGAAGTAATATTGTTTAATCTTATATAACAAAATCGAAGAATATCATGATACTAGATTTGGTGATAATAATATATTTCAAACTTATATTGAGCACTTTGGGAGCTCTGCCTATATGTTAACCAAAGAGAAAATTTATTGCAAGACAAAAATTGGGCCAAGGACAAAAAGCCTAATGGAAAGAAAATAAATACAAATACTAAACTACCATAATATGAATATCAATTGACTTATTCCTACGCGCAGTAAAGCAGGATTGGAAGGTGCTAGTTTGCTCATGTCTTTACTGATTTGCTTGATAATGATGTGAAATAATTCATCCTTGTTCTTAGCATTACGAGAGAAAATCCTACCATTTCTTTTAGCCCACACTCCAGTGGCCAACATCATGAGACAAATGATCAAGCTTATTGCACGGGGGTTTTCCTTCTAAAATAGTTAAAAATCTTATGGCATTCCAAAACATTATCAAAGGAGGGTCAGTGAAGATTACCAAAGGCAAGGACACTAGACCAAATGTGGTAAACGTAGAGGCAGCTGAAGAATAGATGGATATTTGATTCGGAATAAAGCCTGTAGAGAACATAGGAGTCATTATTAATAAGCAGCTATTATGGAGTTTGTCGTTAGTCAAGAATGCATTTGACATGATTTTCCGAAGGAGAAAATTGTTTTTCATGGATCTACCCATATTCTAGATTCAAGACTGCCATGCAAACATGTCGTGGTTCCCAAGCATCAACCTGTACATTTGGGAGGTTGTGATGTCATGCCTTCTATCAAAACATTAAATGAAGTAGGTATTTGAATCAAATTGGATGAGGGAGATTTCATTCCAGAGTTGTTTGACCAGCAGGGAACTTGAGTGAGGAAGGAGAATTCTCCCGTCCTGAATATACTCACTTGCATAAGCATTATCGGGGATTCTAGATAAATGCTTGAAGTTCGTGGGAATTATTGCACTGAGAAGAAGGCCATATAAGCCAAAGGTTCATGCCAAAATAGTGTACTTGGCCTAGCAAGCAGATTATATTTCATCAAAAGAAGGAAAGTTGATCTAAGTTTCAATATACTCCTCCAACTCTAGCTAGTGTTAAAAAGAGATAGGAAGGCTCCAAAGGTTTTTCCTCTTTAATATATTAGCATGAATCCAGTTAGACCATAGGTTATTGTTCGGGGTGAGAAGGAGTTGGAAGTATCTTGCCACAACAGCTTTATTCCATATTTTCAGATTTATAATGCCAAGACCACCATAAGATTTAGGCAGTTGCACATTGCTAAAGGAAAAAATGTCATCTTTGAGGAGAATGGGTCACCATGCTAAAGAAAGTTTCTTAAAGCACTACTAATCATATTGATGAGCTTTTGAGGAAGTATGTATTGTCTCATTCAGTAGTCTATCATCGCTGTGGCTATAGATTGGATAATAGTAAGCCTACCAGCTTAAGATAACATATTATTAGGCCACATGGAGAGTTTGCTTGTGATTTTATTCAAAGAGAGGAAGGTAGTTTGCTTTAAATAATCGAGCAGAGATCAAAGGCAAACCCATATATTTGGACTTATGAGACATTTCAAATAGGGAGCATAGGTTAATGATATTGGAGGTTTGGTTAAGGGAAATTCCAACTAGAAGGGTCTATGATTTGGATAAATTGATTGACGGGCCATGGATGCATTTAAACTCATCAAGAGTGTTCATAATACATTAAACAAATAGAATTTGAAAGTAATTTGATGAATTCAGAAATGTTATTGAAGAGAATGAAAAGTGTATTTCTTTTATTACTACAAACTGAATTGATACAAAGTTAAATACAATTCTGTAGAGAGATAGCTCTTTAAATATAAGCAGAATAGACTAATGGGCTGTGTAATAGACTCGGCCCATTACTAATACAGGTAAGATAAAATACAAAGTATTGAGACTGGTTGCGATATACTCTTTCATTTTACTCCCCCCCTCAACCAGAAGCTAGGGTTAGGGTTATCTATCGAGAGCAAATCTAAAAAATGGCGGAGCTGATTCTTCCTTTTAAAAACCCTTCTCTCTCTATTTACTTTGTCTTGAATCTCTGTATTATGATAAAGTTCTAAGATTGTGATCTGCTTTATCCAGATCTGAAACGAAATCTATCGCTGCTTCAAATTGTCTTCGAGACTTGATCCAAGGACTAGTGCAGTGAGATCTGAAGAGTTGAGCTGAAGGATGGATTCTTTGTTGGTCTCTTCAGTGATTGCTTCAATCTTCAAGTCTTGTCTGAATCGATGAAAATTCTTCGCAGATAAGGCCTTTGTAAGTATGTCTGTGCGTTGGTAAGTTGATGGTAAGTGATTCACTTGTAGTTTTCCTTTCTGTACCAACTCACGAACAAAGTATAAATCAATCTCTATATGCTTTGTTCTTGAGTGCATAATTGGATTAGCTGCCATGTAGACTGTACTTTGATTGTCGCACCATATCGTTGGTTTAACCTCTATTTTGACGTTCATTTCTGAAAGTAACGATTGAATCCAAATAATCTCTGCAGCAGCACTAGCTATACTTCGGTATTCAGCCTCTATGCTGGATCTAGAGATAGTAGTCTGCTTCTTTGAGCACCAAGAAATAGGATTGTTACCTAAGTATATATAGTAGCATGTCACTGATTTTCTGTCATCGACATCTGTAGCCCAGTCTGCATCTGCATACGCTGTGATGCTTAGTTGTTTGCACTTTTTTAGCATAATTCCATAATTTGTTGTGCCATTGAGATATCTGAGTATCCTTTTGACTGCTTTCCAGTGTTCTTCGTGTGGTTCCTGCATAAATTGTGAAACTTTGTTAACACTGAAAGATATATCTGGTCTTGTTATAGTGGAGTATTGTAGGGCTCCTACAATACTTCTATATTGTTTGACATTTAATATTGGTTCCCCCCTGTATTTGGACAGATGTTGATGACTAATCATTGGTGTAGGCTGAGATTTAGCACCATCCATTTTTGCTTTAACCAGCAACTCCTTGATATACTTCTTTTGACTTAGGAAAATTTCTGAGTCTGACTTTTTCTTTACTTCTATTCCCAGAAAATAATTTAGTTCACCCAAGTCTTTAATTGAGAATTACTTGTCCAGATACTGTATTATCTCTTTGATCTCATTCTCATTATTACCTATTATAATTAAATCATCAACATAAATCAGTATGTAAACAATAATATTACTGCTAATTTTGATGAACAGAGAGTTGTCAGATTTGGTAGATTGATAGCCTAAGTGAACTAATGTGGCTTTCAATCTATCAAACCATACTCTGGGAGCTTGTTTTAACCCATATATGGCTTTGTTTAGCTTGCACACTAGATTAGTGTCTTGCTTGTATCTCTGTGGCTGCTCCATGTAGATTTCTTCCTGCAAAACACCATTTAGAAATGCATTGTTTACATCTAACTGTCTCAAGTTCCAGTTATTATTTAAGGCAATAGTAAGAACTATTCTGATGGTTGTTGGTTTCACCACTGGTGAGAAGGTTTCACTGAAATCAAAGCCATATTCTTGTGTATATCCTTTGGCAACTAGTCTTGCTTTATGTCTGGACACTGTTCCATTTGGATTTCTTTTTAATTTATAAGTCCATCTGCATCCTATAATGTTTTTGTTGCTTGGTGGATGAACAAGACTCCATGTATTGTTTTTCACTAATGCCTGATACTCTTCATCCATTGCTGCCTTCCATTTTTTGTCTTTAGATGCCTGTTCAAATGTATGTGGCTCTATGATGCATGCAGTTGAAGTATATACTTTTGGTTTATAAATTCCACTTTTTGATCTGGTAATCATATGATGGCCTGTTCTGGTCTGTAGTTCAGCATCAGATGATTCTGAACTGCTGTCCTGATTTGCAGTATCATCTAGTTGATCTCTATAAGTATTCTGATCTTGATTGTTTGATTCTATAGGTGACTGAGGATGAGTAGCAGGCTGATCAGCTGCATCATGACCTGGTCCAGATGACATCATGTGTTGTGATCCAGTGGCTCCTGTTCTTTCCTCAGTTTCACCAGCATGCCATATATGTGGCAATACTGGTATGTTTGGTATGGAAACCTTTGGGTTATAAACTTTATGTGTAGTTCTAATACTTGCATTGCTAAAAGGAAATATTTTCTCATTAAAAACAACATGTCTGCTTATAAATATTTTTCCAGTTTCATCTAAGCACTTGTATCCTTTCTGTCTAATTGGATAACCTATAAAAGTACATGGTTGAGATCTAAAGTCTAGTTTATGGTTGTTATATGGTCTCAGATAGGGAAAAACACAAGCATCCAAAAGTCTTTAAGTTTTGATAGTCTGGTTTGACACCTAAAAACTTTTCTAAGGGACTAATTCCATTCAGTACTTTAGTTGGAAGTCTATTGATTAAATAAACAGCAATACTGAAGGAATCTGGCCAGAATTTCAAAGGTAGTGATGCTTGTGCTAGTAAGGTCAGACCAGTCTCAACAATATGCCTGTGTTTTCTTTCCACCAGGCCATTTTGTTCAGATGTGTAGGGACATGTTATTCTATGAATTATCCCATTATCAAGAAAATACTTACTAAGAGGCTTGTATTCTGTGCCCCCATCACTCTGAATGATCTTAACTTTATGATTAGTCTTCTTTTCAACTTGAGTGATAAAATATATAACAACATTATAAGTTTCTGCCTTGGATTTTAAGAGATATATCCAAGTGTACCTTGTACATGCATCAACAAATGATATGTAATACCTATACCCATAATCTGAGCAGATAGGTGCTGGACCCCACAGATCTGTTGAGATCAATTCAAGAGGTACTTTGTATTCTGTAACAGAATCTGAAAAAGCTAATTTGTGGCTTTTGCCCATTTGACAGTAAGAACATATATAAGGAAAAGTTATATCATCAAAAGAAATTTTATTTTCTTTAAGAACCTGTTTTACAATACTTGTACATGGATGACCTAATTTGTAGTGCCAAAGATCAAAGTTATTTTTACTGGTTTCACATGACTGCAATTCACTGTTATTACAATTTGTCATTCTTTGGTTTGAACCTTTGCTATTAGTCAGTGTGAACTTGTATAAGCCATTTACTGCATTACCCTGCAAGTGTATTTCCTTAGTTAGAATATCTTTAACTAAGCAATAATTTGGGTAAAATTCGAAATAAACATTATTATCATGGGCAAATTGAGAAACACTCAACAGGTTCTTTTTAATGCAGGGTACTCTTAACAGATTATTGAGATATAATTGTCTTTTACCTTTGACATAAGCATTACCTGTGTGTGTGATCTCAATTGCTTTGCCATTTCCCATAATAATAGATTGTTTACCTCTGTATTCTCTGCTGCCCAGATTTAGATTCTCTAGGTTGCTTGTTAAGTGATTTGTTGCCCCTGAATCTGGATACCATGACTCATCTTGAACATGATCTGCATTAGCAATTTCATCCTGATTTTGATTTCTGTTTCCACTGGACTGTTTGCCTGTATCCAGTTGAACTTGTGCCATATTTGCACTGCCATTACTATTTTTCTGATTGCTTGGTCCCTGACCTGGCACATAATTTGCATTAAATCTGAAATAGCATTTTACAGCTGTGTGTCCAAGTCTTTCACATATCTGACATTTTGGTTTGTTATTGCCATTAAATCTTCCTCTGCCTCTTCCTCTGGCAGTCTGACCTCCCCTCTGTGATTGCTGATCTGATCTTCCATAGTTCTGATTTCTGTTTTTACTGTTTGATGCATAGTTGATAGACATGTCTGTATCTGAGGGTTTCTTGTAGTCTAACCTTCCTTCATGAGCCAGTAATATAGAGTGGACATAGTCAATAGTTGGCAGTGTTTCTTGTGATGCAATGACTGCCACTACTGCTTCATATTCATCCCCTAACCCACTCAGTATTGTTAAAACATGCTCTGTATTGGACATCTTATGTCCTGCTGCCTCAAGTAGATCACAAGTATTCTTGATCTTGTAGAGGTACTCTTTCATGGATTGACTGTCTTTCCTTATGTTATGTAGTTGCCTTTTGTAATGCATTATTTTTGCTGCTGACTGTGTATTGAAAATCCTTTCAACTGTAGTCCAAATTTCATTTGCTGATTTGCACCCTATAACTTGTGGTAGCAACTTTACACTGATTGAAGAAAGCAACCAAGAACTTATTAAACTATCTTGCCTTAGAAATTTGACATATTCCTCATTACTCACAGTTTTGTTTTCTTGATTAGTGATAAATTTGGGTGGAGTGGCTATCATGCCTAGGATGTATCCATCAAGACCATATCCTCTGGCAACAGTTTCAACTTGCACTTTCCAGAGAAGATAATTGTCATCTTCAAGATGTGCAGTGATAAGATTGGAGTGTGGGCTAATCACAGTTTTGATCAAACTGTCAGTAATATCCATAGATTGTGGTGAGGTGCTAGTATCATTGCCTGATGTTGCACTGCTTCCTTCAACCATGAAGAAACTTCATAAAAGAAAAGAATTGAGAAAGAAAGAACTCAGAAATTATGAAATCAAGAAATTCTTCCTTCAACAGGTATGTTGCAACCGAGCAATATGATGAGGCTTCTCTGATTGCTCCTGGTATGGCACTTACCTCTTTTTTTATTGATGAGTTTATGTTCTCTTCTCTAACTGGATTTCTGATTTTCTTTCTTGATTCTTGAATCTGTTTTTGTGGAGATTCTCTGCAACCGATTGCTAATCTTGGCAAGGCAGTAGATTTTTGAGCAGATTCCTTACCCAAGTGATGAATAAGAATTCTGATGGGTAGGCTGATCCAAATGATGAGATTTCTCTGATGGATCAGTTTTTTGCATAAGGCTGTTAAGCAAATAGATGATTCCGTCCTGCGCTTTGATACCAAAATAGAATTTGAAAGTAATTTGATG
The DNA here is from genome assembly GCA_030737815.1 of Allium fistulosum. NCBI lineage: Eukaryota > Viridiplantae > Streptophyta > Magnoliopsida > Asparagales > Amaryllidaceae > Allium > Allium fistulosum. The sequence goes on from CM060905.1 coordinate 104,415,877, forward strand.
AATTCAGAAATGTTATTGAAGAGAATGAAAAGTGTATTTCTTTTATTACTACAAACTGAATTGATACAAAGTTAAATACAATTCTGTAGAGAGATAGCTCTTTAAATATAAGCAGAATAGACTAATGGGATGTGTAATAGACTTGGCCCATTACTAATACAGGTAAGATAAAATACAAAGTATTGAGACTAGTTGCGATATACTCTTTCATTTTACTTAAACATTGCAAGGATTTGGTTTAGTGAAACACACCAGATTGTCAGCAAACAGAAAATGAGTAATTCGAGGATCTTTGCATTTTGGATGGAGTTCAAGGAGATTAAGATCAACATTTTCAATAAGAAGGGAATTGATGACTTCCATCACCAAAATGAAAAGCAAGGAGGATACCGAAACACCTTGTCTCACCCTTTGCTTTGCTTTCCTTTAAAGCGACCCTTGCTCGTGCCATTCCTGAAGATAGAAAGGTAAGGAGTAAATGAAGGAATATATCTCGGCTATAAAAGGGTACGGGAAGTTCATACGTGATAGCATGACAATAATTGATTCCCAAGCAAGCATATCAAAAGCTTTTTGGATATCTAGCTTTAGCATGCATCAAGGAGAAATTCCAATTCTACCATAACCTTTGAGTAATTCTTGTGTTATTAAAATATTTTCAAATATATTCCTGCTTGATTAGGAAAGACTAAAGAGTTCATAAAGGACTGCATTCTGTCAGCTAGAATTCTGGCAATGCACTTGTAAGTCACATTGGCACATGAGATAGGTCTAAAGTATTTAATAGATTGGGGATTTTCCTTTTTGGGAATAAGAACAAGGTTGGTGGAGTTCAAACCAGAAGGAAATTTATTTACCACCAACAATGGTTGGATGGCATTTATGAAGTCATGATATACAATATCCCAAGAATCTTTGAAGAAGTGAGTGTTAAAGCCATCTGGACCACCTGAGCTACTAGCATTAAGGGAGAAGAGGACGGCCTTAATTTCCTTTGGAGGGATCAGATCAATCATGGCATTGGCCTGAGAAGTGGATAGGGTTGGCAAATGAAGAGAGTATAGTTTAAATAAGGAGGGACTGAAAGGGTTGACAGGAACAAGAATGGATTGTAAGTACTCAAGGAAGGCATTAGATATACTATCTTAAGTTGAGTGAACATTACCATTTATATCAGCAATGGATAGGATCATTTGTGAGGATTGTTTGTATTTGAGTTTTGTGTGAAAGTATGATGTATTCCTATCTGCATCCTGTTCATGCCTATCTCTGCTCTTTTGCTGGAGGATTGCCGCATCAGAGTTTAGAGCTTTGACAAGTTGGTCGCTTAGGGAAGATTCATGGGCAGCTAGGAAAGAATTCAAAGGATCATTTGCAAGCAAAATCTAAATTTGTAGGAGGTCCTATCTAATTTATGAAGAGAGCATGTCTCCTTTTCCAAATGAATCTGTGGCCCACCGCTTCAGCTCAAGTTTAAGGTTTTTTTAGCTTCTTTTAGAGTCTGAAAAGAGGGTTTCCATGCGTAGGGAAATTCTACACCTGCAAAACAAGATTTCAATATTGATTATGAGTAGTCCATATGTTATAGAATTTAAATGAAGGGCAAGAGATAGCACAATCCCTCCAACTAAGAAAAAGAGGGCAGTGATTAGAGATAGAAGGAGGAAGGTTAGAGGGGAGGAGAGATGGCCATAGGTTCAAAGCATGATGGTTGATGAAACAATGATCAAGGTTGCAAAGAGTAGGGATGCCAGATCTAGATTTGTTAGACCATGTGTGCACAAGCCAAAGGATTTGGCAGGGATCAGATTAGACATGGTAATTGGCCTGATTCAAAGGTATCAAATCTCTTAATGTGAGGGGATTTCCTTCCAACTTGTGGGAGGAGAGATACATTGCATTAAAATATCCAATACAAATCCAAGGAAGAGGAGAGAAGAGGTGATGGAGATTGGAAAGAAAGGATATTCTAGGTATTAGTTGGTTGCGGGCATATATAAGTGTAATATTGAATGAAGAATTAGTAGAGAGATGAAGGTATAAGAAGTGGATATATTGATCAGATGATTGGATTTTCTGAAAAGAAAATATTTTAGGTTTCCATAAGATCATGATCCCACCATACGAGGCATGGTCTAGATTATGATGAAGAGACCAGTTCGAATATATATTATTCTTTGCATTGATTGTATCTTGCCAATTCAGCTTGGTTTCACAACTTCCCATTATTTTTATTTTATGCTCAATGATAAAATTTCTAATTTCTAGTTGCTTCGTGGGTAGATAAGCCCCTCTAACATTCCACATTACTATATTGGGCAGGGTCATTCAAAAAGAGGAGTGAGGGGAAGGGTATGTTGCCTTATGCGCCTTATAGTTGGAGTAGATTTAGGAAAGGATTTTGATCTAGGAAGTGACATGGTTTGATCTAAGTTGAAGGATATACCAGCATTCATGTCATTAGTAGCAGGATTCGTATGAGAGCTTCTCATTTTTTATCTTTGGACTTAGCAGAATTAGCATTAAGAGAGAAGGTAGAAGAAGATGGAGGCATGATGGAGAGGTTTTGAGGAGGAAGATCAGGGAAGTGGGAGGTTTGATGGGAGATAGGGGCTTGAACGGGGATTGTTAGAGGAAAATGTTGGATTCAGGTTAATGTTTTCTTGAATGGATTGCAGAATAGAGAATGGATTAAAGGTTATAGGCATAGACAAGGGACATGATGAGGTATTCATGGGTTATGAAGTGGAGGCATCATTGCTAAAATCAGAGGATATGTTTGCTGAAGTGTTTGAGACTGAGTAGATATAACATTAGTAGAGAGAAGTACTTTAAAATGGCTACTAGGTCTATACGCTAATTAGAGAGAAGTAGTTAAAATGTTTTACTAGGTCTATATGGTAATTAGTCTAAATAGGGTTACCAACATAACTATATAGCTATTTACATTTATAAAAAAGATAGGTAACCCTATTTAGACTAATTACCATATAGACCTAGTAAAACATTTTACTACTTCTCTCTAATTAGCGTATAGACCTAGTAGCCATTTTAAAGTACTTCTCTCTTTGTAGTGGAGAGGAAGAATGTTAGGTTATGTTGTGACTATTACCTACGTACTAGGGATGTGCCTAGACATGCACTAGAGGATTAGTGGGAGTAGATGTAGAGGAATCAATGGAGGAGGTGATTTGATTGCTGATTGTATGAGTAGGGCCCAGGATTTGATGTTGAGAAGATGAAGGGATAGTTAAGGTTTCAGCTGAGATTGGAATAGGTGGCAGATCAGTGGAGAGACTGTAAGTAAAGGGGACTAATTGATGGTATGTGAGTTATTGACATGATCTTGAGGCAATTGATCGGTTGTTCCTGTTTTGATGGATTCAACTGCAATTGTTTGGGTAGTATGGAGTGAGTATTCAACATGTCATTGGAGGGGATTGGGGACATGGAGTGATTAAAATGGATAGAGCCAGGAATTTGAGAGTGCTGCATTGAATTTGCATGGTCCTGTAGCACATGAGGACTGACCATGACACTGAATTAAGATCTAGCTATGGGCTGCATAGAGATTGCAGGCTTTTTCTTGGCCCGAACTTTCTGAGGATTGGAATTTGTATAATTGGAATGCTTTTTGAGGAGTGGGAGATCAGTATTGCTAATGTTGCCCTATTTGGAGTGTGTCAAACCAGATTTAGCATGCTCATAGATATCCATATCAACAGAACGATCACCAAATGATATGTCACATTCCATGGTATCATGAACAAAATTTTTACATAAGCTATAAATCTTTGGTCTCCAGTCATTTTCTACTATCACTTTAGGGCATCCATCACTAAGATCAGTTGATTCAGTCGACTTCGGGAAATCAAAATCCAGAGAAATTTCAATTAGCGCTTTTACGTATTCAAATCTTTTTAATTTCTCTGTATTTTCATTGAAACAAATAAGTCTCCCGATATGGCACGCTAGCCAATTAATACCCAGGAGAGTCCACAATATGAGTAGGATATTGTAGAAATGTACCCAAATGGGAACTCGATGAATTTGTGCTTGGGCGTAACCAAAAGACGGGTTCCACATTGTAATTATAAACATTTTCCCTTTTATGAAAATAGGGTCCGATCGAAGAATGGATAACGTATATTCATCATTGGAGAAAGAGAAGTAGAAATTCAAGTTGCCGGATTTAATGTCTACTTCTCCCTTAATATTCCATATTTTGTGAAGATGAGAAGCAACCATAGTAAAAGAGAGTCTATCTCCTAGAAACATATCGACAAAATGATTAGACCAATAGGCGATGCCCACATCTCTAACTTCTTTGGGAGGAGCCTTAGGAATCCCATCTCTAACAATGTCAAAATGATGGAGGGTATAAGTACCCGCATTACGAGGCTTTGATTTAAACAGGGAGGACCATTGTTTGGGAACAGAAGCATAAGAAGAGTTAGAAGCAGCTGTGAGGACATGTGAAGGATGATTAGGGTTTGGCAAAAAAGGAGGGACAAAAGTAGCTGTTGGGTCAGGAGGTTTGCAGGGCAAGGAGGTTGAAGATATGATCATGGATTAGGATGGTGGAAGAGAAGGTAAGCCTGGAGAGGAGGAGGAGGAGGGGATGTCAGCCAAAGTGAGAGATTGTTGGGATGTTGGCAGAAGTGAGATAGAATTGAAGGAGAGAGAGACAGAGGTCAGGGGCGAAGGAGGTGGGTCAGTAGAAGAGGAGTTTGAAAAAGGTTGGGTGGGAAAATGGTAAGAGGAGAAGGGAAGAGGGGAGGGATTGGTGCCATGGATAAACATGTTTTTTGTGTATATTGAGCACTTATGCAATGTGATTTCTGCCCGGTGCTCTGAATGTCAAAGTGAAGAAATTGAGCCCTTATGACTTAAACTTAGCTATTTATCCTAACTTTTTTGATTTGTTTTAAATGATAACTACTTAAATCAACCTTTGTATATTAATATTGCTAAAGAGGGTACAAAAAGCGTTGAATTAGCTGGTGTAGCAGAAAATAGCGAAGCTTAAAGCGGATCTTCTTTTTAATAGCGCTAAATTGAAATAGCGTAGCGATCGAAGAGCGCTACGGACTATAGTGGGAATTTTGCAGGGCTTTAACTGCATAGATCCAAAGAATATATATATATATATATATATATATCGAGTAACAAAAAAATGATATCGAGAAACTCGGTCCTACCAACTAGTACCATACATCCTCTTACCAAGAAGGATAATACTTAAGAGAAGTGCTTACCATCCGCACATCTCTTGCCCATTTTTAGTCATTTTCGAGCCACTCGAACTAGTTAACATAAAAATACCTCTTATTTTTCAAATCTCATTTTGAAACAATACAGAATATATTTCCAAAATATTTATACTTAAAAATGCTTTCAAGTGATACTATTATTATTTTTCTTTAAAAATCATTTGAAATCCGTTTTCAAAGACACTAAGATTTAAATTCTAGAAAATCCCTCTTATTTACAGAACACATTTTATAAGTTCAATTTATAACATCAATCTTATATAAAATCATTCCTTCTTTATAGAAACCATTTTAACAAAATAATATGAACTATATTATTTTTTTTAAAATATTTTTGAAAGCAAACTTTTACAAGGAAGTGTATAATCGTTTTCTGTTGAAGCAAGAGAAATATTATTTTGCAAAAATTCGATGAAAGTTTTGAAAAATTAGTTTAAAAGTATTAGAATATTTTGAAATGGTGGTAGTATATTTGGAAGTGATGTAAAATATTATGGAAAGAAATTTGTAAATTTAATATTTATTTAATAAATGGATTTGAAAACATTTTAAAATTGTAGTCGTTTAATAGTATTTTTGAAATACCATAATCATTTTTAAACTTAAATCTCAAACTAGTGATCCATATTCGACGATTTTAAATTTATTGGAAATTTATGTCATTAGAGAACCAATTTTGTTTGAAATACAATGTAAAATTTTGAGATTTACGATGGTTTAAACATGAATTAAATGAATATATATTCCTGTTCCGAGAATGCATACTCCTCTTTACAGTACTCAACTGTTTTGATCATAATTTACAAACCGTTTGTATGATTTTGATGATTTTGCCCATTTCGAAAGCTAAGAACATAAGTAATAACTTTTGTTTGAAGGTTTTGCAAAATTTTGATTATTTCAATGGTAAAAACGTGAGTTTGTTAAGCGGGTCTACACTTGTTTCACTATTTCAGAATTAGGTACATTTGGTAAAAACAGTATAACCCAAATTATACGACATTTATGTAATCTGGGAGTTTTTTGGGAAGCTAACACATTATATAATAACTTACTCTTTGATGTTATTGAATAATTATGTGTTTTTGATTATGGAAAGTTCGTCGACATGTTGCTAAAACTTGAACACTATGTTGCTTTGAAATTAATTGAATTTATACCCATTATATCTTTTCATATGAAACTAATATTCAAACTTGAGTTAAATATAGGTGTTCAAGAAGCATATTTGGGAAAATTGGCGATGTAGCTCGCTTTTGCTCGCTTAATAATAAGTTAGTTTGCATAAAATGCTAAATAGAGGTAGATTTTTACGCTATATTTATATATGTTGTGATATTGTATTGTTTCACCATGTTTTGGGATGCCCCTTTGTTGGGATGTATATATTTATTATGATATCTATGTGTTTGATTTTTCATAATGCTCTCTATACAAAGGAGACTCTGCCAAAAAATTTCAAAAAGCTAACATTTAGCATATTTTCACAAAAAATTACCGTATGCAAAAAATAGAAAGTCGTTAATTGAGTCTATTTAAAATCGTAGCATACGATAAGATGAGTCGATGTGAGAGCGACATTGAGGATTGGGTAGTTTATGTTTGATAAATGTTTGTATAACACGAAGAAAGTTTAGGTTATGGGTTATGTATGACGTTTCTCTATAAGAAATTGAGAGGACTCAATTTTCCTAAGGGGTAATTTTGTAGCAGTCCTGCTTTCTACGCTGTAAATTAAATAACATTAATTAAACATAAAAATATTCAAAGCCGATTTTTGATAGTTATTATTTTTAAAATAAATTCTTATTTATTTGAAGTCTATTTAATAAAAGATTTTGTTTTAATAAATTGAATTAAATTAATAAATTCTTTTCAAATGATATATTGAAATTGGTTAGATTGTTTTAATTGAATAAAAAATATTGTTATAAGTACAGATAATTGTTACGTAATTAAAATAGTGAAAAATTAATAAGTGACCATCGAATTGAATGAAATTAAGCGGTTATCGAAATATATTTAGTATAATAAAGTGTAAACTAATTTAAATCAAATCAAAATTTATTTATAAATAAATGAAAGGTCGTTTAAAAGAAAAGTGAATAGAGAAATAAATTAGTTTAAACTAGGCTCAAATCTATTTTTGCCCAAAACCAATGCCTAAAATCTTCCTTTTCTATTTTTGAACTAAGCCCCAAATCAAAGTCTTGACCCTGTTTCATATTTTCCCTAACCCTCCAGTAATTCTCGAAATCAAAATCGGTTATGAAGAAAAAAATAAATCATTGCGACCTTGAAGGCATCGCGACCGAAGCGACGTCAGTGAACGTCGAAGAGGAGCACGAAGGCATGGTCTAGCATTGGCAACGATACGTTGATGATCTAGAGCAATATCGTGACCTGATGGAGCATACACATATGCATGACTTCGATTGTGAGCCTTCACGAGATTTTCTTGGCTGCATTGAAGAATGCGATGCAAGCGACAATGGCGGTAAGGAATGTTACAGGCTGGTTTGGTAATTTTAGGTAGCTAGCGAGATAGTAGTTGCAACAGTGAAGAATGGTTAAAATTGCAAGATAAGGAGGAAAACTTTGATTTTGGTGTGTTATCCTAACTTACAACTGTGTTCTAAATCGTATTTCCTTTTTTTGTGCTCATGTTTGATTGTTAGGTGATGAATGTGTGTTGATATGGATTGAAATTGAGTGATATTCATGCTTGTTGGTTGTTTTGATAAGATACAACTTGATAATTGAACGTAGATATTATAAGTTGTGCACAATAAGTAGACGATTGCAATAGTTGGACACAACATTTGGAAATTGATCGGAAGAGGATAAATGTATTGAGATGGGATATTTTGAAAGAAATAAATATTTTGAAATACATACTGAATTTTGGAATAATTTTTTTTAGTTTATATGAGAAAATATTATTAGTAATGGAAACTATAAAAGTGGAATATTTTTTAGAGTTGTGTGAATCGAAATTATTTGAAAAGGATGATTTTTGTGATTTGTTTAAATAAGCAGACTTTGAACATAGATATTTTTATTTGTCCATGATTATAAAAGTATATTTGAAGAACTTTTATAATATGGTATTAAAAATTCTATATTTTTAAAGTGATATGTTTGTTTTTATGGGATGTGAATAAATGAAAATTTTTGCAAAATAATAAATTAGAATAATAATAGTTGAACTTTATTTATTTATTGTAAGAAAATTAATATGAGTGAGAATTTATTATATATTTTGTTCAGTAAAATTTAGGAGGTGATACAACTTTGTATTTGGTTATTTTAAATAAAAAGGAAATTTTTTTAAAAGTGTTTGAATATATATTTAAAAATGTTTGAATTGAATTATTATGGAAAGGGAAACTTTGGAATTTCGTTATACAAATAAATTTTGTAAATGGATATTTATGTGTTAAATATTTGGAAGATTTTATATAAATGAAAACTTTAGTTTGATTAATTATTATTCTATAGTAGTTTAAAAAGGGTTGGAAGTAAATAAGGATTTTGAAATTTAATTTTGGAATTTCGTATCATGGCTTTGAGAAATATTCTTAATTGAAAATCTTTATTGGGAAGATTGGATTATTTAAAATTGTTTTTTAAAGGAAATCTTGAATTATAAAAAACTTCTTTGCTATTATCAATTCAAATTATTAAAGAATAATTTAAAACTGTATGAATTAATTTAAAAGGGGTTCGAGGGATTTAGAATTGAATGATGGTTTAAACTATAGGTTTCCTTGTAATTAAATAAGGGGTTTGCAACTATTTATTTTTGAAACTGTAAACGTTTTTTTAGGAAATACTAAGAATTTTATAATTGAATTTTCTTTCAATTGTATGCTGTATTTTGAATTGTATTGAAGATTTTGCGAAAAGTTATTTAAAAATCACTTCTGAATCAATAAATAGTAGTATTGAGTGTTTTGAATGTTTTATATTCTGTGTAACGAGGAATTAGAATAAACAGAGTTATAATATTATATGGAATGGGACTTTCAAAAATATTTCTTCAGTTATTCTTTAGACTTGTTATATAGAATAATAGTGTTTGAAATTATAGATTAGGAGGAAGTTGAGTAAACGGATTAGTAATATCGCCTGGTATGGGACATCTGGTAATTATATTCTGGTTACTTAATTGACCCGAAGTATAGAATATTATTGTGTGAAGTTCGGTATGTCCATAATTTTGAGTAAATGGATTAATAACGCCGTCTCATATGGAACATTCCGTAATATTTTTCGATTACTCTTTTGGCTTGTGGTGTATAATATTATTATGGGTCAGCAATGTAGTTTACGGGCATTGAGTAAAAGTAAATGAGCTGGTAACACTAGGTGGTATGTGACGTCTGTGTTGATATTTGTTTGATTACTTTCTATAAGTGAGGGACACTCTTATTTTATGGATTAATGTCTAAAGAATGGGTTGGTTGTGTACTTACTTGTGCTGTGTTCTTTTTATCAAGGTAGACTAGTGTCTGCAACGACCCGTCTTTTCAACCATCGAAAGTCGATACCAAATACATTAACGGTATTCCAATGCCGAACATCCAATCGCCGGAAAGTCAAATTGTTAAGGTAAAATAAAAAGAACAAATAGGGGAAACATAATCTCACAACATAACGACAACATATAATATAACAATGGCAGTAAAAGTTGTTACTCTAAAATACATGGCATATCAGGGTTAAATACAAACCTCATCAGCCTGGACAGTTATAACATCCCGACCTTATAATTGCTTATGGGTATATATAATAATAATAAAGCAAAAATGAAATACTACTGCAGGTGAACAACCAGCTCTACTCCATGAGCTCCATGTCCCACCAACGACAACTTGGAAAAATACTCGGTCACCTGAGCATTATAATAAAATAATAAATTGATTAGTCGGGAAGACTAGCGTGAGAAAACTCAAGTAATTTAGTGAACATATAATGATTTTGTGAGACGGGCCGCTAAATATGGAATGGGTTTTATCTCACAAGAACAACTTCCACACATGAATGAATGGATGCAAATTAAAAAAACCCAAACTTGAAAGGATGGGTATAAACATGGTTAAAACCCAAACTTAAAGAATGGACATAAATAACTAAACATCGAGAAGAACTCCAGTCGCTTCTCGACGCAATAAGAAAACAGTTCAATGATTTGAATTAAAAACAGGAAAGGAATTTTCCAACAATGACTAGGAGGGTGTGTCCCCTTACCAAAAGTATACCTCTAGATAATATACTTGAGAGGGTCATTTTCTCTGTGACTCTCTCGAAAATGTACAAGCCGGACCCCGCCAACCTTACTGAGAATCCGAATATTTCATATCTTTGTGCGCATATAACCAAAACCAATCTAGAGTATATGTGATAATATCCTAATATGAGCAACCCACATAGTTTGACGTCCACTTGCTCTTTGGTTTTAGTTATTTTCGACAAAGGATATAAATGCTAAAATGAGCAAAAATCGTCATAAATTGATGATACATAAAGAAGAAAGCTGAATCGATAGTCAATAAATCAACTATCGAGAATAATCAAAATGATCGTATATGAAAATTAAATCTCATACCCTTACCACTACTCGTCAATTTCAAACTTGTACTATCTCTCGGTTAAAATTAAAGTCGGGCAAGTGAAGGTAGTGTTAACTCTAGGCATTGCATTGAAAACATTTTTAACCTTGGACATAGAAACGTGTTTCCATACCTCGATGTATAGTGCTAGGAGTATGAACAAATCCTTTCTATACAAGTGACATCGATTACGGAAATTTAATTTCTTATCCTTTCCATAACCAAATCAAACTCTTTAAAATTTTAAAACCGAACTTGCACATGGTTTTCACATCACAAATATTTGTAAAATACTCTAAAAGCATTATTTAAAATAATCTTTTAAAGATCAAATTATATTACTAAATGTATTAAAAATAAGGATAAAAAACAAATGTCATTAAAGCATTATTTACTATAACCCCAAGACAATTTATACTTAGCTTTATTTTCAAACAATTCCTTTTTAAAGATTTTCTCATTTATAAACTATCATTTATAAATTTCAAACAACATTTATTATCCTGGAAGATGATGAATCGATTAAAATAATTTTATAAATTAGAAACCACATGAATTATCCCGAAAGAGAATTAATCATCGAGAAACAACATTTAAAACAAAGGATATCAAGGAATGGATGGGTATAAACAAAAACTAAACTTGAAAGGATGGGTATAAACAAGGTCAATATCCAAACCAAAAGAACGGACACAAATAATTTAACATCGAGAAGAACTCTAGTCACTTCTCGATCCATTAAAAAAACGACTCAAAGATTTGAATCAAAAACAAGGAAAGGAATTTTCCAATAATGACTAGGAAGGTGCGCCCCCCTTATCGAAAGTATATCTCTAGAGAGGGTCCTTTTCTCTTTGACTCTCTCGGAAATGTACAAGTCGGACCCCACCAACCTTACCAAGAATCCAAGTATTTCACATCCTAGCGCGCATATAACCGAAACCAGTCTAGAGTAGATGTGATAATACCATAATGGGAGCAACCCCACAGAGCTTGACGTCTACTCAGTCTTTGGTTTTAGTCATTTCTAACAAACGATATCAATGCTTAAATGAGCAACAAATCGTCTTGTATTAATGATACATAAAGAAGAAAGCTAAATCGAGAGTCAATAAATCAACTATCAAGAATAATCAAAATGATCGTATATGGAAATTAAATCTCATACCCTTACGACTACCCACTGATTTAAAACTTGTACAATCCTTCAGTTAAAAATAAAGCCAGGAAAGTGAAGATAATGTTACCTCTAGGCATTGTCTTGACAACATTTTTAACCTTCGAGATAGAAACGCGTTTCCATACCTCGACGTTTAGTGCTAGGAGTATGACTATATCCTTTCCATATAAGCGATATCGATTATGGAAATTTAATTTCTTATCCTTTCCATAACCAAATCAAACTTTTTAAACTTTTAAAACCGAACTTGTGCACGGTTTTCACATCACAAATATTTGTAAAACACTTTAAAAGCACTCTTTAAAATATTCTTTTTAAAGAGCAAATTATATTACTAAGTGTATTAGAAAAGAAGGGCCAAAAACAAATGTCATTAAACATTGTTTAATATAAACCCAAGATAATTTATACTTAGTTTTGTTTTCAAACAATTCCATTTTAAAGATTTTCTCATTTATAAACTATCATTTATAAATTTCAAACAACATTTATAATCCTAAAAGATAATAAATCAATTAAAATACTTTTATAAATTAAAAACCACACTAATTATCCTGAAAGAGAATTAATCAACTTTATAACTACTTTAATCAATCAATCAATTATCTTTAAACAACTTTGTTAAATAAAATAATTAATTTGAAACACCTTTATTTAAAACAATTAATTAACTTTAAACATCATTTATTAAAATAATTAATTAATCTTAAACATCATTATTAAAAGTGATTAATTAATTTTAAGCATCATTATTAAAATGATTAATTAACCTTAAAAATCATTATTAAAATGATTAATTAACCTTAAACATCATTATTTATAGTGATTAATTAATTTTAAACATCATTATTAAACTAATTAATTAAATTTATAACTCCTTTTATAAATTTTAATCAACACTTATCCTTTGTTTTCAAATTCTCAAAATATTTGAAAGTATAGTTAAACAACTTTCAAAGTACAAAAACATGACCAAACATTTATTTTGTAGAAATACAAGTTCAAGTTCAATGCACAACATGGGTTTAAGGTGATATCTCATAAGTGATGGTATAAATAGAATCGCCGTAACGACACTTGAACAATCAAACAGTTGGTCACGGTTATTACAACCAAACATCAATATAAACAACATAAGAATAATAAGTAAATAAATATTGGCGAGAAATCTATTAGTGTCTCTCTATAAAAGTCACTTGTAAATCACACATATGAATATGTATTTCGAAGTGTTCCGTAGCGACCTGTTCGCTACATATACTCTGACTTTCCTTTTGTTTTTGTTCCCTGCAACATAATGGTTATTTATTCCATTCACTTTTCAGGTAGAAATTTTAAATCCAAACAAACAATTAAACAAAAATATAAACTATCATCTAAGCATTCAATAATAATTTATAGCAACATAGATATCACATAATTTAATTAGAGGTGAATAAACTCATTGAAATTCCATTTGATGCTTCCGCGTTTTGGTTTGATCTAAAATTGAACAATGTCCGATTTTAGCCTAAAATTATACTTGCTCCAAACTTGACGAATCCAATTTTTAAAGTAGATAATGTTCTTGTGAGTCTAACACAACTGACCACATCCGAATCCAACTTCGTATGAGTAAAATAGGAATTTTATAACTTTCTGAATTAATTAAACATTTTAAATTTACTAATTACTTCACTTAATCACAATGTCCCAAACAGTTACCCTTCTTCCTCAGTCATCTTCCCTCTAAAAACCAAATGCCTACAGACAGATTCTTGACATTGTTGTGATGCACTTCTAGTGATACAGAGAACCACTTGATAATTTTATGACCCAACTTCGCCATCGCGTTTCTCCACTCGAGCCCGACCCGTTGGCCACCATGACTTCACCTCCACCTCCCCAAGCAAATCGCGACTTGAAGCTAACCTAACTAGCCGTACCAGGACGTTTTTTGACCAAGACCATCGCATGACTTCAAAATCTCTCCGCCGTTGCTCCTCCTCGCCACAAACCCAAATCAAAACTTCGTTTGATCTAAATCCTCCTATATCACCCAAACACCCAAACCATAGCTAACGACCTTCACCATCAAACACCACCAAGTCCACCGCAACCACAACTGAGACTATGGATTTGTAGATCTCCCCTAAAGGAACTCAAAGAAACTTGTTTCATAATTTTTAGAGGAGTATAACACTTAGTCTTGATTTTTAAAGCATGCAGCCATTAATTTTCTGTGTTAGCTGGAAATGAAGAATGGAACTAGAGGAGGGTAAACGGAAAGATGGAAATGGAAAAGAAAAAAAATGAACTTTTTGTTTAAAATGATGAAGTTATTTGATTTAATACCAAACCCATACTTTATTTTCAAGATAAACAAAAATTGCAAGTTAGCCAAAATTCCTAAGTCAACCATCCTATCCAGTCATTTTCAAATTTTTGAATTTTTGATTTAATTTATAAAAAATGTTTAAAAAGAAGGTTTTTGCGGTATCCTGCTACACACTATCTATTCACATACGAACCGCGAACGGTAGAAATAAATATGATCATGCACCAAAATATGACACGATCACAAATCAACAATAAAATACACAGAATATTTCATTTTATGAAATTTCACAAATATCATCGTTTGCCATAAAATACGTCAAACGAAAATATAATTATTTTTCGAATTAAAAATTATGGAAAAATCCAATAAATTCATTCAAAAATACGTAATTAAAAATCAAGTCGTTCTTATTAACAATTTATTTTCTTTTTATTTACTTGAACTATTTAGTATTTAAATAAATTTACAAAATGAGTTCACAATTATTATTATTAACTAAAAGGAGATAAATCAAGCTATTACATTCATTTAATTAATATTTAATTTACAATTCAAATATCTAAATAATCACTATTTGAATACAAGTTATTTAGATTTTTAAATGCCAATTTATTTAAATATTTAAAATTAATTAAATATTCAAAATCAAATCGATAAAATTCCAGGATGTTACAAGGTCCATCCTAGTTGGCTGATCCCAGGGTTGCGCCTTGGAACCATGGCATCACCTTGTTATATATACGTGATGTATGCTGATATTTTGATTGTGTGATGATATGTCCCGATGCCACACTACCAAACAGTCTGTTACCATTAGGCAGTAGGCTCGTGACCATAGTTTATAGATGGACGTAGTATCACAATAACTGGGAGTAACTAAGACTATGAGTATGCTATGTGCTGTAAGTGTTGTGTGTTGTTCCTCGAAGCATGTTGTGTATGGTGAAGCTCCCATCTGGAACATATGAGATTATATAATTATTCTATGTTATTTAGATACCCTATCTTGATATCTATTTAGGAGGCGAGGACCTCCTAACCTACTGAGCATGTTATGTGATGTGAGGCTCCCCATGGAATATGTGATTGTGGTATATAGAGACATTCGATATCTGCAACGACCCACCCTGGAACAGACCTAAATTTTGACCTAGAAAAGATCCATCGAAACTTAGATCCATTCTAAGGCAAGTTGTTGGTAGTAAAAAGAAATAACATTGCAGAGCCATAACTAAACTTTCAGAACTTACATCGGATGGAATAATAATATAATAGGAAAGTGTACCCATTTATTTCAAAACCATAAAAATATCATAACACAAAATTCCATAAAAACCGTAACATAATATCTATTACAACAATTATCAAAATCCATGGGTACACATAAAAGCAAATAATAATAAATACTGCAACAAGCCAAGCTTCTCTATCTCTAAGCATCATCACTGCCATCACTCCATCCTTGACCTATGTTGTAATGAAGAGGCAATCAGAACAACAAGTATCTGGTGAATTAAAACCCCGAGTCTTACCTTTTCAGTACTTGGGTAGTATTGTGACGACCGCCCATGACCCCTGCACCGAATCTAGAGAAAGTGCGCTGTAAAGTGTGCCAGGCGACCATGGACGATTGTCAAGGTAAATTAAAACAACATAATCTATCGTATTACTCACAGCGCATGGACAAAATACAATAGAACATATGTATAGTGAAGCTTTACAGAACAAAATGCCATCATATAAAACTCCATAATAGTTGAATACAAATATCCAAGTAGTCAATACATCAAGCCTCACTACATATCTCTCAGAGAATACAAAACAACGGAACATCCAGTACATATAAGAAGATAATATGCAACCCTCTAGCTCGTCTTCGATATCAGCATCGTGAGAAGAGAACTGCACCTGTCACCTGCTACCAAGTCTGCCCGTCCCAAAATGGAAGAACAGCCCAAGGCAATAAGAATTAAAACATAAAGCCTTGAGTCAGACAACAGTCTTAGTGAGCAGTAAATTAACTAACAACATACCAAAAGAGCACAAAGGAAAAAGGAATAGGAATACAACCCTCCCACTCCAACCTCTTTCTACAGTGATAGCCCTCGGACACACACTAAGCAATCAAACATAACAGAGCATACAATGTAAAGTAAAGAAATTATCACTCGAGTCAAGGGCGATGTTTTCCAAGCACAAACCCCCAAGGCCTAAACCAAGATCAGATAAGCACCCAGAAAACACTGCTTTTGAGACCGAATGACGATACAACCAAGCATCCATGACTCTGGCTATCACTGTTATCATTGCTTCGATATCACCGTTAATTGAATGACCGGCACATTCTTTCAGCCATCCGTCAAGGGCTAATGGAAACCCCGGTTCTAGACATAACTCCCGCACGTCGTCGCAGCCCGTGCCTAGGACTATCGAATCTGCCCAGAGTACTCGACCATCAACAGTTGGCCGTTGGGACTATCGAATCTGCCCAAACGTACTCTTGCTTAGAGCATGCTAGAACCTTCAACAACGATGCTATCCAAGCCTCCTAGTCATCTTCCTTGACGACTATTTCCATAATAGCTCAAGCGCCTCTCAAGCATCCATTACTCTTAACTCGAATCATATCACCGAGTTACCAACGTGCTTGGGATAATCCCGTCTGGATTAAACCAAGTCTTCATCACATGATTGCCTCGCTTCATCACATCCTCGCAAAGCCTCATCTCAACATCACCTCATCAAATCTACGCATAAGAGCTTCATCATCCCGCTACATATGCCACGAGTAGCTTTCCCAATTCAAGAGCCTTTCTCTTAGCTTTTGAATCATCTTCGATCTAAATCAAACCATCAATCATCTAATTCATAGCAATCAATCAAGTCAAACATTAATCCAAGCAATCAAGCATTCAAATGAGATCTAAATAGACAATTATCACAATAATGGCAATTTCGTAAATAAAGTGTTGAAAGTCTAACAAGCATGAAATCATGAGAATTATCTCTACAATCTTGATGAATGAACTTGCATAGGTTAACACTTAGTAAAAATGGTTGTCAAATCATCATGAACAATGGATCTAAATGGATCTACACTTAGGATGAAGAAAATGCATGGAAATCACTATTTTAACACCAAATCGAGCCAACAATCCGATATACTCCTTTGGATCCGTGTGAGAGATAATCACCACTCACCAAATCACCAAAACAAACCCAAATCAACACGCTTCAGATCTGGACAGCGAAGGATAAATCTTGATCTATCACGAATCCGCTTCAAACGAAGAAATCCCACTTCAAAGGATGAAGATCTTCAATCCAAGCTCTTGAATCTTCAATCTTGATCTTCGATTTGGATGAAAGGAAGCACTAGATTAGAGTGGAGAAAAGAAGTGAAGAAGTGTAGAAGTCGAGCTCTCAAAATGGCAGCACTTCGTCGCTTCGAAATCCGGATCCCAAAATGTGAGAACAACCCTTCCTATTTATAACTGAAAATCCACTAAGTCGTAACTCGGCTATCTCCTAAGTCGTCTCCAACTTACGACCTAAGACACCTCCGACCTAAGTCTTGCCCAAACCTTACGACCTAACGACTTACCAAAACTCATCAGTTTGCGACTTAACAGATAACTAGGCTACGACTTAACGCGTGCGCCTAACCAACCTAACAACTCAGCAGCTAACCCCTAAGTCGGTTACGACTTAACACCTGCTCCTATACGACTTAACGACTCAACTGCTATGCCAAACTACGACTTAAGGAAATCTCAAGCGCGCGACTTAACTTATACGCGACTTAACAAGTAGGCTACGACTCAACTACTAAGTCGTCTACGACTTAAAACAAATCAATTCTTAAGTCGCTCGCGACTTAACAACTACTAAGTCGCTCACGACCTATCACTCAGGCAGAAACCCAGCGACCTAACACCTTAAGTCTTCATGCGACCTAAAACATGTTACGACTTACGACTTAGCAAGTATACGACCTAACAACTCATCAACAGGTGCGACCTAACTATAAGGCCACAAACCTGCCTATCTCCTAAGTCGCTAGCCTCTAAGTCGTCTACCCTATAAGTCGGTCACGACTTATCTCTTAGGTCGTTTACGACCTAGGACTTAAACAAATAGGACCGAAAAGACAAACATACTAAGTCGCATACGACCTATATCATACCCTAGGTCGTCCACGACTTACCACCTTAACTCGCTAACTCGCTGATTTCATAACTCGATAACAACTTAACTCACCACTATTCTTAAGTCGCGTCTACCCCTTAAGTTGTTCAAACGACCTATCTCCAAACCCTTAACTCGCCAAATCCCAGAGACACTCCTATCCCCTAAGTCGTATACGACTTACGACTTACGACTTACACTAAGTCGTTCACGACTTAGGACTTAGCAAATTCCGCCAAAAATCTGAAACGACTTAAAATGCTGAAAATTCCAGATTTTGACAAACTTTTCGATCCGTAAAAATACGGGTCGTTACATTCTCTCCCCCTTAGGAATTTCGCCCCCGAAATTCCAAACAAACAAAGCAATCAAAGACTATTCTGTACGCCTACCAACCATAACAATCAACAAACCATGCATCCAATTCTAGCTTAGCGTACAGAATTCTAACACTAGAACAAGTTACAATATCGTGAGATGACACGACACCTTAGGGCCATACCTTGAAGAGTTCAGGATGAGCTGCCTTCATCCTCTCTTCCACCTCCCACGTACAGTCGTTATCATCATCACTCCATTGTATCTTGAGCAACTTAACTACCTTCCTCCTAAGCTGTTTCGTGTCGGTTTCCACAACACGAAGCGGCTTACGAGGTCTTCTATCAACTGGATCAACTTCAAAATCTTCACAGCTATCAGCAGAAACCACCGTATTCGAGTCGTGCGCATACTTCCGTAGATATGATACGTGAAAAACATTGTGCACACTCGACATCTTCTCCGGTAACTCCAATCTATAGGCGAGCTTTCCAATTCGCTCGATAATCGGGAATGGTCCAACAAATCTCGGAGTCAATTTTCCTTTCTTCCCGAATCGAATAACATTCTTCAGTGGAGAAATCTTCACAAAAACCATATCTCCTACGTCGAATTCCAAATCCTTTCGACGCTTATCGACATAACTCTTCTGACGGTCTTGGGCTGCCTTCATTCGTTGCCGAATGATCTCTATGCAATCCGAAGTCTGTCGAATCATCTCTGGACCAAGTATCATCTTTTCTCCAGTTTCCAACCAACATGTCGGAGAGTTACACGGTCTTCCATACAATGCCTCATACGGTGCCATACCAATGCTTGACTGGTAACTGTTGTTGTATGCAAACTCCACCAAATGAAGGTGATCTTCCCATGATCCTCCGAAATCCAAAACACAAGCTCTGAGGAGATCTTCCAAAACTCGGTTGACTCTCTCGGTCTGACCATCTGTTTGAGGGTGATAAGCTATACTCAAACACAACTCGGTTCCCAAAACTTCCTGGAAGCTCTTCCAAAATCCACTAGTGAACAATGGATCTCGATCGCTCACTATACTCTTCGGAATACCATGGAATCGAACTATCCACTTCACATACAACTCAGCCAACTTTGATGCAGTCGTAGTCGATCGAACAGGAATGAATCTCGCACTCTTAGTCAAACGATCTACAATGACCCAAATACCTTCGTTTCCCGTTCTTGTTCTAGGTAATCCATCAATAAAATCCATCGATATCTGCTCCCACTTCCATGTAGGAACTTCTAATGGCTGAAGCAATCCACTTGGCTTCTTCTGTTCGGCTTTTACCAACTGGCAGTTCATACACTTGGAAATAAAATTTCCAACATCCTTCTTCATGCCTTCCCAGTAGTAGGTTCTCTTCATATCCCGATACATCTTATTTCCACCTGGATGAATTGTCAGCTTCGAGTGATGACTTTCCTTCAGAACTTCACTCCTCAATTCATCTATATCGGGAACAACTAGTTGTCCTTGCTTCCGAAGCCAACCCTCTCGATCGACCTTGAATCCTTTATCCTTTTCTGGATCCAATCCATATTCCAAATCACGGATAATCTTGACAAGCTTATCATCTCGCTTTTGGCTCTCGCCAATCCTTTCCACAAGAGTGGGTCTTATCGATAAGTTTGCCAACATCTCAGGTTCCAATTCACATCTAGGCCTGAAGTCAAATCCAGCTAAATACTCGAGATTCTTCCATTCTGAAAACATGGCTCCCAATCCTGCATGTCTTCGACTTAACGCATCTGCCACCGCGTTACCCTTTCCCGGAGTATAAGCTATACCAAAATCATATGATGCCAAAAACTCTAGCCAACGTTGCTGCCGAAGATTCAAATCCTTTTGGGAGAAAAGATACTTCAACGACTTGTGATCCGTAAACAACTCGAATCAAACTCCCAATAGATAATGTCTCCACATCTTCAGAGCAAAAACTATCGCCGCTAACTCCAAATCATGAGTCGGGTAATTCCTTTCATGCGGCTTCAGTTGTCGACTGGCATACGCAACAACTTTATCTTTCTGCATCAGCACTGCTCCAAGTCCAGTACCACATGCATCGGTGTAAACCACCATCTCATCATTCCCACTAGGAATAGTCAGAACAGGAGCACTCGTCAATCTCTCTTTCAGGATTCCGAAAGCTTGCTCACACTTAGCATCCCAACTGAACACTTGGTTCTTCTTCGTCAATCCTGTTAACGGTGCAGCTATCTTGGAGAAGTCTTTGATAAACCGTCGATAATATCCTACTAATCCAAGAAAACTTCTCACATCCGATGCATTCTTAGGTCTAACCCAATCCTGGATTGCTGCCACCTTAGCGGGATCAACCGCTATTCCACTTCCAGAAATGACATGGCCTAAGAACCTCACTTCACTCTTCCAGAAGTGACACTTCGAAAACTTAGCCTTCAGCTGATGTTTCCGCAAGATTTCCAAAACAATACGCAAGTGCGTCTTATGCTCTTCTTCCGTTCTGGAATAAATCAAAATATCATCCACGAACACAAGTACGAACTTGTTCAACTGATCTCTGAACACTCTATTCATAAGATCCACAAAATATGCTGGCGCGTTAGTCAATCCAAATGGCATTACCAGCCACTCAAAGAAACCAGATGGTGTCCGAAAAGCAGTCTTCGGCACACTATCCTTAGCTACTCTCAACTGGTGAAATCCCGTTGCCAAATCAACTGAGAAAACACCTTAGCTTCGTGAAGCTGATCAAACAAGTCATCTATCCTCGGCAATGGATACTTGTTCTTCTTAGTCACCTTATTCAGCTCACGATAATCGACACACAACCTCAGCGATCCATCTGCTTTGGTTGCGAACACAACTGGTGCACCCCACTCGGACACACTACGCCGAATGAATCCTTTCTGCAAAAGATCATCAACTTGCACCCTCAACTCCTGCTGTTCCCTAGGCGCCATCCGCCTAAGAGGCATCACAACAGGTCTGGCTCCTTCAACTAGATCTATACGAAACTCGATCTCTCTATGCGGGGGCAACCCTTTGACTTCGTCAAAGACATCCTCGAATCCATTTGCGATTGGCACTAATGACAGTCCATCCCGTGGAACAACTAGCGAATACATGAAGCTCATGAAGACGCCTTCTTCATGCTTACATCGTATCACAACCTTTCGCCCCTCCACATTCTCGACTGTCACTTCCAACCTCTCGCAATCAACCTTTGCCGCATACCTCCTAAGCCAGTCCATACCCAAAATAATTCCGAACCCCGCAAAGTACAGAACAAAGCAATCACAAACAAAAGAGCAACCATGACTCGATACAATCAGACCACGGCATAACATACACAAACAAGACGAACCCCCAACTGGATTAGTCACAACCAATGGCCTATCAACAATATTCGGCTTCAAATCTAACCGGCCTACAAGTTCACTACAAACAAACGAATGCGACGCTCCAGTATCAAACAGAACTCTAACTGGAACACCACATAGGAAAAGAGTACCTTGAACCACCACACTCTTTCCCTTCTCTTCAGCGGTAGGAGCTTTCGAAGATGACGGAATAGCTCCCAAAGCATAAGCTTGCACAACCTGCTTGTCCCTCCTCGGTTCTGGACAATTCTTCCTGAAATGCCCCGGCTTGTCACAGTTATGACACTTCATCGATGCCTTCGGATTCTTACAATCCTTCGAGAAATGGCCCTTCTACTGACAATTGTAGCAAGTCACTTCGCCTTTTGGCTTCTTCTGGCCATCCTTACCCTTCTGCTGCTGCTGCTTCCTCTTCTTGTTTCCACCCTGCTGGGGTTTAGACTCTTCCCTGGTCACAGCAACAACAGATCCTTCCTTAGGAAACAGACTCTCATGCCTGAGAGCTTTCTCCACAAGCTTCTCAAATGAATCGTCCAAATGATCCACCAACTGTCTCCCCAGATAACTGTCCAAGCCTGTCACAAACTTCTCATTCTTCTGATATGCAGATTCGATATATGACCGGGCATACTTGGACAAAGCTTCAAACTCAGAAACATACTCAAGGACTGATCTTCCACCTTGCTTGAGCTCCACAAACTTCTTGAACAGAACAGACTTCTGAGCTGTAGAAATGAACTTAGCTTCAAATCTAACTTGGAATTGCTCCCAAGTAATCTCTTCCTCCGGAGTATTGATGGTAATAGAGTTCCACCAATCAGAGGCTCTCCCTTGAAGCTGCCTTGATGCCAACTTCCTCTTAGCTGCATCATCTATTCCCAAATCACCAAAGATCCTTCTACAAGCATCTATCCACCTCTGAACCTCAATAGTTGATTCTGTTCCCAAGAAAACCTTCCCTCCAAGAGTAGTATAGTCCTTGCACAACTTAGCAAAATCCACTGGTTTCGGAGTTTGGACTTGAACTCCAACATCTACTGCTGCCCCCGGAACTGGTATCCTTCTCATGATCGAAGTCATCATAGCTTCGAACATGGCTGCATAATCAGCAGTCCCCTCAGTAGCACGGCCTTCCCTAGCAGCCGGTCTCCCTCTTCGACTCATTCTCAATATCTATAAAAAGAAATGATCAGAACATCTAGAGAAACAACTGCATAAAGGACTCAAACTCAACTAAACTACTATATTATATATAATATTCATGCATCAAAATACAATTACGTCTCTCATACGTAGTCACATCAACGAGCGTTGGGTAAAATCGATTAACCAAAGCTTTGATACAAAATGTGACGACCGCCCATGACCCCTGCACCGAATCTAGAGAAAGTGCGCTGTAAAGTGTGCCAGGCGACCATGGACGATTGTCAAGGTAAATTAAAACAACAGAATCTATCGTATTACTCACAGCGCATGGACAAAATACAATAGAACATATGTATAGTGAAGCTTTACAGAACAAAATGCCATCATATAAAACTCCATAATAGTTGAATACAAACATCCAAGTAGTCAATACATCAAGCCTCACTACATATCTCTCAGAGAATACAAAACAGCGGAACATCCAGTACATATAAGAAGATAATATGCAACCCTCTAGCTCGTCTTCGATATCAGCATCGTGAGAAGAGAACTGCACCTGTCACCTGCTACCTAGTCTGCCCGTCCCAAAATGGACGAACAGCCCAAGGCAATAAGAATTAAAACATAAAGCCTTGAGTCAGACAACAGTCTTAGTGAGCAGTAAATTAACTAACAACATACCAAAAGAGCACAAAGGAAAAAGGAATAGGAATACAACCCTCCCACTCCAACCTCTTTCTACAGTGATAGCCCCCGGACACACACTAAGCAATCAAACATAACAGAGCATACAATGTAAAGTAAAGAAATTATCACTCGAGTCAAGGGCGATGTTTTCCAAGCACAAACCCCCAAGGCCTAAACCAAGATCAGATAAGCACCCAGAAAACACTGCTCTTGAGACCGAATGACGATACAACCAAGCATCCATGACTCTGGCTATCACTGTTATCATTGCTTCGATATCACTGTTAATTAAATGACCGGCACATTCTTTCAGCCGTCCGTCAAGGGCTAATGGAAACCCCGGTTCTAGACATAACTCCCGCACGTCGTCGCAGCCCGTGCCTAGGACTATCGAATCTGCCCAGAGTACTCGACCATCAACAGTTGGCCATTGGGACTATCGAATCTGCCCAAACGTACTCTTGCTTAGAGCATGCTAGAACCTTCAACAACGATGCTATCCAAGCCTCCTAGTCATCCTCCTTGACGACTATTTCCATACTAGCTCAAGCGCCTCTCAAGCATCCATTACTCTTAACTCGAATCATATCACCGAGTTACCAACGTGCTTGGGATGATCCCGTCTGGATTAAACCAAGTCTTCATCACATGATTGCCTCGCTTCATCACATCCTCGCAAAGCCTCATCTCAACATCACCTCATCAAATCTACGCATAAGAGCTTCATCATTCCGCTACATATGCCACGAGCAGCTTTCCCAATTCAAGAGCCTTTCTCTTAGCTTTTGAATCATCTTCGGTCTAAATCAAACCATCAATCATCTAATTCATAGCAATCAATCAAGTCAAACATTAATCCAAGCAATCAAGCATTCAAATGAGATCTAAATAGACAATTATCACAATAATGGCAATTTCGTAAATAAAGTGTTGAAAGTCTAACAAGCATGAAATCATGAGAATTATCTCTACAATCTTGATGAATGAACTTGCATAGGTTAACACTTAGTAAAAATGGTTGTCAAATCATCATGAACAATGGATCTAAATGGATCTACACTTAGGATGAAGAAAATGCATGGAAATCACTATTTTAACACCAAATCGAGCCAACAATCCGATATACTCCTTTGGATCCGTGTGAGAGATAATCACCACTCACCAAATCACCAAAACAAACCCAAATCGACACGCTTCAAATCTGGACAGCGAAGGATAAATCTTGATCTATCACGAATCCTCTTCAAACGAAGAAATCCCACTTCAAAGGATGAAGATCTTCAATCCAAGCTCTTGAATCTTCAATCTTGATCTTCGATTTGGATGAAAGGAAGCACTAGATTAGAGTGGAGAAAAGAAGTGAAGAAGTGTAGAAGTCGAGCTCTCAAAATGGCAGCACTTCGTCGCTTCGAAATCCGGATCCCAAAAAGTGAGAACAACCCTTCCTATTTATAGCTGAAAATCCACTAAGTCGTAACTCGGCTATCTCCTAAGTCGTCTCCGACTTACGACCTAAGACACCTCCGACCTAAGTCTTGCCCAAACCTTACGACCTAACGACTTACCAAAACTCATCAGTTTGCGACTTAACAGATAACTAGGCTACGACTTAACGCGTGCGCCTAACCAACCTAACAACTCAGCAGCTAACCCCTAAGTCGGTTACGACTTAACACCTGCTCCTATACGACTTAACGACTCAACTGCTATGCCAACCTACGACTTAAGGAAATCTCAAGCGCGCGACTTAACTTATACGCGACTTAACAAGTAGGCTACGACTCAACTACTAAGTCGTCTACGACTTAAAACAGATCAACTCTTAAGTCGCTCGCGACTTAATAACTACTAAGTCGCTCACGACCTATCACTCAGGCAGAAACCCAGCGACCTAACACCTTAAGTCTTCACGCGACCTAAAACATGTTACGACTTACGACTTAGCAAGTATACGACCTAACAACTCATCAACAGGTGCGACCTAACTATAAGGCCACAAACCTGCCTATCTCCTAAGTCGCTAGCCTCTAAGTCGTCTACCCTATAAGTCGGTCACGACTTATCTCTTAGGTCGTTTACGACCTAGGACTTAAACAAATAGGACCGAAAAGACAAACATACTAAGTCGCATACGACCTATATCATACCCTAGGTCATCCACGACTTACCACCTTAACTCGCTAACTCGCTGATTTCATAACTCGATAACAACTTAACTCACCACTATCCTTAAGTCGCGTCTACCCCTTAAGTTGTTCAAACGACCTATCTCCAAACCCTTAACTCGCCAAATCCCAGAGACACTCCTATCCCCTAAGTCGTATACGACTTACGACTTACACTAAGTCGTTCACGACTTAGGACTTAGCAAATTCCGCCTAAAATCTGAAACGACTTAAAATGCTGAAAATTCCAGATTTTGACAAACTTTTCGATCCGTAAAAATACGGGTCGTTACAAGTATACTTCAAAATAAGAATATGTCTACGAGCATAAAACTATTAAAATCATTTAATACATCTTTATAAGGAAAGGAGGTGGGTCCAACCACTTAATACCTTCCATTCCAGAAGCAGATTTCTAAAATCTCATATCCCAATAATACGTCATAAATAGCTAATAATGTGTAACGACCTGGAATTTTATAGCCTTAATTTGTGAATATTTAATAAATTTTAAATATTCAAATAATAGTTTTTATAATTAATATATAACTTTTTAAATAATGACTAATGATGGTAAAATATAGTTTCAATTTTGTTTACAAAAATAATTATTTCAAAAAAATAGAAATTTTTCGAATTTTTGACTTTTCGGCATTGAAAAATCGTCGGAAAACATTGTGCACATTTCTGTAACATATGCACACATATATGTTCATGTCATAGGATAATAATAAGTGTTATTAGCATAAAATAAGTGTTAGGTTAAGCTATTAACGATTTGACTTTAATAAAGCAAACATGTGCAAATAGTGTTAAATAGTAACCTATATTTAATAATACCATACCTTAGCACCTAAGAATAGTACCTAAGGCATGGAGGAGGAGGGAATCAAGGGGATAACGTGTATAGTTAGGGTGGGGAGGAGTATGGGCTTCCATGTTTTCATGACATGAATATATATTATTATATATACAAGGTTAGTTTGGTAAATTTTTTGTTTTCCGTTGACCCAAAAAATGGACCAACACCCTGGTTTGGATTTGAAAGCACTAGCCCTATTCTGACAGAACATCGCACGTGGGCATGCTAAGGTCGGCTAGGCTAGGGCTTGTCGCTGGTGGTGTCAGATCGTGGGGTCATGGCTTCAGGCGTGTGCGGCAGGGAAGAATTGGTAGCGGCTGAGGGTTTCGATCGGGGGAGACGTACGCGATTTTGAGTTAGGGCTTCTGTTCCTGAGGTGACGTGTCCTCTTTTCTTTTATTTTTTTTTATTTTTTTATTTTATAAAATCGTATAGCTTCTAATTGTTATAACTTTTGCGTACATGGTCCGATTTACGCGCGGTTTGTTCCGCTGCGATCAAACCGAAATTCTGGACATTTTGGCGCTAGTTTGGACGAATTCTGAGACTGTTCAAATTTGGACCCTACTTTGGATTTCAATTCGATTTAAAATCCAAGGTGAGTGTTTTAACCCACTCACAACTTCTAAAATTTCTTATGTTAGTTAAATTAAATTTATGATGTGATTAGGAATTAATTGATTGATGTTTGGTATGTTTAAATTGTCATTCTAGTTAAATTTGACCTTTATTGTATTTAATCATCGTTTAATTTAATATTGAATTTAAATTGTCAATTTAATACCTGATATTGATTATCAGTTATTTATTGATGTTTATTGATTGATTTGGATGATGATTGTGATGGATGTTTAATTGTTGATATTGGATGACTGGATGCTGTATTTTGTATTGTTATAACACTGCAAGTTCCCTATGGGTTGAAATAATACATACCCGAACGAACTATAGATTAGGGAAAAATCGTTATGGGTTGAAATGATAGACTCGAGCAATTTTATGGATGTTAATTAATTCGGGATTGCGGTTTGAAATGATATATAACCATAAAATTTTTAAATTGCGGATTGAAATGATAAATATCCGTATCACTTGACCATAGGGTAGAAAAATATATACGGACACCGGATTAGTTAAATTAAATGATTCTTATTTCTTTAAATTTTGAATTCAATTAACTGGCATTTTTGAAATAGAGATGTATTTATATAAACTGAATTTTTGTCGATAATCCAAGCGTTAATGCTGAAATTTGAATGGACTTAATGAATTTTTCAAAGGATTTAAACTGGAATTCCAAAGTTGAAGTGTCAAATATAAATGAATTTATAGGAGTTGAATTATCGGAATGTGTGGATATAACTTTGAAACTATTTTTATTAATTTAAACTATTTTAACTTATTTTAATCTATTTTAATCTATTTAATCCTATTTAATCTATTTTACCTATTTTAAACTAATTAATTTATTTAATCTATTTTAAATCCATTTAATATAATTTAAATCTATTTAATCTATTTTAAACTTATTTAATCTATGTAAAAATCTACTTAATATAATTTAAATCTATTTAATCTATTTACATCATTTTAAAACTAATTAAATCAAATTTAGACATATTTTAACTATTTTAAATCTATTTAAACTATTTTTAAAACTATATAAACTATTTATAACTACCTAAACTATTTTCTAAAATTTCAGGCCGTGTAAAGTTGAAAGTATTTATATTTAAATCCTTGATGATGATACAACCTAAGTTGGAATTTGGAATTGATACCTTTTGTGAAATGACATATTTGAGTTAATAAGATGATTTGAAATAAAGAATTAATTAACATAACTTATCGATAATTTCAAAGTGAATGTGAATTTCAAAAGCGAATATGAATTGAAAGTGAATATGATTTTTGAAGTGAATATAGTTTGAAAGTGAATATGATTTCGAAAGAGATATGATTTGAAACTGAATATGATATTTTGATATAAATTGTGAATTGAATTTGTGAAATGTAAAAGAACCATCCGGTGTGAAATAAGCATTTGGTTGTTAAAGAGACCGGGATCGGATATTGTCATACTCTCTGCCAATACCGAAAACCACTTTAACAACTATGTACGTGATGGAGATTCCAAAAATAAAGTAGGATGGATTGGCGAATGGTTTTGTATGAGGTATTGACGTGACCCTGACTCCCGTGAGTCAGCTTAGATGTGACTAAAATAGGAGCTATACCTGGGCCAAGTGAGGTCATTCCTCTGATCGGACATGCTTCTTGTAACGATCCGTAATTTTCGATAATTAAAATTAGTTAATTTAATAAGGTTTTGTAATTTAATATTGGAAGAAAAAAAAATTGTAATTTAATAGTAAGAATATAACTGGAATGAAATGTAATAGTATTAATTTAAGGTAATTGATAACTGTTTTAAATGTAATTCCAATTAATTAAAATGATTAAAATGTTATAATTGGTTATAGATTGTAAATTAATTGTAATAATGTGTGTATTAATTGGTAATTGGATTAAAAGAGTAATTGATAATTTAAATGTTGTATTAACAAATGAAATAGTATGTAATAAATTGTAATTGAATAACATTAGTAGTGTATAAATAATTATAACATTTTTTGTAAACAATCTACTTATAAATGTGATTAAATTAAGCTAAAGGTAACAATTGTTATTTGTTACCTATTTGTTTAACTTGTCAAAATCAAATTGGAAATAAATTGCAATAAATGTAATTAAATATTGCGTTAATGGAAATTAAAATGAAATTAGAGAATATTAACGTAATAAGATGCAAACCAAGGTTAACTATGTCCATAGAGTAATGTTTGATTAAATAAAAAGATTGAAATCTAATTAAACCAATAATTTATTGGAATTAGAATATAATTAATTGGAATTTAATGTAATTAAATATTGTGGTTAATGTAAGAAAAGGCGTCAATTGTAGAAAATGCAGGTAATAAGAAAGAACCTATGTTAACTATTTCATAAGATATTGGTTGATTTAATAGGAGTGTAAATCAAAATAAAAGAATAAAAATGAAAAAGTTTAGTAAATGAGTAAACATATGTTTATTTATTTGAAATGTTTGGTAGCTGAAAGATTGATTGTAGAGATGAGAAACTATTATTTAGTAAGAAATGTGTAATTACTGTTTGTATCCAATAGTGTATGAATATGTTTAAATTACTATTAGATAGGAAATAATTGTTCTAATTCTCATTACATTCGTTTAGTCCATTTTGAAACTTAATCAACTGAAATAATGTAATTGAAAATTTTCAATTAATAGGAGAGAGAATACTAAATTGTAAATTAATAGGTGTAATTAAAAGCAACTTATGTTTTGTGAAAATATAAGGAAAGTTTGATTTAATGAAAAGAACATTTACATCAAATAAAATGAATGTTTCATTTGTGAATGTAGGTTTAATTTCATTAAAATAAAGAATAGAATAATTGATTTTAAAGGAAGAAATATATGTTTATTGAACTTTGTTTTAGCTTACAGATTGATTACAAGAATAGGAAAATAATCTATTTCAAAGTTATTTATTACTCTTGTGTATAAACAACAAATTTATAAACGTGTTTAAATAAACAATTGTTCCATTTTTCATCCATTTTAGTTGTCTGTTTTGAAATTTAACTTTGTAAGTAATTGCAATTAATGTAATTCAAATATTTCAATTAAAAGGAAAGAAAACGTTGATTGCAATTAATAGATTTAATAAAAGAAACGCATGTTTTGTGTTAAACAAAAATGGTGTTTTAATGGAAATAAAAGATCATTTTGGGAAAATCAAATTGAATGTTTTCATTTTTAAGGTAAGTATAAAATTTTTATTGTTATCCCGCCTTTTGGCAAGGCCGTGACACTAAAAAGTTGACTGGAAAACTAAAGACAGTTCGTCGTAAAAGTTCGTTGTGCACTGTTTCACCATGGATATCAATGAATTTTGTCCGAGTCCGGATCGGGCTACAATTGATAAGACACGTCAAGCAAAGTCGTATAAACCAACACTCCAAATTTCGAGGCGATCCGAGTTCGTATGCTCAAGATATCACCAACGAAAAATGGAGTAGACAGTCCTTAGTTCGAATCCATAGGCGAAACCTATGTTCGAATCCATGAAACACGCATCCATCAGACCGGCATCACCTCAGCATGGTCGAATCCATGAGGAACACCTCTGCTTCGACTCCATCGAGCCAGCCCATGGTTCGAATCCGTCCCACTAGGCCTAGCTTCGAATCGATCAGATGGTCAGGTTTCGTATCCATCCCCCGAATCCACATTCGTTTCCTTCAAGTTTTCCTTAGTTCGAATCCATCAGAGTATTCCCACCTTCGAGTCCATCAAGGAGAAACCCTTCGAATCCATCCAGTTGTAGTACTTCGGATCCGTGGAGTCATTCCTCTTCGTATCCATAAGGTTTGCCTTCGTTCGAATCCAACAAATCGGAGCACTTCGAATCGATAAGGCTACTTCACTTCGCATCCTTCGCTTTGAAGACCTTTGACTCCATCCCACGAGCTACTTCGAGTCCAGCCAGTTAAAGTAACTTCGAATCGACTAACCAAGATATGCCTTGATCGATTCGAACGAGCATGTCTACGAATCTATCACCTCGAATCCACTAAGTCCCAGCAGCTTGAAACGTGGAGTCGACCCAGTCGCCTCGGAGTGAAAGCCGGATCAACTCGAGAAAGGCGCGCGCCACATCACCGCACGCATGCACCTACCATCGATTCGAACGAATCGATTCAAACTAAATCGATTCGAACCAGGCTAGTCAACCAGAAATGCAACCTTGAATCGATCATAACTTGAGATTTACAAGTCCAAATTCTATGAAATTTTCACAGAAGTTTAAGCACATGATGAAGGATGTCCACGCCAAATTTCAGCTCGTTTGGATGATTTCTTGATCGATTCGAACCAAGGGTCGAATCGATCCCAAAGTGGGCCCGGATCTCCAGATTTCGGCCATGTGGGCCCCCTGACGTACCAGAACTGGTCTCCCCTCATTTTAGGCAAAATATCAGCCTCCTACACCTATAAATAGAGCCCCTAGTCATTCAGAAAAGGGGTCGGAGAATTCTAATACTAAAGAGCGCCCAGATTCTGCCAGATTTACTCCAGAACACCACTGCTTCCTTAGATTCAGATTGTAATCATATAATCAGTTGTACTATCTCAGAAGAAATTGTAATCATCAAATAAACATCAATAAAATCATCAACTTCAGAGTGGACGTAGGCAAGATCGCCGAACCACTATAAATCTCGTGTTTCTGTTCATTATTTCTGAATTGTGATACCCTGTTTGCTTAGATTTGAGATTTGTGTGTGAATATTGTTGATTTATATTCATATACTGGTGCTTTCACAACATTCGGGGTTTGTGACCAATTTTGGCGCAAACACTTTGGTGCTTTCACTGAGAGGAACTAGCACCCGCTACACAAGATTTGAAAATTTGAAAGACAATGACTCGACAAACAAGTAGAAGGCAAAGAGCTGAGAGAAGTCAGCACGAAGGAAGTCAAGAGGCTTCCTCAGGAGCAAACCAAGCATCGATCTTCATCACCAGGGATGAGATGGAGACAATGATGAAGAGACAGGAGGAGATGATCCAGAATTTGCTTCAACAAATTGGACAACTCGGAGCACAAAATCAAGGAACAACCGGAATCCAGAACGGAGCAGGACCATCTGGCGCAGTGCCGGAGCTGGGGGGCACCCACTTAGGACATGTTGATCCGAACACGGGAAGAGAGACAAGGACATCCGAGCAACCTGACAGCAATAGAGGGATGAACGCTCAGTCAGGGGGGCAAACACCCGAAAGCTCACACGGACTCGGGGGGCAGATCGAAGGTAGTGAACGAGGACTACAGCTTGGAGACAATGATAGATTGGCAGAGATGGTCAGGCGAGCCATGAGAGGAGGATTAGTAAACAGAGATCTTGAAGATGTGAACAAGAGTCCCTTTTCTCCTACGATTAGGTTGGCTAGGAACCCACCAGAATTCAAACTACCAACAGTAGAAGGGTATGATGGGAGGACGGACCCTGCGGTCCATCTAACGAGGTATATAAGGCACATGGAAGTGCTGGGGGCATCACAGGAAGTCATGGCCCGGTGCTTCCCATTGTATTTGACAGACATAGCAGCTTTATGGTTCAGACAGCTAGAGAGCGGCTCCATTGGGACATGGACCGATTTGATTGAGAAATTTATGAGGCAATTCAGAGTTCATATTTCGAGACCCAAGAATGTGATGAGTTTGGCAACGCTAAAGCAGAAAGCTGGGGAGTCTTTGAGGAATTTCTTGACGCGATTCAATGCGGCAGCAGCATCAGTGTATCGGCCAGATCCATCCATGGTTATGATGGCAGTTGTGTCCGGAGTAGCTGATGGCACGGAATTCAAAAATTCATTAACTAAGGATCCGCCTATGGATCTAGCAGAATTCTATCATGAGGCAGAAAAGTTTTTACGATTGGAAGATGCTAATGCTGAGAGAGAAGAAGGAGAGGGAATAGAAGTTTATGCACTTAAAGACAAAAAGCCTCTCGAAAATGATTCAGGCAAGGATAAAGGAAAACGAAAGGCTGAGGACAATGGTGACAGGTCAAAGCGACTGCGAAGAGAGCCACGATTCACCACTTATTCAGAGCTGAATGAGAGTTTGGAGCGAATCTACCAAGATACACGAGAGCAAGTTCCCTACCGTAGGCCAATACGAAGGGATCCCACTGTTGACGAGAGGAAATCAGACAGATACTGCTTATTCCACGAACTGAATGGTCATAACACTAACGACTGTAGACATCTGAAGGATGAGGTGGAAGGGCACATCAGGAACGGTATGCTACTTCAGTATGTGAGAAGGCGAGCTCCAGCAGTGGAGCCAGAGCAACCACCGTCTACATCAGCCAGGGGTGCCCCCGAGCCAGGACATCGTATGATTATCAATTAGTTGAAATAACGATGAACAAGTTGTAAACCTCTCACCAACACAGGTAAGTCATTTACACATGTGCGAGATCACGAACGGTCCATAGGCATGTTGTGAATGACTACTGACCCTATCGTTGTGGGAGTTTACACTTTGACATCCTTGCTTTGCTTTTGCTTCATTTTGATTTGAACATTTGAACTTGACTTTGTTTGACATTTCTGCTAAAGACTTATTTTCAATGAAAAAATGCTACTTGTGATTTCATAACGGCTAAGCCACTTACACATGTAAGGGATCACGAACGGTCCCTAGGCATGCTCTGAGATGGCGATAAACCGTTGCAACAAACAATCCGGGAATTCACCCGAACGTGAAACCTAGTATCGATGACACTAAGTCCCTCCCCGGGCACACTCAAATCACCATTTGCCTCGAACGGCACCCGACCACGAACGGTCACAATTCGCCTCGAACGGCATCCGACCGCGAACGGTCACAATTCGATCGCGAACGATCACACTTCGCCACAAACGGCACCCGACCTCGAACGGTCACCATTTGCCTCGAACGGCACCCGACCGCGAACGGTCACACTTCATCTAGTACAACATTCGATCACGAACGATCACACTCAGCCTCGTACGGCACTCGACCACGAACGGTCATGATCCATCATAATTCGTTTAGAACGACATCCGACTTCGAACAGTCACAATTCGTCTAAAACGACATCCGACCTCGAACGGTCACCACTCGCCTCGAATGGCGCCCCTCAACTCAAATGGCTAGATCGCGAACGGTCGTCATTTAAGGTCATACAAAAAATACTAGATCGCGAACGGTCGCATTCCACCTCAAAATGACTAGATCACGAACGGTCGTCATTTAAGGTCAGATAAAACTATCAATGTCTTTGCAGGTCATCAACAGGATATGAACATCCAGCTTATGAAACTACAAAACACACCTTCCTATCGCAAGGCATGTTTTGGGGGGCAAATGTTATCCCGCCTTTTGGCAAGGCCGTGACACTAAAAAGTTGACTGGAAAACTAAAGACAGTTCGTCGTAAAAGTTCGTTGTGCACTGTTTCACCATGGATATCAATGAATTTTGTCCGAGTCCGGATCGGGCTACAATTGATAAGACACATCAAGCAAAGTCGTATAAACCAACACTCCAAATTTCGAGGCGATCCGAGTTCGTATGCTCAAGATATCACCAACGAAAAATGGAGTAGACAGTCCTTAGTTCGAATCCATAGGCGAAACCTATGTTCGAATCCATGAAACACGCATCCATCAGACCGGCATCACCTCAGCATGGTCGAATCCATGAGGAACACCTCTGCTTCGACTCCATCGAGCCAGCCCATGGTTCGAATCCGTCCCACTAGGCCTAGCTTCGAATCGATCAGATGGTCAGGTTTCGTATCCATCCCCCAAATCCACATTCGTTTCCTTCAAGTTTTCCTTAGTTCGAATCCATCAGAGTATTCCCACCTTCGAGTCCATCAAGGAGAAACCCTTCGAATCCATCCAGTTGTAGTACTTCGGATCCGTGGAGTCATTCCTCTTCGTATCCATAAGGTTTGCCTTCGTTCGAATCCAACAAATCGGAGCACTTCGAATCGATAAGGCTACTTCACTTCGCATCCTTCGCTTTGAAGACCTTCGACTCCATCCCACGAGCTACTTCGAGTCCAGCCAGTTAAAGTAACTTCGAATCGACTAACCAAGATATGCCTTGATCGATTCGAACGAGCATGTCTACGAATCTATCACCTCGAATCTACTAAGTCACAGCAGCTTGAAACGTGGAGTCGACCCAGTCGCCTCGGAGTGAAAGCCGGATCAACTCGAGAAAGGCGCGCGCCACATCACCGCACGCATGCACCTACCATCGATTCGAACGAATCGATTCAAACTAAATCGATTCGAACCAGGCTAGTCAACCAGAAATGCAACCTTGAATCGATCATAACTTGAGATTTACAAGTCCAAATGCTATGAAATTTTCACAGAAGTTTAAGCACATGATGAAGGATGTCCACGCCAAATTTCAGCTCGTTTGGATGATTTCTTGATCGATTCGAACCAAGGGTCGAATCGATCCCAAAGTGGGCCCGGATCTCCAGATTTCGGCCATGTGGGCCCCCTGACGTACCAGAACTGGTCTCCCCTCATTTTAGGCAAAATATCAGCCTCCTACACCTATAAATAGAGCCCCTAGTCATTCAGAAAAGGGGTCGGAGAATTCTAATACTAAAGAGCGCCCAGATTCTGCCAGATTTACTCCAGAACACCACTGCTTCCTTAGATTCAGATTGTAATCATATAATCAGTTGTACTATCTCAGAAGAAATTGTAATCATCAAATAAACATCAATAAAATCATCAACTTCAGAGTGGACGTAGGCAAGATCGCCGAACCACTATAAATCTCGTGTTTCTGTTCATTATTTCTGAATTGTGATACCCTGTTTGCTTAGATTTGAGATTTGTGTGTGAATATTGTTGATTTATATTCATATACTGGTGCTTTCACAACATTCGGGGTTTGTGACCAATTTTGGCGCAAACACTTATTATGCGTAGATAAAAACCAAAATGCGCACAAATTTGAATAGTATTTGAGATAATGAAGTTAATTTGGTTACGTTTCAAAAAAATTGAATATCAAAGGGTTGTGCGATGTACATGGTCCCTTCATTTCTTTTGTTATTAATTGTTGCATGAACGTTTTAAAATAGTTACCTTATTATTAATACTTGATCCGTTCATTTCTCCTTCTATTTAATACCCGAGCCTAGACTTTTAGGTTGTATTTAATTTTTGCGACCTCATTTTCACGTATACAAAGTTTTACTTTTATTTGGTTTGCAAACTTTTCCATTCCTACGTACATTTTCTTATGCATTATTAATGCCGGGAGCTTTCAAAATAAAACGTGACATTTATTTTGTCCCTCCACCTTCCTTTCCTAATTATAAATAACTTGCAGCTTATTTATTCATTTGTGTTTTGTTTCTCCTGTCACCTCATATTAAAAAGCTCTTATTCTTGCAAATCCAAAAGCTTTCTTTTATGATATATGATTTTTTTTTCATTTTTCCGTACACGTCCTGTCCTCATCTTAGTTGTTCTTCTATCTTTTCCTTAAGCCTCATCTTGAGAGAAACGTAAGTATTAAAATTTGTTTATTTTTTTATGCGTACTAATTATTGTTTTAATAATATTTCTTATAACATGAATATCTTTTGCATATAAACTTTGATTCACACGCGATTTCTTCCGTTGGATTCATATTTAAATTTCGGACAACGTGAAATTAATTTAGTTGAATTTGGAGACTGTTGAGTTTTTGCGCTTCTGTTTGGATTCTTATGGGCTAAAATCAAAGGTGAGTGCTTTAACCCACTCACAATTACTAAACAATGTGACGACCCGCCCTTCTCGACTCTTGAAAATTGACACAAAATTCACCACACTATAATATGCCGACGATCGAGTGCCGAAAAAGACAGATTGTTGAGGAAAAAGAAAGAAGATAGAAGAAAGAAGGAACTAACAACATCAGAATCTCACAATCGCAGCGGAACAAAACAAAATAAATAATAATAGATCTTTACACAAAATGAAACCATATCTGTTATATGCAATACGTCATCAGAGTATATCACCAGTAAAGAACAATTACCAGCCTGGCAGTTATATCAGCCTGCCTCACAACTTGCTGGCAATTTCAAACAACCATAGCAGCGGAATAAACAAGTACGAATAATACGTCTCAGGCTCCAGCTCCACACCTGAGCTCCACAGCATCCTATCCTGTAATCTATAATACTTGGCCTGACCCGAGCATTATAATAAAATAACACCCAAGTCGGTCTGGAATACCAGCGTGAGAGAAATACATCCAAACTGATTATTAAAGTTTCAAAAATCCTTTGAAAATCAAAAGCGTCTCGTAAGACCACACCACAAATAAACATGTCGGGTTTTTACCTTACGATAGCCAAAACACTTTTTATCAAATCCGTCTGATATTATAATAGTGTTTATAGAAAGTAAAATAGAATCTAGCTGAAATGCTTATATCTCACGTTTCAGCAATAGTTGGGCACAATCAAAACCGTACAGGCGCGTAGGGAAAATGGATTTCCAACTAATGACTAGGCACTGGGGTACCACCTGTCATAGTACCTGGTCTAGATCAGCGTACCGAGGACCACGCCCGATCCCCTGCAACACAAGGCCGGAACTACCCCTTACTGGATAATTCCGAGTAAGATCACCCCACGGTTGGGATTAGCAACCGCACCACTAAGCCGAATAAAAAGGAACATCTAGATAGGGATGACCTCACCCTAATGGGTGCTACCCACTTAGCCTTGCTGCATAACCCCTGATTTTCAGTCATTCCCGATTGATGAGGCTTGAGGATAAGTGTTACCTTTTTAGAACATATCACTTAGAATGCTCATCGTCCACCTGACGATGTTCTGAAAGCATTCATCCATACAAGTCCGTTCCGGGTTCGAATGGAACCGAAGGCACTATTGCTACTACATCCATTTTGGAATCACCCTCAGGATTAGTAGTGACTAGCCCTTGCACTTCACTGCTCCATCTTTGACTCCGAACTTGTTTTTCCACGAAAACGTATAAACCAGATCGAAGTGGTTTTCAAAAAATCAATCCCGATCCCGGTCTCTTCGAAACGATCAGCGCATTGGCCAATATTGATAGTCGGTTATTTAACTATCAAAAACATTCACAAACATCCACCAACATAGATAATTTCCCAAATTCATGTTTTCCTCAAGATATCTTCGCAAGATATATTTCTATTTTCAACCCTTTGAAAACAGTTTAACCCACTTCCTTTTACGGAAATAAATTTCCCAAACATTTTATATTTTCACTGAAATCACCAAGTACAAACACTTTAAGATTTAAAATAATTTAAATCACTTTATCCAAAATATATTTTAAGAATATTTAAGGTAAAACTATTTTTATAAAATATCAAAACTAATTTTAAAATAAAAGTTAAGTCGAACTAAATTTTAAAATAAGAGTTACAAACTTCTACATAAGTTTCAAATAAAACTTTAACCAAACTATCTCCAAATAAATCCATTTTATAGATATAAATAAAAATAATATTCTTTTAAAACAAATTTAAAACTTTTAACTTTTACTTAAAAAAATCTGCTTTAAAACGTACTTGGCTTCTCAGGGAAATACATTTCCATTTCAGAATAAACCAAAGAATTCTCCTTATAAATCCTGCTTGATTTATCTCAATTCAAATTTACGTTTGAATCCCTTAAATTTCTTCCAACACTTTAAAAATAAAGCTCCCTTTTATTTTTAAGCACACTTCCCATTTCTTGGAAATCACTTCCAAAATATATGCTTCAATTATTTAAAATAAGTTTCCAAATTCTTTATTCAAAATGTACTTTTTTGAAAAAAACTATAAAAGTTTATATTGGGTAACTTAAATCAAAAATTTCCTTTTAATATAAAGTTATTATATCGAATACTTATAATAAAATTTCCTTTAGAAATCAAAATGCTAATTTATCTTTAAATTAATTAAATACCATAATTACTTAATAAATACTTATTTTTTTCCCTTAAAAATAATTAAAGATAATAATTTTCTAAAATATTCTAGAAATGCATTAAACATTTTGGTTTATACAATGAAAGTTCTCTTTGAAACATACTTCATTCCCCAGGAAAAATACACTTTCCATCCTTTTAAAAATAATCTCACTATTATTTTTAAAACAATTTGCCCCTCTTATAGAAATTCCCACCGGAAATCTATCTTTCAAAATTTATCCACCGATAAATATTCAATTTCATTTATAAACCCAGTTAATGAATTTCCATTCCTCATTTCCCTTTTATAACACCATTTCAAAAATACTTCAAATTCCAAACCAATTTCCTGAATTTAATTTCCTTAAATTCATATCTCAAAAATCCTTTTTCATTTCCCTTTTACATCCCCATTTCATTTTATTGATATTTTAAAATACCAAATTATATTATCCAACCATAACACAGCATAACAAAATTCCAAATCAATCTATCACAGGATATTAGTGAAATATATCACAAATCATGAATATAATTTCTATTTGTGAGGAATCCAGTTGGATCCCTCCAACCTGTTTCAATACATCCACAGATGTTAGCACATTATCAAATATCAATCCAGACTTATATTAATATTCATATTCAACCAATCACACAATTATTTAAATATTAACTATTTAAATCATCTGAAATTCCAGATGTGAGTGAGATTAACTCACCTTGCGTCGGCGTTTCAATTTTAAATTAAATCGAGCCCGTTCGATTTAATCTAAAATTCTCGTTTGCTCCAAATGCCTTCGGATCTGCTGCAGCGTGTAGATCGCGTTGCTGCGATTTCGGCGCCTCCAGTTTCAACGAATTCTGATAATGCATGCATGAGATATGAAATTTTAAACACTTGAATAATAATTATATAAATTAATTTACTTTTTATTTATTTTATTATACCAAACAAAAATCGGGCCGAATACAAGAAACAATAAATCAAGGCCGAACACTCTCCTCCTCTACGTTCGTCATCTCAGGCTAAACGAAACCCATCCCTACTCCACGTTGACTAAAACCGCACCCCACCACGTCGCGTTCGGCGACGATCCAACACCTTCACGCCGAAGCCCATCGAAAACCCTCCCTTCGGCCAAAACCCCATCCCACTCGGTCGCCCCTAGCTGCCGTAATCCATGCACGAACGTCCGCCTTCCCATCTCGATTTGACGACAAACCGGAGCTCAATTTCCTATCATAGCCGTTCAACCCGTAGAGTTCGACGAGCTCAACAATCTTCCAGTTGGAAGTTTTCACTAAAGATGAGTGGATTGATCGAAAATTGGAGATGAAAGTTGACGTTTTTCGGCCATTAAAACGTTAGATGGCGGCCGTGAAAAATAGGCTAGGGTTTCGGCTGTTAAACGTATATATATACACGTTTATAAAAATATTATTTTATTAATATTCTCAAATTTGACCAGCTTTAACAAACGAACTCCAAATCACACGTGCCGCCTGGCGTTTATAAGGTTTT
Organism: Allium fistulosum; assembly: GCA_030737815.1. Classification (NCBI taxonomy): domain Eukaryota; kingdom Viridiplantae; phylum Streptophyta; class Magnoliopsida; order Asparagales; family Amaryllidaceae; genus Allium; species Allium fistulosum. The sequence goes on from CM060905.1 coordinate 104,457,141, forward strand.
ACCCGCATTTCGAACACAATGGAACGTGTTTCGGAGGCTAATTCGATCATATACGCGAGTTACGGAAATAAACGATCAATTTTAAATTAAATCGATTAAAATAATTTCTATACGTTTTGAGCTGCCACGGTCAACGTCAACTTTAATTGCTACGAAAATTGAAATCTGATAATAATTAACTATTATGGATCCAATGGAACTAGTTTCGTCGAATTCCGAGATTGTGCCCCGGAAGGCTATTTTAACTCGTCGATTAAATCGAGCGATTTTCAAAATCGTCGAAATCATTTAAAATTTCACTTTTAAAACTTTACTAACTTAATTATAAATCATATAGAATTTATATTCACATTATAAATCATCTCGATTCATTTTAAATCAAAATCTGATTATTTGCAATATTATTATATTAAATTCCATTATTGAATTAATATAATGTTTCAAATTTAACTTATCGACTTTTGATTCCATCCAAAAGCCCAACAACATTATTTAAATCCAAATAGACTTAAAATAAACCCTAGAAACCATTTTCGTATCTATTTACCTCCAGATTCACAAATTATTCCAATACCAAATATTAAATTATTATTATTCAAATCAAATTGAACTGTCATATTTGAAATTTTAACTAATTTTTATGGATTTAACCAAAATCTTCTTACTTCAGAATCAAATTATAATTCACATTCAATATTTAAAATGAATTAAATGTTCAAAATCTAACGACCAAAATGCCGGGTCGTTACATTCCTCCCCCCTTATAAAAATTTCGTCCCCGAAATTTGCTAAGGTAAGAAAATGCTTCCAAACTCATTAAATTACCCAAACTCACTTAGTTAAAACTTACATTCATTTCTCAAAACCCTATAGTTTAATCCAAAATAATTTGCCAACATTTCTAATTCAAACACTTTGATTTCAACATTATTCCAAAATCAACTTTTCTAGTTATCCAAATTTTTAAAACCCCCAAAAATTTTCTAACTCCCAAAATTTTTGAAATTTTTTGACAGCGTCTCCTTTGTACGGAGAGCGATTTACAATATCACAATAGACATAAATATATATACATCGACCCACACGGTCGGAAAACAAATATTTCACAACATATATATCATTTTCTAATTTTATTGCGTAGGCGTACCTTATTTAAGCATTTTAAAAGCAAGCGGCTAGTTTATTTTGCATATACGCGCTCCAACTCTATCGATTGCCTCTTGTACCTGTACTTACTCAAACAAACACATGAGTTTTCAACAATATGAAATTTTAACAACCTTCTATTCATTAATCTAAACCAAACACATCAATTACATAACCAAACAACAAATTTCATAATTCTACAAGTAGACCATCTTTATAAGCAACCACAAGGTTTCAACACTATTTAAATTCCTAACAATTCCAACTTCATTTTTTGATTCACTCAAATGATTTACATTCAAGTTTACTACATACAATTCATATTTACCACAACTAATTCATTTTCACTTCAATATGGTTAACATACGCTTTACTTTCATCAATTTACTTCAATTCACTTCCAAACTGATTCACAATCAAATTTTTTTTAAATTTGATATATTTGCATTTCTTTTATGATTCACTTGCATTTATATACAAATCCACTTAATAAGATTTCAATCCATTCCAATTGATTCAAAAACTAATTCCATTTACTTCTCTTAATTCATTCACTTTCGTTTACGGCAAAACGACTAATTTCTATGCACGTTTGTTGTTATTCAAACAAATAACCATTTCTTAAGCTTATACCATTTAAATTTAATTCCAACTTAAATTTATATTAATATTATTCCATTCTGGATTATTTACAACTCATACATTCTTATTTCATCACAATAATTAATTAAAATCCTTTCACTTGCATTTCAATTTTATTATCTAAACAAATTTCATTCTAGACCACTTATAAAGCTTAACCACAATCATTTTCCAATTTGCTTCAGTTATTTCAATTTCACAATATTTCCATTTCTTCTTATATCAATTTTATTTCCATTTTTAATTTGATTCTTATTCAATCAAATTTCCATCTATTTACAAATTTTAATTCAATTTGTTTATATACTCTATCCATTTTAAATTTATATTCACCTTCTCAATTCATTCTGAATTTATTAATAATATGCCATCCCAATTGTTCTAAATCAGAACTGGGTTCTATTTTACTTTTCAAATTTTTAACAAACTACCAAAATTTCATCCATGCCAATACAAATTCCATTTAATTTAGTTTACTCTAGATTCATCTTCAACTTTTCTTTATTTAATTTAGCTTACGCTAAATTCATCTTCATACAATTCCTTTGAATTCAGTTGAGTGAAAATTTAATTATTCAATATCATTTCAACTAAATTAAATTTTCTTTCAATTCAATTCTTTTCCAAATTTAATTCAAGTTCAACCAAATTTTATTCGGCCAACTTAAATTCATATCATTTCCTTACTAATTTAAATAAGGATTTAGATTTCATTCAATATTATTTATAACACAACTGAAATTTTGATTTCAATTTAATCCAAATTCAACTCAATTTCTTTTAATTTAAATTAAATCCAATTCGATCCAATTTTATTCCTCCATTCAATTTAAATTTTGAATTCACCATACCATTCAACCATTTCCCACTTATGAATTATAATTCATTTTTTTATTCATAAGTTTCCCAACTTATTTACATAATTATATTGCTCATTTGGATCCACATTCATCTTATAATCACAATTCCCAATTATATATATAACACCTAATAGCTTAAGGGTATAAATTTTAATTTCACAATTATAACCCACAATTATAATCATTTTACTTTACAACTTTATCCTGATTAATTCAATTCCAATTCCAATTTATTTAACTTCCCCTGAGTTAACTGCAAATATATTTTATTCACATTCATTCACTCAAGTTAAATTTTAATCCCAGGACTAAAATTTTCCTTTCTTATTAATATCAACTTCACTCACAAGTTCAATAGTTGATTCATCTTAACTTTCACATTTTTATTTTAAATAGAATTCCCAGAATTCAATTGCCCGGTTTAATTTCAAAACCATTTTGAAATAATAATCAACACATACCCACTTGGTATGTTAAATCTTAACTCCGGATTTCCAAAATAACTTGGTTTTACCAAAACAATCGTCCTTTTGAAATTTCTAAAACAACTTGTATACCCAACAAGTCCAAACAAATATCATAACCAATCACCACGGTAGCAATCCATCACTTTAGAAACTCGAAAATGAATTCTGATGATGTGGCCATCATCACCAGGATTATTTTCCAGCGACTGAAGTGAGTTCAGTGCTTCTTTACTTCCACAATTCCATTTCAAAACAATTTCCATTCCAAAAATATTTCCCAAAATAATACTCCATTATTTCCTTCAAACACTTTGGAAAACGTTTCAAACATTCCCAAGATTCCCAACCTTTGTTTAAATTCATTTAAAACCCTTTCAAAATTTCTGGGATTTAAATTCTGGTTTAAATCAAATTTTAGTTATACTTCTTTGGAAAAGTCATTTATAGGATTTTATTTGGTTATAAATCATTTCAAATTTTAGATTCTTATTTGATTATAATATTAACAACCAAACATCCAAATATATATAATAATTTTAGAAAATCATTTCTTTTATATCATAATATAATTTTGGGTAAAATTATTTCATTTACCCCTTTGAAAACAATACTATGTCGGTTTATCTTGTTTAAGAGTTTAGAAACTCCTATCGATACAGTTGTACTTCCCGTACCGACCAGAATTCATAAACACTCAACCGATAAGTCAACACAGTATAAAAACAATTTTTATATTCACTAACAAATACGCTCTCATATCTATTATTACTCTCAAACTCATTCTAGAGTACTTCTGACTCTATTTCTAATGAGTACTTTCCCCCACCAAAGCCTAGGTTATCGCTAACCTGGCTCTGATACCAAATGTGACGACCCGCCCTTCTCGACTCTCGAAAATCGACACAAAATTCACCACAATATAATATGCTGACGATCGAGTGCCGGAAAAGACAGATTGTTGAGGAAAAAGAAAGAAGATAGAAGAAAGAAGGAACAAACAACATCATAATCTCATAATCGCAGCGGAAAAAAATAAAATAAATAATAACAGATCTTTATACAAAATGAAACCATATCTTTTATATACAATACATCATCAGAGTATATCACCAGTAAAGAACAATTACTAACCTGGCAGTTATATCAGCCTGCCTCACAACTTGCCGGCAATTTCAGACAACCATAGCAGCGGAATAAACAAGTACGAATAATACGTCTCGGACTCCAGCTCCACACCTGAGCTCCACAGCATCCTATCCTGTAATCTATAATACTCGGCCTGACCCGAGCATTATAATAAAATAACACCCGAGTCAGTCTGGAATACCAGCGTGAGAGAAATACATCCAAACTGATTATTAAAGTTTCAAAAATCCTTTGAAAATCAAAAGTGTCTCGTAAGACCACGCCACAAATAAACATGTCAGGTTTTTACCTTACGATAGCCAAAACACATTTTATCAAATCCGTCTAATATTATAATAGTGTCTATAGAAAGTAAAATATAATCTAGTTGAAATGCTTGCATCTCACGTTTCAGCAATAGTTGGGCATAATCAAAACCGTACAGGCACGTAGGGAAAATGGATTTCCAACTAATGACTAGGCACTGGGGTACCACCTGTCACAGTACCTGGTCTAGATCAGCGTACCGAGGACCACGCCCGATACCCTGCAACACAAGGCCATAACTACCCCTTACTGGATAGTTCCGAGTAAGATCACCCCATGGTTGGGATCAGCAACCGCACCACAAAGCCGAATAAAAAGGAACATCTAGACAGGGATGACCTAACCCTAATGGGTGCTACCCACTTAGCCTTGCTACATAACCCCTGATTTTCAGTCATTCCCGGTTGATGAGGCTTGAGGCTAAGCGTTACCTTTTTAGAACATATCACTTAGAATGCCCATCGTCCACCTGACGACGTTCTGAAAGCATTGATCCATACAAGTCTGTTCCGGGTTCGAACGGAACCGAAGGCACTATTCCTACTACATCCATTTTGGAATCACCCTCAGGATTAGTAGCAATTAGCCCTTGCACTTCACTGCTCCATCTTCGACTCCGAACTCGTTTTTCCACGAAAACGTACAAACCGGATCGAAGTGGTTTTCGAGAAATTAATCTCCATCCCTGTCTCTTCGAAACGATCAGCGCATTGGCCAATATTGATAGTCGGTTATTTAACTTTCAAAAACATTCACAAACATCCACCAACATAGATAATTTCCCAAATTCATGTTTTCCTCAAGATATCTTCGCAAGATATATTTATATTTTCAACCCTTTGAAAACAGTTTAACCCACTTCCTTTTACAGAAATAAATTTTCCAAACATTTTCTATTTCCACTGAAATCACCAAGTACAAACACTTTAAGATTTAAAATAATTTAAATCACTTTATCCAAAATATATTTTAAGAAAATTTAAGGTAAAACTATTTTTATAAAATATCAAAACTAATTTTAAAATAAAAGTTAAGTCGAACTAAATTTTAAAATAAGAGTTACAAACTTCTACATAAGTTTCAAATAAAACTTTAACCAAACTATCTCTAAATAAATCAATTTTATAGATATAAATAAAAATAATATTCTTTTAAAACAAATTTAAAACTTTTAACTTTTACTTAAAAAATTCTGCTTTAAAACGTACTTGGTTTCTCAGGGAAATACATTTCCATTTCAGAATAAACCAAAGAATTCTCCTTATAAATCCTGCTTGATTTATCTCAATTCAAATTTACGTTTGAATCCCGTAAATTTCTTCCAACACTTTAAAAATAAAACTCCCTTTTATTTTTAAGCACACTTCCGATTTCTTGGAAATCACTTCCAAAATATATGCTTCAATTATTTAAAATAAGTTTCCAAATTCTTTATTCAAAATGTACTTTTTTGAAAAAAACTATAAAAGTTTATATTGGGTAACTTAAATCAAAAATTTCCTTTTAATATAAAGTTATTATATCGAATACTTATAATAAAATTTCCTTTAGAAATCAAAACGCTAATTTATCTTTAAATTAATTAAATACCATAATTACTTAATAAATACTTATTTTTTTCCCTTAAAAATAATTAAAGATAATAATTTTCTAAAATATTCTAGAGACGCATTTAAACATTCTGGTTTATACAATGAAAGTTCTCTCTGAAACATACTTCATTCCCTAGGAAAAATACACTTTCCATCCTTTTAAAAATAATCTCACTATTATTTTTAAAACAATTTGCCCCTCTTATAGAAATTCCCACCGGAAATCTATCTTTCAAAATTTATCCACCGATAAATATTCCATTTCATTTATAAACCCAGTTAATAAATTTCGATTCCTCATTTCCCTTTTAAAACACCATTTCAAAAACACTTCAAATTCAAAACCAATTTCCTGAATTTAATTTCCTTAAATTCATATCTCAAAAATCCTTTTTCATTTCCCTTTTACATCCCCATTTCATTTTATTGATATTTTAAAATACCAAATTATATTATCCAACCATAACACAGCATAACAAAATTCCAAATCAATCTATCACAGGATATTAGTGAAATATATCACAAATCATGAATATAATTTCTATTTGTGAGGAATCCAGTTGGATCCCTCCAACCTGTTTCCCTACATCCACAGATGTTAGCACAATATCAAATATCAATCCAGACTGATATTAATATTCATATTCAACCAATCACACAATTATTTAAATATTAACTATTTAAATCAGCTGAAATTCCAGATGTGAGTGAGATTAACTCACCTTGCGTCGGCGTTTCAATTTTAAATTAAATCGAGCCCGTTCGATTTAATCTAAAATTCTCGTTTGCTCCAAATGCCTCCGGATCTGCTGCAGCGCGTAGATCATGTTGCTGCGATTTCGGCGCCGCCAGTTTCGTCGAATTCTGATAATGCATGCATGAGATATGAATTTTTAAACACTTGAATAATAATTATATAAATTAATTTACTTTTTATTTATTTTATTATTCCAAACAAAAATCGGGCCGAACACACGAAACAAGAAATCAAGGCCGAACACTCTCCTCTTCTACATTCATCATCTCAGGTTAAACGAAACCCATCCTTACTCCACGTTGACTAAAACCGCACCCCACCACGTCGCGTTCGGGGACGATCCAACACCTTCACGCCGAAGCCATCGAAAACCCTCCCTTCGGCCAAAACCCCATCCCACTCGGTCACCCCTAGCTGCCGTAATCCATGCACGAACGTCCGCCTTCCCATCTCGATTTGCCGACAGACCGGAGCTCAATTTCCTATCATAGCCGTTCAACCCGTAGAGTTCGACGAACTCAACAATCTTCCAGTTGGAAGTTTTCACTAAAGATGAGTGGATTGATCGAAAATTGGAGATGAAAGTTGATGTTTTTCGGCCATTAAAACATTAGATGGCGGCCGTGAAAAATAGGCTAGGGTTTCGGCTGTTAAACGTATATATATATACACGTTTATAAAAATATTAGTTTATTAATATTCTCAAATTTGACTAGCTTTAACAAACGAACTCCAAATCACACGTGCCGCCTGGAGTTTATAAGGTTTTACCCACATTCCGAACACAATGGAACGTGTTTCGGAGGCTAATTCGATCATATACGCGAGTTACGGAAATAAACGATCAATTTTAAATTAAATCGATTAAAATAATTTCTATGCGTTTTGAGCTGCCATGGTCAACGTCGACTCCGATTGCTACGAAAATTGAAATCCGATAATACTTAACTATTACGGATCCAATGGAACTAGTTTCGTCCAATTCCGAGATTGTGCCCCGGAAGGCTATTTTAACTCGTCGATTAAATCGAGCGATTTTCAAAATCGTCGAAATCATTTAAAATTTCACTTTTAAAACTTTACTAACTTAATTATAAATCATATAGAATTTATATTCACATTATAAATCATCTCGATTCATTTTAAATCAAAATCTGATTATTTGCAATATTATTATATTAAATTCTATTATTGAATTAATATAATGTTTCAAATTTAACTTATCGACTTTTGATTCCATCCAAAAGCCCAACAACATTATTTAAATCCAAATAGACTTAAAATAAACCCTAGAAACCATTTTCGTATCTATTACCTCTAGATTCACAAATTATTCAAATACCAAATATTAAATTATTATTATTCAAATCAAATTGAACTGTCATATTTGAAATTTTAACTAATTTTTATGGATTTAACCAAAATCTTCTTAATTCAAAATCAAATTATAATTCACATTCAATATTTAAAACGAATTAAATGTTCAAAATCTAACGACCAAAATGCCGGGTCGTTACATATCTTATGTTAGTAAAATTTAATTTATAATGCGATTAGAAATTAATTGATTGATGTTTGGTATGTTTTAATTGCCATTCTAGTTAAATTTGACTTTTATTGCATTTAATCATCATTTAATTTAAAATTGAATTTAAATTGTCAATTTAATACCTGTTATTGATTATCGGTTATCTATTAATGTTTAATTGTTGATATTGGATGACTAGATGTTGTATTTTATATTGTTATAACACTACAAGTTCCCTATGGGTTGAAATGATACATACCCGAATGATCTATAGATTAAGGAAAAATCATTATGGGTTGAAATGATAGAATCGAGCGGTTTTATGGATTTTATTTAATTCGGGATTGCGGTTTGAAATGATATATAACCGTAAAATTTTAAATTGCGGATTGAAATGATAAATATCCTTATCACTTGACCCTAGGGTAGAAAATTATATACGGACACCGGATTGGTTAAATTAAATGATTTTTGAATCTTTAAATTTTGAATTCAATTAACTGGTATTTTGAAATAGAAATTTGATTTATATAAACTGAGTTATTTTTGAAAGTCCAAGCATAATGTTGAAATTGGAATTGATTTAATGAATTGTTCAAAGGATTTACATTTGAATTTCAAAGTTGAAGTGTCTAATATAAATGAATTATCGGAATTGAGTTATTGAAAATGTTTGGATATAACTTTGAAATCTATTTTAAACTAGTTTAAACTATTGTAATTAATTTAACTATTTTAATCAATTTATAAACTATTTTAATTTATATTAATCTATTATAACCTATTTAATCCAATTTAAAATCTATTTTACCAATTTTAAACTAATTAAATTTATTTAATCTATTTTAAATCTATTTAATCTATTTTAAGTTTATTTAATCTATTTAAAAATCTATTTAAGATAAGTTAAATCCATTTAATCTATGAAAGTAAATAAAATTTTATCTTTTATTATGAAAGTAAATAAAATCACCAAGTAAAAATCTATGTAATTTTGAATTTTATCTTTTATTATGAAAGTAAATAAAATTTTAAGAAAACTGTTTTTCGTTTCGTTGAAATCCGATTAATATTGTGAAAGTTATGCCTTTTTAACTATTGTGTGAAATTTGCTGTATTTAACAAAATTATTTATTTTAAATTATAAAAATAATATTTTAATTGGTCATGTAATGTTCTAATTTATATTTATATGGGTAAAATAACATGTTATGTATATATTTTGGTTTTAAAACATTTTTCAAAGTATAATTGACATTTTCCAATGTCAGTTGTATTCTGTTTATAATTTCTAATTTCCAATTTCATTTAATTAAAGAAATTCTTTGTTTATATTCTATTTTCTTAAGACTTTATTTTATTTTCATTTACACTTCATTTTGTTCAGCATTTATTTTATTTTACTTGACTTTTATTGGTTTAGAAGTAAAGTTATAATTTTTCTAAAACTAGTGATATTCTATTTGCAATTTTTAAGTCCTATTTTGAACTTTTAAACAATTTCTTTTGTTCTTTTTCTAATTTCTCTAAATTTAATTATTTATTCCATTTTGAAAATATAAATGAATTATTTTACATCACATTTTGTTTTAAAATATTTTTAAAATGAACTAGATATTTTTCTTAAGCTTGTAATGATTTAATTGTAATTTTTGAACCCTATTTTCAATATTTAAGCAATTTCTTTAATTCTTTTTCTATTTTCTTTAAATTTAATTATTTATTTTTATTTTATTTTACTTTTTTTCAATTTTTAAATTCATATACTGAGATCTTATTTATTTTATATAATTAAAATAGAAATGGAAATTGAAAGGACTTAAGCTTTATAACGTGTGACTTTTCGACTGCTAGTCTTTTCATTTTCCTTTGTCTTTTCATTGCCTTGAGTTTTGGCCGTATACCTCATTGTAGCCGTGAGTTTCTCACTTCAATTTCACGTGAAAAACTCCTTCTCTATCTCATTTGCATGGCTAAAACAAAAAAAGGGTAATGGCTTCTCTCTTCTTCTCTTTTTCCTCCCTTTTTATTGATTTTGCCTAGATCTATTAATGCTTTGCTCAGCCAAACCCTCCACCATCTCCACCATAGCCTCCACCACCTTCCTCCTCCCCTTCCACGGCTTCAAACCCCTCTTCCCTACTCTGACAAGATCAGGCCATGGCCTTTAAATGAAGACAAACACCTCAAAACATTGCAAAAACCCTTCCAAACCATGCTAGCCGATCACTATTGCACTACCATCACCATAGATTGCCTTGGCCACCACCTATTGCTCCACCATCACTTTGACACACCCCTAACCATCACCTCTTACCTCTGTCCAGACCTGTACATGAAATGGCCGAACCTAGATGGGACATAGACCGAGCCAAAAGTTGAACCAAACTCCACTATTTGCATAAGCCTCTTCATATTCATGTGTAGTAACTCCTCCACCACTTCAACACCTTGTAGCCATGCCTCTTTGAACCCAAACCTGAGCCAAAACTTCCCCTAGACCGAGCAAGCAATGGTAGAAAGCAAGGCAAAAACATTCATTCCTTTATTGCTTCTTATCTTCATTGTTTCAACATTGTTTTGTGTTGAATATTTATGTGTATATTGTCTTGTTTTGGTTATCGTTTACAAGATAAATATCAAGGCTCTCTATTCATTTAAATCAAAAGTCATGCTGTATCGTACTTGCTGTGCTTTCTGGAATCTATTCTATGTGTTTTGATCGCTAACTCCAGCATAAAAAGGTGAGTAAATCTCACCTGACATTTTATACTTATGCAAATGTGAATTGACAACAATTGAATGTGTAGTACTATTATGTTATGCTATAACTACCTGTGATTATTTATGTATGATGTTAAACCTGTAAATTACATGTCATATCATCTGTTACTGTTATATAACGCTATTCTATTTATTTATATCAGTTTATCACACTGCAAGTTCCCTGTAGAATAGAATCACTATGGGTTGAAATGATACATACCCGAACGAACTTTAGAATAGGGAAAAATCGTTATGGGCTGAAATGATAGGCCTGAACGATTTTTATTTATTTCCTTTAACTTGGGATTACGGGTTTGAAATGATAAACTCGGATTTTTCCTTTGTAAATTATGGATTGAAATGATATATTATCCGTATCATTTGACTTAGGTTAGAAAAATTTATATACAGACCCTGGTTAATATATTTTTTTTCTTGAAATTATAAAATATGTTAAAAATGTAAATATTATGATAATTTGATTTTTTTTATTTTAATTTAAAATGATTTTATAAAGTGTTAATGATTTTTCTATAAATTAAAAATAGTTAAATAAATAAATGTTTAAAAGTTGAAATTTGAAGTATAACTTAACTTGGAAAATGTGAAAGTGTTTTAAAATAAAAGTTAAGTTAAGAAAATAAAATGGAATTTAAATAAAATTATGAAAGGGTAAACTTAATTAAAATGTTAAGTAGATGAAATATTATAAATTTTACATTTATTTTATAAGTGATTTATTAAAGATTTGATAATTGTTTGTGAAACTTTCACTTTGTAAAATCATAAATTAAGGGTTATTTAAATGATTGTTTTAAAGTAAGAAAATATAATTTTTATAAGTTAAAATGGATTTAAATAAATTTTAATTATTTATGAAATTGTAGTGAAAGTTTGGAATTTAAATTGACAGCATTCCTGAAATGCTATCATTTCTAAAGTTAAAGATATTACAGCATTTTGTAAATGCTGTAATTGAAATAAATGAACTAAATGGCTAAAATGAACTAAGTGCTGTAGTTGCTGAATTTAACTAAAGTTTTATTTGAAATCTAAACCTATTACAGCATCTAAATGTTGTCTTTTGCTAATTGAAGTGTTTTTAAACATAACTTTCCGTAGCATTTTCTAAATGCTGCAAAAATTGAAATTTCACTGTTTTAATAAATTTAAGTGAATAAATGAATTCTGAAATGGTAAAATTTTGAGAATTGAATATTGACTATTAAATATAATAACTTCATTTTTAAATGATTTAAATGGAATAATTTGATTTGAAATATTTTAATATTTTGAAATGGATTTGAAATGATATTTGATTTCGAAGTATAAATTACCATTTTGGAATTTTAACCATGGGATGTAATTAAATTGATGGTTTTATGGATCCTTAAAGGATGGGCGATCCCAACCATCCTTTAAGTTATTATGCATTTCTATTACAGTTCACTTGAGTTGGTTTACATTGTATAAGTATATATGTCCTGACTCGAGTGTTTTGTGTTTTACTTTACGCTCGGGTCAGCCTGAGAATCACAACTTTGGAATTTATCTTCTGGAGCTAGAGATTTGTTGGAGCTTATCTGTCCATCGGTTATTTCTTATCTTCTAATCCAGTTATTTACTATTCGGTATCGTCTCTGTATTATTGATTTATGTATCCTAACTTCTATTGTATCTATTTTGACTATGAGATTTTATATATGTTTTTGAGAGTTTGTATATAGTAGCTTCATGAACTACTATGGTATTTTATTTCCGCTGCGAGTTATTCTGATATTCTGTGTCTATGATTCTGTATTTGATTTTATTTGCTCCAAATTTTATTACAATCTGTTATTTTGAATTATTCTAGTCAGACATGTGTGGATTATTGTCGATTTGAATGGTCCAAAATAGTGGGTTGTTACATTTGGTATCAAAGCTTTGGTTTTAGGCAAACCTTAGCCTACGGAGCAAAAACTCATTAGAGACAGGGTAGAAATACCCTAGAATGAGTGAAATCAATCTCAAAATCATTTCTTTGTGAGAGGACGTATTTTCGAAGTATAAAATGATTTTCAAATGATTTTAAAGGATTGTTAAAGATTATTTTGATATAAAATTTTCTTTTTTTGAAAGAAATTTTCTGGACTTTATCCCTTTCGTATCCACCTTGTTAGTAATTTCTTTGATTAGGATTTCCTTAAAATTCTGAACTTCTATCTTAGTTGGGATTTCTTCGATTAGGATTCCTTTGAATTTTGGAACGCTCCCACTTGTTCTGAAATCCATTCCTATCTCCCCTAATTGTATTCTTTTGATTTTTGGAGCATTCCATAACTCCACTTTAAATGACCTCTATAAAGATCAGTGATTCCGCCAATCTTTGAATGATTTGTAAAAGGGCGAAACTCCCTTATAATTGGCATTGATTCACCGGAGATTTCTGTATCCTCGGTTTACGATGTTTTCTATCTTCTGCTATATTTAGATTCTATCGCTGGCGATCGAAGTTCGATTTGCCTTAGATTTTCACATCGATTATATTCCTGAAGTCACGGTTGACCCTGTTAAGGTCGCTCGCGATCTATATGGGCCTATCCATCTTCTATTTGGTAATTTAATTATCTTATCTTCGTTTGAGCTTATCTTTGAATCAGAATTCTATTTGATTAGAGTTCCTCTAAATTTGAATCTCTGTTTTGCTTTGAAATCCATCCTTGAATCATCCCTTGAAAAATTTGAGGTTGATTGTATTTTGGAATTTGTGTATACATCAAAATTGTTATTTTGATAAGGGTGACCATATTTTATATATATAAGTGAAATGTTTTCGATAAAGATTATATACCCTTTTAAAATGAGAATTTGAAGTTTCGAAAGGATTTGAAATTGTGAAAATTTTATAAGAAATGGTTTCATATAAAATAATTTATAACTGAAGGTTTTGAATCTGAATTTGAGTGATTGAACTCCGGCATTTTTTGAAACTGGTTTTAAGATTTTGGAATAATAAATAATATGATTTGAAGTATTTTCCGAATATGGAATGTTTCAAATGATTTTAATGAGTTTCAAATGATTTCGAAGTAATTTCAAAAGAAGTTGAGAAAATAGAAGTCCAGAACCCATTTATGTCGCTGGAAAATAATTTCGGTGATGAATGCATGCATCATCGACATGGATTTTCGAGTTTCAGAGTGGGGGAGAGGCCACTTCGGTAGCTTTGTTAAATAATCGATTTGTGAAACCAATTTTGATTCCAAATTCCGAAGTGTGATTTGATATTCGAAAGATATATGTATATATATTTGAAACAATTTGAAATGAGTCGGTGTTCAGTCCTTGAGTTTTGGATTTGATTTGATATAACCCCATTTTTGGAATTGATTTACTGATTTAATCATTGTGTATCTGCGATCTATTGGGTTGCTTGGTAGCGTAATCAGCAGGGGCTGCGAGGGCCTAGGGTACGGATGTTTCCTGAAGGATCCAGGCGTAACCATTGTGTATCTGTAGTACTACCAGTCTTCATGGCGTAATCGCAAGGTTGGGGGGAGGCCTACGGGTACAGATGTTTCCTAGGGGATCCAGGCGTAACCATTGTGTATCCGCGATCCATGATCGACATGTTTTGTTTTTTTTGGATTGTACTTTCCATATCTGTTTTTAAAAGTTTTCACGTATTTTCACTGGGTGTTGAAACAAGTCTACTAAGTACCTGGAGAATTCTAGATTTGCGCCTGATCAGCGCACTGCCAGAGTCTGCAGGAACGAGGATAAACTTGTTAAGACATCGAGTTATAAAAGTATTTTGATAAAATATTATATAAAGGATATTTTGATCAGTTATTTTCCTTTCGAAAGGATTTTAAAAGGTTTTAAATATTGTTTACCTCTTTAACCAACAATTTTAATTAATGGTTCATCCTTGTCTTTCAACCTATTTTACCTTCTAGTTATTCCTATTCTCCACCTTGTTAAACTTACCTATAACAACAGTTATCGGGTATAATTTTAATCTTCGTGTCATCTTGTCTTAATCCTATTTCATTTTATCTTTTTCTGTGTTTCCGTACCTCATTCCTTTTCGAGGATGAAAAGATTTGAGTGGGGGAGAGTGTAACAACCCTGTATTTTGTGATTATTTTAATTATTTTAAATTAAATTTCCTGATTTGAAAACTTTATTTTATTTATTAAAATGGATAAATTTTGTTATTTTAAATATAAATTTTGATTTCTATGTGAATTATAATTTCAAACATGACTAAATAGAATATTTTCCAGAAAAGTGAATTTTGGTCAATATGGTCAAACTTTGACTTTTTAATTTAAAATTTGAAAGTTTGTGTGACGCCCCACCTCTATACCCACGCTAGACAAGAACACTACGGAGTAATGCTGTCGACTAGCACGGAGAATAAGGCTGTGGAGGAGCGACCATCCGTGTAATTTCTTTGTGCGAGCACCGATATGTCAGATAGTAAAACGTGCATTTCATTTAAGGAGGAAATCCAACATACCGATACAAACTCAAAGCTATCACACAGTGGCTATATATAATCTTCGGAAACAAACATAGAAATAAACATAACACAAATCAGTCACAGACATCCATATCACAAAGGCGGAAAAAGATATGAATATAACACATAAAAGTGTACATAAGAGTAGTGGTCAGAAAGATCCACAATAACACAAAAGAATAGCATCATGTGCTATACAAAAGAATACATCTATGAGTCGATATCTCAAATGTGTACAACAAAAACTACTAATCTAAGTAGTTAGCAAAGTCAGAGTAATCCCAGAGGAGAAGTCAAGCAGAAGCACCTTTAACATCTCGGTCTGACCCAAGTATTATTTCATAAGAAAATAATAAACGGATCAGTCTAGCTATAAATATCAGATAATATGATGTAGAATAAGAGATATGGCATAAACGTATAATAACCATAATGGCACACTATGATAAGTATGTAAATGAACATCAATAAGAAATACATCGATATCACAAGAATCTTCTCAAAGATCCAAAAATTCACCAAAAAGGTAATGACACACAAATTCACCAATGCACAAAAATTGATAAAGCATATCAATGAAAATCATGAAAATTGGTGAAGCACAAATTCCAGAAATCAACACAAGAAATCCAGAAATCACAAAAAGGGAAAGAGGCCTATCACAAGACGGGAGCATGAAAGCTCACCAACACGTGTATCACAAGACGGAAAGCTATTCCATGGTTGCTAACCATTTTCGCTAGAACGGCCCGAAGACCATGAGTCAAAACTCCACTAAAATGGCCCGAAGACCGTGGGGCGCTACCCCACATACGTGAGTAGAAACATCACACAAACGGGGTCTAGTCTCCCTCGCAGACAAAGAGACATCGCTCAATTGCTAGTCTAAATCACAAAAATGATCGTCATGATCATCAAGAAGTGTCAATTACACTAAGCTAGTAAATATATGAGTTTAGCTTCATGTCCCATAACCACTAGCTTAACTTAAATATTTACGAACAAACTGTAGATCTTCACTAGGAAATTGTCATAAGAGGTTCAATCGAACAATTCCAAGAATTAACCGATGAAGTAAACGCAAGCGTTTCATCCACTTGTTTTACTAAGCCGTTTAATTAGATTTCTCATCCGAGTGAGGTAAAGGCTTGTATATACTAATAGATTGGAAAACGGTTTAGGAAAAGAGCTTTGTAAGAAAATAGTGTTGAAATCGTTTTGATGAAAGAGTTTTGATATTTACTACTAGTATTGAAACCTTCATATTTTTAAAGTGACAAATCACAAAAATGATTGTAGAAACAATCTATCACAAAAATTCACATTCGAAGACGTGAACAAAATCCAAGGAAATCAGCTCAAAATGCATCAAAGTGGAAGTTCCCCTGTGACATAACCAATATTCAACACAGGAAGTAGGCGCGACCTAACACGGTGCCACGAGCTAAAGGGGGTAAACGATCTAACCCGGTCGAGCTAAGCAACAGGTGGGTGCGACCTAACAAGGTCGAGCTAAAAATGCAATGGAACGACCTACAGGTCAAACGACCTAAATAGGCGAACGACCTATGGTGCAAGCAGGTCGAGCGACCTAAAGTGATGGAACGACCAAAGCATGGTGCGACTTAACGTAGCTGAGCTAAAGTGCAACAACCTAAAGATGGAATGGTCGAGCGACTTAAGGCATAGTGCGACCTAACGATAGAACGGCCGAGCAACTTAAGTCATGGTGCAACCTAGCAACGGCGCGACCAAAGGAGTTACGAGGTGTAGCAGGGTGCGAGCGACCTAGCATGCAAGCGACCTAGCATGGCCGAGCGACCTAACGAGGCACGACCTTACTGCCGAACGACTTAACGTGGCGCGACCTAGTATGCACGCGACTTAAGGGGGAAATGGCCATAACGTGGCGCGACCTAACGCCGAGCGACCTAAAGAGGAACGAGCTATTTTGCAGGCGTGACTTTTCCAAGGCCGAGCGACCTAAGCCCAGTATTGCAAAAACACACGAAAAATTGAGATTTTCACCAATTCAATCCAAACCAAATGCAAATGTTCATGCTAAAGTGATGGGAATTCATTCCCAACAATCCAAGATGGTTATAGACAAGAATGTGAGATAAAAATCTCACCTTTTCACGAAAATTGAGGGAGATGAAGTTTGAAAGCAAAGCAAGAACAATCACAAGCTTGAATCCATGTCTTCTCTTTGAATTTGTAGTTGAATGAAGGATTAGCAAGAGAACTTGTAACGAGACGGATTTTGCCCGCTCGAAAATCGACATCCATACTTTACATCGTACTCGAATGCCACAGATTCGATCGGTAAAATCCGAGTCGCCGGAGCTTATAACAACAATTAAGTAAATAACACAGCAGAATAAAAGAATAATACATTGATATACAATATCTGATACGACAGAGTGATACAATGAATATCAATATACATCAGAGATATGATACAAGAAATAGCAGCGGAAAAGAAAAATAGATAACTAATATCAGCAGCGGAACAAATAACTCTAAGATAGTCTTCAAGAGAGAACTCCAGCAGTAGCTCGAACTCCCAATAACGATACACCAAGATAAGCAAGTGCAGTCCATATCCAAAGACTGAACTAGCTCCAGAAAATCTACTGAACCTGACTATCTGAAAAACCCAACTCTAGACTGCTCGTGTAGAAAATTATGAGCACCCAGAGTTTAGGAAATGAACGATAAACTCCGAGTCAGTCATGGGACTGGTGTGAGCAACAAAAAGCAGTTTATCTTTAAAACAAACACAACAGAACTTTAAATATTGAAAACCACAATGCTTTTTGGAAAATGAAACTACCATAAGACCTCCCGCCACACACACAATGCAAACGCAGAATTGGAGGAGATTTCTTCTTATGATAGTCAAAGATGCTTACTACGTAAAATCATCTTGATATTATTATTAGTGCATAGTGCAGAAATCATTTCGAAAGTATAATATTAATCTTAGCCAACATACGACCAGTATCGTATGCCTACTATAGCTACTATGTTCAATAGCAGGTTACCGCCACATTCCATAGCAGGTAATACAACTAAAACCGTACAAGGCTCGTATTTTTTCTTTGGATTTCCAACAAATGGTCATGCCAAGGAACTTCCCATTGCCACATGGAAACGCCTCTGGAATGACGTCCCGAGAACCTAACCGGATCTCTACCAACACAAGGCCGGGTTACCTCTGCAAAAATAGGTAACTACTGACACGCGTATGCCATCCCCCGATCGTAACCGATCTTCCCGAGGATCCTCGATTTCCAACAACCACATCAGAATAATAATGCAGTAACCACATAGGTTAAGTATCTGGGCTCCATACCATGATACCACCTCTATCCAGAAGGAATGACATACACTAAGGGGCGCTACTCCCTAGAACCTTGCTGCATCCTTCCTGTTTTGACCATTTCCGGGGTGTGAGGTACGACGAAGTCTCGTCCACAAAGCTACGCTTTTCACAAAGCCATGCTTCGGGTCAACAAATGATCAGCCTATGATCACAAAGATATAAGATCAAACAAATGATCATATCACAAATGATCAAACACTGATCATCACACAGCAACACTCAGCATGTCACATTACCAAATTGGGATATATCGCTGATAAATTTCAACTACATAACCTCTGAGCTCGTACGTCTCAGAGAAGGGTGTTAAGCTAAGAGAATGAATTCTCCGCCACCAAACAGAAATGTATTTGAAAGAAATCGGCTTTATATCTCAAAGTGTAATGTCAAACATGTAACCATACAAGTCTGTTCCGGGTTCGAACAGAACCGAAGGCACTTCTTACGAAGCCCTTGCAATTCCGGGTATTCCCAATTCCGTCCGGACTTCCCATCACAAAGGGTGATAAAATCTCTATATCGGGGCCAGTCGATGCAGAGACATTCGACGAGTTGTCCTTTCGTTTTCGCAAATATCCGGTCTTCATCACCGGTCTTCAAATGCTATCCATATACGACGTATCATTATTCGAAATGGGTTATATGACACAAATGTCTTTTCCCGGCTAACCCGAATAATGAGCGCAATTATTAGAAATCATATGGATAATGGGATTTCAATTAAATCACAGCTTAAAGCCCAAAACTTTTCATTCGAATGGTTAAACAAATTACCATTTTCAAATCTTTAAACAAAAAGATTTATTTCCCAAAGTTAACCCCATTCACAAAGATACATTCATGGATTTCAAAACAATTTCCAATTTAATTGGATTAACTCGTTAAATCTTTAAAACAAAGATTCAACTTATAGTTTTCAAAACAATTTCATTTTGAAGGGTTTAAACAAATCACCATTTTTAAATCTGTTATAAATAAACAGATTCAATTCATAGCTTTCAAAACATTCCATTCATAGCTTTTCAAAACATTTCAATTCATTTTAAATTTGAAACCTTTCAACACAAATTGGAAGTTTACTTCTTTATATGAAAGCTGTTATTATTTGAAAACAAGTAGTTTTTGTTTTAGAAAAATTCCATTTTATTTTGAACGAGTTAAATCCCTTGAATTATATTCACATTTCAAAATCAATACTTTTAAAATAGTTTAACCCATATATAACAGGTATTATATTTTTTTTTCCTAGTTTCAAATCTTGAATTTAAGTTTAAATCAAATTATTTAAACTTCCAAAACTCTATTAAGTTATTCAAAATAACTTTTATCTTTGAAATTCCATTTCAAAAGCTTTTATATTAAACCCAAATTTCTACTTTCAAAATCAATTGAAATTAAAATTTCAAAATCATCAAATTTAAATTATCTGTGACTTAACCAATTTCCACGTGAAATCCATATTTGTGTGTGTATGGTGTAGTCCAGGGTTTCACACAGTAGTGCAACATCAATCATCACAGATATATCGATAAGCGGTATAATCGATAACGCTTATCTTCATTCACAGATTCATAGATAAAATAAATTTATCAGTCACAAAGATTCATCATTACAATTCGATGTGGGTTTCGGATAACCAACTGGAATCCGACTCCCTGTCGCATCGAAATTCAAATGCCGTTTTACGGGCCAAGGGTTTCATATTCACATAGTAATATACCACAGATAAGTAAATTACAGATCATAACATAAATCAGGATGTATCACAAAGCATCACAAATTATTGATATCAAACAATTCAACATTCAATAGAATTCAAACATTCATAAGTAGGGTCAAATTTATATCTTATTTTAATTAATTTATACCAGATTTATTACTTATGAATAAACTACAAATCTTGGTTAATTACAAATCATTTTAATTAATTATTCTTTATCATCTATTAATTAACCTTTAATCATAAATTAATAAATCTTAATTAATCAATCATTCTTTTAATCATTAAATAATTATCCTTTAATTATTTAATTATCTTTTAATTTATTTATTTGATTAACCCTTAATTTATTACCATTTAATTAATTATCCTCAATTATAAATTAATTAGCTTTAAATTTATAATTAATTGATCTTTAGTTAATTATGAATCATTTATCAATATAAAATTAACTTAACTTTTAAGTTAACACATTAAAACATTTAAATCAACTTCTTAATTACTTAATTAAGTTTTATTTAAAATAAACCCTTTTCAAATCTAAGTTTAAAACATTTTAATTAAACTTAATTTACTTTAGAAATATTGTTATTTCAAAACCTTTCAACAACTTGAAAACTTAGATAAACATTTTTATTTACAAAGAAACTGGGTTTAACAAAATTTGTTTAAATAACTTGATTTTTTGTTTAAAAGTTAAAGCTGCTTTTACCCTCAATTCACAGACCCGAGAAAAACCCTCAAAAACACCGAGACACTCTCGGTTAATCACGCAAATCACCTGCTTCGAGTCGCCCATCCATCCACGCGAGAACGCCCCGAGACCATCCTTCTTCCCCAATTCCTTCTCAAACCCAGATGCATAACTTCGTGCATGCACGTGCACAGTCGCGATCGACGACGTCGATCATCTTCGATGATCACTGCAAGTCACAAACCCCCCTCGAATTCTGCTACGATCATCGAAACCACCCAGATCACTTCGAAAACGAAATCGAGCGTGAGGACGAAACCTGGAAACGCTCACCCCATCACCTCCCATACCTGTCATCGCCTCACTCTCGGAGCTCCGACCATCTGACGTCACGCGATTCCGACCACGTGTTCCCTGACCATCGACGCTCCCCTCCCCCAAATCTCGTACCACTCGATCACCTAGAGAGGTCGCGGTGGCTTCACGAATCTCGGCGACCCCAAAACTAATTCGAACCCTAAAGTTGCTTCGTTCCAAAAATCCTTGCAATAGAAAATTTTTTAAACAATTTTCCTAACGTCATTGAGTTCCAAATTAGCTTCAAGCGAAATTACAACATCCAAATTTCATTTGATTTGCAGAAATTGATTAAAACGTGTTTTTGGTTCAACTCCAGACTGTTCATAGTATACTAACTAAAAATTTCCATTTTTGTTTTATAAATCCTATTTTCGAATGTAGTTTCAAGTTACAAAATCGAATCAATAACTTTTAACATTCGAAAATTTGCATATATTTAAGATATGCTCTGTAAACCAAAATATACCGAGTCAATCTACCACTGTCTTACTTAAACAAAATTTTAGATCATAGCCTATGCTTAAACAACTTGTTTGTTATGATACTTTAGGCCTAACAAGAGTTGGATGATAATACTTTGAATCTGGATAAAATATTTAACTCTGTAACTTCAACAGAGAAAACAATATATATTACTGAACAACACAGAAGCAATATTTAAAACCAAAGCATATACAAACAATATTATCATTTAATTTTGTAATGCTTTAAAATGTATGTTTACTCACAGTTAAATAAGAAGAGTTGCTCACTTGTTTATACTTAGAACAGAGAAGAACAGAGAACTTTTGCTTTGAAAAGAAAATGCAGTTTTGATCTTCCTATTTGTTGATGATGATTTGCTTGACTTCTAGGCTTTAAATCTTTGGTTTACAGGGTTTGAATTATTGTTTGAGTTTTTAAAGATGGTAAGCTTCAGACATTTTTCTTCTTCTTAGCTTTGTTTAATTGTTGAACGAAATGAAGTGAAAAAGTTGATGTATATAACAAAAGGTTTACAGGTTGTTTGTAGCATTTTTACTCAGTTTCGAATGAGCAACTGAGATGAAGATGTTGACATATAGAAAAGAATAGACTACAGGGTATTATATTGTTTGTACAATAGGGTAGCACATTATTTTGGCTTGTACAAATATATCAGAGATATTTTTTCTTTGTCTTGCTAAATTTCGGCTGAGATGATGCTAAATCGTGCTGAGGAAAGGTGGTATTAAATGCAATGTCCTACTTTGTCTACAACTTATGCTATTTTATTTTCTTCTTCTATGTACTTGGTTCCAGCCTATACTTTCTTCTTTTATTTGTTTGAATGTGTATTTGTTTTGTTGACAAATATTTTACTTTGTTTTGTGTTCATTTTACTTATATATATTTTTGTTTGTTATTTTACTTTGTATTGTAAATAAATTTCTATTTTAATTATGTTGTTTGAATTTAACTATATATTATTTTATATTTAATAATTTATCTTATTATATATATCTATTTGAATTTGTCAAATTTATTTTCTATTCCTAGTTTAAATATTTATTGAACCATCTATAATAAATTCCAAATTATTTATTTATAATTTAAACTCAAGTCAAATATATCTACATATTTATTATTTTCAAATTCACTCATATTTGAGTCGGGGAAACTCGCTACAATTTTCTAATTAAATTAACAAATTTTTATCCAAAAATTTATTAAATTACTCAATTTAATTCAAAAATTCAATAAATTATTAATTTAAATTAAATTAAAATCTGGGGTCGTTACAAACTTCCCCCCTTAAAAGAATTTCGTCCTCGAAATTCGCAGGCACGAAAACACAAAGATTGATAGATTCGATCTCCTATAACTCTTCAAACTCAAGATACAGATTCCGAATTCAAGTCGAAATATCTCAGAATACATACCAATTTGTCCCTCTTCGGACTTCGGTATTCAAAAGAAATTACAATAAAATTCCTAAATTTGGTTTCTTAAACGAAATCGGTTTATCGATATAATTCAAATTATCCTTCATATTCTATTAATCGATTTAACTTAATTAAAATTTCCAATTTTAAATTCATTAAGGTTTAAATCAAAAAGCTGATAAGAAACCGATGAAAATACTAAGTAAGAATTTTCTACAACGATTCGTAGAGCCATCATCATACCGAAACTTCTTCTTGTAACTGATACGAAGAAATCAAAAGAATTTGGAAACGAATCAAAGAAGATTGATAAGAAGGTTATTTCCACTGTTACAGGGTATTGACCATTTATAGTCGTATTCCCTTGTCCCCTATCTCGTTCTCTTCTTGCACTCATACTCACTATCAGTGGATAGTAAGAGAATTTACTGAGACATTCAAACGGATATCTGAGAATTACTCATTCTAGGGTATACTTCACCCTATCTCTAATGAGCTACTTAACGTGTTATACTCCTGAGCTAAAGTTCAACCTTAGCTCTGATACCAAATGTAACGAGACGAATTTTGCCCGCTCGAAAATCGACATCCATACTTTACATCGTACTCGAATGCCACAGATTCGATCGTTCAAATCCGAGTCGCCGGAGCTTATAACAACAATTAAGTAAATAACACAGCGGAATAAAAGAATAATACATTGATATACAATATCTGATACGACAGAGTGATACAATGAATATCAATATACATCAGAGATATGATACAAGAAATAGCAGCGGAAAAGAAAAATAGATAACTAATATCAGCAGTGGAACAAATAACTCTAAGATAGTCTTCAAGAGAGAACTCCAGCAGTAGCTCGAACTCCCAATAACGATACACCAAGATAAGCAAGTGCAGTCCATATCCAAAGACTGAACTAGCTCCAGAAAATCTACTGAACCTGACTATCTGAAAAACCCAACTCTAGACTGCTCGTGTAGAAAATTATGAGCACCCAGAGTTTAGGAAATGAACGATAAACTCCGAGTCAGTCATGGGACTGGTGTGAGCAACAAAAAGCAGTTTATCTTTAAAACAAACACAACAGAACTTTAAATATTGAAAACCGCAATGCTTTTTGGAAAATGAAACTACCATAAGACCTCCCGCCACACACACAATGCAAACGCAGAATTGGAGGAGATTTCTTCTTATGATAGTCAAAGATGCTTACTACGTAAAATCATCTTGATATTATTATTAGTGCATAGTGCAGAAATCATTTCGAAAGTATAATATTAATCTTAGCCAACATACGACCAGTATCGTATGCCTACTATAGCTACTATGTTCAATAGCAGGTTACCGCCACATTCCATAGCAGGTAATACAACTAAAACCGTACAAGGCTCGTATTGTTTCTTTGGATTTCCAACAAATGGTCATGCCAAGGAACTTCCCATTGCCACATGGAAACGCCTCTGGAATGACGTCCCGAGAACCTAACCGGATCTCTGCCAACACAAGGTCGGGTTACCTCTGCAAAAATAGGTAACTACTGACACGCGTATGCCATCCCCCGATCGTAACCGATCTTCCCGAGGATCCTCGATTTCCAACAACCACATCAGAATAATAATGCAGTAACCACATAGGTTAAGTATCTGGGCTCCATACCATGATACCACCTCTATCCAGAAGGAATGACATACACTAAGGGGCGCTACTCCCTAGAACCTTGCTGCATCCTTCCTGTTTTGACCATTTCCGGGGTGTGAGGTACGACGAAGTCTCGTCCACAAAGCTATGCTTTTCACAAAGCCATGCTTCGGGTCAACAAATGATCAGCCTATGATCACAAAGATATAAGATCAAACAAATGATCATATCACAAATGATCAAACACTGATCATCACACAGCAACACTCAGCATGTCACATTACCAAATTGGGATATATCGCTGATAAATTTCAACTACATAACCTCTGAGCTCGTACGTCTCAGAGAAGGGTGTTAAGCTAAGAGAATGAATTCTCCGCCACCAAACAGAAATGTATTTGAAAGAAATCAGCTTTATATCTCAAAGTGTAATGTCAAACATGTAACCATACAAGTCTGTTCCGGGTTCGAACAGAACCGAAGGCACTTCTTACGAAGCCCTTGCAATTCTGGGTATTCCCAATTCCGTCTGGACTTCCCATCACAAAGGGTGATAAAATCTCTATATCGGGGCCAGTCGATGCAGAGACATTCGACGAGTTGTCCTTTCGTTTTCGCAAATATCCGGTCTTCATCACCGGTCTTCAAATGCTATCCATATACGACGTATCATTATTCGGAATGGGTTATATGACACAAATGTCTTTTCCCGGCTAACCCGAATAATGAGCGCAATTATTAGAAATCATATGGATAATGGGATTTCAATTAAATCACAGCTTAAAGCCCAAAACTTTTCATTCGAATGGTTAAACAAATTACCATTTTCAAATCTTTAAACAAAAAGATTTATTTCCCAAAGTTAACCCCATTCACAAAGATACATTCATGGATTTCAAAACAATTTCCAATTTAATTGGATTAACTCGTTAAATCTTTAAAACAAAGATTCAACTTATAGTTTTCAAAACAATTTCATTTTGAAGGGTTTAAACAAATCACCATTTTTAAATCTGTTATAAATAAACAGATTCAATTCATAGCTTTCGAAACATTCCATTCATAGTTTTTCAAAACATTTCAATTCATTTTAAATTTGAAACCTTTCAACACAAATTGGAAGTTCACTTCTTTATATGAAAGCTGTTATTATTTGAAAACAAGTAGTTTTTGTTTTAGAAAAATTCCATTTTATTTTGAACGAGTTAAAGCCCTTGAATTATATTCACATTTCAAAATCAATACTTTTAAAATAGTTTAACCCATATATAACGGGTATTATATTTTTTTTCCTAGTTTCAAATCTTGAATTTAAGTTTAAATCAAATTATTTAAACTTCCAAAACTCTATTAAGTTATTCAAAATAACTTTTATCTTTGAAATTCCATTTCAAAAGCTTTTTATATTAAACCCAAATTTCTACTTTCAAAATCAATTGAAATTTAAATTTCAAAATCATCAAATTTAAATTATCTGTGACTTAACCGATTTCCATGTGAAATCCATATTTGTGTGTGTATGGTGTAGTCCAGGGTTTCACATAGTAGTGCAACATCAATCATCACAGATATATCGATAAGCGGTATAATCGATAACGCTTATCTTCATTCACAGATTCATAGATAAAATAAATTTATCAGTCACGAAGATTCATCATTACAATTCGATGTGGGTTTCGGATAACCAACTGGAATCCGACTCCCTGTCGCATCGAAATTCAAATGCCGTTTTACGGGCCAAGGGTTTCATATTCACATAGTAATATACCACAGATAAGTAAATTACAGATCATAACATAAATCAGGATGTATCACAAAGCATCAAAAATCAGGGATATCAAACAATTCAACATTCAATAGAATTCAAACATTCATAAGTAGGGTCAAATTTATATCTTATTTAATTAATTTATACCAGATTTATTACTTATGAATAAACTACAAATCTTGGTTAATTACAAATCATTTTAATTAATTATTCTTTATCATCTATTAATTAACCTTTAATCATAAATTAATAAATCTTAATTAATCAATCATTCTTTTAATCATTAAATAATTATCCTTTAATTATTTAATTATCTTTTAATTTATTTATTTGATTAACCCTTAATTTATTACCATTTAATTAATTATCCTCAATTATAAATTAATTAGCTTTAAATTTATAATTAATTGATCTTTAGTTAATTATGAATCATTTATCAATATAAAATTAACTTAACTTTTAAGTTAACACATTAAAACATTTAAATCAACTTCATAATTACTTAATTAAGTTTTATTTAAAATAAACCCTTTTCAAATCTAAGTTTAAAACATTTTAATTAAACTTAATTTACTTTAGAAATATTGTTATTTCAAAACCTTTCAACAACTTGAAAACTTAGATAAACATTTTTATTGACAAAGAAACTGGGTTTAACAAAATTTGTTTAAATAACTTGATTTTTTGTTTAAAAGTTAAAGCTGCTTTTACCCTCAATTCACAGACCCGAGAAAAACCCTCAAAAACACCGAGACACTCTTGGTTAATCACGCAAATCACCTGCTTCGAGTCGCCCATCCATCCACGCGAGAACGCCCCGAGACCATCCTTCTTCCCCAATTCCTTCTCAAACCCAGATGCATAACTTCGCGCGTGCACGTGCACAGTCGCGATCGACGACGTCGATCATCTTCGATGATCACCGCAAGTCACAAACCCCCCTCGCATTCTGCTACGATCATCGAAACCACCCAGATCACTTCGAAAACGAAATCGAGCGTGAGGACGAAACCTGGAAACGCTCACCCCATCACCTCCCATACCTGTCATCGCCTCACTCTCGGAGCTCCGACCATCTGACGTCACACGATTCCGGCCACGTGTTCCCTGACCATCGACGCTCCCCTCCCCCAAATCTCGTACCACTCGATCACCTAGAGAGGTCGCGGTGGCTTCACGAATCTCGGCGACCCCAAAACTAATTCGAACCCTAAAGTTGCTTCGTTCCAAAAATCCTTGCAATAGAAAAATTTTTAAACAATTTTCCTAACGTCATTGAGTTCCAAATTAGCTTCAAGCGAAAGTACAACATCCAAATTTCATTTGATTTGCAGAATTTGATTAAAACGTGTTTTTGGTTCAACTCCAGACTGTTCATAGTATACTTAACTAAAAATTTCCATTTTTGTTTTATAAATCCTATTTTCGAATGTAGTTTCAAGTTACAAAATCGAATCAATAACTTTTAACATTCGAAAATTTGCATATATTTAAGATATGCTCTGTAAACCAAAATATACCGAGTCAATCTACCACTGTCTTACTTAAACAAAATTTTAGATCATAGCCTATGCTTAAACAACTTGTTTGTTATGATACTTTAGGCCTAACAAGAGTTGGATGATAATACTTTGAATCTGGATAAAATATTTAACTCTGTAACTTCAACAGAGAAAACAATATATATTACTGAACAACACAGAAGCAATATTTAAAACCAAAGCATATACAAACAATATTATCATTTAATTTTGTAATGCTTTAAAATGTATGTTTACTCACAGGTAAATAAGAAGAGTTGATCACCTGTTTATACTTAGAACAGAGAAGAACAGAGAACTTTTGCTTTGAAAAGAAAATGCAGTTTTGATCCTCCTATTTGTTGATGATGATTTGCTTGACTTCCAGGCTTTAAATCTTTGGTTTACAGGGTTTGAATTATTGTTTGAGTTTTTAAAGATGGTAAGCTTCAGACATTTTTTTTCTTCTTAGCTTTGTTTAATTGTTGAACGAAATGAAGTGAAAAAGTTGATGTATATAACAAAAGGTTTACAGGTTGTTTGTAGCATTTTTACTCAGTTTCGAATGAGCAACTGAGATGAAGATGTTGACATATAGAAAAGAATAGACTACAGGGTATTATATTGTTTGTACAATAGGGTAGCACATTATTTTGGCTTGTACAAATATATCAGAGATATTTTTTCTTTGTCTTGCTAAATTTCGGCTGAGATGATGCTAAATCGTGCTGAGGAAAGGTGGTATTAAATGCAATGTCCTACTTTGTCTACAACTTATGCTATTTTATTTTCTTCTTCTATGTACTTGGTTTCCAGCCTATACTTTCTTCTTTT
This sequence comes from Allium fistulosum, assembly GCA_030737815.1. Taxonomy (NCBI): domain Eukaryota; kingdom Viridiplantae; phylum Streptophyta; class Magnoliopsida; order Asparagales; family Amaryllidaceae; genus Allium; species Allium fistulosum. The sequence continues at coordinate 104,486,693 of CM060905.1, forward strand.
ATTTGTTTGAATGTGTATTTGTTTTGTTGACAAATATTTTACTTTGTTTTGTGTTCATTTTACTTATATATATTTTTGTTTGTTATTTTACTTTGTATTGTAAATAAATTTCTATTTTAATTATGTTGTTTGAATTTAACTATATATTATTTTATATTTAATAATTTATCTTATTATATATATCTATTTGAATTTGTCAAATTTATTTTCTATTCCTAGTTTAAATATTTATTGAACCATCTATAATAAATTCTAAATTATTTATTTATAATTTAAACTCAAGTCAAATATATCTACATATTTATTATTTTCAAATTCACTCATATTTGAGTCGGGGAAACTCGCTACAATTTTCTAATTAAATTAACAAATTTTTATCCAAAAATTTATTAAATTACTCAATTTAATTCAAAAATTCAATAAATTATTAATTTAAATTAAATTAAAATCTGGGGTCGTTACAGAACTTGAGCTTGGAGTTTTAATATCTCATTCCCTCCACCATTTTTGATGAAGCTTTGTTGTTAGGAATTTATGAAGAAGGAAGTGATGTAGAGGAGATGGTTGGGACTGAGTTAGTAAGTGGTTCATCCCAAACCAAAGTCATAAGCGAAAAAGTGGCGAAAATTCCACTATCTCCAAACATGTCAAAGTTTATACTTAAAAAGATCGCAAACGTCATTTTGAACTCAATGGAGGTGGCCTCGAGTCCTAATTTGACCGTATGCAAAAAGTAGCTTTTCGAACGAAGATCTGACTTACGATTAAAATATTTAAATAAAATATTTAAATATAAAATCGACAAATATGCGGGTTGTTACAGTTTGAAAATTTTGAATTTTATCTTTTATTATGAAAGTAAATAAAATTTTAAGAATACTGTTTTTCGTTTCGTTGAAATCCGATTTATATTGTGAAAGTTATGCCTTTTTAACTATTGTGTGAAATTTGCTGTACTTAACAAAATTGTTTATTTTAAATTATAAAAATAATATTTTAATTGGTCATGTAATGTTCTAATTTATATTTATATGGGTAAAATAACATGTTATGTATATATTTTGGTTTTAAAACATTTTTCAAAGTATAATTGACATTTTCCAATGTCAGTTGTATTCTGTTTATAATTTCTAATTTCCAGTTTCATTTAATTAAAGAAATTCTTTGTTTATATTCTATTTTCTTAAGACTTTATTTTATTTTCATTTACACTTCATTTTGTTCAGCATTTATTTTATTTTACTTGACTTTTATTGGTTTAGAAGTAAAGTTATAATTTTTCTAAAACTAGTGATATTCTATTTGCAATTTTTAAGTCCTATTTTGAACTTTTAAACAATTTCTTTAGTTCTTTTTCTAATTTCTCTAAATTTAATTATTTATTCCATTTTGAAAATATATATGAATTATTTTACTTCACATTTTTGTTTTAGAATATTTTTAAAATGAAGTAGATATTTTTCTAAAGCTTGTGATGATTTAATTGTAATTTTTGAACCCTGTTTTCAATATTTAAGCAATTTCTTTAATTCTTTTTCTATTTTCTTTAAATTTAATTATTTATTTTTATTTTACTTTACTTTGTTTCAGTTTTAAAATTCATTTACTGAAATCTTATTTATTTTATTTAATTAAAATAGAAATGGAAATTGAAAGGACTTAAGCTTTATAACGTGTGACTTTTCGACTGCTAGTCTTTTCATTTTCCTTTGTCTTTTCATTGCCTTGAGTTTTGGCCATATACCTCATTGTAGCCGTGAGTTTCTCACTTCAATTTCACATGAAAAGCTCCTTCTCTTTCTCATTTGCACGGTTAAAACAAAAAAAAGGGTAATGGCTTCTCTCTTCTTCTCTTTTTCCCCACTTTTTATTGATTTTGCCTAGATCTATTCATGCTTTGCTCAGCCAAACCCTCCACCATCTCCACCATAGCCTCCACCACCTTCCTCCTCCCCTTCCACGGCTTCAAACCCCTCTTCCCTCCTCTGACCAGATCAGGCCATGGCCTTTAAATGAAGACAAACACCTCAAAACATTGCAAAAACCCTTCCAAACCATGCTAGCCGATCACTATTGCACTACCATCACCATAGATTGCCTTGGCCACCTCGTATTGCTCCACCACCACCTTGACACACCCCTAACCATCACCTCTTACCTCTGTCCAGACCTGTACATGAAATGGCCGAACCTAGATGGGACATAGACCGAGCCAAAAGTTGAACCAAAACTCCACTATTTGCATAAGCCTCTTCATATTCATGTGTAATAACTCCTCCACCACTTCAACGCCTTGTAGCCATGCCTCTTTGAACCCAAACCTGAGCCAAAGTCATGCCAAACCTGAGCCAAAACATCCCCTAGACCGAGCAAGCAATGGTAGAAAGAAAGGCAAAAACATTCATTCCTTTATTGCTTCTTATCTTCATTGTTTCAACATTGTTTTGTGTTGAATATTTATGTGTATATTGTCTTGTTTTGGTTATTGTTTACAAGATAAATATCAAGGCTCTCTATTTATTCAAATCAAAAGTCATGCTGTATCGTGCTTCGTGCTTTCTGGAATCTATTCTGTGTGTTTTGATCGCTAACTCCAGCATAAAAAGGTGAGTAAATCTCACCTGACATTTTATACTTATGCAAATGTGAATTGACAACAATTGAATGTGTAGTACTATTATGTTATGCTATAACTGCCTGTGATTATTTATGTATGATGTTAAACCTGTAAATTACATGTCATATCATCTGTTACTATTATATAACGCTATTCTGTTTAATTATATCAGTTTATCACACTACAAGTTCCCTGTAGAATATAATCACTATGGGTTGAAATGATACATATCCTAACGAACTTTAGAATAGGGAAAAATCGTTATGGGCTGAAATGATAGGCCTGAATGATTTTTATTTATTTCCTTTAACTTGAGATTGCGGTTTTGAAATGATAAACCCGGATTTTTCCTTTGTAAATTACGGATTGAAATGATATATTATCCGTATCATTTGACTTAGATTAGAAAAATTTATATACAGACCCGTGGTTAATATATATATTTTTCTTGAAATTATAAAATATGTTAAAAATGTAAATATTATGATAATTTGATTTTTTATTTATTTTAATTTAAAATGATTTTATAAAGTGTTATTGATTTTTCTATAAATTAAAAATAGTTAAATAAATAAATGTTTAAAAGTTGAAATTTGAAGTATAACTTAACTTGGAAAATGTGAAAGTGTTTTAAAATAAAAGTTAAGTTAAGAAAATAAAATGGAATTTAAATAAAATTATGAAATGGTAAACTTAATTAAAATGTTAAGTAGATGAAATATTATAAATTTTACATTTATTTTATAAGTGAATTATTAAAGATTTGATAATTGTTTGTGAAACTTTCACTTTGTAAAATCATAAATTAAGGGTTATTTAAATGATTGTTTTAAAGTAAGAAAATATGATTTTTATAAGTTAAAATGGATTTAAATAAATTTTAATTGTTTATGAAATTGTAGTGAAAGTATGGAATTTAAATTGACAACATTCCTGAAATGCTATCATTTCTAAAGTTAAAGATATTACAGCATTTTGTAAATGCTATAATTGATATAAATGAACTAAATGGCTAAAATGAACTAAGTGTTGTAGTTGCTGAATTTAACTAAAGTTTTATTTGAAATCTAAACCTATTACAGCATCTAAATGCTGTCTTTTGCTAATTGAAGTGTTTTTAAACATAACTTTCCGTAGAATTTTCTAAATGCTGCAAAAGTTGAAATTTCATTGTTTTAATAAATTTAAGTGAATAAATGAATTCTGAAATGGTAAAACTTTGAGAATTGAATATTAACTATTAAATATAATAACTTCATTTTTAAATGATTTAAATGGAATAATTTGATTTGAAATATTTTGATATTTTGAAATGGATTTGAAATGATATTTGATTTCGAAGTATAAATTACCATTTTGGAATTTTAACCACGGGATGTAATTAAATTGATGGTTTTATGGATCCTTAAAGGATGGGCGATCCCAAGCATCCTTTAAGTTATTATGCATTGCTATTACAGTTCACTTGAGTCGGTTTACATTGTATAAGTATATATGTCCTGAATCGAGTGTTTTGTGTTTTACTTTACGCCCGGGTCAGCCTGAGAATCACAGCTTTGGAATTTATCTTCTGGAGCTAGAGATTTGCTGGAGCTTATCTGTCCATCTGTTATTTCTTATCTTCTAATCCAGTTATTTACTATTCGGTATCGTCTCTGTATTATTGATTTATGTATCCTAACTTCTATTGTATCTATTTTGACTATGAGATCTTATATATGTTTTTGAGAGTTTGTATATAGTAGCTTCATGAACTACTATGGTATTTTATTTCCGCTGCGAGTTATTCTGATATTCTGTGTCTGTGATTCTGTATTTGATTTTATTTGCTTCAAATTTTATTACAATCTGTTATTTTGAATTATTCAAGTCAGACATGTATGGATTATTGTCGATTTGAATGGTCCAAAATAGTGGGTCGTTAAACTACGACATCTGTAGTGCTTAGCTTTGGGCCTCTAGAAAGGGGACGTTACAACTTGGTATCGGAGCATAAGTTTATGGAAAACTTTAGACTACAAATGATTTTGAAAACATAATCCTAAGGAATTAGAGTAAGATCGTGGTATGGGATAATGCTATAGTAACGTACTTGTATTTTCTATATATAAGTATACGTTATACCTCTATTCTCCTATCTCTATTAGGCTATTCTTCTATATCTCATGAGGCTTGAATACTGAATGGACGCAAGAAGAGGCAGAGTTAACCTAGGAGGGGACAACACCACCACCAATGGAAACGCCCGACCCAATACAAGGAGGACTCAAGGTCAGGCTCAAGCTGAGAGTGTTGGTGCTGGAGTCGCACAAGTGGATATGGGAGCTATATATATATTAGTTTTTTGTGAATATGATGCAACCTGGGATTGCTGCTGGAGTCGTTGGATGGAACATAGGAGTAGGAGTTTAGGAAGCTCCAGTTGTCAACGATTAGGCTAAGTTGAGTGGAGATTATGCTAAACTTGAAGGGAAGCCATTTATTGGAACCGAGGATACTATCGAGGTGGAGAACAGGTTACTACACTATGAAGGATTTTTGCTGACATAGAGCTCAATGATGAGCAGAAGAGGAGGCTTGCTTCTAGACAGCTTCAAGGAGCGGCTTTATTTTGGTGGAATAGTGTAACAGCTGGTGTGTATGAGGAGACAATGACATGGAAGAGTTTAAGAGGAGGTTTCAGGAGAGGTTCATGTCGGTGATGGCGTAGTCTGTTTTGATCCGAAAGTTTGCTGAGCTAGAGCAGGGAGAGATGAATGTTTTGGAGTATGCTAGTAGGTTTGAAAAATTGGCTAGGTATGGTTATGCCACTGTTGATACTGTGTTGAAGAGGAATGAAAAGTTCATCACGGGATAGAAGCCTGAGTTGGCTAGGGCTACCTTATCGCATACCAGAGATCCTTGTGATGTGGTAGTGGAGGTGGCGTTAAGACATGAAGAGATGCTTGCTTGTTTGGAGAAGAAGGAGGAGAAGGAGGTCCAGGTTGGGCAAGGCCAGAAGAGGAAGTTCTTTCATAAGAAGGGTGCTCAGAAAGGTGCAGCAGCGAAGAAAGGGAAGTCTGAAGTGGTTTGTTTTAAGTTTGACAAGAAGGGGCATTTTGCTAATGAGTGTCGTACTGGAAAGGCTAAGGAAGTGATCGGGAAGAAGAATATCAGGTACTTCAATTGCGATCAGATCGGCCACTATAAGAATCAATGCAAAGAGCCCGCTGAGGATGGGAAGGGCAAGGTGTATGCATTGGAGCTTGCTACTTCGAAGCCAATGATTCAGGAGAAAGGAAATGCAGTTATGGGAGGTACGCTTCAGATCCATGATATGTCTGTTAGCATTTTTTTTGATACTGGTGCATCGAATTCTTTTATATCTCAATGTTTGGTAGATAAGCTTAACCTAGAGCCCGCATATTTAGTTGACTCCTTAAGGGTTGGAAATCCGATTGGAGGTTATGTGACACTTGGGATGAAGTATGACCACTTAGAGTTTGAATTGTTAGGTCATACCTTTATTTGCTGTTTGCATGTGTTTGACTTTGTAGGGTTCAGAATTATATTGGGTATGGATTAGTTAAGTAAATACGATGCTAGGATACTTTGCCATGATAGGAAAATATCACTTAGACACCCTGATTTTAGTGATCGGAATGTATACACCGTAGAAAGCCCTAGCTGCGAGGTGAATTCTTTGTCGGGGGTTATGGAGTTAGATGATGAGTTGAATCGCGTTTTTGTAGTCAGAGAATTCGCAGATGTCTTCGAGCCAGTAGTAGGATTGCCACCGAAACGAGCCATTGAGTTTTGGATAGATTTGGTGCCTGGTGCAGAACCGGTAAGTAGACCGCCAAGCCGGATGACACCTACTGAGATGAGGGAGTTGAAAGTGCAGTTGGTGGATTTGGAAGGTAAGAGTTTTACTAGACTGAGTAGTTCACCTTAGGGAGCAGCCACAGCGTTTGCTAAGAAGCCGGATGGATCGTTGAGGCTATGTATCGATTATCGTAAGCTGAATGAGAAGACGATAGAGAATCGATATCCATTGCCTAGAATTGATGATTTGTTCGATCAGTTGAGTGGAGCCAAGATATTTTCTCAGCTGGATTTGGCGACAGGTTTTCATCAGCTTAGGGTGGCAGAGGATGGTATACATTTAATGGCGTTTAGGACTCGATATAGATCGTACAAATGGGTAGTTATGTCGCTCGGACTAACTAATGCATTGGTATTCTTTCTAGACTTGATGAACCGAATTTTCAGGGAGCACTAAGATAGATTCGTCTTGGTGTTCATAGATGATATTTTGGTATACTCTAAGGATGATAAAGAGCATGAGGTTCATCTTAGAATTGTGCTTGAGACGCTGAGGCAGAATCAGTTGAAGGTAAAGTTTTCGAAGTGTCATTTCTGGAAAGAAGAAGTGAAGTTTCTTGGTCACGTGGTCTCAAAGAAGGGGTTGTCGGTCGATCCAGATAAGATCGAAGCTCTTAATAATTGGAAGAGATCGGAGACGGTGACTGAGATTAGAAGTTTTCTTGGCTTGGCTGGATACTATCGGAGGTTCATTAAAGATTTTTCGTGGATAGCAGTATCGATGACCAAGCTAACGCGAAAGGATGTGAAGTTTGTGCGGACCGATAAGTGTGAGGAAGCATTCCAGAGCTTGAAACATGAAATGACCCACTTAATTTTTTTTTTTAACATACATTCAGTGGCCATTTAATCAAGAAAAATATTTAATTCAATTTTTCTTCTATCCAGGACCTTTCTGCCAATAAATATTGGTTTAATCATTTTATCTTGAACTTATATATATGAAGATATATAAGTCCTCTTCTACCTAAATCAGAGTATAGAAATGTTGAAGGTAGAAACCTGCTTGAGTATTGCTTAAAGAAATACTCTCTACATAGCAATGGTGTTCTTTTCTATTGTGCATGTGTGTGTGCATGTTTCTGTGCATGTGTGTTCAAACTCAGGCTATAAGAAAGTGGATCCTAAGTGAACACAAGCAACATCTAGGCGTAATGGAAACGCGCCTAACTTATACATGAGAGGTCACAAGTTCGAGTGCTATGCTGGTCGGTTCAACCCAATTTTGTTTTTTTTTTCTTTTTATTTTTCCCTTGTTTACATATTTGCCTGAGTCTACCCTATACTTGGCTATGAAACAGATTTAAAGGCTTAATTAAACACACTTGGGTGCTGTCTTAACCCAGGCTCAAGAAAATGGCTATGTTAGCCTTATTCTGGTTTGCACTACTCTGATACAAAGTATCTGCTATATCATTTTCTTTTCAAAGCAATTCAAACCCTTTTATCAGATTTTTATTTTTGACTTGGACAAGAATTCTCTTATGCCAGATCTTTTGATATATATATACAAACCACAAATTCTTTCAATCTCAGATTTTCTACCATTTTACCCTAACTGTTCTTGAAACTTGAAATTCATTTTCTTAACAAAGCATTTTGCAAAACAAAGTACATAAGTTCCAACTGATACATATAAATTCAACACTTACAAAACAGCAAATAACAATACATTGGTTTTTCCAAGCAACTTAAACAAATAGCTTAACATAGTTCAACATGAATATCTAATTTAGCTTCATCAAAGGCTTTTAAAAATATAGCATCCAATTCTTAAGCAGTTTAATACCCAAAGCCTGATCAAAGCAATCCCTATTTCCCTGCAAAGTCACCATGAACTGCCCCATATAAATATGAGACACCCAATGGTGCATAAACACAAAAGGGTCAGACTATTTGTCTGGTGTGAATAATCTAACTGAAAACATAATTTATTTCAATTCTATTTATATTCCAGTGCTTTGCAAGAATAAGAAACTCAATGTCTTCTGTGTGCATGTTTTTGTGAAGCATGTGCATTCTTATTAGTGCCAAACAGATTGTATATGATCACAATGATTTAGTTCATAGAAAACAACCACAAGATTCACCAATAAGCACCAAATAACCAAATGCAAACATCAATTTAGTTATCATCCCTTTTTCAACTTTACTGGCCATCAGGGATTTTTGCCCAGACCTCTTCTGAATCTATTCCTAGAATCCATTATCAATTATAACAGGGTCTTTAGCTACTTTCTTCTTTTAAAACACACACTGCCTGGGACCTTTCTCTGTTAACCCAGCACACTCAGGCCCCTGGGTATAAATATACCATGTGTGAACTTGCAATATTCCCATTGCCAAGCTATACTTTGGTAGCCCTAAGATCCCAAGTCCTTAGTTAAATTACTAAGTGTTTTAATATTTTTCATAGCAGTGCTAATCCCTTCTGCATCTCACTTCTTAATCAGAGAAACATAAATGATGCAAGCAACATATATTCATCCAGAGTTTGGCAAGTTAAATTCTCAGAAGCAACCATTTTATCATAAAAGAGTGAGGTGACTTCTTAGCACGTTATTTTGCCTATGGGTTTCACTGGATCAAGATGTAAGCATATGGTCCTGAGTAATTTGCCAGATATATATATATATTCTTCCTTACCTCTGGTTCAATCAGATTCATGATCTGGCTAAACCACAAGTATATTTGATTTGGGTATTTCATAAAACATAGAAGCTCAGCACATGTACACCATTGCACTTCTACATTTTCTTTCGTTTTAATTAATATGAGACATAAGCAACAACACAATGTCACAGCCCATATTCCTTTCTACCTTCAGACCATATACCCACTACTTGAATCCGGGGATTCTACAAACAACTTACAAAGAAAACTTATAAAAGAAAACACCCAATCTCAAAGTTAACCCATATCTCAGACAAACATTTTAGTACATGCATCCATGACTCTTATTTTTCTGGGTAAATCAGATAGAGGTTTACCCTTAAACAAATCATTAACAAGCCAAAGTCATCCAATCATAAAACATAACTTATAAAAGAAAATTAGTTCAAATTGGCTGCCTCAATATTCAGGTCTTAATGCCAAAGTTTTCAATGAGGTTACTCACCTTAATCCTTCTTCTTCCTATGCCTTATGAACCCCTTTTTAGTCTTCTGCCTTCTCCTATTTTCTCTGGTTTATACCTTGTATATTTTCTTTTTAAGAGGTAGAGCCAACATAAAACCTTACCACCCCAGGTCTTCTTATATGAATTCTGGCTGCTACTAGGGTTTTAGGAAATTACCAAATGCCAATTTTACCCTACCAACTATGATCTGCCTCTTATTCTAACATTTTAGAGAAAATGGGTAAATAGTCATGGTATATTTTCCAGAAAATATACCTCATTGCCCCGGTCATGTTATTTGCATGATTTCTTCTCTTTTCTTTTTTTTTTCTAAAGTAAAAAGGAATTGCTAAAAATGGATAAAGTGCTTGTCCAAGAGCTCATACCATTTTCATGCAAATGTTAATTTTTCTTTTTATTTCTGCAAGTATTATTTAGTGCACATGTATAATACATGTATGCCTACCCTGGCCTAAGTCTTTTTTTTTTCTTAAGGGTTGGTGATTTCTGCCTACATGTATATATACTTGTAATTCATATATCCTATTATTTCCATTGATTGTTGCTTATTTTATCTCCCAGAAAACTGTGTACATGTTTGTGCACTGCCTTGTGCACATGTGCATGTTTTATACTTGGTGTCTGCAAATCAATCTCCTATTCCTATTTTTTTTCAATGCAATTTCAAACAAATACAAACTAAATTAAATCATGAAATTACTCACAAAATCAGGGTTATCACATATACCCCTCCTTTTAGGAATTGTGTCCCACAATTCTTTTATACTTAACTTAAGTATCATTTCTTCAGAAAATTTTTTTCTTCTGATTTCAAACCCATTTTCACACCAATCACCTATTAAGCACTATGCATATCAACACAAGAAAAAAAAAATCACAATGCATATTCAACCAACACATTCATTAGTGTGTACATATATATAGATTTACCTTTTTTTTCAATCAAACAGCTGGGGATAATCATTTCTGATTTTATCCTCCACTTCCCATGTGCAATCATTTGGGTCTAGACTCCATTGTACTTTTACTAGTTTAATTTCTTTGTTTCTCAATTTCTTAGTTTCTCTAGAAACTATGCCCACTGGTTCCTTTTCATAGATCATTCTAGGATCAATCTGCACATCTTTAGAGGATTCTAATATTGCTTCCTTATCATGAACCCATCTCCTTAGTTGAGACACATGAAAGACATCATGCATTGCTCTCATTTCTTCTGGCAATTCTAATTTATAGGCTATTGTCCCTACTCTTTCTAGAATTTTATATGGTCCTATATATCTAGGAATCAACTTTCCTTGTTTCCCAAACCTTAGAACCTTTTTCATGGGTGATATTTTGATGAACACATAATCCCCAACATCATATTGTACTGCTTTCCTCCTTTGATCTGCATATTTCTTTTGCCTATCTTGGGCAGAGGCAATTCTTTTTCTGATCAAGGCTACCTTTTCAGAAGTCTCCTTCACATTTTCTGGTCCTAAGACCACTTTTTCTCCAGACTCATGCCAACTTGAAGGTGATAAACATGGCCTTCCATAGAGAGCTTCAAAGGGGGCCATGCCTATACTACTGTGATGGGTGTTATTGTATGCAAACTCAGCTAGATATATGTAATCTTCCCAGCTTCCTCCCCAATCCAATACACATGCTCTCAACATGTCTTCAAGCAATTTGTTCACAATTTCTGTTTGGCCATCAGATTGAGGATGGTATGCTGTACTCAAGCATAAATCAGTCCCCATTGCCTTGTGAAAACTCTGCCAAAACTTTGAAGTGAAGATGGTATCTCTATCACTCACTATAGTCTTTGGTATACCATGCAGTTTGACTACTTCTTTAACAAACAACTGGGCTAGGGTATTAGCATTTCTTTCTGATTTCACTGGTATAAAGTGGGCTGACTTAGTTAACCTATCAACCACTACCCAAGCACTATCATTTCCCCTCCTAGTTCTAGGCAAACCATCAATAAAATCCATTGATATGTCTTCCAATTTCCACTGTGGTATTTGTAAAGGTTGAAGCATTCCTGAGGGTTTTTGATACTCAGCCTTCACCTGCTGGCAAACCATACATTTTGATACATAGGTTGCCACTGCACTCTTCATACCACTCCACCAATAATCTCTCTTGAGGTTGTGATACATTCTTGTGCTTCCTGGGTGTATAGTATATTTACTTTTGTGGTAAGCATCCAAAATTTCTTGCTTCAACTCATCCATTGCTGGAACACATATCCTTTCTCCTTTCTTCAGATGGCCCTGATCATCCAACTGAAAACCTTCCACTGTCTCACCATTTAATATTTGTGTCTTCTTTCCAAATAAAAATGGATCTTGGTTTTGTAGCATTGCAACTTTATTTTTCAATTCTGATCCCAGAGTAATAAAACTTAATTTTCCCATCTCTACCTTCCCACTGCATAAGCTCATGTTTTCTAGGTTATCACTTTTTATCTCTGAATCAATTAATAATGATAAAGTGTTAAACTCTTCTATCATCAATCTAGCCACTTTAGCATGTTGTCTACTTAGGGCATCTGCTACCTTATTAGCCTTACCTGGTGTGTATAATATTTCGAAATCATATGAGGCCAAGAGTTCAACCCATCTTTGCTGCCTCATATTTAATTCTTTTTGTGAAAACAAATATTTGAGTGATTTATGGTCTGTATATACTTCAAATTTTGCCCCTAACAAGTAGTGTCTCCATAACTTAAGGGCATACACTACAGCAGCCAATTCAAGGTCATGAGTAGCATACCTTACTTCACTTGATTTCAACTGCCTAGAAGCATAAGCTATTACCTGATGTTGTTGCATCAATACTGCTCCAAGCCCTTGTCCACTTGCATCAGTATATACCACCAAGTTTTCATTTCCCTCAGGTACTTTAAGAATTGGAGCTTGTACCAGTGCCTCTTTTAATTTCCCAAAGGCATTTTCACATTCCTCAGTCCAATTGAATACTTGATTCTTCCTAGTCAATCTGGTTAATGGAATTGAGATTTTTGCAAAATCTTTTATAAATCTTCTATAGTAACCAGCCATTCCCATGAATGATCTGACTTCAGTGACATTAGTAGGCCTTTTCCAAGCTTGCACTGCAATGACTTTATTGGAGTCCACAGCTATTCCTTTTTCTGATATAATATGGCCTAGAAAGTTCACTTCATTCTGCCAAAAAGTGCATTTTGAAAACTTTGCTTTCAAGTCTTCCTGTCTCAATTTCTCAAATACCAAATGCAAATGGTTTTCATGCTCCCTAACTGACTTAGACTAAATTAATATATCATCAATAAATATTAATACAAACTTATCCAAGTATTCTCTGAAAATCCTATTCATCAAATCAACAAAATAGGAAGGAGCATTTGTTAAGCCAAATGGCATCACCAAAAATTCATAAAGTCCATATCTGGTGTTAAAAGCTGTATATTTAATGCTTTCCTCTTCTACTTTCATCTGATGAAAGCCTGAAGCTAAATCAAGTCTAGAAAATATTTTTGCACCACTCAATTGATCAAAGAGATCATCAATTCTTGGTAAGGGGTATTTATTTTTAACTGTGACCTTATTTAATTCCCTATAATCAATACATAATCTCAGAGATCCATCATGCTTCTTAACAAAGACTACTGGTGCTCCCCATGATGAGCTACTGGGTCTAATAAAACCTTTTTCTTCTAGTTCAACTAATTGCTTTTTCAACTCCATCAATTCCTTAGGCCCCATTCTGGTTGGTCTTTTAACCACTGGGCTAGCTCCTGGAATTATTTTAATTGAAAATTCAACTGGCCTGTGATTAGGAACTCCTCTTACTTCCCCAAACACATCATCATATTGATTAACTATGGGGATCTCTTCTAATGCAGGCATGGGTTTTTCATTTGACAATGCAGAAAGGTTGGCTATACTTCTATTTTTGTTTGCCTCACAAAGAACAATTATTCTTTGTCCATCAGAGACCTTCAATGATATGGTGGATGTCTCCATATTTATAATAGCTTTATATCTACTCAACCAATCAACTCCTAAAATAATTCCTATGTCTGGATATTGCAACACATATAGGTTTGACTCAAACACATGTCCTCCTATATTTAATCCCAGTTGCATGCACATCATACCCATAACACATGAACTACCTATAGGGCTTCTAATTAGCAGTGGTTTATCAACAATCATACAATTCAATTTTAATTGTTGTGCAATATCATGAGAGATCAATGAGTGTGTAGCCCCAGTATCATATACTACTGTTAAAGGTATTGAATGGATAAGCAAAGTACCTTCAACTTGACCATGCTTTTCAACATTTGATCCCTCAGCTGCCTTGCCTTTTCCTTCCAAAGCCCCTAATTTTCCTTGTTTAAAATCTGGGCAGTTCCTTTTTATGTGACCTTCCTTCCCACAATGGTGACAATTGAAGGATGCTGGTCTAGGATTGGTGCACCTATTTTTCATGTGCCCCTCTTGTCCACAGTTGTAACAAGTGATCCTCTTCTTAACTTCAGCAGTTCTAGCTTCTTCTGGTTTCTTGGTGGAAGTTATGTCTGTTTTCTTTTTATCATAAGGGTGAAATTTACCCTTTCCCTTCTTGTTCTGATTATTTTTGAATGCCCTGAAATTCTCTCTAGCTTTATCATGTTGTTCAATGCTCAGAGTCAAATCCAAAACTTGATCAAAAGTTTTATCCTTATATGGTAGCATGGCTCTACTAAGGCTAGAGTTCAACCCTTGGATATATCTGCCATTCTTAGCTTCCTCAGTTGTGATGAGCACTGCACCATACTTTGCCAATGATTCAAACTTCTGAGTGTACTCAGTGACACTCATAGTCCCTTGCCTCAATTTGATGAATTCCTCCAGTAAAGATTCCTTAGCTGATGTAGGGATAAATCTGCCTTCCAACATTGCTTTAAACTGATCCCATGTCACTTCTCCTTCAGGTCTTCCAGCTATGATAACTTCCCACCAATCCAAAGCTGCTCCTCTCAATTGCCTGGATGCAATTTGCCTCTTCCTTTGGTCTTCAACTTGCATGTCTGCAAAGATTCTTTCCAGAATTCTAAGCCAATTTTGAACCCCCATAACTCCTTCTGTGCCATCAAAGGTTTTGCCTCCAAGATTAGTAAAAGTCTTGAGTAGTTTGGAAAGTTCCTCATGTGGATTTTCCTGCCTGTTGCCTACTCCATCTCTTATGGCCCTCATGAACTCTTGCACATTCACCATGGGTGGTTCACTTGTTCCTACATTTTGATGTCTGGGTCCTACCATAGCTCTATGGATACAATACTTAGGTTAGTCTGTTTTGCCTAATGCTCTATAGATTAATTCATTTTAATTTATCACTTATTCTGTCATAATAGATATCAATAGTGTAAATATATATATAAAAACAAAACGTCCAAGCAGTAAATACTTCTATACATCCAATGCAAACAAATTCATACAAAATTTTTGCTATGTTATTTAACAACATAGCTCTGATACCAAATGAAATGACCCACTTAAAATTTTTTTTTTTAACATACATTCAGTGGCCATTTAATCAAGAAAAATATTTAATTCAATTTTTCTTCTATCCAGGACCTTTCTGCCAATAAATATTGGTTTAATCATTTTATCTTGAACTTATATATATGAAGATATATAAGTCCTCTTCTACCTAAATCAGAGTATAGAAATGTTGAAGGTAGAAACCTGCTTGAGTATTGCTTAAAGAAATACTCTCTACATAGCAATGGTGTTCTTTTCTATTGTGCATGTGTGTGTGCATGTTTCTGTGCATGTGTGTTCAAACTCAGGCTATAAGAAAGTGGATCCTAAGTGAACACAAGCAACATCTAGGCGTAATGGAAACGCGCCTAACTTATACATGAGAGGTCACAAGTTCGAGTGCTATGCTGGTCGGTTCAACCCAATTTTGTTTTTTTTTTCTTTTTATTTTTCCCTTGTTTACATATTTGCCTGAGTCTACCCTATACTTGGCTATGAAACAGATTTAAAGGCTTAATTAAACACACTTGGGTGCTGTCTTAACCCAGGCTCAAGAAAATGGCTATGTTAGCCTTATTCTGGTTTGCACTACTCTGATACAAAGTATCTGCTATATCATTTTCTTTTCAAAGCAATTCAAACCCTTTTATCAGATTTTTATTTTTGACTTGGACAAGAATTCTCTTATGCCAGATCTTTTGATATATATATACAAACCACAAATTCTTTCAATCTCAGATTTTCTACCATTTTACCCTAACTGTTCTTGAAACTTGAAATTCATTTTCTTAACAAAGCATTTTGCAAAACAAAGTACATAAGTTCCAACTGATACATATAAATTCAACACTTACAAAACAGCAAATAACAATACATTGGTTTTTCCAAGCAACTTAAACAAATAGCTTAACATAGTTCAACATGAATATCTAATTTAGCTTCATCAAAGGCTTTTAAAAATATAGCATCCAATTCTTAAGCAGTTTAATACCCAAAGCCTGATCAAAGCAATCCCTATTTCCCTGCAAAGTCACCATGAACTGCCCCATATAAATATGAGACACCCAATGGTGCATAAACACAAAAGGGTCAGACTATTTGTCTGGTGTGAATAATCTAACTGAAAACATAATTTATTTCAATTCTATTTATATTCCAGTGCTTTGCAAGAATAAGAAACTCAATGTCTTCTGTGTGCATGTTTTTGTGAAGCATGTGCATTCTTATTAGTGCCAAACAGATTGTATATGATCACAATGATTTAGTTCATAGAAAACAACCACAAGATTCACCAATAAGCACCAAATAACCAAATGCAAACATCAATTTAGTTATCATCCCTTTTTCAACTTTACTGGCCATCAGGGATTTTTGCCCAGACCTCTTCTGAATCTATTCCTAGAATCCATTATCAATTATAACAGGGTCTTTAGCTACTTTCTTCTTTTAAAACACACACTGCCTGGGACCTTTCTCTGTTAACCCAGCACACTCAGGCCCCTGGGTATAAATATACCATGTGTGAACTTGCAATATTCCCATTGCCAAGCTATACTTTGGTAGCCCTAAGATCCC
Organism: Allium fistulosum; assembly: GCA_030737815.1. Taxonomy (NCBI): domain Eukaryota; kingdom Viridiplantae; phylum Streptophyta; class Magnoliopsida; order Asparagales; family Amaryllidaceae; genus Allium; species Allium fistulosum. Next base: position 104,503,389 of record CM060905.1, read on the forward strand.
AAGTCCTTAGTTAAATTACTAAGTGTTTTAATATTTTTCATAGCAGTGCTAATCCCTTCTGCATCTCACTTCTTAATCAGAGAAACATAAATGATGCAAGCAACATATATTCATCCAGAGTTTGGCAAGTTAAATTCTCAGAAGCAACCATTTTATCATAAAAGAGTGAGGTGACTTCTTAGCACGTTATTTTGCCTATGGGTTTCACTGGATCAAGATGTAAGCATATGGTCCTGAGTAATTTGCCAGATATATATATATTCTTCCTTACCTCTGGTTCAATCAGATTCATGATCTGGCTAAACCACAAGTATATTTGATTTGGGTATTTCATAAAACATAGAAGCTCAGCACATGTACAACATTGCACTTCTACATTTTCTTTCGTTTTAATTAATATGAGACATAAGCAACAACACAATGTCACAGCCCATATTCCTTTCTACCTTCAGACCATATACCCACTACTTGAATCCGGGGATTCTACAAACAACTTACAAAGAAAACTTATAAAAGAAAACACCCAATCTCAAAGTTAACCCATATCTCAGACAAACATTTTTGTACATGCATCCATGACTCTTATTTTTCTGGGTAAATCAGATAGAGGTTTACCCTTAAACAAATCATTAACAAGCCAAAGTCATCCAATCATAAAACATAACTTATAAAAGAAAATTAGTTCAAATTGGCTGCCTCAATATTCAGGTCTTAATGCCAAAGTTTTCAGTGAGGTTACTCACCTTAATCCTTCTTCTTCCTATGCCTTATGAACCCCTTTTTAGTCTTCTGCCTTCTCCTATTTTCTCTGGTTTATACCTTGTATATTTTCTTTTTAAGAGGTAGAGCCAACATAAAACCTTACCACCCCAGGTCTTCTTATATGAATTCTGGCTGCTACTAGGGTTTTAGGAAATTACCAAATGCCAATTTTACCCTACCAACTATGATCTGCCTCTTATTCTAACATTTTAGAGAAAATGGGTAAATAGTCATGGTATATTTTCCAGAAAATATACCTCATTGCCCCGGTCATGTTATTTGCATGATTTCTTCTCTTTTTTTTTTTTTTTCTAAAGTAAAAAGGAATTGCTAAAAATGGATAAAGTGCTTGTCCAAGAGCTCATACCATTTTCATGCAAATGTTAATTTTTCTTTTTATTTCTGCAAGTATTATTTAGTGCACATGTATAATACATGTATGCCTACCCTGGCCTAAGTCTTTTTTTTTTCTTAAGGGTTGGTGATTTCTGCCTACATGTATATATACTTGTAATTCATATATCCTATTATTTCCATTGATTGTTGCTTATTTTATCTCCCAGAAAACTGTGTACATGTTTGTGCACTGCCTTGTGCACATGTGCATGTTTTATACTTGGTGTCTGCAAATCAATCTCCTATTCCTATTTTTTTTCAATGCAATTTCAAACAAATACAAACTAAATTAAATCATGAAATTACTCACAAAATCAGGGTTATCACAAAACACTTATTGACCCATGCACCTATATTGGTTGTTCCGGAAGGGAATCAAGATTTGGTAGTTTATACAGATGCATGTGGAATTGGATTAGGAGCAATGTTAATGAAGAAAGGCAAAGTGATTGCCTAAGCTTCTAGACAGCTTAGACCGCATGAGGTTAGATACCCGACTCATGACTTGGAGTTAGCTGCAGTTATTTTTGCTTTGAAGGTGTGGAGACATTACCTTTTGGGAGAGAGGTTTGAGCTATATACGGATCATAAGTCATTGAATTATTTGTTCTCTCAAAAGGAACTAAATATGAGACAATAGAGGTGGTTAGAGTTTTTAGCCGCTTATGACTTTGGAATTGAGTACACACCAGGGAAAGGCAACAAGGTTGCATATGCACTTATTAGGAAGCATTAGAATGCGGTGTTGGCTATGATAGCAGAATGGAAAGACATGGAAGCGTTGTCGACTTGCAGAGTGCAGTGGAGATCCGAGGCTGAGTCTAGTAAAGAATCTGCTATGGTATCTTGTTTAGACCAATATTAATTGATAAGGTTGCTACTAAACAGGAAGAGGATCCAGTGTTAGCTGAAAGGATCAGGAAGTTAAGGGATGAAACGATGAGTGATGACTTGAAGGATATCAGTCTTGAACAAAGTGGGTGGTAAAGAAAGAAGGGTAGATTATGTGTTCCAGATGAGGGAGACATTAGGAAGGAAGTTTTGGAGGAATGCCATCGTTCGAAGTTCACTATTCATCTAGGAGGAATGAAGATGTATCAAGATATGAAGAGAAGTTTCTTCTGGGAAGGAATGAAGAGGGATGTAGGCTTATGGGTGAAACAGTGTTTGAACTGTCAGCAGGTGAAAGCCAGGCATCAGAAGCCAAATGGGTTGCTTCAGCCATTGGATGTTCCGGTATGGAAGTGGGATTCTATTTCTATGGATTTCATAGACGAGTTGTCGAGATCTAATAGAGGAAATGAAAGCATATGGGTCATAGTGGACAGGTTGACCAGGAGTGCCCATTTCATTCCCGTTAAGTCAAATAGGACGACACCTGTATTAGCTAAGTTATTTATGAAGAATGTGGTTAGATTGCATGGAGTTCATAGTAGTATTGTTAGTGATAGAGATTCCTTATTCACTAGCAAGTTATAAAAGAGTCTATAGGAAAGTTAGTGTAACGACCCAGAATTGTTGATAATTAAAATTTGAATATTTAATTAATTTTAAATATTAATAAGTAGAATTAAGGAGTCGAATGATTTATTTTTCGAATATTGGATTTAATTTGATAATTTAATTGATAAATTAATATTGAAATTCCAGAGATAATGGAAAATCGAGTTTAAAATGATTGAAAATGATTTGTAAAATTTTATTTAATCATACTGGAGTTATAGAGATGTTTCAGGACTTTTAAAATTGAATTTGGAGTTAATTTGTGAAAATTGAATATTTTAATATTTAATTATCGACTGTAAAAATAGCCAATTTTCGAACAGTCTCAGAATTGAACGAGACCAGTTCCATTGGATCCGTAATAGTTAGTTATTATCGGATTTCAATTTTCGTATCAATCGGAGTTATCGTTTGACCGTGGCAACTCGAAACGCATCGATATTATTTTAATTTAAATCGTCGAGTTAAAATAGTCATTTTTCAGAAAGTCTCGGATTTCGACGAAACCAGTTTCATCGGATCCGTAATGTGATATTATTGTAAGATTTCAAATTTCGTAATTTTTGGATTTACCATTTGTCCGGCACGAATCAAAACGCCTCGAAATCGATTCAAATCGATTTAATTTAATTTGATCGTTTAATTCCATATCTTGCACAGACGATCGAATTAGCTTCCGAAACCTGTTCCATTGCGTTCGGAACGCGGGATAAACCCCAGAAACGCTAGTTACCGCGCGTAAATCGGAGTTCGGAAATTTAGAAATGAATAGTGTTCGTCGGTTCTCTATAAAAGCAACCCATCCTCTTCCATTTGTTAAACCCTAACCCTAAACGTCTCAGCCGCCACCTTCAAAATGGAAGGCCAGAAAATGTCATTCCTTTCTCCCTCAATATCTCATGATCCATTCACCATTAGACTTCGGCATCTGAACGAAAGTTGTAGAGCGTCTCGAGCTCGACAGATCCATATGGTGGAGTGTCGCGTAGTTCGACGAGGCGACCAAAATCGAGTGACAAAGGGAGGCAGTTCGCATTCGTTTTTGGAGACGTGGGGGCCACCGAGATGCTCGTGGTCACGGTCGTGGGTGGGGCTGTCGTTGGCGTGCGTAGGGGTAGTCTCTGATGGGGTTCCGATCAAGCTTTGGGGGGGTCCGACCCTCTCGTGTCGTGTGCGTGAATTGGGTTTGCTATGCCTGGCAAGAATGCGTGATGGAGGGAGAAAGGAAACACGCGACCCTGATGAAGTCAACTTGAAATCCAACGGCCAGGAAGAGTGGGTTTAAAATTTTAATTTAAAATGTTAACTAAATGATATTTATATTCGTATAAACTTTGAAATAATGTATCTATTGCATACTAGATCGAAAAAATGCGAAACCAGTTGCGTTGGAATCATATTGACGAACACTTCGCTATGCAACTGATTTGGAGTCGTTTGGAGCTAGTTTGAATTTCGGGTAAAATTAAACGCGCGTTTAATTTTATTCGAAATAAACGCTGGAACAGAAATTAAAATCAAGGTGAGATCTTCTCACTCAAATTGAATGTGGAATTTTTACAGTTATTGATTGATGATTGACTGTTTGGATGTGATATTAGATATAGTAGGATTTATATCTATATATAGCAATATATACATATTGGCATATGTATATATTGGATTGATTGATTCCCGCCTCGTATAGCGGATGAGACCCTATTGCGCCGTTAGTAAGCGGATTTTTATAAAACCCATATACCGCGATAATTACGTACTGGAGCGGAATTGGTATTGTGCTAACATCTGTGGATGCAGGGAAACAGGTTAGAGGGATCCGACTGGATTCCTCACCGTATTGATTATTTACAGATATTTTGATATATTCTGTTATCATATGATGATATATGATATTTGACTGTTGTGATGGACTGATTGGTGTTGTTGCATCATCGGATTCAGTTTTGAAATGTAAAAATAACGACTTTTATTTTAAAAAGATTTTAAAGTGATTTTTGAAAAGTAGACGTTTATCGAATTTTTGAATTGATTTATTCCAGAAAAATAAACGTCTAGAATTTTAAAGTTATAAAAGTTAAGATTTTTGGTGAAATATAACCAAAGTGTGATTTTTGAAATGAAAGTTGATTTAATTGTAAAATGGGTTAAATTGAGATTTTTAAAGTATTATAAAAGATGTACAGAAAAATTGATATATTTATCAATTAAAATTTTTGGAATTTTAAAACGAGTTTTTATAAGTGAAGATATGAATCTTATAGAATTTTAAAATTGTGAAGATATGAAATTTATAGATGTATAAATTGTGAAGTTAAAATGAATGAAATTGTAGAATAGAAGATTTATAAGGAATTAACTTATAAATTGGATTTTTGCCTACAAATGAAATATTGATCGAATTTGTTAATAAAGGAGATTTACAAATCGAAGTTGTTATAGAGTATAAAAGGTGAAATTTATAAACATTGTTTTATAAATCCAAAACCAATTGAAATTGATAGGTTAAACATAGAAGTTTAATAAAGGAGATATATCCGCGATTTTGGATAGTGGATAATTATTGAAATAAAAATGGGTAGAAAATATTGAAATGAGGTTAGTGAAGTATATTCACGTTTTTGGACAGTGAATATATTATTAAATAAAATGGATATGTTTTGGGAAAGCGATATTATAAAATGAAGTAATTGTTTTAAAAGATGTTTTAAAACGTGTGAATTATCGAAATCATAGATTTCAACATTTATTGTTGAAATAGACGTTTTCGAGAAATAAGGAAATGGTGGACTATAACACTGTTGTTATAGTAAATGATTTCCAAAAGGAAATGTTTTGATGTAGTATTGGGATTTATATATCTATCTAAATTTCGAATCCCTATACTAGTGATTTTGAGTTGTCGTAACGATGTTTTACGTAACATTCGTTTTGACTCAAATAAATGTGTTTAAAGAGAATGATTTCCTTAAAGAATGAATATATACTTAATATTGATTTAAGTATATCGAATATTTTCAAATGTTGAAAATAAATGATTTGTGAAATACTTATTTTTAAATAAGTATGGAAAGGCTTTTCCAATATGAAATGAACTGTTTTGAGATTTTATCTTCAAAGATAAAATGAAATGTGGAAATTGATTTGAAATTGTTTTCAAACGGTTAAGTGTGGAAATTATATATCTAGTAAAAGATATTTTGGAAGATAAATAATTTGGGAAAATTATTTGGAATCTGATGATGTCGCGCATCTTTATTGATAGTTAAATAACCGACTATCAATAATTACCTATAGATAGGTATTTGTTGTGATTGGATGAATTTGAATGCCACACTTATTTTTGAATAAACGCTCACTATTCGGGTTAGCCGGGAAAGGACCATGGGGTCGTATAACCCATTCCGAAAATGTGTTACGTCGTTATGAATTGCATTCGAAGACCGGTGTTGAAGACCGGATATTTTTGAAAACGGAAGGATTACCGTCGAGTTACTCTACATCGGCTGATCTCCGATTTAGAGGTTTTTATCACCCTTAGTGACGGGAAGTCCCGACGTGATTGAAATTTATCCGGATATGCAAGGGCTTCGTGAGAAGTGCCTTCGGTTCTGTTCGATCCCGGAACAGACTTGTATGGATTGTGTGTCTGACGTTACAATTTGAGATATAAAGCTGATTTCTTTCAAATACATTTCTGTTGGTGGCGGAGAATTTATTCTCTTAGCTTAACACCCTTCTCTGAGACGTACGAGCTCAGAGGTTATGTAGTTGAAATTTATCAGCGATATATTCCCAATTTGGTAACGTGGCATACTAAGTGTTGCTGTGAAATGATCAGTGTTTGATCATTTGTGATATGATCATTTGTTTGATCTTATATCTTTGTGATCATAGGTTGATCATTTTTGTTTGACCCGAAGCAGGGCTTTTTGAGAAAGCGTAGCTTTGTGGACGAGACTTCGTCGAGCCTCACACCCCGGAAATGGTCGAAACAGGAAGGATGCGGCAAGGTTCTAGGGAGTAGCGCCCCTTAGTGTATGTCATTCCTTCTGGATAAAGGTGGTATCATGGTATGGAGCCCAGATACTTAACCTCTGTGGTTACTGCATTATTATTATCTATGTGGTTTGTTGCGAATCGGGGATCCTCGGGAAGATCGGTGACGATCGGGGAATGGCATACGCGTGTCAGTAGTTACCTATTTTTGCAGAGGTAACCCGGCCTTGTGTTGGCAGAGATCCGGTTAGGTTCTCTGGTCGTCTATTCCAGGGACGTACCCATCGTGGATAGGAAGTTCCTTAGCCTGACCATTTGTTGGAAATCCAAAGAAACAATACGTGACTTGTACGGTTTTAGTTGTAAAACCTGTCATTCACTTATGGTGGTCACCACTGTTTGGATGGTAGCTATAGTAGGCATAGTTCGGAATGTCTATGCTGGCTAAGATTTATATTATACTTTCGAACTGTTTTCTACACTATGCACTAATAATAATATCAAAATGATTTGATTTTGCGTAGTAAGCATCTTTGACTATCATAAGAAGAAATCTCCTCCAATTCTGCGTTTGCATTGTGTGTGTGGTGGGAGGTCTTATGGTAGTTTCATTTTCCAAAAGCATTGCGAATTGACTTTAAAATTCTCTGCTGTCTATTTTTAAAGAATAACTGTTTTACGATCTCACACCAGTCACCATGACTGACTCGGAGTTTATTGTTCCCTTCTAAACTCTGGGTGCCCACCAATTTCCACGCGGGCAGCCTAGAGTTATATTATCAGGATATTCTGGATATTCTGGAGCTTGGAGATAAGCTGGATGACGAGACGTAGTATTTGTATCTGATAGTATTTATTCCGCTGTGTATTCTGTATGAGGACAAGTTTATATAACTGTCCATTGTTGTATATTGACTCTGATGATATGATGTGATGTAATGTAATAACAGATATAATTCTTTTGTTTTTAAATGATATTCATTTATCTATTATATATTGTTCCGCTGCGATATGTGAGATTCTGATATTGTTTTCTGCTTCTGTATCTGATGTTGTGTTGTTGTTCTTCTTTCTTTTTCTTCTATCTTCTTCTTCTACCTTTTTCTTCTTTCTTAAAACCATAACTTTTCGGGTTTCCGGCATTCGATGGCTCAGCAGTCGATAAAGGAGTATCGATGTTGAATTTTCGAAAGTTGAAAATTTTCGGGATGTTACATTTAGTAACCAAGCTCAAGATGAGTACCGCTTACCATCCACAGACAAATGGGAAAATGGAAGAGTTAACAAGATCTTGGAAGAATTGTTAAGGGCTTGTGTATTAGACTTCGGGGGATCATGGGAAGACCATCTACACCTAGTCGAGTTTTCATATAACAATAGTTATCATACTGGTATAGGGATGGTACCATTTGAAGCTTTGTATGGAAGACCATGCAAATCTCCCGCATATTGGTTAGAGACCGGAGACAGATTGGTCCTTGGTCCCGATTTGATAAGAGAAGCTACATAAAAGGTTGAGCTGATAAGGGCGAGGATGAAGGAAGCTTAGTCTAGGTAGAAGAGCTATGTAGATAGAAGACGAAAAGATTTAGAGTTATTTGTTGGAGATCATGTTTTCGTCAAAGTATCGCCAATGAAGGGTGTTATCAGGTTCAGGAAAATAGGGAAATTAGCACCGAGGTTCGTAAGACCGTTTCCTATTATAGAAAGGATTGGGAAGCTCGCGTACAGAGTAGAGTTACCGAGTAGTTTGGCAGGATTCCACGATGTTTTCTATGTATCTCATCTGCGGAAGTGTGTTAGGAATCAAGAAACTACTATAGCACGGACTGTGTTAAATGATTTAGTGGTGGAACCAGACTTGACTATAGTTAGGAACCCTGGCCGGAAAGTCGCGAGAGATGCGAAGTGTAACAACCCATATTTTAACAAATATTTTAAAATTTATTTATTTGAAAACTTTGATTTTAAATCATTAAAAAGTTGAAATATTGGAGTTTTCCAATGTGTTTTGGATTTTTGTAATAATTTATTTTCCAAATATAATAAAATAATGATTTTCTAGAAATTTATATTTTTGGTCAAACTTTGACTTTTATTTGAAATTTTTAAAATTTGAATTTTAAATTTCCAATCGTTTTCTTTTAAGCTGTACTTGATTCTGATATTAGTTCTGCTTTTCGTTTCATCAAATTCTGTTTTATACTTTTTAAATCTGATAAATTTCAGCATTTTACACGCAATTATTTTCAGTATTTTATTGTCTATATTTTTCTATGTTATTTTCTATTTTTATTTTGGTTTGGACTTTGTTTGTTTTGTTGTGTTGAACTTATTTTGTTTTGGGCTTGACTAATGGGCTTGGAAATTCCAAAAGACTTGAGTTTCTTTTATTTATTATGAAGAGATGCCTTTTCCACTCCTTAGCCGTACAAAAACTCTTTGATTCCTAGCCGTGCATAACAAAACACTTCTCATTCCCATCTCTTTCTCATTTCATTTTCCTAACAAAACAAATTACAGTAAGTTTTCATGTCTTCCTCTTCATCTTTTTCATTTTACTTTCTCTTTTATTTCTCAAGCACAGTTCGGCCATAACCTCTTCTTTTGCCGACCTCATCTCCTCCACCATCCATCACCTATGACTAGCCATCACCTCATCACCATCCCATGCCATGCCGTGACCACCATAGATCCAAACCCCTCCTATTTTCCTTGCCTAACTCTAGCCGATCCCCTACACATCACCATTTCCACTTTGTTAGCCTCGGCCACCACCACCACTAGCTCTTCCTCTAGCCTGACCGTGACTGGACCACTGACATGACCCCTGACCCAGACCTGACCCTGTAGCACTTCAGACCGAGCCATGTTGCTTTGGGCCGAACCATTGACACACAACCTTTCATTGCCATGTCTCTTTACATTCACAACTCCTACCCCTTCAACTTCCTTGGCCGTGCCTTCTATTTTCTGACCAATTCAAGCCTGAACCAGACCTTGGCCGAACCTATAGTGATGTGGTCTAGCCCATTTGCCTATATGGCCGAGCCACTTGTTGTTCAAGTCTTGTTTTCCTTTTTGTTCTTTCTATTTTTCTTTGTCAATTCTTATATTTCTTTTGTAATTAAAATATACTTATATCTATTTTATTTTATTTGTTTACAAGATTTGGGTTTGGGTGCTACTTCTCCTCGAATTTGATTCGTGCTTTGTCGTGCTTTTCGAAGTTGTTTATGTGTCTCTACTTTGTAATCTCTAGCTTTAGAAGGTGAGTTTATCACTCTCGATAAATCGTACTTATATATATATGTGAAACAATGTCATTTGAATTGTAGTAGTTGATATGCTATGTTATATGTTCACATCTGCCTGTTATCTGACATTATATAATGATATAACCTTTTTATATACCTGTTACATCACGTGACATCATATGATATGTTTTACTGTTTATTTATTTTCTGTTCCTCACACTGCAAGTTCCCTGTTAGTATAGAATCAGTGTGGGTTGAAATGATAAATACCCGAATGGACATTAGAATAAGGAAAAATCGTTATGAGCTGAAATGATAGGCTCAAGCGATATTATTTTTATTTGACTTGGGATTGCTGGTTTGAAATGATAGAACCCGGATTTTTCTTTTTAAATTACGGATTGAAATGATATATTATCCGTATCACTTGACCTAGGTTAGAAAATATTATACAGACCTGTGGTTATTATATATATTTTCTGATAAATTATTAAGTATTTCAAATGTAAAAATATGATATTTTAACTTAAATTTGGATTTAAATGATATAAATAAAGCTTTAGTGATTTTTGTAAGTTAAAATGTAAAGTAAATTAATGGTTAAAATGCACCTTATATTTTGACTTATTTTGATAATTGGAAAATTTAGTTTTCAAATGGAAATTTAAGTTTGACTTATTAAAGAATATCTTATTTATGAAATGGGTATTTTTTTTTGAATATGGGTTCAAACTTTTCTATTAAAATATAAGCAAAATATATACAAGAGCCAAAATGCAAGACCAAAGCAAAGCTAAACCATCTTCTAAACAAACAAGACAGGCCCGAACTAAACATACAACACTATCGGCCCAAAGCCCACCAATCAACAATCAAATGCCAGTAACTTCAAGACTGTTCTCAAAGCAAAAAAAGGCAATACGACACTTCTACTACTTCATTTACTTTATTACTCTTCTCGAAAGAAAAATAAAAAAAGAACAAAAATGGCGGCGAGCGAGGAAGAAACGAAGCATCCTCTGCTACTACCAGATCGAAGCTTCTTCCTTTGAAACTGAGGAGATGAACAGCAACAACAACTCGAAGGACAGCAGCTAACAAGAGATCTTCGATCCATCCAGAACGGACAAGGCAGGTATTAGATCTGACACAACCTTCTAAATAAATCTCATAGCTTCAGACTAAAACTTCTTTTGTGACCAGGACGTGAATACGAGAACTCGGAGCAACCTAAATCACTTCACTATTGCTCGAAACCTCGTCTTCTGCTTCCAGATCTAAGCTGCTTTCAAAATAATGGAAGCAAATCTAGAAACCAACACTTCCTCAAGTAGATAGAGAAGTACTTAATAAGATAAGTCTCTAATAACCAAAAAGGAAACTTATTTTATCCTCATGTGAATTAATTTCCTTTAAATCTACTTCCAGATCTGAAGTGAGAGCAAAAATAGGGATATCGTGAATGTAATCATGAATCGGAGGACGACAGCAAGCCAAGGATGTTAGATCCCTCCAGAATTGGCAAGACAGGTATAAACTCCGAAAAAGTTCTTCTAAATAAAACTCATAACTCAAGCTGAAAAAAATCTTTTGTGTCCAAGACGAAATTACAAGCACTCGGAGCAACCTGCAAATCTGCATCCTTATAAACTAATTCAATAATTATTGTTAATTATAAATGTTTTTTTAAGGTGTTAAGTTATTGGTTAAAATAAAAGTTAAGTAAAATAGTGTATTTTAACATAATAAATGAATCATGGTTTTAATTGGATATTTATTTATAATATTTTATTTTATTTAAATCATAAGTTAAATGATATCTAAATGAACAATTTCTGAAGCGTGAGATATGATTTTATAAGTTAAAAATGGTTAAAATTGAAGTTTTTCTGAAATGTTATAATAAATCTGGAATTAGTACTGTAGCACTTTGTAAGTGCTGCTGTTTCTAAAGCTGAACTATTTTGAAACTAATATATCTACTGTAGCACTTTGTAATGGCTGCTGTTTGTGAAATTGACAATGTTTTGAAATTCCGCTATATCTATTGTAGCACTTTGTAAGTGCTGCTGTTTTTGAAATTGACAATGTTTTGAAATTTTGTAACTAAATGAATGAACTCAGAAAATGCTATAATTCTGGAAATTGAATATTTGATTCGAAAGTATAGTGGATTCATATTTAAATGGTTTAAATGAATTATTTAGATTTGGAATATAAACCATTTTGAAATTATAACCACGGATCATAATAACGATTGGTTGTTGAAGAGACCGGGATCAGATATGGACATACTCTCTATCGATACCAAAAACCACTTTAGTAACTGTGTACGCGGTAGAGGTTCCAGAATGAAGTAGGATGGTGGCGATAATCCTATTGAGGTATATACGTGGACCCGACTACCGTGAGTTGGCATAAGGTGGCTAAAACAGGAGCGATCGACGTGCCAATGAGGTAGCTCCTCTAATCGGACACACTTCTTCGATACCATTCTATTACTTTGTGATTGATTGGGTGCACCCTTTGATTTTTGGGAGTGTGGCTCGAGGTGGGTGGTAGTGGCTGCTATGCGTTACCACCAGTCCGTATGCGTAATTGGTATATCTACCCTGGCATTGCCTAGTTGTGCCGTGTCACCTACCCTAGCGCGCCTTTTACGAGTTTGTTTTGTACCATACCTATGGAGTGCCCTCTGACAACGCCCAGTACGAGGGAGATTACTTTATTGTATAGACTATGGGAATATAAAAATGTGTTAAGGTGGAAAATGTAAAGCCTTAACGCTATTTTGATAGTTTACTTTACTTTAGACATTATTATAATAGTGTATCTTACTACATAGTAGATAGTTTAACGGATCCTTAAAGGATGGACGATCGCAAGCATCCTTTAAGTCACTTATGCATTCTATTACAGTTCACTTGAGTTGGTTTACATTGTATAAGTATGTATGTCCTGACTCGAGTGTTTGTGTTTTGCTTTACGCTCGGGTCAGCCTGAGTATTACAGCTTTGGATTCACCTTCTGGAGCTAGAGATTGCTTGAGTTTATCCGTCTATCTGGTTGTCTTTCCATTTCAGTTATTTCATTCAGCTTTGCTTATGTAATTGTGAACTTATGTATTTAGACTTCTGTTGTATCTGTTTTTCAGAGTATGGTATTTTGTATCTGTTTTGAGACTATGTATTGTAGTGGCTTCATGAACCACTATGTATTTTATTTTCCGCTGCGAGTTATTCTGATATTCTGTGTCCGCGATTCTATGATTGGTTTTATTTGTTCCAAATTTATTTACAATCTATTGTTTTGTATTATTCAAGTCTGACATGTGGGGTTTTATTGTCAATTTGAATGGTCCAAAATAGCGGGTCTTTACATTTGGTATCAGAGCTTTGGTGTTAGGCAAACCTTAGGCTATGGAGCAAAAACTCATTAGAGATAGGGTAGAAATACCCTAGAATGAGTGAAATCAATCTTAGAATCATTTCTTTGTGAGAGAACGTATTTTAAAGTATAAAATGATTTTCAAATGATTTTAAAGGATTATTTTGGATATAATTTTTTCTTGTTTAAAATCTCATTTTCTTAACTTCATTCCTTTCGAATCCATCTTGTTTATTTAAATTCGTTGATTAGGATTTCCATTCTAGTTGAATCTTATCTTTGTCTTTCTGTTTTACCTTTGTCCTAAAATTCATTCTTGATTCTTCAGGATGAATCGTAGGAATGCTAAAGGTAGGGGTCGTGGTATTGCCCCAGTTCCCGAGCCTGTTACACCCATCAGGTTCACTACTCTTTGCAAGGAATTCACTCAGCTTGGTGGTACCAAGTTTACTGGATCTGAGAGCATCATAGAGGCTTAGCAGTGGTTGAGGAGTCTTGAGAGGATTTTTACTGGTTTGGAGATTATTGATGCGCAGAAGCGTCAGTTAGCAGCTTGGCAACTTCAGGAGGCAGCTCAGGATTGGTGGGAGTCTGTCACAGCTCAAACTGTGGAGTAGGATATTTCTTAGGATCAGTTTAGGTATCTTCTTGTGTTGTATTGTGTTCTGTTCAGCTTTTTCTCTTTAAAATCTATCTTAAGCTTATCTATCTCTTTTCCAGGGAGGCTTTTGTGGCAAAATGGATGCACGAAGTTGGGAAATCTCAGCTTTATCGTGAGTTTATGGATCTCAAGCAGGGTACCATGTCCTTTTCTAAGTATGAGCTGAAGTTCAATGAACTTTCCAAGTTCGGTCCTAGCCTCATTGACACCCAACTTGAGAAGAATGAGAAGTTCATAGCTGGTGCTCGTCCGTAGTATTATGATCGTCTCATTTCTCATGTTCATGGCACTTTCACTGAGCTTATGGATATGGCTATTCGTTATGAGAACCCTACTTCTAAGGGTCCTGCTGTTGCTAGTGCTCCTTCATCTCAGTCTTCCTCTACTAACTTTAAGAAGAGAAAGCCAAATTTCCTTCAGCAGAAGAAGAATTGGCTCAAGAATCCGGGTTTGGGATCTCCATCTTCTCCTTCTTAGAGGCAGCCTGTCGACCTATCTTCCATTACCTGTTTTAAGTGTGATCAGAAGGGACACTATGCAAATAGTTGCCCTACTTCAGTTGGTGCTGCTGTTCCTCCACCTCAGGATACCAGGAACAACCTCTGTCATGTCTGTTTGCAGCCTGGCCATTTCAAGAATAATTGTCCTTTGTATCATAAGGGCAAGCTGTCTGGTATTTTTGCTGTTACCTCTGCTTCTTCTCCTGCTCCACCTGCACCTGCTCCTAGTGATAATCAAGGTACTCTCCAGGGCACCTTTTCTTCATTTAATCATCATGTTCATGTTTTATTTGATACTGGAGCTTCGCATAGTTTTATTTCTGTGGATCTTTGTGATAAGTTTGAGCATCTCCTTTCTCCTATGTATGTTGTTGAATCTTTGTGTGTTAAAAATCCTATTGGTGGTCCCGCGAACCTTAATAGGATTTGTAAGCAAGTGAGACTCTTTTATTCTGGCCATAAATTTTCTGGTGATTTCTATGTTCTTGGTTTTGATGCTTTTGATTTGTTGCTTGGAGGTGATTTGCTTAAGAGGCATGATGCTGTTATCTCTTGTAAATCCCGAACTGTTTCTCTTGTTGATGATCGAGGTAATCCTTTGGTTATTCAGTGTTGTATGCCTCATGATTATGCTGGCAGCTTTATTTATTCTCTGGATTCTTCTCATGTTGATCTTTAGTCGACTCATGTGGTCAAACTCTATCCCGATATTTTTGGTGAAGTTTCTTCTTTACCTCCTAAGCGGGAAATTGATTTCTGTATTGATCTTATTCCTGGAGCTCGACCTGTAGTTCTTCCTCCTAGAAGAATAGCATCCCGCGAGAAGGTTGAGTTGAGGAAACAAATTAAGGACTTGTTCTCCAAGGGTCTGATCAGACCTAGCCATTCCGAATGGGGAGCAGCAGTGGTTTTCCTCACTAAGTCCGATGGTTCTTTGAGGATGTGTGTTGATTATCGGGAGCTGAACAAGCTCACTATGAGGAACAAATATCCAATGCCTCGCATCAATGATATGTTTGATCAGCTTTATGGTGCTACTGTTTTCTCTCAGCTTGATCTTGCCACTGGTTTTCACCAGCTCAGAGTTGCTGAGGAAATTATTCCCAAGACTGCTTTTCGTACTGAGAATGGTTTTTATGAATGGTTAGTCATGCCTTTTGGTTTGACTAATGCTCCTGCTTTCTTTGTTGATTTGATAAATCGTGTCTTTCGTGATGTGCTTAACAAGTTTGTGCTTGTCTTTGTTGATGATATTCTTGTCTTCTCTAGATCCGAGGAGGAGCATGAATCCCATTTGAGCTTTGTTCTAGGAACTCTTAGGAGTCATTAGTTGAAAGCTAAATTTTCTAAATGCCATTTCTGGAAGGATGAAGTCTGATTTCTCGGGCATATTGTTTCCAGTAATGGAGTTTCTATTGATCCAGTTAAGATCGCTGCGATCAATGTAAGTCTTTCTTTTCCTTCTTTTCCTCTTTATCATTCAATTATTCTATCTTTTCCATGGTCCTTATTTCTCCCTATTCTGTGCAGGATTGGCAAACTCCTAGGACTCCATCTGATATTCGTAGTTTTCTGGGCCTTGCCGGTTATTATCGGAGATTCATTGAGAATTTTGCTCGGATTGCTGCACCTCTCATTGCTTTGACTCGTAAAAATGCTAAGTTTATCTGGAATGATAAGTGTGTTGCTGCATTTAATGAGTTAAAGCGCAAGCTTACTTCCGCACCAGTTCTTACCGTTCCGAATGGAAGTGAGGGATTGACGGTATATACTGATGCTAGTCGTGAGGGATTGGGTGTTGTTCTCATGCAGGATGGTAAGGTCATTGCTTATGCCAGCCGATAGTTGAAAACCCATGAGGCTAATTATGCTGCTCATGATTTAGAGTTGCTTGCTGTTGTCTTTGCTTTGAAACTTTGGAGGCATCATCTTCTGGGGACTAAGTTTGAGCTTTTTACGGATCATCAGCCTTTGAGATATCTTCACCCATAAGGATTTGAATCAGAGGCAAGTTCATTGGTTTGAGTTTCTAGCTTCTTACGACCTTGATATTAGCTATACTCCCGGTAAAACTAATGTTGTGGCCGATGCTTTGAGTTGGAAGAAGGCGATGTTGTGTCAGCTTGTTGTTTCTTCTCCTCTTTTGGATCGTATCATGGCTAAGCAGGATGAGGATCAGATGCTTAGGCTTATCAAGGAGAATGTTCGTAATAGTGTTGGTGGTAGTAATCTTGATGGTAGTCGAGCTCAGATCGATGATATAGGTATTTTGAGGATTAAGAATCGGATTTGTGTCCCGAATGTTAATGGATTGAGGCAGGAGTTACTTCGGGAAAATCATCGATCCAGACTTTCTATTCATCCTGGTGTGACCAAGATGTATCAGGATATGAAGAAGTTGTATTGGTGGAGAGGTATGAGGCGTGATATCTCCATTTTTGTTAGTAGGTGTGTGACTTGTCAACAAGTCAAGGCCGATCATCAGAAGACCCCTAGTTTGTTACAGCCCCTTGAGGTTCCCAATTGGAAATGGGAACAAGTTTCTATGGATTTTATTGATGGATTACCGAGGACTAGGAAGGGTAATGGGAGTACTTGGGTTATTATGGATAGACTGACCAAGTCAGCTCGTTTCATTCCGGTCAAGTCTACCCGTTCTGCTTCTAGTTTGGCTGAGATCTATATGAGGGAGATTGTTTGTCTCCATGGTGTTCCTCTTAGTATTGTTTGTGATCGTGATCCTATCTTTACCAGTCAGTTTTGGAAAGCTTTTCAGGAATCTTTGGGTACTCATCTGAATCTGAGCATTGCTTACCATCCGCAGACCGACGGTCAAACGGAAAGAGTGAATCAGATTTGAGAGGATCTTCTTCGTGCTTGTGTTCTTGGTTATGGAGGATCTTCGGAAGACCATCTCCATCTTGTCGAATTCACCTATAATAATAGTTATCAGGTATAATCTCAATCTTTTATTTGAATCTGCTCTTAATCTTTTATCTATCTCATTTCATCTTTTGAATTCAGGCTAGTATTGAAATGTCTCTGTTTGCTGCTCTTTACGGACAACATTGCAAATCTCCATCTTGCTGGATTGAATTCGGTAATCGTTTGGTTCTTGGTCCGGATATGATTTTGGAGGCTTCCGAGAGAGTTGAGGAGATTAAGAGGAAGATGAGGAGTGCTCAGGATAGGCGTAGGAGGAGTTTGGAGTTTTCTGTTGGTGATTTGGTTTTCCTTAATGTCTCTCCCTTAAGGAATGTGATTCAGTTTGGTCGTAGAGGGAAGCTTGCTCCTAGGTTCATTGGTCCTTTCCGCATTTTGGAAAGAATTGGTTCTTTGGCTTATCGTTTGGATTTGCCCGAAAAGTTTTCTGGAGTGCATGATGTCTTCCATGTTTCGCATCTTCGCCATTATCTTCATGATGCATCTCTGATTGTTCAGCCTTCTGCTCTTGAGAGTTTGGATATTCAGCCTAATCTGACTGTCAACAGGAAGCCACTTTGTATTGTCGATAGAGGTACGAAGCAGCTGAGAAGGAAATCTGTCAATCTGGTCAAAGTGCAGTGGAGTACTGATGAACGGGATTGTACCTGGGAGACGGAGGAGAGCATTCGTGCTTCGAATCCACAATTGTTTATTTCAGGTACTATTCGTTATTCTATCTTATTCTCTCTTTCTTTGCCTTTCTGTGTTTCGTTCCTTTTCGAGGACGAAAAGTTTTGAGTGGGGGAGAGTGTAACAACCCATATTTTAAAATTTATTTATTTGAAAACTTTGATTTTAAATCATTAAAAAGTTGAAATATTGGAATTTTCCAATGTGTTTTGGATTTTTGTAATAATTTATTTAACAAATATAATAAAATAATGATTTTCTAGAAATTTATATTTTTGGTCAAACTTTGACTTTTATTTGAAATTTTTAAATTTTGAGTTTTAAATTTCCAATCTTTTTCTTTTAAGCTGTACTTGATTCTGATATTCGTTCTGCTTTTCGTTTCGTCAAATTCTGTTTTATACTTTTTAAATCTAATAAATTTTAGCGTTTTACACGCAGTTATTTTCAGTATTTAATTGTCTATATTTTTCTATGTTATTTTCTATTTTTATTTTGGTTTGGACTTTGTTTGTTTTGTTGTGTTGAACTTATTTTGTTTCGGGCTTGACTAATGGGCTTGGAAATTCCAAGAGACTTGAGTTTCTTTTATTTATTATGAAGAGATGCCTTTTCCACTCCTTAGCCATACAAAAACTCTTTTATTCCTAGCCGTGCATAACAAAACACTTCTCATTCCCATCTCTTTCTCATTTCATTTTCCTAACAAAGCAAATTACAGTAAGTTTTCATGTCTTCCTCTTCATCTTTTTCATTTTACTTCCTCTTTTATTTCTCAAGCATAGTTTGGCCATAACCTCTTCTTTTGCCGACCTCATCTCCTCCACCATCCATCACCTATGACCGGCCGTCACCTCATTACCATCCCATGCCATGCCGTGACCACCATAGATACAAACCCCTCCTATTTTCCTTGCCTAACCCTAGCCGATCTCCTATACATCACCATTTCCACTTTGTTATCCTCGGCCGCCACCACCACCACTAGCTCCTCCTCCAGCCTGACCATGACTGACTGGACCACTGAAATGACCCCTGGCCCAGACCTAACCCTGTAGCACTTCAGACCGAGCCGTGTTGCTTTGGCCCGAACCATTGACACACAACCTTTCATTGCCTTGCGTTTTTACATTCACAACTCCTACCCCTTCAACTTCCTTGGCCATGCCTTCCATTTTCTAACCAATTCAAGCCTGAACCAGACCTTGGCCGAACCTATAGTGATGTGGTCTAGCCCATTTGCCTATGTGGCCGAGCCACTTGTTGTTCAAGTCTTGTTTTGCTTTTTGTTCTTTCTATTTTGCTTTGTCAATTCTTATAGTTCTTTTGTAATTAAAATATACTTATATCTATTTTATTTTATTTGTTTACAAGATTTGGGTTTGGGTGCTACTTCTCCTCAAATTTGATTCGTGCTTTGTCGTGCTTTTCGGAGTTGTTTGTGTGTCTCTACTTTGTAATCTCTAGCTTTAGAAGGTGAGTTTATCACTCTCGACAAATCGTACTTATATATATGTGAAACAATGTCATTTGAATTGTAGTAGTTGATATGCTATGTTATATGTTCACATCTGCCTGTTATCTAACATTATATAATGATATAACCTGTTTATATACCTGTTACATCACCTGACATCATATGATATGTTTTACTGTTTATTTATTTTCTGTTCCTCACACTGCAAGTTCCCTGTTAGTATAGAATCACTATGGGTTGAAATGATACATACCCGAACGGACATTAGAATAAGGAAAAATCGTTATGAGCTGAAATGATAGGCTCAAGCTATTTTTATTTTTATTTGAATTGGGATTGCGGGTTTAAAATGATAGAACCTGGATTTTTCTTTTAAATTACGGATTGAAATGATATATTATCCGTATCACTTGCCTAGGTTAGAAAATAATATACAGACCCGTGGTTATTTTATACATTTTCTGAAAAATTATTAAGTATTTTCAAATGTAAAAATATGATATTTTAACTTAAATTTGGATTTAAATGATCTAAATAAAGCATTAGTGATTTTTGTAAGTTAAAATGTAAAGTAAATAAATGGTTAAAATGCACCTTATATTTTGACTTTTTTTGATAATTGGAAAATTTAGTTTTCAAATGGAAATTTAAGTTTGACTTATTAAAGAATATTTTATTTATGAAATGGGTATTTTTTTAGGTGTTAAGTTATTGGTTAAAATAAAAGTTAAGTAAAATAGTGTATTTTGACATAATAAATGAATCATGGTTTTAATTGGATATTTATTTATAATATTTTATTTTATTTAAATCATAAGTTAAATGATATCTAAATGAATATTTTCTGAAGCGTGAGATATGATTTTATAAGTTAAAAATGGTTAGAATTGAAGTTTTAATGTTTTTGAAATGTTAATAAATCTGGAATTAGTACTGTAGCACTTTGTAAGTGCTGCTGTTTCTAAAGCTGAACTGTTTTGAAACTAATATATCTACTGTAGCACTTTGTAAGTGCTGTTGTTTCTAAAGCTGAACTGTTTTGAAACTAATATATCTACTATAGCACTTTGTAAGGGCTGCTGTTTCTGAAATTGACAATGTTTTGAAATACTACTATATCTACTGTAGCACTTTGTAAGTGCTGTTGTTTCTGAAATTGACAATGTTTTGAAATTTTGTAATTAAATTAATGAACTCAGATGTAACGACCCATATTTTTGGACCATTCAAATCGACAATAAATCCACACATGTCGGACTTGAATAATTCAAAACGATGGATTGTAAATAAAATTTGGCAAAACTCAGCATATACAGTAAATAAAATAATTACAGATCACAGACACAGAGTAATATAACAATAATGCAGCGGAAACAAAAGGATAGTAGTTCATGAAGCTACTATATATATAACAGAGTCAAACAAGATACAACAGAAGTCTCGAATACAATATATGTCTCAATACAATAATCAAATACAAGATCTGAATACATCACTGGAATCAACTGAATAACTGAAAGCGGGATCGATAGATAGCTGGATCTCCAAGCAAAGCTCCAACTCCAAAGGTGAGTCTCAAATGCTGTATCACTCAGTCTGACCCGAGCGTAAAGCAAAACACAAAACACTCGAGTCAGGATTAACATTCTTATATTAATAAATCCAACTCAAGTGAAATATCAACTGAAATACAAGTAACTTAAAGGATGTTTGGGATAACCATCCCCTAAGGATCCGTTAAACTATTTACTATGTAGTAATATACGCTATATACAGTAGTGTCTAATCAGTAAAGTATAATCATATAGAAAATAGCGTTAAGGGGATGGAGAACCTTAACGTGGTCGGATCTTTAAATCATAATCATAGTAAAGCTCGATATGGTAGGTGACACGGCACACAAGGCAATGCCAGGGTAGATATACCAATTACGCACACGGACTGATGGATACGCATAGCAGCCACTACCGTTCCACCTCGAACAACACTCCCAAATCGAAGGGTGGCCACCAAAAATCAACAAGTAATAGAATGGTATCGAAGAAGTGTGTCCGATATGAGGTGCTACCTCACTGGCCCGAGATCGCTCCTGTTTTAGCCACCTTATGCCAACTCACGGGAGTTGGGTCCACGTATATACCTTAGGATCGTCGCCACCATCCTACTTCATTCTGGAAAACTCCACCGCGTACACAGTTGTCAAAGTGGTTTTCGGTATCGACAGAGAGTATGTCCATATCTGATCCCGGTCTCTTTAACAACCAATCGTTATTATAACACCGTGGTCATTTCAAAATAGTTTATACCTAAAAACCAAAATATCATTATCATTTCAAAACCCAATTTAATACGATATCATTTTCACTTCAAATATATCCATTTCAAAATCATAGTACTTTTCCAAAGTTATAACGCTTTCGAAATCATAGCATCTTGGAAATCATAACACTTTGAAATTATAGTATTTTGGAAATCGTAACACTTTTCTTTTAAATAGTTTAGATATTAAAATTAGTATATATATTAAAATAGTTTATAAATAAGATAGTTTATATACATAGTTATAAGTTTAAAATAAAATAATTTATATTAAAATGATTTACATTAAAATAGTCTATATTAAAATAATTTATAAAGTAAAGTATCAATAGTTTTAAATATAATTTAAAATTTCTTTATAAAATAAAATAGCTTCCTCAAATTTCACAAATCGATTCAAATTAACTCAAATTCCAAAAATTTAATTTAATCAAATCTCAAATCATCAGTTTCAACTCGATTCAGCTTCTAAATAAACCATTTCAAATTATCGATTTCAAATATATATCTGAACCATAAAATAAGCCATTTCAATTTTAATATATTTCAAAGCTTTAAATATTCAACATTTCAAAACTAAATTCGATAAATTTATATACATATCAGATTCACTTTACAATTATTCAGTTTTGAAATATCAACTTAATCATTTCCACAACATTTAAATAAAATTTCAATTTACAAATTTAAATAAACAAATTATCCCATTTAAATATATATAAGTTGGAAATATCCATTTAAGTCACCTTTTCAAATTTCAAGTTGTAAAACACTTCTTTAAATTTCAAATTCAATACATTTCAAATCAAACTTATTTAAGTATAATTCTTAAATAAATATAATTTCAATCAATTTCAAATCATTATAAATTCTACATTTGAAGATATAGGTATTAAATAAATACTTAAACATATCATTTATCAAATTTATTAAATTAACTTTAATGAATCTTTAAAATCAATATTTATCAAAACCATATATTTCTTTTCAAAACCATAGAAATCATTTTCAAAACATTTATATATAGACCAACGGTGCCTGTATATAATTTTCTATCCTATGGTCAAGTGATACGGATATTTATCATTTCAATCCGCAATTTAAAATATATATACAGGTATATATCTTTTCAACCCGCAATCCCAAATTCAATTCAATGAAAATCGCTTGGGTTTATCATTTCAACCCATAACGATTTTCTCCTATTCTACAAATCGTTCGGGTATGTATCATTTCAACCCATAGTGATTCTATACTAATAGGGAACTTGCAGAGTGATAACATATATGATAATAAAATAACAACAGCAACAGGCATATATCAACAATATAAATAACAGATAATGGTGTCAGATGTCACAGGTGAACAGATACAGATAATGGCATATGCATAACAATGTAAATAACTAACAACAACATATTTCAATTGACTTTTCAATTGAAATCAAATTTAATAAATATAAGAACGTTAATCAGAGTGATTTCTCACCTTTCGAGGCTAGAGAGAATAGACAATGAAATTGAGTTACGAAATGCAAGCACGACTTCCAACACAAGCTAGATTGGCACAAATCGACGAACAAAGCTGATAAATCGGAATTGATGAGACAATTAGAATCAGTTTAATAGAAACAGAAAATATATATATATTATTATTGTTATTTCCATGAAATCAATATTTAATTTAAAACAAATATTAAAATAATATATATATATATAGTTAAAATCATTGTTTTAATTAAACACGTATATTAAAAATCACATATATACATTATATATATCAAAATAACCACTTATATATATCACTAATATATAAGTTATATACCATACAACATATAACTAATATATATATATATAAACTGTAACCACTATATATGAACTACAGACCTTACATAAACCTATATATGATCATCTATGCTTATACACATATCGAAATTTAAGACAACATAAGCACTGATAAAATCAAGTATGCAGTATACATAATATATACAAACTGACATAAATATATAATATAAATATATTAAAACCAAATTTTCTTTGATTTAAAACCCACACTTCCTTTCAACAATCAACTTTCAAGGCAAATACTTACAATCTCAATAAACTTATATTATAAGCTACATATATATAACATATACTTACAAATCTAACAATTTTCAAAAACCTGAACAATATATATATACTTCTTATAGATACATAGCTAGAAACCAATAGACAAAGGGATTGCATAATATATAAAACTCAGTACACAAATATTTATGTTCAAAAAAAAATACAACAGTATATACTTGCTTTCAAAGTCTCAGATTCTAGTGAGCTTATAATATATTATACACTATGTACTTACAAAACACGGTCATACATTTAACAGTATCTGCCAACAACAATTTATAGGTATATTGTTTGTAAAACACTCATGTATATGGGCTAACAGGCTACATATATATAACTACCAATAATATATATGTAAACTATTAAAAACTTGAACCTTAAACCCAAATAGTTTATATATATAAACTAATATAAGTTGTATAGACTAACATATATATTCTTTATAAAGTCTAACATATGTAACTAGCAGATTATAGATTAGGATATATATAAAGTTTTGGAATATATATATATATATATAACAAACTGAAGAACAAATTTCCTATTGCTACTATTATATATATAAATATAAATAAATAGTACTTATATATATAATAAAACCAAGTTCACTTATACAACTTATATTAAATGCATAACAATTAAAAATCAATACAGCCGAATAACACTTATACATATATACCAATATATCAACAGCAAACATACAATAATAAAATATACTAACCAATACTTTAAAAATATATACAGTTTAATCTTTAAAACATGCTACAGCTAACAATATAACTTATACGCATATACAACTCATCCAGTGAAGTTATACAAAGCATATTTATAATAAAAGAAATCAAACTCCAAATTAATATATACCTCAAATGAATAATGAAGTGAAGGAGTTGCGTGAAAAGGAAGGCTTCGAGCTCGACGTTGGAAGTGGAAGCAGTCGAAAGGAGGAGGAAGGAGACGGCTGGTGGTAAAGGCACGGAGGAGGAATAGGCGAATGTTGAAAGGCATGCGATCGAGACTGGGGTTGCTACTATTTGAAGGCGTGGGTTTGATGGCGCTTCGGGTTCCAGGGGAGGGCTCGGCCGGATGGTTCAGGCTGCTATGCCAATGGGGTGGAAGGAGAGGGTAAGGCTTAGGGTTGGGCGGCCGAAGTCAGGTGGGCAAGGCGATGCGTTTTGACAAGCCGATGGGTAGAGGAATTGGAAAAGGAGATGACGAGAGGAAGGGGAGAGCAGAAGAAGAAGAACAGCAGGTTGTAGAGAAAAGAATAGAAAGCTGAAAAATATGAATCTTTATTTTGAATTGTCTTGACCGAAAATGAAAGGACAAATCAAAAATGTATTGAATAGTAGTAATAACAAGAGTCACGCTATTGAAATCAGGGAAAAATTAAACAAGTGGCTGCTTAATTTCTGCTGGTAGACATACGAAAGGACACGGAAGTCAAAAGGTTCAAAACGGTTACCGATACGGTAATCACTTTACTGATTCTGTGTCGTACCATACTCCAAAATATACAATCGAATATACCGTAGAGATCAGCACGACGAGATAATCAAAACGGTATACAGATATCAGTGGTACGATCATCCTATCAAAAGTCGATAATCGGTACCAAAATGCTGCAAATTTGTTAGAAATAAGATAAACGGAGCAATAGACGTCCAAATTTGGAGAAACGGATTATGACGTCTCACTCAGAAGATGATTTATAAATTTTCTATAGAAAAATATTCAGGTTTGGAAAACATTTTATTACCATCAATTTTTAACTGATAAAAATTGGAATAAAATTACACTAGATAATAATTTCCAAATTATCTGATGAAAATTTACCAGTTACTATGTTAAAACTGACGTATTCCAAATATCAAATTTTTATTTCAAAATTTTATTGTTTAAAATTTCACAAAATTTCAATTAATTAAATAAATAAAACCATTGAAATTTACGGGTCGTTACATCAGAAAATGCTATAATTCTGGAAAGTGAATATTTGATTCGAAAGTTTAGTGACTTCATATTTAAATGGTTTAAATGAATTATTTAGATTTGGAATATAAACCATTTTGAAATTATAACCACGGGTCATAATAACGATTGGTTGTTGAAGAGACTGGGATCAGATATGGACATACTCTCCAACGATACCGAAAACCACTTTAACAACTTTGTACATGGTGGAGGTTCCAGAATGAAGTAGGATGGTGGTGACGATCCTATTGAGGTACATATGTGGACCCGACTCCCGTGAGTTGGCATAAGGTGGCTAAAACAGGAGCGATTGACGGGCCAATGAGGTAGCTCCTCTGATCGGACACACTTCATCGATACCATTCTATTACTTTGTGATTGATTAGGTGCACCCTTTGATTTTTGGGAGTGTGGCTCGGGGTGGGCGGTAGTGGCTACTATGCGTTACCACCAGTTTGGATGCGTAATTGGTATATCTACCCATGCATTGCCTAGTTGTGCCGTGTCACCTAACCTAGCGCGCCTTTTACGAGTTTGTTTTGTACCATACCTATGGAGTGCCCTCTGACGACGCCCAGTACGGGGGAGATTACGGTACTGTATAGACTATGGGAATATAAAAATGTGTTAAGGTGGAAAATGTAAAGCCTTAACGCTATTTTGATAGTTTACTTTACTTTAGACATTATTATAATAGCGTATCTTACTACATAGTGGATAGTTTAACGGATCCTTAAAGGATGGGCGATCCCAAGCATCCTTTAAGTTACTTGTGCATTCTATTACAGTTCACTTGAGTCGGTTTACATTGTATAAGTATGTATGTCCTGACTCGAGTGTTTGTGTTTTGCTTTACGCTCGGGTCAGCCTGAGTATTATAGCTTTGGATTCACCTTCTGGAGCTATAGATTGCTGGAGTTTATCTATCTATCTAGTTGTCTTTCCATTTCAGTTATTTCATTCAGCTTTGCTTATGTAATTGTGAACTTATGTATTCATACTTATGTTGTATATGTTTTTCAGACTATGGTATTTTGTATCTATTTTTCAGACTATGGTATTTTGTATCTGTTACTCGAAGTAATTGTGAACTGATATAGTTATTTGTAATGTGTTTGATTTATGAAATGGTAATATTTAGTTATTATCATTTATTGTTGATTAGTTGAGTTTTTGTCAGTTTATAAGCATTAGCTAATTATTGATGATTGAACTAATAGACTAAACACTAGACTAATAATGGTGTATTAAAGAGAATAAAATGAATAATTTGGATATTTGTTTATGGAATTGAAATGTTTTGTTGTGAAACTTATTGTTTGTTGATTGGTAGTTTCAACTATTGAAATAAAATGGAATATTTGGATATTTGGATAGTCAAAACTTCTGAATTAATATATGATTTGAAACTTAATAATTATGTTGAATTATGCAGTTGAATTTGATAACCTTAATTTGAAAGCAAGTGAAACAAGGTTAATTTGTTATAGTTGAGTAGAATTATTGTATACATTATTGGCATGTAATGTAATAATATTTAAAAATTGGAATTTGTGAACTTAGTTAACATTTATGAAATGTATCATAAATAAATTGAAAGGTAAAGGTGAACTAAAAATGAAATGAATATAAATAAAGTTATGCCTTGTAAAATTGTTTATGAAATAAATGGAAGTTGCAATAAATAGTTATAATTAAAGTTGTGATAACTTTAAGCCTGAATAATGTTTATAAAAGAATATAAGCTTTTATAAATTGGTTATGAACTTAAGAAAATTCCTTATGAAATGATTTGCAAATAAATGTAGTATTAAATGAGAAATATTACATGAGAAATGAATGTAATTTAAATTGAAGAGGAATATAAGTAATACTATGAGAATGAATATATTAATATTTTACATTAAATGGAGAAATTCTGTGAAACAAATATTAAAGTATGAAGTAATATTTGTGTTAATTAATGAGATTAAAAAATGAATTTAATTGAAATGTAATTCGGATGAATCAAGTTGGAATAAATACGTAATTTGTGCGTATATTATTTTATTCGCATAATTAATTTGATCTGGATTTGAGTACATAAGTTCGAGGTGAATTACACCATTTCACGTTAGGATTTTTCATTCGATTCTTGATGGCGAATATTTGATATGGATTTTGGTTTGATTCTAGAATTCTCTATCATAGTATATGGCTATGCAAGGAGAATGATGGTTTCTAGTCAAGAAACCATATCAAAATCCGCATTGGGGAAGTTGAATGGACAATACTAGTTTGAAAGCGAACTTGTGTGATCGAGCGAGCGATCGAATGTGATTTTGCGAAATGATGACATATGTACATCTTATGTTATAATATTATTGATATGCTTTGGCGCTGGAATTGAAAGTCGTTGGGTTGGATATCTTTGTAATTTAAATTTGAATTTTTCTTGTATGCAAAACTACTATTAATTTAAACCCATCTTACAAAAACTATTTTCTTTTATTTTTCTTATACAAACTATTTTCTTTTATTTTTCTTATACAAACTATTTATTTTATTTTATTTACAGAACTATTTTACAAACTATTTTATTTACAAAAATATTTTTCAAACTATTTTATTTACAAATTATTATACAAAACTATTTCACAAAACGATTTTTATACGAAACTATTCTAAATACAAAACCTTTTATAAAGCAAAGATATTGAATCTCTTATGGCTCTCCATACAGCGAAATTGATTTTGGAAAATTTTGATTCTTGTATAAGATGGACTTTATATAAGTACAAGTGTGATTTGGTGTACTATTGATTTTGGAAAGTGAAACAACCCGACTTCCTATGCCCAGAAAGTCGCATCATTATGAAGAAAGAAAGGGGTAGAAAATAGAAAAGAAGAGAAGAAAGAAAGAAACAAAAACAACGATCTCACAGCGGAACGAATAAATTATATTAATAACATAAACTATTACATAGTATACAACAATTTACAGAGTTACACAGCATATACATCACTTACTAGACAGTTATAAACATCTGTCTAGACATTACAACTCAAATACAAGACAAGACACTATCACAGATATCAACACAGCGGAATACTATATCTACGAACGCCGAAGCCTCCTGCTCCATTGCTCCTCCAGAATATTCGTCAAAGCTAAACCTGAATCCCTTGGCTACTCGTAAAAATTTGAGTACCCAAGAGTTTATAAAACAGAAATAAACACTTGGGTCAGACATGGGTCTGGTGTGAGTAACAGGTTAAACTTGCTTAACTTCAAAACCTTTAGAAAGAAAAGGTATCACGTAAGACTCCCCACAAATAAACATGGGTAAGTTTTTACCTTACGCTAACCAAAACATTTGATAGGAAATCTGATTTTATTATAATAGGGTCTAGGGTTTTCAAGTAAAATATAGAAATAGCTGAAATGCTTACATCTCACATTCCAACATAGTTGGGCACAACTAATACGTACGGCACTTATTGGAGTTTGGATTCCATACAATGGCAGGGCTACTGGGGTACCGCCCGTCACAGTACGTGGCCTAGATCACCGTACCGAGGAGTACGCCCGCTCCCCTGCAACACAAAGCCGGAACCATCCCTTACTGGATAATTCCGAACAAGATAACCCCGTAGTTGGCGCGACCAACCACACACTAAGCCGAATAAAAAGAAAAGGGACCTCTAGACAGGGATCTATCTTGCTCTCAGTGGGTGCTACCCACGAAGCCTTGCTGCACCTCCCCTGTTTTAGCCATTCCCGGTTGATGAGGCTTGAGGTTACGATTACCTTTAATCAGAACATATCACTTAGAATGCTCATCGTCCGCCTGACGATGTGCTGAAAGCATTCAATCCATTCAAGTTCGTTCCGGGTTCGAACGAAACCGAAGGCATTATCTCGTTACACTCGTTTTGGAATCACCCTCAGAGTTAACGACAATAACCCTTGCACTCTGAATCTTCATCTTCACTTGAGATTCACGACCTATCGTAAATTTGGATCGATGTGGTATTCGGGTCTCCAGACCTGGAATTCCGGTATACGGAAACCCGATCCCGGTCTCATCGAAATCCAAAACGTATCTTTTAAGGGCCAAGTTGTTTTAAGGTTAAAACAATTCAATTCTTATCTATATACACAAAGATAGATAATTCAATAGATAATCTACATTATCATCCCAAACAGATAATTCACATTATCATTATAATTCAACCAAACATCCATATCATATATCAATCATATCTCATCAGAGATATCAAACAATGAAATACATTCAATCTCATTCATCCATCCTTAAGCAATGATTTATATCATCTAATTAATTTAAAGTGAATTAAACTAATTACTTCATTCTATAAATCCTGCTTACTTAATTATTAATTAAACCAATTAATTAATCATTACTCTAAATATCCATCTTAATTAATCATTCCTGATTAATTATACTTTAATTACTTTAAGTAATTAATCCCTAATTAATTTCACAAATTAATTATCTTAAACCATTTCAGTAATTAATCTTAAATTACTTCATTAATTAATTAACTATATTTAATTACATTAATCCTTAATTAATTACAATTAATTAATTACTTTAATCACTAATTATTTATTAATTAATCTTAATTAACCAGTCCTTAATTTCATCATTAATTAATTAATGATCCTTAATTATTCTTAATTAATTATCTTATTTAAATTAATAATTAATTAGTCGCTTTTATAAATCACCTTTGATTAATCTCATTTAGTAATTAACTACTCTTAATTACTCCACTTCATAATTAATTACTCCTTAATTAATTATCCTTTAATTAATTCCTTGATTAATTTATTTAAAGTAATTAACTCAAATTACTTTTATTAAATCATCTTTAGTTAATTACATCCACTAATTAACTTTAATTACTTTTCTAAGTAATTTATACTTCACTAATTACATTCAAGTAATTATCAAATTTCCAAATCATTATCTTAAATTAATTTAACTAATTAATTTAAACTTATCAAATTTATTTAATTAATTATCTTAAGTAATTAATTTCTTTAATTACTTCTATTAGGTAATTATACTTAACCAATTTCACAAATGATTATCATTTATTAATTTATCTATTTGATTATCAAATTAATCCCATTCATTAATTATTTAATAATCCTTAATTAATGATCCCTCATTAATTTTTATCAATTCTTTAATTATTTCTTTAGGTAATTAATCGTTAATCAATTATTTATTAAAACAACTTGATAAACTCTTAATTACCAATTAATTAATTAAATTATCAATTATTCTTTAATTACCTTATTAATTTAATTAATCCTATATAATTAAATCTTAATTACTTTCTGAACTAAAGTATTAACCTTTAACTACTTTAGTTATTATTAACAAAATTCTTTAAAACATTTTACTTTAAAATCTTTCTTTTAATTCATTTTAAATTAAAAGATTTAAAATAGATTACAATTTAACTTTAACCAATTTAAATCAAATTTATAAAATCTTCTTAAATTCAAATGTTAAGAAACACTAACATTTATAAAAGAATTTTATAAGGTTTTAAATCAATTTATTCATTCCACCCTTTTAAAATATACTTTAAAACATTTTAAAGAGGTTTAAACATTTTAATTTTTTTTATAAACTTATTATCTTAAATATAGAAAACCAGTTTTAGACTTGAACCTGTATGAAAACTTGATTTAAACATAGTTTAAATTCTGTTTCAAACCTTTTAAAAACTCATTCAAAATTTAAAACACTGCCAGGCTTAAAACTGCAATCACCAAAATCTACTCGAGACCAACTAAATTTACCCCGAGACAAACCCTAATAGGCTTCGAGTCACTCACGCGTTTTACTCGAGTGCTTTCCTCTGCCAAAACCAACATTGCTAGTACGATACTCCGAGTCGAACACGAAGAAACTTCGAGCCAAACACGTACCCGTCTCTTCTTCCCCAACTTCAATTTCTTCCAGATGTACGAAACGTACATGTGCACGTGCACAGGCGTAACGATCGCCTCCGACCATCACTCCCAACTTCGGCATGTCGTCTACGACACCCACTCGCGATCCCAATCATCAGAACCACGAACTGCCTCATCAATCGAAATCGAGCAAATAGATCATTACCTGGAAACAGTCCCAACCTGGAAACTTCCTCGAATCCAACTTCTCCGATCATCAGATCGTCTGATCTTCCTGCCGAAGCTTCGTCAACGTCTCCGCTTTAATTTCCCAAAATCTGATGGAGCTCGAACCACCAGAGGCGCCGTGATGATTGAAATTCCGACCATTCAAAAACTAGGGCTAAAAACAAAATCAAACTCCTACCATCGCCATAGTGAATTATTATTACTTATAATATTTTTCTCAGATTCTCTGATCATCCATCATCCTCCAGCCTTAACCACGACCTCAATTCATCTCGCGATTACCAGTAATCAACATAAACCCATTTCACGTTCAACTTCCTAATGCTCTAGATTTACCCAATTAAAAATCGTGATTTTTCTTTCAAAAATCATTAATTTGTATAAGAAATCTGTTTATAACCCTGAATTTATAAATTAAAATACTTGAGATTTCACTTGAGTAAACATGCACTGTTATTCTCTGATTTCTAGAGACATTCATATGTATTTTTAACTTAATTAAATTTTTAATCACTAACCCATAGTTAAACAAACAATTATTGTTTGAATCTGAAGTCCTAATAAAGATCAGATAAGTAATAAATGGAATTTTGATTAAAATTTTAGCTTCTGAACTAAGAACAGGCAGAAACAGATACAACTACAAACATGCATCCATACATCCATATATATACATAGAAATTTCAATCATACAATACACATTTTAATCCAGAATTTCACATGCAAACAGATACTCATATATTTAATTTTTAAGAAGAAAGTTACTCACATGTTTGAAAGATGAAGAACAGAGCTTCTCCTCTGAAACAGTTTTGAAAAGTGATCTTTAAAACCTTTTAAACTTAGAATGCTTGTTAGAAAACTTGCATGCATGCTTTGATTATTTAGGTGTGTTGCTAGATCCAAATTAACTTGCTTCCAGACTTTGAAAAGATGCAGGCTACAGACTTGATTCCAGATTAAAGAAATTGCAGTCTTTTGATTTTGATAGTGGATTACAGAATTTGAAGAAATGTTGCAGGCTTTAGTTTGATTTGAAAAATGCATTACAGATCTTTGTTTGACGAATTTTGTTTTGAGGAATGTTAATTTCAGATTTTCTTTTGAGAGGAGGATTTAGTTTGAGGAATTTGTTACAGATTGTTTTTGGGGAATATTCAGGCTGAGAGTTTTTTTTTCTTTGAATTCAAGAAGATAGAAAAATAAATATAGATGAGAACATATGTTTATATAGATTAAAATGATTTATCAAATAAAAGAAAAACAAAAATGCAAGACTTTGACATTTGTCATTCTCATTGCTTTATTAGTGTACACATGTTATTACATGGCCTTAAAGATTTACACTTGTCTTTTTAAGTAATTCATATTTATTTAAATGTAAATAAAAAGCCTTTCTTATTTATTAAATACTTATGTATATATATAAAGTATTTTAAAGAAACTAAAACCAATTATATATATATATAAAAGCTTGTCCATATATTTTAAAATCCAAAACTATTTAAAATCTTACCTCTTTTGAATTTCAAATTTAATTTAAATTCAAATGCAAATTATATTTAAAAATCCAATTTAAAGTTAATTTTAAACAATACATTCAATTTGAAATAACAAATCCTATTTTACATTAAAATCTATTTATTTAAAAACAATACACTATTAATATTGTTTGAAAATAACTCATTTATCAATTTTAAAATAATTTATAAAAGAGATTATAAATTATCACTATTACTAATTGAATTAACATATCATATGCAGATTATATTTTAAACATATATACATTCTTAAATCATATTTATTAAGCAATATTTAAAAAGAAATAAAATAAATCTTATTATAATTCTTATTTTAAACCATATAGTTATTTTGTTTAAATAGCTTTGAAAAGCTAATATTAAATAAATCATAATTTCCAAACTATAAGAATATACATTAGAAATTTAAAACAAGATTTCATTTATTAACTTTCAAATCAAAGGCAATCTATTTACAATATATACTTATCTATAATAATCATTTTATTAACTTATAAAAGATAAAATTCACCAATTAAATATTTATTTAATTAGATTATTAAATCAATTCAAATATTTATTATCAAAAATTATCAATCAATTTAATTATTTAAACAGATTATTAAATTGATATTGCCCCAAATTTCCGGGATATTACATTCCTCCCCCCTTAAAATAATTTCTTCCCCGAAATTTTAAAATAAAGGTAATTTAATAATCTTTTTAAATCACAAGGATGTATTATCATCCATATGCTAACAATCATAGCAACCAATCATCCAAACAAAAAAAATTCTAACTATCCAGCGAAAAATTTTGAATAGAATTTCCTCGAGTTTCCCCAAGTATATATATATACCGGGATACTCGCTATACAAACAATCCAAACAACCAATACTACTAAGCTATAGAGCTCCTACTCATCTAGATCTACAAAACTAAACAGAATATCAGACTACATACGAGTCTTACTCAACAACCAATTCCTCCAGAACTGCTGGTTCCAAAACCAGAGATAGATCAAACACGTACTCCCTCAGAGATACGTAAAATACATCGAATTCCAATCATCCAAACTGACAATTCAACCTTGTAGACCAAGCTCTTATCCAAATCAGAACACAGAAAAGATCCAAAACAACTTGGAGCTGACTTCCCTGACTTACCCAATCTTATAGCTCCCTTTAACCAGAGAAAAACTTCACAACAACGAAGTCTCCAACTTCGAATTTCAAATTCCTTCGTCTCTTATCCACAAAATTCTTCAAACGATCCTGGCTTCCTACAAATCCTTCTTGATCAGTTCAACCTTCGTCGATGCTCCTCGAAACAAACTGGACCAAAGATAACTCAATAGAATGATCTCTCCAAGATCTACCCATAATCCAAAACACAACTCTACTCCATCAGTAGATTCCAAACTTACTTCTTCTATCCAGAAATGCACTCCCAAACTGCTTCCACTGCACCACTCTGGTCTGGAGTAGAATGAAAAGGCTGATGAAGAACACAAGCACAGACTGGACAACACATCCTAGAAAATCTCCAATAATCCAAGAGAATACTCAGCAATCGCAAGTCACTTTTGCGATCAACCCAGCTAAAATGCAAAGAAACTGTTCTCTCTTTACCAATCAGAACAGCTTACACTTATCTATCCTATCTATCGAAGAAATCGATCCACTCTGCTGCTTCTGAACTCCTTCTTCAGAAAACTGCTCATCCAGGAAAACTTCCTGCCAACACACAGAACACTCCGAGCTGCACTGCTGCCACAGATGCCAAAGACTTCTCAATCCAAAGCTCTTCGAGAAACTCGGACCCAAACTAAACAGAATCACCATGCTGAACTCAGCCACAACACCGAAATATACACACTTCCTTAAACTTGTTCCAAAGAAAACATCTTCGGGAACATCCATAGTTACTGCATCTCATCACACAGCTACATTTTCCTGATATACCATCACTCGCTTCTGCCTAACCGACAGAT
The DNA here is from genome assembly GCA_030737815.1 of Allium fistulosum. Lineage (NCBI taxonomy): Eukaryota > Viridiplantae > Streptophyta > Magnoliopsida > Asparagales > Amaryllidaceae > Allium > Allium fistulosum. Next base: position 104,539,026 of record CM060905.1, read on the forward strand.
CCAACTCTACTCATCCAACTTCAAAGATAAACTCCGAACCATAACAGGTTTTCTTCAGAGATTGAAAAATCCTCATATCATAGCAAAACTTACTCGAGACGGTATTAGGTTTACAGTCTCGACAAATACACTTCCAACCTCAACACTCAGACTCCTAATCTTAGATGATAAATTATTATCATCTCAACCAATCATTACAAATACCATATACATTTAAAATGATACTTTTTTTATATATAGAAAATATATCTGGGTAAAATTATTTCACCTTCCCTTTTTTAAAACAATATTGTGTCCGTTGGCCTGGTCCAAGTGTTTAGAGATCCCTATCAATAACGTTAGCTACTCGTATTGACCAGAATCCATATACCACTCAACCGATCAATTAACACAATATAAAACCATTTTATATAACTAACAAATACGCGCTCTCGTATATATATATATACACTCGGACTCAAACAGGTTGCTACAGATCCTATCTCTAATGAACAATCCTTCCGAACCTAGGTATTCACTCAACCTAGTGCTCTGATATTCACTTAACCGAAAGCTTAGGCATTCGCTCAACCTATGCTCTGATACCAAATGAAACAACCTGACTTCCTATGCCCAGAAAGTTGCATCATTATGAAGAAAGAAAGGGGTAGAAAATAGAAAAGAAGAGAAGAAAGAAAGAAACAACAACAACGATCTCACAGCGGAACGAATAAATTATATTAATAACATAAACTATTACATAGTATACAACAATTTACAGAGTTACACAGCATATACATCACTTACTAGACAGTTATAAACATCTGTCTAGACATTACAACTCAAATACAAGACAAGACACTATCACAGATATCAACACAGCGGAATACTATATCTACGAACGCCGAAGCCTCCTGCTCCATTGCTCCTCCAGAATATTCGTCAAAGCTAAACCTGAATCCCTTGGCTACTCGTAAAAATTTGAGTACCCAAGAGTTTATAAAACAGAAATAAACACTTGGGTCAGACATGGGTCTGGTGTGAGTAACAGGTTAAACTTGCTTAACTTCAAAACCTTTAGAAAGAAAAGGTATCACGTAAGACTCCCCACAAATAAACATGGGTAAGTTTTTACCTTACGCTAACCAAAACATTTGATAGGAAATCTGATTTTATTATAATAGGGTCTAGGGTTTTCAAGTAAAATATAGAAATAGCTGAAATGCTTACATCTCACATTCCAACATAGTTGGGCACAACTAATACGTACGACACTTATTGGAGTTTGGATTCCATACAATGGCAGGGCTACTGGGGTACCGCCCGTCACAGTACGTGGCCTAGATCACCGTACCGAGGAGTACGCCCGCTCCCCTGCAACACAAAGCCGGAACCATCCCTTACTGGATAATTCCGAACAAGATAACCCCGTAGTTGGCGCGACCAACCACACACTAAGCCGAATAAAAAGAAAAGGGACCTCTAGACAGGGATCTATCTTGCTCTCAGTGGGTGCTACCCACGAAGCCTTGCTGCACCTCCCCTGTTTTAGCCATTCCCGGTTGATGAGGCTTGAGGTTACGATTACCTTTAATCAGAACATATCACTTAGAATGCTCATCGTCCGCCTGACGATGTGCTGAAAGCATTCAATCCATTCAAGTTCGTTCCGGGTTCGAACGAAACCGAAGGCATTATCTCGTTACACTCGTTTTGGAATCACCCTCAGAGTTAACGACAATAACCCTTGCACTCTGAATCTTCATCTTCACTTGAGATTCACGACCTATCGTAAATTTGGATCGATGTGGTATTCGGGTCTCCAGACCTGGAATTCCGGTATACGGAAACCCGATCCCGGTCTCATCGAAATCCAAAACGTATCTTTTAAGGGCCAAGTTGTTTTAAGGTTAAAACAATTCAATTCTTATCTATATACACAAAGATAGATAATTCAATAGATAATCTACATTATCATCCCAAACAGATAATTCACATTATCATTATAATTCAACCAAACATCCATATCATATATCAATCATATCTCATCAGAGATATCAAACAATGAAATACATTCAATCTCATTCATCCATCCTTAAGCAATGATTTATATCATCTAATTAATTTAAAGTGAATTAAACTAATTACTTCATTCTATAAATCCTGCTTACTTAATTATTAATTAAACCAATTAATTAATCATTACTCTAAATATCCATCTTAATTAATCATTCCTGATTAATTATACTTTAATTACTTTAAGTAATTAATCCCTAATTAATTTCACAAATTAATTATCTTAAACCATTTCAGTAATTAATCTCAAATTACTTCATTAATTAATTAACTATATTTAATTACATTAATCCTTAATTAATTACAATTAATTAATTACTTTAATCACTAATTATTTATTAATTAATCTTAATTAACCAATCCTTAATTTCATCATTAATTAATTAATGATCCTTAATTATTCTTAATTAATTATCTTATTTAATTTAATAATTAATTAGTCGCATTTATAAATCACCTTTGATTAATCTCATTTAGTAATTAACTACTCTTAATTACTCCACTTCATAATTAATTACTCCTTAATTAATTATCCTTTAATTAATCCCTTGATTAATTTATTTAAAGTAATTAACTCAAATTACTTTTATTAAATCATCTTTAGTTAATTACATCCACTAATTAACTTTAATTACTTTTCTAAGTAATTTATACTTCACTAATTACATTCAAGTAATTATCAAATTTCCAAATCATTATCTTAAATTAATTTAACTAATTAATTTAAACTTATCAAATTTATTTAATTAATTATCTTAAGTAATTAATTTCTTTAATTACTTCTATTAGGTAATTATACTTAACCAATTTCACAAATGATTATCATTTATTAATTTATCTATTTGATTATCAAATTAATCCCATTCATTAATTATTTAATAATCCTTAATTAATGATCCCTCATTAATTTTTATCAATTCTTTAATTATTTCTTTAGGTAATTAATCTTTAATCAATTATTTATTAAAACAACTTGATAAACTCTTAATTACCAATTAATTAATTAAATTATCAATTATTCTTTAATTACCTTATTAATTTAATTAATCCTATATAATTAAATCTTAATTACTTTCTGAACTAAAGTATTAACCTTTAACTACTTTAGTTATTATTAACAAAAGTCTTTAAAACATTTTACTTTAAAATCTTTCTTTTAATTCATTTTAAATTAAAAGATTTAAAATAGATTACAATTTAACTTTAACCAATTTAAATCAAATTTATAAAATCTTCTTAAATTCAAATGTTAAGAAACACTAACATTTATAAAAGAATTTTATAAGGTTTTAAATCAATTTATTCATTCCACCCTTTTAAAATATACTTTAAAACATTTTAAAGAGGTTTAAACATTTTAATTTTTTTTATAAACTTATTATCTTAAATATAGAAAACCAGTTTTAGACTTGAACCTGTATGAAAACTTGATTTAAACATAGTTTAAATTCTGTTTCAAACCTTTTAAAAACTCATTCAAAATTTAAAACACTGCCAGGCTTAAAACTGCAATCACCAAAATCTACTCGAGACCAACTAAATTTACCCCGAGACAAACCCTAATAGGCTTCGAGTCACTCACGCGTTTTACTCGAGTGCTTTCCTCTGCCAAAACCAACATTGCCAGTACGATACTCCGAGTCGAACACGAAGAAACTTCGAGCCAAACACGTACCCGTCTCTTCTTCCCCAACTTCAATTTCTTCCAGATGTACGAAACGTACATGTGCACGTGCACAGGCGTAACGATCGCCTCCGACCATCACTCCCAACTTCGGCATGTCGTCTACGACACCCACTCGCGATCCCAATCATCAGAACCACGAACTGCCTCATCAATCGAAATCGAGCAAATAGATCATTACCTGGAAACAGTCCCAACCTGGAAACTTCCTCGAATCCAACTTCTCTGATCATCAGATCGTCTGATCTTCCTGCCGAAGCTTCGTCAACGTCTCCGCTTTAATTTCCCAAAATCTGATGGAGCTCGAACCACCAGAGGCGCCGTGATGATTGAAATTCCGACCATTCGAAAACTAGGGCTAAAATCGAAATCAAACTCCTACCATCGCCATAGTGAATTATTATTACTTCTAATATTTTTCTCAGATTCTCTGATCATCCATCATCCTCCAGCCTTAACCACGACCTCAATTCATCTCGCGATTACCAGAAATCAACATAAACCCATTTCACGTTCAACTTCCTAATGCTCTAGATTTACCCAATTAAAAATCGTGATTTTTCTTTCAAAAATCATTAATTTGTATAAGAAATCTGTTTATAACCCTGAATTTATAAATTAAAATACTTGAGATTTCACTTGAGTAAACATGCACTGTTATTCTCTGGTTTCTAGAGACATTCATATGTATTTTTAACTTAATTAAATTTTTAATCACTAACCCATAGTTAAACAAACAATTATTGTTTGAATCTGAAGTCCTAATAAAGATCAGATAAGTAATAAATGGAATTTTGATTAAAATTTTAGCTTCTGAACTAAGAACAGGCAGAAACAGATACAACTACAAACATGCATCCATACATCCATATATATACATAGAAATTTCAATCATACAATACACATTTTAATCCAGAATTTCACATGCAAACAGATACTCATATATTTAATTTTTAAGAAGAAAGTTACTCACATGTTTGAAAGATGAAGAACAGAGCTTCTCCTCTGAAACAGTTTTGAAAAGTGATCTTTAAAACTTTTTAAACTTAGAATGCTTGTTAGAAAACTTGCATGCATGCTTTGATTATTTAGGTGTGTTGCTAGATCCAAATTAACTTGCTTCCAGACTTTGAAAAGATGCAGGCTACAGACTTGATTCCAGATTAAAGAAATTGCAGTCTTTTGATTTTGATAGTGGATTACAGAATTTGAAGAAATGTTGCAGGCTTTAGTTTGATTTGAAAAATGCATTACAGATCTTTGTTTGAGGAATTTTGTTTTGAGGAATGTTAATTTCAGATTTTCTTTTGAGAGGAGGATTTAGTTTGAGGAATTTGTTACAGATTGTTTTTGGGGAATATTCAGGCTGAGAGTTTTTTTTCTTTGAATTCAAGAAGATAGAAAAATAAATATAGATGAGAACATATGTTTATATAGATTAAAATGATTTATCAAATAAAAGAAAAACAAAAATGCAAGACTTTGACATTTGTCATTCTCATTGCTTTATTAGTGTACACATGTTATTACATGGCCTTAAAGATTTACACTTGTCTTTTTAAGTAATTCATATTTATTTAAATGTAAATAAAAAGCCTTTCTTATTTATTAAATACTTATGTATATATATATAAAGTATTTTAAAGAAAATAAAACCAATTATATATATATAAAAAAGCTTGTCCATATATTTTAAAATCCAAAACTATTTAAAATCTTACCTCTTTTGAATTTCAAATTTAATTTAAATTCAAATGCAAATTATATTTAAAAATCCAATTTAAAGTTAATTTTAAACAATACATTCAATTTGAAATAACAAATCCTATTTTACATTAAAATCTATTTATTTAAAAACAATACACTATTAATATTGTTTGAAAATAACTCATTTATCAATTTTAAAATAATTTATAAAAGAGATTATAAATTATCACTATTACTAATTGAATTAACATATCATATGCAGATTATATTTTAAACATATATACATTCTTAAATCATATTTATTAAGCAATATTTAAAAAGAAATAAAATAAATCTTATTATAATTCTTATTTTAAACCATATAGTTATTTTGTTTAAATAGCTTTGAAAAGCTAATATTAAATAAATCATAATTTCCAAACTATAAGAATATACATTAGAAATTTAAAACAAGATTTCATTTATTAACTTTCAAATCAAAGGCAATCTATTTACAATATATACTTATCTATAATAATCATTTTATTAACTTATAAAAGATAAAATTCACCAATTAAATATTTATTTAATTAGATTATTAAATCAATTCAAATATTTATTATCAAAAATTATCAATCAATTTAATTATTTAAACAGATTATTAAATTGATATTGCCCCAAATTTCCGGGATATTACAGAAAGTATTCGGTTTGAAAATGAAATCTTATATATAATTGCTTTATATAAGTATGATATTTGAAATTGATTTGAAAGGGTACTATATGATACATATTTTCGAAATAAAGATATGGAAAGTGCCTTCTGCTTGATATCCTCTTTGTGGCCACATTTTGGATTCATTCTATCGATATTATTCTCTCTGATTTGGGTTTTCCGGATATGAAACTCGAGTGTCCTTCGAATTCCATGGCGTTACCCATGGTATTAAGAACTCGACTGTATAGCGTAATTCGCAAGGCAGTGATCACTTAAAAGGTACAGATGTTTCCTGGGGGATCCAGGCGTAACCATTGTGTATCTGCGATCTATGGTCGTTTTGGTAGCATAATCCACAAGGCAGAGATTGCTTAAAGGGTACGAATGTTTCCTGGGGGATCCAGGCGTAACCATTTTGTATCCACGGTCTATACGTTTTTGTTTATTATGGAGAAATTCACAAGGCGGTGATTGCTATAAGGTACAGATGTTTCTTGGGGGACCCAGGCGTAACCATTGTGTATCTGCGATCCATGATTTGATTCGGTTGATTTGTTTGGATTATACTTTCCATATCAATTTTGAAGGTTTTCGAGTATTTTTCACTGGGTATTGAAACAGGTCAACTAAGTACTTAGAGAATTCTAGCTTTGTGCCTGATCAACGCATGGCCAGAGCCTACAAGAATGAGGATAAACCTGTTAAGACATTAAGTTATAAAAGTATTTTGATAAAGTATTATATAAAGGATATTTTGATCATTTTTCTCAATTCTAAATACTTTAAAATGTTTAAAATATTGTTTATGCATGTACAACATGGTTTAATAGTAAATTATTAGTGGTGTAAATATTTGAGAAGTTATTTATTAAATAAAACATATTTAAAGTAAATGATTATTGATTTATTAATAATGTTTGAAAAGTATCTTGAGATAAAACTAATAAATTTATAAATAATGGATTTAAGGTTTTCAATAGCTTCTTTGTAAATATAAGTAATGATGTAAATAATCATTTTCAAATAGTTTACATATATTTATAAAGATGTTATTTAAATATTTGAATGGTATTTATACATGAAGCAAGGAATTTTACAAATGAATTTTTTTTTGAAAAGTATTAAAGTATTAAAGATGGTTGATTTGCAAATGAAGCTTTCAAATGAATATTTCAAGTAAAATTTATATAAGTTTCTTTGAATGTATAATTTAAAGATATTATATAAATGAAAAAAAAATGATTTGCGAAGTTTATTTATAGTAATATACTTGACAAATAAATGTGAATCTCTATTTTGGAAGTATAATTTGGAATATTTACTTGATTTCAAAGTACTAATAGTAAATTTATCGATTTATTTACTGTTTGAATTTTTGTATTAAACCATAATAAATGTTTTTCCATGATTTGAATATTCATTTTTAAAACAAGTGTGTAAAATTAATTATGAAGAGATGAAATTTTGTACATTGATTTAGAAATTTAATGTAAGATTTGAGTATACTATTAGTTTCAGTTTAATAATCTTGAGTTTATACTTATTTTCAAAATGATGAGTCTAATAAATCTTCGAATTTAAGGAACTTTATTTTAAAAGCTTATTATAGTGTTTTGATATAAATTTCTAACATTGTTTTAGACTTTTGAAAAACCTTTACATACTGCTATGAGGATGTTTTAAATATATATTATATTTTTACTAAGTGAATAAGGTTAAATGTTTTAATTGAATTTTTAGAGATATTGAAATATTTCCTTTCTCTTCAAGGGCAAATACCAAAAACTTAAATTTTTATTCAATAACCGAATTAGGTTATAAACTTAAGTAAGGCAGTAGAAGCTTAAGTTATATTTTTTGAAATGATTCATTAATGACTTAAATCCTTAATGGAAAACAAATTATGTAAGAGATTGATCTCTATATAAATAAATGAATGGAAAAGTAAATAATGAGAAGAAAAAAACCCAATAGAATAAACTAAAGTAAATTAAAATTAGAATTTCGATTATTGTAATGGAATAAAATTTTAACTATTTAATAATTGGAACTTCTAATGTTGAAAGTAAGAAATTAAATACTAAGTTATAAATGAAATATACAAGGAATTTGAAATTTGTAACTTGTAAACAAAAAGGATATGAAAATAAGAAATGATAACTATTGAACGTTTATTTACTAAAATGAAATAAGATAAACTTGTGTAACTTTCAATTACATTCCTAGAAACATATATATATAACTTACCAGAATATTAATAGTTGTAATGTTAAATAAGAATATGTAAGTGAATATTATACAAGAAAAACTTAAATAATGAAAGTGTTCAATGAAATTTACTTTTATAAATAAGAAATTTGATATGAAACAGTTATAAACCTGAGTTATAATTGTAGTGATACTTAATAAAATGAAATAGAAAGTGAATATTGTAAGCAAAGAATTATGAACTTAAGTTAATGTTTGAAGCTATTGATAATTAAAGTAAATAATTAAATGAATACTATATTAAATTTAATGATTGTAACTTTAGAAATGGTTGATTACTTTGATCCCTTGTGAAAATTGTAGCTTGTTTGCAAAGATTGTTGTTATGTTGTATTGATTTATTTTGATTTTATGTGATGATGGTATGCTTTTGGTTGAAAGTGATTGTTGTTATGTTATGTTTGTTTGTTATTAATTTAAAACAATATAATCATTTCACTTCTATATAATTATTAACCACTTTGGATTATATAAGTGGAATATAGGTTATGGAAGCAATTTCTACTGCTTTTGGTTTCATAAAATAAACATTATTTGCCCGACAAATAGGTACGTTCTCGGATTACGGTTTTCTAGCGATATTATATTGTTTCTCCCGCTGTTGGGATATATTATTTTGAAAATATATGATATATTTTGTTATTTTGATATTATGATTTCTCCGGAGCCTCTCCGTACAAAGGAGACTCTGCCGAAATTTTTCGTGAATTTTAGACTTGGAAATTTTTGTGAAATGTTTTCCAAACTTTTGTTAATTTGAATATAAAAGGATTTAATTGTTTATAAATTAGTATATTTTATTTAAATTATTTATTATGTAAATAAATTGTTTACAAATTTTATATTTTGAATAAGATATATTGATTACTTAATTCCTTCTTTTCCCTTCTTTTTTTCTTTTCGAGGACGAAAAGTTTTGAGGGGGGGGAGTGTAACGACCCATAATTTTCGACAATTAAAAATAGTAAATTTAATAAGATTTTTGTAATTAAATGTTGGAAGACATTAAAATTTAAGATTTATAATTGGAATAATACTAAAATGAAATGCAACGATGTTAATTAAAACTAATTATTAACAATTTGAATGGAATTCCAATTAATTGAAATAGTGTAAGGTTATACTTAGTTATAAAGTGAACATAGGAAAAAGAATGTAAATATTGAATTCATTAATAAAATAATATATTGTTAATGGAAATTGAATAAAATTAGTGTTATGAAAGAAATGGTAACATTTGTTTGTAAGTAATAAACTTATAAATGTAATTAAAGGCTAATGGTGACAATTATTATATATATTACCTATTTATTTAGTCCATTAAATTTAATTGGAAATAAATGGCAATTAATTCCCTTAATTAGTGCAGTTAATGCAGGTTTAATTGATAATGGTAAAAAGGTTGATTCTATACAATGTAACCAATGTAAATTTTTATCATAGTATGACCGTTGATTTGAATAAAAGGATGGGAATCAGTTTACTCAAATTTATTGGAATTTGAAATTTTAATAAGTAAATTTATTACAATCAATGAAATAAAAGGTTACGTAAATGAAAGGTAAGATGAAATGATAAAATACTGATGTAATGGAAGATATAACAATGTTGACTATGTATGTAAGGTAATAATTGATTTAATAAAAGAATGAAACCAAGGTAAATAAATTAATTGAGACTTTAATTATAATTAATGTGTGAAATTGACCAAAATTCAATAAAATGGAAATATAGTAATTAATACAAATGAAGGATGGAAATTGGAGTATATTAACGTAATGAAATGTAAAACAAATGTTAACTATGTTATTAGATCATAAGTTTGGACCATAAATAAAATTCTAAAACAACAAACTACAATGAAGCAATGAAGTGGAAGGTTCTAACGCATATTAGAATATAATTTAATAACAGGAATTGGAATAATAAATGTCAGTTTTAATAATGAGTTAAATGAATATTGATTGATAGAGAAAAAACATTCATTTAGTATGTGATTTAATGCTTGCTGGATACTGTAATTTTATAAATGTGTTTGTATGACTATAAATAAGGATTACAATGTTAACATTTTATTTAATTGATTTCATCAATTATGGTCTGTTTTGAAGTGGAAGATTAAAATTAATTGGAATTTTTTTTATTGAAATCTTTCAATTGAAAAAGGAAAAAAAAACAAAGTGAAATTAATAAATTTAATGTAAGAATGTTTTCGTTTGGAATGTACATTATTAGGAAATATAAGAATGGATTTAATATTGTATAAGTTGATCATTTTAGAATATAAGAATGTTTACATTTATGAATTGCAAGTAACGAATAAGCATTTAAGGAAAATAAAAGAATGTTTGAGGAAAATAAAGTGAACATTTCCATTCTGAATATAAATATGACGTTGTAAAAAGAGAAAATTAAATTTTTTAAAAACAACATTTTACGGTAGTTAAATAGCAGGCATAGGTTGCACGGAAGTGATTTTATTGCTAACATTGAAATTTAAAATAAATTAAATATTTGAGTTCATAGTTAATTGTTGAGAAAAATGTTGTTTTTAAAATTTGAATTTTTAAATCATGGTTCATATTTTATTTTATGTAGCGACGGTCCCCGTTATGTAAATTGGTGTGTTCAGATTTAGTTATGTTGTGGTAATTAAATCTTTAATGAATGTCAAATTTTGTATGTTTGGGTTTAACAAAATTAATTGAGTGAACAAATGTTTTGAAATTTGAATTCCAAAAGTTTGTTTTATAGAGTAGAGTTGGTCCATTCATTCCCTTTCTAATTAATAATTGTAATAATCCCGGATTTTAACTAAGTTTAAATTGATAATTAATTTAATTTTTGAATAAAAATTGTGAAATTTATTGGTAAATCGATTTGAGTTTCTCCAAATTCAAATAAAATATGTGTTAAATCATTTGAATTTAAATAAGTAAGTGGTTTAAAAATAATTTAAATTTATAAATAGATATATATAAGATAAATTATAAAATATAAAGTAAACACATCAGCTGAAATCTAACAACATATTAAAATAGAAATTTATTTATATTATAAAGTAATATTACAAAGCATAAGACAAAAGAAAGAAATATGTTCATAGAAAAAAATGAAGTATAAGTATGTACACTTGTAAAAGAAAAGAAAAATATGTATGTATTAGCTTGCAAAAGAAGACACTAATATATATTCAAGAATGAAACAAAAAAAAATAATATAAATATCTATGTACGCGCAAATAAGGATAAGTATGTAGATTTGTACATGGCAATTAATGCTAGCCACAATATGTATCTATCAGCCACCATAGGAAAGTAGAAAATATCACCTTAGTCAAACAAAGAGAAAAAAATCTCTGATCAAAGAAATATTTTGTACCAGTTAATACCTGTACCTGTAAAACTCTATTCTATATATTCTTCTTATTCTATTTTCGTTCATAAAACAAATGCAAACCATTTTCAAGTTTCGAATCACCAACTGTAGTTCATTTTCAAATCAAAGCCTGCAAAGCTTCTTCTTCAACCTGAGATTTTCTAATGTCAGCATCTTTTCAAAACTAAAGCAAGCAAACATGTAAACTTATTTTCAAAAACAAGAACAAGCCTGCATGCAAACCTGAGACAAACACTCAAGTTTTTTTATCAAAGGGCATTTCAGTTTTGAAGAGATTCAAAAGTTTTCAATACTGTTTCAAAAAGGGATGCTCTGTTTATCATCTTTCACTGGTGAGTAACATCACTTTTATAAGTTTAAGTATTTGAATCTGTTGCATGATAATTGCTGTGTTAAGTATGTATTATGTGTATATATATATCAGTAGATCTTATGTGTGAATATGAATGGATATATGTGTACATGTGTTGTCTCTGTATTACACTGTTTAGTTTACAGGTTCAAGAATTTTTCAAAATCCATTATTACATGACTTAAGCTATGATAGTGTTTAAGATGTAAACAAAAATTGTTTGTCTAGTCATGAATTAAAGTTTCAAAATTCATTTAAGTGAAAATAAATTTGGGAGTTTCTCTGTAAACCATAAGAACAGGGTAGCATTAATTATGTCAAGAATTCAAGTATCCTAATTCAATGATTTAGGTATATGATCTGAATCCTAAACTTAAAACTTGATTTTTAAAACTAAAATCATAATTTCTAGTAATGAAATATGGTTGCAGTTCTGGGTTGAACAGAAAATGGAAATTGGGTGGTTTCTAGTGATCCACTTGCTTTGGGAAGTCGGGGTTCTTCCTGGAGGTGGAAGAGTGCTAGGTGGATTGACCACTGTGGCGGCGGCGGTAGATGATTCAAGTTTGTAATCCTAGTTTTAACTAGGTCGAGTAAATTGATCACCGCGACATATAGGGTTGATCGAGTGCAACGAAACTCTGGGTAATGGAAGCTTGGGTATTGGTGATGGTGTGGCCGGAGTTTCAGAATCGCTGGTGGTCGGAGGATCGTGGACGAGATGATTCCAGGTTTCATGGTTGTTCCAGTTTTTTTTGTTTTAAGACTCGATTTTGATTTCGAGTTTGTTGTGATGATTTGATGGTCGTGATGGTGTGCGAGGTTGATTTCTGATGTGATGAAGCTAGCGTGGTTGACCGGTGATGGTCAGAGCCACCGTGCACCTGCACGGTGCACTTTGTTTTCTGATGATCTGGGTTGAAGCAGGAGAAGGGTATTTGAGTTGCTCGAATTTTTAGCGTGGGTTACTCGAAGTAATGTGAGGTGGGACTCGAAGTCTTTGAAGGGTTGGCTCGGGTAGATTTCTGGTTACAGGTTTTAGAAAACCTATCTGTCTAAATTTTATAATGAAAAGCAAGATTTAAACTAGTTTTAAAATCAGTTTAAGTATAGATTCAAATCTAAATTTGTATTTTAGTTTGAAATGAAATATAGTTTTTAAAATTTAAAATGTTTTAAACAACTTTGAATGTTTAATGCATAGTCTAAATAGTTTGGATTTAAAAATGAATTTGGTTTCAAATTCGTTTAAACTTCTTTTATAAGGTAAGTATTCTTTAACATGAGATTTTAAAGGTTTTTAAATTGTGTTTTAAACTTTGTTAAGTTAAAGTGGTATTCATTTTAAATCTTAAATTTAAAATGAAATTTAAAAAGTAAATTTAAAGGTAAATTGTTTTTAAATACTTTGTTAATGATAATTCAATCATAAGTAAGAATAAAGTTTTATCTTAAAATTAATTAGGATTTGAGATTCATTAAATTATTAAGGTAATTAAAATGGATAATTAATTTATTTAAATTAATTAATGATTTGGATAATTAATTTAGTAATTAAGGGTTTTAAATTAATTAATTAAGGGTTAAGATTAATTAGGAATAATTAATTAAGAATCATTAATTAGATAAGATTAGATTATAAATTAATGATTAAAGATTAATTAATCAAGTAATTTAAAGATTAATTAAGTTACAATTAACACTTAATTTATTAAATAATTAGGATTGATCAATGAGTTATTAATAATTAATCAATTTTGATTAATAATGATTAATGTAAGTAATTTCTTTAGCAAAGTAATTAAAGAATTGTTATTAGTTAATGAAGGTCATTAACTAAGATTATTTAAATAATTAGTTAATGTGATTAATCTTAATAATAAATTAGATTAATTAATTAACAATAATCATTTATAAAATTGTGTAAGTGTAATTACTTTATGGAAGTAATTAAGAAATTAATTGCTCATTGTAATTAATTGAGTTTAATTTAATTAATTTAAGTTAACTATGGTCAAATATTGTGTACTGGATTGATATTTCTGATATGTGATTGTGATGCTATGTAATGCGAATTGCTTTGTGCTGAATTGTGATTTATGATTTGTTTCTGTATTTATGTGAAAACCCTTTGGACCCGTAAAACGGCATTTGTATTTCGATGCGACAGGGAGTCGAATTCCAGTTTGTTATCCGAAACCCACATCGAATCGTAATGATGAATCCTTGTGATTGATAAATTGACTTTATCTGTGAATCTGTGAATGAAGATAAGCGTTATAAATCATACCGCTTATCGATATTGATATGATTGAATCTGTGATGATTGAATGATGTTGCACTATTGTATTAAACCCCTGGACTACACCATACACACACAAATATGGACTTCATGAGGAAATCGATTAAATTACAGATTTTTGAAATGGTTTTAAAAAAAATTAAATTTGAATTCAAATGGGTTGGACATGGAATTGGGTTAAATGTGAAAAGCTTTGGAAAAGGAGTTTTGAGGATAAAGTTATTTTGGATAACTTCATAAAGTTTTGAAATTTAAAATGGTTGAACCTTGTTATGAAATTGAAGAGGATTTTAAATGGTGTATCTTTTATATATAAAAGATTTGAAATGAAAAATGGTTTTCCAAGTTATGAATGAATCTTTTTGAAAGCTATGAATTAAATCTTGATTTAAAGATTTGATGAGTTAATCCAATTTGAAAGGGAAATTGTGTTGAAAAGAATATGTATCAATCTTTGTTAAAGATTGGTATACTTTGTTTTCAAATTAAAAAAAAGGGTCTTAAAAGTGTATCCTTTCTATGAAAGATTTGAAACGGAAATTGGTTTGAAATCTGTGAATGAATCTTTGTCAAAAGATTGGTGTACTTTGTGAAATGGATCTTTTCGTTTAAAAGATTGAAAATGGTAATTTGTTTAAACCATTTGAAGAAAAGTTTTGGGTAATAAGTTGTGACTTAACTGAAATCCCAATATCCATATGTTTTAAAATATTGCGCTCACTATTCGGTTTAGCCGGGAGAGGACTTTGTGTCATATAATCCATTCTAAATAGTGATACGACGTAAATGAATAGCATTTGAAGACCGATGTTGAAGACCGATGTTGAAGACCGGGTGTTTGCGAGAACGATAGGATAACCTATCGATTGTCTCTGCACTTAGTTGCTCTAGTATAGAGACCTCCATATGTGATGGGAAGTCCGATCGGGATTGTGAATACCCGGATTGCAAGGGCTTCTTTGGAAGTGCCTTCGATTCTGTTCGAACCCGGAACAGATTTGTATGGTTGCATGTCTGACATTACACTTTGAGATATAAAGCAGATTTCTTTCAAATATATTTCTGTTTGGTGGCGGAGATTTATTCTCTTAGCTTAACACCCTTCTCTGAGACATATGAGCTCAGAGGTTATGTAGTTGAAGGTTATCAGTGATATACCCCCAAATTCGTAATGTGGCATGCTGAGTGCTGATGTGTGTTGTTGATAATTTGTTGATCATTTGTTGATCAAAGCATGGCTTTGTGAAGAAGCGTAGCTTTGGGGAAGAGACTGCATCAGGACCTCACACCCCGAAAATGGTCGAAACAGGAAAAATGCGGCAAGTTTATAAGGGTCGCGCCCTTTAGTGTATGTCATTTCCTTCTAGAAAAAGGTGGTATCAGGTATGGAGCCCTGATATTTAACCTATGTGGTTGCTGCAATCTCATTTTTGTGTGGTTGTTGCTTTGTTGAGGCGCCTCGGATAAAGGTCGCAAACGATCGGGGGATGGCATATTCATGTAGTAGTTACCTAGTTACAGAGATAACCCGGCCTTGTGTTGGCAAAGAGCTGGTTAAGTTCTCGGGACGTCCTTCCAGAGGTGTACCCATGTGGTAATAGAAAGTTCCTTAGCCTGACCATTTGTTGGAATTCTAAAGAAACAATACGAGCCCTTTACGGTTTTATTTTTATAACCTGCTATGGAATGTGGCAGTAACCTGCTATTGAACATTGTAGCTATAGTACGCATACAATAATGGTTGTATGTTGGCTAAGATTAATATTATATTTTCGAAATGTTTTCACACTAGGCACTAATGATAAAAAAAAGTTTTTTCTTGTATCAAGCATGTTTGACTATCAAAAGGAGAAATCTCCTCCAATTCTGCGTTTGCATTGTGTGTGTGGCGGGAGGCTTTATGGTAGTTTCATTTTCCAAAATGCATATCGGATTTCTCTTATGAACTTTTTTTTATTTTAAACAACTGTTTTGTTACTCATACCAGTCCCATGACTGACTTGGAGTTTATTGTTCCCTTTCTAAACTCTGGGTGCCCGCAATTTTCCACACGGGCAGTCTAGAGTTGGGTTTTTCAGATAATCAGGTTTAGTAGATTATCGGGAGCTAGTTCGGTTTTTGGAGTTCACGGACGACCGACGTTGCTTATCTTGGTGCAACGTGATGGTGGTTTGAGCTTGATGTTGAAATTGTTGGACGCATTCTCTTTTAAAGATCATTTGGAGTATCACTTCTGTTGTTTCCGCTGTAACATTATTTTTCTCTGATATTCTTGTATCATATAGATATCATTGTTGTATATCATTTTGGATATGGTATTCATTGGAGTTTTATGTGATATTATCCATTTCTTTCTTCCGCTGTGTTGTTATACTTAACGTGTTATAAGCTCTGGCGAGCCAGATTCGGTGTTTGAATCTGTGGCATTCGAGTACAAGTGAAGTACGGGTGCCGATTTTCGAAGGCCGAGTCAGGACCGTCACATTTGGTATCAGAGCTAAGGTTGAACTTTAGCTATGGAGTATAACACATTAAGTAACTCATTAGAGATAGGGTGAAGTATACCCTAGAATGAATATCCCTAAGATATCTGTTCGAACGCCTCAGTAAATTCTCTTACTATCTACTGATAGTAAGTATGAGTGCAAGAAGAAGATGAGATAAGGGACAGGGGAATACGACTATAAATGGTCAATACCCTGTAACAACAAGGAAACAATCTTTTCTCTATCAATCTCTTTTGTTCAACATCTCTTTTCAATTCTTCGATGGTTTCTGGTAGATCCAGGAAGAAGATTTGATATATTTGCATGGGACATAAACTCCAAATAGGTCAGAATTGTTTGTTTGGATGAATTGGTTGCTTTGGTTGCTATAGTTGATAGGTATACTTTAGTTTCTAAACTAAAAGTTTTGAAATTGTATCCATATATCTGTCTATTTTTGGGTCCCAATATATTCTACGAATGGTTAGTTATCCCTTCGGACTAACCGATGCCCCCGCATACTTCATAGATCCGGATAACCCGAGTATCTTGTGAAAAAAATTAAAAGATTCATTCTCGTGTCTATTATTGATATTCTGATTTGGTAAGCCAAATGCAGAATAGATGCTCAGTTTGATTTGATGAAACATTCTTCATCTATTCTTTTGTTGTCTCCCTACTTTCAAATTTCGAGGACGAAATTTCTTAAGGGGGGAATCTGTAATGATCCCGGATTTTAACTAAGTTTAAATTGATAATTAATTTAATTTTTGAATAAAAATTGTGAAATTTATTGGTAAATCGATTTGAGTTTCTCCAAATTCAAATAAAATATGTGTTAAATCATTTGAATTTAAATTTTAAGTAAATGGTTTAAAAATAATTTAAATTTATAAATAGATATATATAAGATAAATTATAAAATATAAAGTAAACACATCAGCTGAAATCTAACAACATATTAAAAAAGAAATGTATTTATATTATAAAGTAATATTACAAAGCATAAGACAAAAGAAAGAAATATGTTCATAGAAACAAATGAAGTATAAGTATGTACACTTGTAAAAGAAAACAAAAATATATATGTATTAGCTTGCAAAAGAAGACACTAATATATATTCAAGAATGAAACAAAAAAAATTATAAATATCTATGTACGAGCAAATAAGGATAAGTATGTAGATTTGTACATGGCAATTAATGCTAGCCACAATATGTATCTATCAGCCACCATAGGAAAGTAGAAAATATCAGCTTAGTCAAACAAAGAGAAAAAAATCTCTGATCAAAGAAATATTTTGTACCAGTTAATACCTGTCCCTGTAAAACTCTTTTCTATATATTCTTCTTATTCTATTTTCGTTCATAAAACAAATGCAAACCATTTTCAAGTTTCGAATCACCAACTGTAGTTCATTTTCAAATCAAAGCCTGCAAAGCTTCTTCTTCAACCTGAGATTTTCTAATGCCAACATCTTTTCAAAACTAAAGCAAACAAACATGTAAACTTATTTTCAAAAACAAGAACAAGCCTGCATGCAAACCTGAGACAAACACTCAAGTTTTTTTTATCAAAGGGCATTTCAGTTTTGAAGAGATTCAAAAGTTTTCAATACTATTTCAAAAAGGGATGCTCTGTTAATCATCTTTCACTGTTGAGTAACAGCACTTTTATAAGTTTAAGTATTTGAATCTGTTGCATGATAATTGCTGTGTTAAGTATGTATTATGTGTATATATATATCGGTAGATCTTATGTGTGAATATGAATGGATATATGTGTACATGTGTTGTCTCTGTATTACACTGTTTAGTTTACAAGTTCAAGAATTTTTCAAAATCCATTATTACATGACTTAAGCTATGATAGTGTTTAAGATGTAAACAAAAATTATTTGTCTAGTCATGAATTAAAGTTTCAAAATTCATTTAAGTGAAAATAAATTTGGGAGTTGCTCTGTAAACCATAAGAACAGGGTAGCATTAGTTTTGTCAAGAATTCAAGTATACTAATTCAATGATTCAGGTATATGATCTGAATCCTAAACTTAAAACTTGATTTTTAAAACTAAAATCATAATTTCTAGTAATGAAATATGGGTGTAATTCTGGGTTGAACAGAAAATGGAAATTGGGTGGTTTCTGGTGATCCACTTGCTTTGGGAAGTCGGGGTTCTTCCTGGAGGTGGAAGAGTGATCGGGAAGTAGGGGAAAATTGTCAGCTAGGTGGATTGACCACTGTGGCGGCAGCGGTAGATGATTCAATTTGTAACCCTAGTTTTAACTATGTCGAGTAAATTGATCACCGCGACATATAGGGTTGATCGAGTGCAACGAAACTCTGGGTAATGGAAGCTTGGGTATTGGCGATGGTGTGGCCGGAGTTTCAGAATCGCTAGTGGTTGGAGGATCGTGGACGAGATGATTCCAGGTTTCATGGTTGTTCCAGTTTTTTTTTGTTTTAGGACTCGATTTTGATTTCGAGTTTGTTGTGATGATCTGATGGTCGTGATGGTGTGCGAGGTTGATTTCTGATGTGATGAAGCTAGCGTGGTTGACCGGTGATGGTCAGAGCCACCGTGCATATGCATGGTGCACTTTGTTTTCTGATGATCTGGGTTGAAGTAGGAGAAGGGTATTCGAGTTGCTCGAATTTTTAGCGTGGGTTACTCGAAGTAATGTGAGGTGGGACTCGAAGTCTTTGAAGGGTTGGCTCAGGTAGATTTCTGGTTACAGGTTTTAGAAAACCTGTCAGTCTAAATTTTAAAATGAAATTTAAAATGGAAAGCAAGATTTAAACTAGTTTTAAAATCAGTTTAAGTATAGATTCAAATCTAAATTTGTATTTTAGTTTGAAATGAAATAAAGTATTTAAAATTTAAAATGTTTTAAACAACTTTGAATGTTTAAAGCATAATCTAAATAGTTCGGATTTAAAAATGAATTTGGTTTCAAATTCGTTTAAACTTCTTTTATAAGGTAAGTATTCTTTAACATGAGATTTTAAAGGTTTTTAAATTGTGTGTTAAACTTTGTTAAGTTAAAGTGGTATTCATTTTAAATCTTAAATTTAAAATGAAATTTAAAAAGTAAATTTAAAGGTAAATTGTTTTTAAATACTTTGTTAATGATAATTCAATCATAAGTAAGAATAAAGTTTTATCTTAAAATTAATTAGGATTTGAGATTCATTAAATTATTAAGGTAATTAAAATGGATAATTAATTTATTTAAATTAATTAATGATTTGGATAATTAATTTAGTAATTAAGGGTTTTAAATTAATTAATTAAGGGTTAAGATTAATTAGGAATAATTAATTAAGAATCATTAATTAGATAAGATTATAAATTAATGATTAAAGATTAATTAATCAAGGAATTTAAAGATTAATTAAGTTACAATTAACACTTAATTTATTAAATAATTAGGATTGATTAATGATTATTAATAATTAATCAATTTTGATTAATAATGATTAATGTAAGTAATTTCTTTAGCAAAGTAATTAAAGAATTGTTATTAGTTAATGAAGGTCATTAACTAAGATTATTTAAATAATTAGTTAATGTGATTAATTTTAATAATAAATTAGATTAATTAATTGATGATAATCATTTATAAAATTGTGTAAGTGTAATTACTTTATGGAAGTAATTAAGAAATTAATTGCTCATTGTAATTAATTGAGTTTAATTTGATTAATTTAAGATAACTATGGTCCAATATTGTGTATTGGATTGATATTTCTGATATGTGATTGTGATGTTATGTAATGCGAATTGCTTTGTGCTGAACTGTGGTTTATGATTTGTTTCTGTATTTATGTGAAAACCCTTTGGACCCGTAAAACGGCATTTGAATTTCGATGCGACAGGGAGTCGGATTCCAGTTTGTTATCCGAAACCCACATCGAATCGTAATGATGAATCCTTGTGATTGATAAATTGACTTTATCTGTGAATCTGTGAATGAAGATAAGCGTTATAAATCATACCGCTTATCGATATTGATATGATTGAATCTATGATGATTGAATGATGTTGCACTATTGTGTTAAACCCCTGGACTACACCATACACACACAAATATGGACTTCATGAGGAAATCAATTAAATCACAGATTTTTGAAATGGTTTTAAAAAAAATTAAATTTGAATTCAAATGGGTTGGACATGGAATTGGGTTAAATGTGAAAAGCTTTGGAAAAGGAGTTTTGAGGATAAAGTTATTTTGGATAACTTCATAAAGTTTTGAAATTTAAAATGGTTGAACCTTGTTTTGAAATTGAAGAGGATTTTAAATGGTGTATCTTTTATATATAAAAGATTTGAAATGAAAAATGGTTTTCCAAGTTATGAATGAATCTTTTTGAAAGCTATGAATTAAATCTTGATTTAAAGATTTGATGAGTTAATCCAATTTGAAAGGGAAATTGTGTTGAAAAGAATATGTATCAATCTTTGTTAAAGATTGGTATACTTTGTTTTCAAATTTAAAAAAGGGGTCTTAAAAGTGTATCCTTTCTATGAAAGATTTGAAACGGAAATTGGTTTGAAATCTGTGAATGAATCTTTGTCAAAATATTGGTGAACTTTGTGAAATGAATCTTTTTGTTTAAAAGATTGAAAATGGTAATTTGTTTAAACCATTTGAAGAAAAGTTATGGGTAATAAGTTGTGACTTAACTGAAATCCCAATATCCATATGTTTTAAAATATTGCGCTCACTATTCGGTTTAGGCGGGAGAGGACTTTGTGTCATATAACCCATTCCGAATAGTGATACGATGTAAATGGATAACATTTGAAGACCGATGTTGAAGACCGGGTGTTTGCGAGAACGATAGGATAACCTATCGATTGTCTCTGCACTGAGTTGCTCCGGTATAGAGACCCCTATATGTGATGGGAAGTCCGATCGGGATTGTGAATACCCGGATTGCAAGGGCTTCTTTGGAAGTGCCTTCGATTCTGTTCGAACCCGGAACAGATTTGTATGGTTGTATGTCTGACATTACACTTTGAGATATAAAGCAGGTTTCTTTCAAATACATTCATGTTTGGTGGCGGAGATTTATTCTCTTAGCTTAACACCCTTCTCTGAGACATATGAGCTCAAAGGTTATGTAGTTGAAGGTTATCAGTGATATACTCCCAAATTGGTAATGTGGCATGCTGATTGCTGCTGTGTGTTGCTGATCATTTGTTGATCATTTGTTGATCAAAGCATGGCTTTGTGGAGAAGCGTAGCATTGTGGACGAGACTACATCAGGACCTCACACCTCGGAAATGGTTGAAACAGGAAAGATGCGACAAGGTTATGAGGGTCGCTCCCTTTGGGGTATGTCATTTCCTTCTGGAAAAAGGTTGTATCTGGTATGGAGCCCTGATATTTAATCTATGTGGTTGCTGCAATCTCATTTCTGTGTGGTTGTTGCTTTGTTGAGGCGCCTCGGATAAAGGTCGCAAACGACCAGGGGATGGCATATTCGTGTAGTAGTTACCTAGTTACAGAGGTAACCCGGCCTTGTGTTGGCAGAGAGCTGGTTAAGTTCTCGGGACGTCCTTCCAGAGGTGTACCCATGTGGTAATAGGAAGTTCCTTAGCCTGACCATTTGTTGGAATTCCAAAGAAACAATTGCCCTTTACGGTTTTTGTTGTATAACCTGCTATGGAATGTGGCGGTAACCTGCTATTGAACATAGTAGCTATAGTAGGCATACAATAATGGTTGTATGCTGCCTAAGATTAATATTATATTTTCGAAATGTTTTCACACTTGGCACTAATGATAATAAAAAAAAGATTTTTCTCGTATTAAGCATGTTTGACTATCATAAGGAGAAATCTCCTCCAATTCTGCATTTGCATTGTGTGTGGCGGGAGGCCTTATGGTAGTTTCATTTTCCAAAAAGCATATCGAATTTCTCTTATGAACTTTTTTATTTTAAACAACTGTTTTGTTACTCATACCAGTCCCATGACTGAATTGGAGTTTATTGTTCCCTTTCTAAACTCTGGGTGCCCACAATTTTCCACACGGGCAGTCTAGAGTTGGGTTTTTCAGATAATCAGGTTTAGTAGATTATCGGGAGCTAGTTTAGTTTTTGGAGTTCATGGACGACTGACGTTGCTTATCTTTGTGCAACGTGATGGTGGTTTGAGCTTGATGTTGAAATTGTTGGACGCATTCTCTTTTAAACATCATTTGGAGTATCACTTCTGTTGTTTCCGCTGTAACATTATTTGTCTCTGATATTCTTGTATCATATAGATATCATTGTATTATATCATTTTGGATATGGTATTCATTGGAGTTGTATGTGATATTATCCATTTCTTTCTTCCGCTGTGTTGTTATACTTAACGTGTTATAAGCTCTGGCGAGCCAGATTCGGTGTTTGAATTTGTGGCATTCGTGTACAAGTGAAGTACGGGTGCCGATTTTCGAAGGCCGAGTCAGTACCGTCACAATAATTGTCACACTTTTTTTTTCATTGTTTCCTCATTTTTTCCATTACTCATTTCCATTTACATTGTCTAAAGCCTTTTCATTTCATGAACGTTACCTACTTTTCATATTTTTAATTCTTTCCTTCAACTCTTTTAATACCTACCATTTTTTAGGGTTGTTTATGTTTTTACTTTATTTCAATTCCTACTTTGTTTATATTTAGCTTTATTAACTTTTCACCAGTTTCAATCTTCATTCTTGCAGCTTCATTTCATTTTTTTAAATCTCACCTTCTGTAGCTTCATTTTTTTCTCTCTTCACCTTCCTCCTTCCTTTTTTTTCTTCATGTTTCTTCTTCAAATCTCCTTTCTCTCCTTTTTTCCAAAGTTTTTTTCTCTTTTCTTCTTCTTATTCTTCAAATCTTCTTCTTCTTTTTCAAAGCTTCCTTTTTTATCAAATCTTCTTCTCCTTTAATTTTTTTTCTTTTTCAAACCTTCCCTTCTTTCCATGTCTTTTTCTTCAAATCCAAAACTATATAATCTTCTCTCCAAAACTTTCTACAAAAAAAGATTATGATAGCAAGGAAACAAAAAAAGAGAAAGTAGTTGCAGATCCAAATCTGGCTAGAAAAAGGAAAGCAAAAAGGTGAGTGATTCAACCCACTCACGCAATACTAAAAATTCCATTGCAAGTTAAATAAAATATATGATGTGATGTATAATTTTTTTATTGTTGTTTGTTGATTTAAGTTGATATTTGAATTGATATTGAATCTGAATTGACATTTAATTTTATATTGGAATTTAATTGATAGTTAAACCCCGATATTGATAACTATTATATGTTGAAATATATTGGTTGATTTGGATGTTGTTTATAACGGTCCTGACTCGGCCTTCGAAAATCGGCACCCTTACTTCACTTGTACTCGAATGCCGTAGATTCAAACGCCGAATCTGGCTCGCCGGAGCTTATAACACAGTAAGTTTAACAACACAGCAGAAGAAAGAAATGAATGATATCATATAAAACTCTAATGAGTACAATATCCAGAAAGATATACAATAATGATATCTGTATGATACAAGAATATCAGAGACAAATAATAATGTTACAACGGAAACAACAGAAGTGATAACTCCAAATGATCTTTAAAAGAGAATGCATCCAACAACTCTAACATCAAGCTCGATCCCCCATCCCATCTCACTAAGAGAAGCAAGGTCGGTAGTGAAATCCAAAACTGAACTAGCTCTCGATAATCTACTAAACCTGATTATTTGAAAAACCCAACTCTAGACTGCCCGTGTGGAAAATTGTGGGCACCCAGAGTTTAGGAAGGGAACAATAAACTCTGGGTCAGTCATGGGACTGGTGTGAGTAACAAAAATAGTTTATCTTTAAAACAAACAACAAAAGAATTTTAAACATTGAAATCCGCAATGCTTTTTGGAAAATGAAACTACCATAAGGCCTCCCGGCACACACACAATGCAATCGCACACATGGGGGAGATTTCTCCTTATGATAGTCAAACATGCTTACTACGCAAAAATCCTTTTGATATTATTAATAGTGCATAGTGTACAAAAATCATTTTGAAAATACAATATTAATCTTAGCCAGCATAGGTACCATTATATTATGCCTGCTATAGCTGCCGCCTGAGGAGACAGGTTATACAACTGCAATCGTAAAGGGCTCATATTGTTTCTTTGGATTTCCAACAAATGGTCAGGCTAAGGAACTTCCTACTGCCACATGGGTATGCCTCTGGAGGGACGCCCCGAGAACAAACTAGCTCTCTGCCAAC
Organism: Allium fistulosum; assembly: GCA_030737815.1. Taxonomy (NCBI): domain Eukaryota; kingdom Viridiplantae; phylum Streptophyta; class Magnoliopsida; order Asparagales; family Amaryllidaceae; genus Allium; species Allium fistulosum. The sequence goes on from CM060905.1 coordinate 104,564,249, forward strand.
ACAAGGCCGGGTTACCTCTTACTAGGCAACTACTACACGAGTATGCCACCCCCCGGTCGTTTGCGACCTTTATCCGAGGCGCCTCGATCACAAAGCAACAATCACACAGTAAATGAGATTGGAGCAACCACACAGGTAAAATATCTGGGCTCCATACCATGATACCACCTTTTTCCAGAAAGAAATGACATACCCTAAAGGGTGCGACCCTCATAACCTTGCCGCATCTTTCCTGTTTCGACCATTTCTGGGGTGTGAGGTTCTGATGCAGTCTCATCCACAAAGCTACGCTTCTTCACAAAGCCATGCTTTGATCAACAAATGATCACCAACACACAGCAGCACTCAGTATGCCACACTACCAAATTGGGAGTATATCACTGATAACCTTCAACTACATAACCTCTAAGCTCGTACGTCTCTGTGACGACCGCCCATGACCCCCGCATGGAATCTAAAGATAGTGCGCTGTAAAGTGTGCCAGGCGACCATGGACGATTGTCAAGGTAAATTAAAACAACAGAATCTATCGTATTACTCACAGCGCATGGACAAAATACAATAGAACATATATGTAGTGAAGCTTCACAGAATAAAATCCCATCAATAAAACTTCATAATAGTTGAATACAAGCATCTGAATAGTCAATACAACAAGCCTCACTACATAACACTCAGAGAATACAAACAGCGGAACATCTAGTACATATAATAAGAAGATAATATGCAACCCTCCAGCTCGTCTTCGATATCAGCAACGCGGGAAGCAAGAACAGCACCTGTCACCTGCTACCTAGTCTGCCCGTCCCAAAATGGACGAACAGCCCAAGGCGATAAGAATTAAAACATAAAGCCTTGAGTTAGACAACAGTCTTAGTGAGCAGTAAATTAACTAACAACATACCAAAAGAGCATAAAGGAAAAGGAATAGGAATAAAACCCTCCCACTCCAACCTCGTTCTACAGTGATAGCCCCCAGACACACACTAAGCAAAAGCAAACATAGCAGAGCATACAATTTAAAGTAAAGCAATTATCACTCGAGTCAAGGGCGATGTTTTCCAAGCACAAACCCCCAAGGCCTAAACCAAGATCAGATAAGCACCCAGAAAACACTGCTCTTGAGACCGAATGACGATACAACCAAACATTCATGACTCTGGCTATCACTGTTATCATTGCTTCGATTTCACCGTTAATTGAATGACCGGCATATTCTTTCAGCCGTCCGTCAAGGGCTAATGGAAACCCCGATTCTAGACATTACTCCGCACGTCGTCGCAGCCCGTGCCTAGGACTATCGAATCTGCCCAGAGTACTCGACCATCAACAGTTGGCCGTTGGGACTATCGAATCTGCCCAAACGTACTCTTGCTTTGAGCATGCTAGAACCTTCAACAACGATGAGACCCAAGCCTCCTAGTCATCCTCTTCGACGACTATTCTCATATCCATTCATTATCTTCAACTCGAATCATATCACCGAGTTATCAACATGCTTGGAATGATCCCGTCTGGATTAAACCAAGTCTTCATCACATGATTGCCTCGCTTCGTCACATCCTCGCAAAGCTTCATCTCAACATCACATCATCAAATCTATGCATAAGAGCTTCATCATCCCGCTACATATGCCACGAGCAGCTTTCCCAATTCAAGAGCCTTTCTCTTAGCTTTTGAATCACCTTCGGTCTAAATCAAACCATAAATCATCTAATTCATAGCAATCAATCAAATCAAACATTAATCCAAGCAATCAAAAATTCGAATATGATCTAAGTAGGCAATTATAACAATAATGGCATTTTCATAATTAAAGAGTTGAAAGTCTAACAAGCATGAAAACATGAACAATATCTCTACAAACTTGATGAATGAACTTGCATAGGTTAACATATGATAAAATGGATGTAACATCATCATGAACAATGGATCTATATGGATCTACACTTAGGATGAAGAAAATGCATGGAAATCCCTATTTTAACACCAAATCGAGCCAACAATCCGATATACTCCTTTGGATCCGTGTGAGAGATAATCACCACTCACCAAATCACCTAAACAACCAAAAATCAACATGCTTCAGATCTGGACAGCGAAGGATCAAGCTTGATCTATCACGAATCCGCTTCAAACGAAGAAATCTCACTTCAATGGATGAAGATCTTCTACTTTAGCTCTTGGATCTTCGATTTTGATCTTCGATTTGGATGAAAGGAAGCACTAGATTAGAGTGGAGAAAAGAAGTGAAGAAGTGTAGAAGTCGAGCTCTCAAAATGGCAGCACTTCGTCGCTTCAAAATCCGGATCCCAAAAAGTGAGAAAAACCCTTCCTATTTATAGCTGAAAATACACTAAGTCGTAACTCGGCTATCTCCTAAGTCGTCTCCGACTTACGACCTAAGACACCTCCGACTTAACAAAGCCTCCAACCTAAAAGACTATGACTTAGTAAACTTTCGACATAAGACTTAGCAGCTAACCCCTAAGTCGGTTGCGACTTAACACCTGCTCCTATACGACTTAACGACTCAACTGCTATGCCATCCTACGACTCAACGACCTACGACTTAAGAATGCGCGTGACCTACGACTTAACACTTAGCAGAACCGCATCCATACGACCTATAGGTCCACGCGACTTAACAGCTCACAACTAGACACGACTTACGACTTAAGAATCACGTGACCTAACACCTAAGTCAACACGCGACCTAAGACTTAGCCAACCACTCCGACTCAGTCCACACGACCTAATACTTAACACCTTAGGTCGTCTAACGACTTAACTACTAAGTCGTTAACTAGCTTATCTCTTAGGTCGGTAAATCCCATAAGTCGCTCACTCTACTAGGTCGCCTACCCTATAAGTCGGTCAACCTCTTAAGTCGTCTAACCAACCTAACTATGCTAACCCGGTAACCGCTAGGTCGCTAACTCTACTAAGTCGGTCAGTTCTTAGGTCGCTAACCCGCCCTGCCGACCTAACACTTAACTCACCAAAACCCTTAGGTCGCTCAAACGACCTATCTTCAAACCCTTAACTCGCCAAATCCCAAAGACACTCCTATCCCCTAAGTCGTATACGACTTACGACTTACACTAAGTCGTTCACGACTTAGGACTTAGCAAATTCTGCCTAAAATCTGAAACGACTTAAAATGCTGAAAATTCCAGATTTTGACGAACTTGTCGATCTGTAAAAATACGGGTCGTTACATTCTCTCCCCCTTAGGAATTTCGCCCCCGAAATTCCAAGCAATCAAACACTATCATGTACGCCTACCATCCATAGCAACCAACAAACCATGTATCCAATTCTAGCTTAGCGTACAGAATTCTAAAACTAGAACAAGTTACAATATCGTGAGATGACACGACACCTTAGGGCCATACCTTGAAGAGTTCAGGATGAGCTGCTTTCATCCTCTCTTCCACCTCCCACGTACAGTCGTTATCATCGTCACTCCATTGTATCTTGAGCAACTTAACTACCTTCCTCCTAAGCTGTTTTGTGTCGGTTCCCACAACACGAAGCGGCTTACGAGGTCTTCTATCGACTGGATCAACTTCAAAGTCTTCACAGCTATCAGCAGAAACCACTGTACTCGAGTCGTGCACATACTTCCGTAGATATGATATATGAAAAACATTGTGCACACCCGACATCTTCTCTGGTAACTCCAATCTGTAGGCGAGCTTTCCAATTCGCTCGATGATCGGGAATGGTCCAACAAATCTCGGAGTCAATTTTCCTTTCTTCCCGAATCGAATAACATTCTTCAGTGGAGAAATCTTCACAAAAACCATATCTCCTACGTCGAATTCCAAATCCTTTCAACGCTTATCGGCATAACTCTTCTGACGGTCTTGGGCTGCCTTCATTCGTTGCCGAATGATCTCTATGCAATCCGAAGTCTGTCGAATCATCTCTGGCCCAAGCATCAGCTTTTCTCCTGCTTCTAACCAACATGTCGGAGAATTACATGGTCTTCCATACAACGCCTCATACGGTGCCATACCAATGCTTGACTGGTAACTGTTGTTGTATGAAAACTCTACCAAATGAAGGTGATCTTCCCATGATCCTCCGAAGTCCAAAACACAAGCTCTAAGAAGATCTCCCAAAACTCGGTTGACTCTCTCGGTCTGACCATCTGTTTGAGGGTGATAAGCTGTACTCAAACACAACTCGGTTCCCAAAACTTCCTGGAAGCTCTTCCAAAATCCACTAGTGAACAATGGATCTCGATCGCTCACTATACTCTTCGGAATACCATGGAATCGAACTATCCACTTCACATACAACTCAGCCAACTTTGATGCCGTCCTAGTCGATCGAACAGGAATGAATCTCGCACTCTTAGTCAAACGATCTACAATGACCCAAATACCTTCGTTTCCCGTTCTTGTTCTAGGTAATCCATCAATAAAATCCATCGATATCTTCTCCCACTTCCATGTAGGAACTTCTAATGGCTGAAGCAATCCACTTGGCTTCTTCTGTTCGGCTTTTACCAACTGGCAGTTCATACATTTGGAAATAAAATTTCCAACATCCTTCTTCATGCCTTCCCAGTAGTAGGTTCTCTTCATATCCCGATACATCTTATTTCCACCTGGATGAATTGTCAGCTTCGAGTGATGACTTTCCTTCAGAACTTCACTCCTCAATTCATCTATATCGGGAACAACTAGTCGTCCTTGTTTCCGAAGCCAACCCTCTCGATCGACCTCGAATCCTTTTCTGGATCCAATCCAAATTCAAAATCACAGATAATCTTGACAAGCTTATCGTCCCGCTTTTGGCTCTCGCCAATCCTTTCCACAAGAGAAGGTCTTATCGATAAGTTTGCCAACATCTCAGGTTCCAATTCACATCTAGGCCTGAAGTCAAATCCAGCTAAATACTCGAGATTCTTCCATTCTGAAAACATGGCTCCCAATCCTGCATGTCTTCGACTTAACGCATCGGCCACTGCGTTACCTTTTCCTGGAGTATAAGCTATACCAAAATCATATGATGCCAAAAACTCTAGCCAACGTTGCTGCCGAAGATTCAAATCCTTTTGGGAGAAAAGATACTTCAACGACCTATGATCCGTAAACAACTCAAATCGAACTCCCAATAGATAATGTCTCCACATCTTCAGAGCAAAAACAATTGCCGCTAACTCCAAATCATGAGTCGGGTAATTCCTTTCATGCGGCTTCAGTTGTCGACTGGCATACGCAACAACTTTATCCTTCTGCATCAGCACTGCTCCAAGTCCAGTACCACATGCGTCGGTGTAAACCACCATCTCATCATTCCCACTTGGAATAGTCAGAACAGGAGCACTCGTCAATCTCTCTTTCAGGATTCTGAAAGCTTGCTCACACTTAGCATCCCAACTGAACACTTGGTTCTTCTTCGTCAATCCTGTTAACGGTGCAGCTACCTTGGAGAAGTCTTTGATAAACCGACGATAATATCCTGCTAATCCAAGAAAACTTCTCACATCCGATGCATTCTTAGGTCTAACCCAATCCTGGATTGCTGCCACCTTAGCGGGATCAACCGCTATTCCATTTCCAGAAATAACATGGCCTAAGAACCTTACTTCACTCTTCCAGAAGTGACACTTCAAAAACTTAGCCTTCAGCTGATGTTTCTGCAAGGTTTCCAAAACAATACGCAAATGCGTTTTGTGCTCTTCTTCAGTTCTGGAATAAATTAGAATATCATCCACGAACACAAGTACAAACTTGTTCAACTGATCTCTGAACACTCTATTCATAAGATCCACAAAATATGCTGGCGCGTTAGTCAACCCAAACGGCATTACCAGCCACTCAAAGAAACCGGATGGTGTTCGAAAAGCAGTCTTCGGCACACTATCCTTAGCCACTCTCAACTGGTGAAATCCCGTTGCCAAATCCATCTGAGAAAACACCTTGGCTTCGTGAAGCTGATCAAACAAGTCATCTATTCTCGGCAATGGATACTTGTTCTTCTTAGTCACCTTGTTCAGCTCACGATAATCCACACACAATCTCAACGACCCATCTGCCTTGGTTGCAAACACAACTGGTGCACCCCACTCGGACACACTACGCTGAATGAATCCTTTCTGTAAAAGGTCATCAACTTGCACCCTCAACTCTTGCTGTTCCCTAGGCGCCATCCGCCTAAGAGGCATCACAACAGGTCTGGCTCCTTCAACTAGATCTATACGAAACTCGATCTCTCTATGCGGCGGCAACCCTTTGACTTCGTCAAAGACATCCTCAAATCCATTCGCGATTGGCACTAATGACAGTCCATCCCGTGGAACAACTAGCGAATACATGAAGCTCATGAAGACGCCTTCTTCATGCTTACATCGTATCACAACCTTTCGCCCCTCCACATTCTCGACCGTCACTTCCAACCTTTCGCAATCAACCTTAGCCGCATACTTCCTAAGCCAGTCCATACCCAAAATAATTCCGAACCCCACAAAGTTCAGAACAAAACAATCACAAGCAAAAGAGCAACCATGACTCGATACAATCAGACCACGGCATAACATACACAAACAAGATGAACCCCCAACTGGATTAGTCACAACCAATGGCCTATCAACAATATCCGGTTCCAAACCTAACCGGCCTACGAGTTCACTACAAACAAACGAATGCGACGCTCCAGTATCAAACAGAACTCTAACTGGGACACCACATAGGAAAAGAGTACCTTGAACCACCACACTTTTTCCCTTCTCTTCAGCGGTAGGAGCTTTCGAAGACGACGGAACAGCTCCCAAAGCATAAGCTTGCACAATCTGCTTGTCCCTCCTCGGTTCTGGACAATTTTTCCTGAAATGCCCCGGCTTTGTCACAGTTGTGGCACTTCGCCGGCGCTTTCGGATTCTTGCAATCCCTGGAGAGATGGCCTTTCTGCTGACAGTTGTAGCAGGTCACTTCGCCCTTCGGCTTCTTTTGGCCATCCTTACCCTTCTGCTGCTGCTGCTTCCTCTTCTTGTTTCCACCCTGCTGGGGTTTAGACTCTTCCCTGGTCACAGCAACAACAGATCCTTCCTTAGGAAACAGACTCTCATGCCTGAGAGCCTTCTCCACAAGCTTCTCAAATGAATCGTCCAAATGATCCACCAACTGTCTCCCAAGATAACTGTCCAAGCCTGTCACAAACTTCTCATTCTTCTGATAAGCAGATTCAATATATGACCGGGCATACTTGGACAAAGCTTCAAACTCAGAAACATACTCAAGGACTGATCTTCCACCTTGCTTGAGCTCCACAAACTTCTTGAACAGAACAGACTTCTGAGCTGTAGAAATGAACTTAGCTTCAAATCTGACTTGGAATTGCTCCCAAGTAATCTCTTCCTCCGAAGTATTGATGGTAATAGAGTTCCACCAATCAGAGGCTCTCCCTTGAAGCTGTCTCAATGCCAACTTTCTCTTAGTCGCATCCTCAATTCCCAAATCTCCGAAGATCTTTCTACAAGCATCTATCCACCTCTGGACCTCAATAGTTGATTCCGTTCCCAAGAAAACCTTCCCTCCAAGAGCAGTATAGTCCTTGCACAACTTAGCAAAATCCACTGGTTTCGGAGTTTGGACTTGAACTCCAACATCTACTGCTGCCCCCGGACCTGGTATCCTTCTCATGATCGAAGTCATCATAGCTTCGAACATAGCAGCATAATCAGCAGCCCCTTCAGTAGCACGGCCTTCCCCAGCTGCTGGTCTCCCTCTTCGACTCATTCTCAATATCTATAAAAAGGAATGATCAGAACATCTAGAGAAACAACTGCATAAAGGACTAACTTACTTCTAAGCTACTATATTATATATAGTAATCATCCATCAAATTACAATTACGTCTCTCATACGTAGTTACGTTAGCAAGCGTTGGGTAAAATCGATTAACCAATGCTCTGATACCAAATGTGACGACCGCCCATGACCCCCGCACGGAATCTAAAGATAGTGCGCTGTAAAGTGTGCCAGGCGACCATGGACGATTGTCAAGGTAAATTAAAACAACAGAATCTATCGTATTACTCACAGCGCATGGACAAAATACAATAGAACATATATGTAGTGAAGCTTCACAGAATAAAATCCCATCAATAAAACTTCATAATAGTTGAATACAAGCATCTGAATAGTCAATACAACAAGCCTCACTACATAACACTCAGAGAATACAAACAGTGGAACATCCAGTACATATAATAAGAAGATAATATACAACCCTCCAGCTCGTCTTCGATATCAGCAACGCGGGAAGCAAGAACAGCACCTGTCACCTGCTACCTAGTCTGCCCGTCCCAAAATGGACGAACAGCCCAAGGCGATAAGAATTAAAACATAAAGCCTTGAGTCAGACAACAGTCTTAGTGAGCAGTAAATTAACTAACAACATACCAAAAGAGCATAAAGGAAAAGGAATAGGAATACAACCCTCCCACTCCAACCTCGTTCTACAGTGATAGCCCCCAAACACACACTAAGCAAAAGCAAACATAGCAGAGCATACAATTTAAAGTAAAGCAATTATCACTTGAGTCAAGGGCGATGTTTTCCAAGCACAAACCCCCAAGGCCTAAACCAAGATCAGATAAGCACCTAGAAAACACTGCTCTTGAGACCGAATGACGATACAACCAAACATTCATGACTCTGGCTATCACCGTTATCATTTCTTCGATTTCACCGTTAATTGAATGACCGGCACATTCTTTCAGCCGTCCGTCAAGGGCTAATGGAAACCCCGGTTCTAGACATTACTCCGCACGTCGTCGCAGCCCGTGCCTAGGACTATCGAATCTGCCCAGAGTACTCGACCATCAACAGTTGGCCGTTGGGACTATCGAATCTGCCCAAACGTACTCTTGCTTTGAGCATGCTAGAGCCTTCAACAACGATGAGACCCAAGCCTCCTAGTCATCCTCTTCGATGACTATTCTCATATCCATTCATTATCTTCAACTCGAATCATATCACAGAGTTATCAACATGCTTGGAATGATCCCGTCTGGATTAAACCAAGTCTTCATCACATGATTGCCTCGCTTCATCACATCCTCGCAAAGCTTCATCTCAACATCACATCATCAAATCTATGCATAAGAGCTTCATCATCCCGCTACATATGCCACGAGCAGCTTTCCCAATTCAAGAGCCTTTCTCTTAGCTTTTGAATCACCTTCGGTCTAAATCAAACCATAAATCATCTAATTCATAGCAATCAATCAAATCAAACATTAATCCAAGCAATCAAACATTCGAATATGATCTAAGTAGGCAATTATAATAATAATGGCATTTTCGTAATTAAAGAGTTGAAAGTCTAACAAGCATTAAAACATGAACAATATCTCTACAAACTTGATGAATGAACTTGCATAGGTTAACATATGATAAAATGGATGTAACATCATCATGAACAATGGACTTATATGGATCTACACTTAGGACGAAGAAAATGCATGGAAATCCCTATTTTAACACCAAATCGAGCCAACAATCCGATATACTCCTTTGGATCCGTGTGAGAGATAATCACCACTCACCAAATCACCTAAACAACCACAAATCAACACGCTTCAGATCTGGACAGCGAAGGATCAAGCTTGATCTATCACGAATCCGCTTCAAACGAAGAAATCTCACTTCAATGGATGAAGATCTTCTACTTTAGCTCTTGGATTTTCGATCTTGATCTTCGATTTGTATGAAAGGAAGCACTAGATTAGAGTGGAGAAAAGAAGTGAAGAAGTGTAGAAGTGGAGCTCTTAAAATGGCAGCACTTCGTCGCTTCAAAATCCGGATCCCAAAAAGTGAGAAAAACCCTTCCTATTTATAGCTGAAAATCCACTAAGTCGTAACTCGGCTATCTCCTAAGTCGTCTCCGACTTACGACCTAAGACACCTCCGACTTAACAAAGCCTCCAACCTAACAGACTATGACTTAGTGAACTTTCGACACAAGACTTAGCAGCTAACCCCTAAGTCGGTTGCGACTTAACACCTGCTCCTATACGACTTAACGACTCAACTGCTATGCCATCCTACGACTCAACGACCTACGACTTAAGAATGCGCGTGACCTACGACTTAACACTTAGCAGAACCGCATACATACGACCTATAGGTCCACGCGACTTAACAGCTCACAACTAGACACGACTTACGAATTAAGAATCACGCGACCTAACACCTAAGCCAACACGCGACCTAAGACTTAGCCAACCACTCTGACTCAGTCCACACGACCTAATACTTAACACCTTAGGTCGTCTAACGACTTAACTACTAAGTCGTTAACTATCTTATCTCTTAGGTCGGTAAATCCCATAAGTTGCTCACTCTACTAGGTCGCCTACCCTATAAGTCGGTCAACCTCTTAAGTCGTCTAACCGACCTAACTATGCTAACTCGGTAACCGCTAGGTCGCTAACTCTACTAAGTCGGTCAGTTCTTAGGTCGCTAACCCGCCCTACCGACCTAACACTTAACTCACCAAAACCCTTAGGTCGCTCAAACGACCTATCTTCAAACCCTTAACTCGCCAAATCCCAGATACACTCCTATCCCCTAAGTCGTATACGACTTACGACTTACACTAAGTCGTTCACGACTTAGGACTTAGCAAATTCTGCCTAAAATCTGAAACGACTTAAAATGCTGAAAATTCCAGATTTTGACGAACTTGTCGATCCGTAAAAATACGGGTCGTTACAGTCTCAGAGAAGGGTGTTAAGCTAAGAGAATAAATTCTCCGCCACCAAACAAAAATGTATTTGAAAGAAATCAGCTTTATATCTCAAAGTGTACTGTCAGACATACAACCATACAAGTCTGTTCTGGGTTCGAACAGAACCGAAGGCACTTCCAAAGAAGCCCTTGCAATTTGGGTATTCACAATCCCGATCGGACTTACCATCACATATGGAGATCTCTATACCGGAGCAACTCAGTGCAGAGACATTCGATAGGTTATCCTATCGTTTTCGCAAACACCCGGTCTTCAACACCGATCTTCAAATGTTATCCATTCACGTCGTATCACTATTCGGAATGGGTTATATGACACAAAGTCCTCTCCCGGCTAAACCGAATAGTAAGTGCAATATTTTAAAACATATGGATATTGGGATTTCAGTTAAGTCACAACTTATTACCCAAAACTTCTCTTTCAAATGGTTAAAACACATTACCATTTTAATCTTTTTTTTACACAAAAAGATTCATCTCACAAAGTTCACCCAGTTTCACAAAGATCTATTCATAGATTTTCAAATTGATTTCCATTTCAATTTGGATCCACTCGTCCAATCTTTAAAACAAAGATTTAACTAATAGCTTTCAAAACAATTCCATTTCGACCTTTTATACAAAAGGCACACCTTTCCAATTTCAAAACAAAGTTCAACAATCTTTCACAAAGATTTATTCATAACTCGGAAAACCATTTTCATTTCAATCCTGAAATTCTTTTGACACAAATTGGAAATTCATTCCTTATATGAAAGCTTCTATTATTTGAAAACAAATAGTTTTCATTCGGAAAATCCGATCTCATTTATACAAGTTAAAGTCCTTGGGTTAAATTCAAATTCTCAAAACCATACTTTTAAAATGGTTTAAATTCATATAAACACATTTATAACATCATTTAACCATAATTTCCAATCATGGAATTCAATTCCAAATTTTGAATTCAAATTCAAATTAAATTATTTAAATTGAAAAACTTTACCAAATTATTCAAAATAACTTTTCTCTTTAAAACTTCTTTTCAAAAGCTTTAACATTCAACCCAAATTCATTTCCAAAATCAATTGAAATTAAAATTTCAATTTCAAAAAAAAAATATTAAATTTAAATCATCTGTGACTTAACCGATTTCCTCATGAAATCCATATTTGTGTGTGGAAGAGTGTAGTCCAGGGGTTTTACACAATAGTGCAACACTATAAATCATCACATATACAATCACAACAATATCGATAAGCGGTATAATCCTATAACGCTTATCTATATACACAGAATCACAGATAGATAATATAAATGCATTATAAATAAATGAATTACATTAATCACAACTTGAATTAAAACAAATTTACATCACAAAGCATCACACATCAGAGAATATCAAACAATTCACAGCATTCAATAGAATACAGCCATCCATAAGTGAAACCAATTAAGATATCTGATTAATCTAAACCAGATTATTTTTCTATGGATAATTCCTAGTCAGGGTTAATTAATAATCAATTAATTACAACATTTAATTAATTATTCTTTAATTAATTACTCTATTTACATTAATTACATTAAGTAATTAATCTTTAATTAAACCCCATTTATTAATCACTCTTGATTAATCTTATCCAGTACTTAACTACTCTTAATTACTCATTAAATAAATTAATTACTCCTTAATTAATTATCTTTAATTAATCCCTTACACAAAGTAATTGAATCCAAATTACTTCCATTATTAAATCATCTTCCACTAATTACACCCAGTAATTACCCTTAATTACTTCACTAAGTAATTATACTTCAGTAATTACATTAAGTAATTACATTTATTAAATCATCAAGTGATTACCTCAAATTAATTAAACTTAATTAATCAACTTAAACTAATCAAATTTAACTCAATTAATTACAATGAGTAATTAATTCTTCAATTACTTTTATTAAGTAATTTTACTTAAATAATTTCATAAATGATTACCTCTAATTAATTAATATAATTAATTATTAAAATTATCGCATTAATTAATAAATTTAAAACTCTTAATTACTTAATTAATCATCCATATCATTAATTAATTAAATTAGTTAATTATCCATTCTTAATTACCTTAATAATTTAATGAATCCAAATCATTAAATCCTAATTAACTTTAAGATAAAAACATTATCCTTATTAATAACTTAATTGTTATTATCAAATGCATTTGAAACCTTTCATTTTAAATTTATCTTTAAATTTCATTTCAAATTAAAGATTTCAAATAATTACAATTTTAACTTTAACAAACTTTAAACCCTAACTTGTTTAAATATTTGATTTTATAAAACTTTAATTTATCTCAAAACTAGGATACAAATTTCAATTTGAATCCATATTTAAACTTGATTTAAAACCCTGTTTTAAATCTGCTTTCAAATTTTTAAAACCTTTAATTAAATCTTTCAACTTAACAAAATCATCAATTTAAAAAGTATAGTTTTTAGAAATTAAGTTAACATAGATTGTTAAAGTTTTTAAAACTGGAAATTATACTTTAACATTTCAAAGTTGTTTAAAACATTTAAATTTTTAAAGCTTCTTTTCATTTTAAAACTGGAATACATATTTAAATCTGAATTCAGATTAAACTTAGATTTAAAACTTTCTTACATTTTAAATTCATTTTTAAAAATTTAAAACAGAACAAACAGGTTTCTGTAAAACCTGTTATATCATTTTAACCTGAGCCAGTGCTACTATGCTTTGAGCCAACATTGGGAAAACTTCGGGTAAATACTTGAGTTTGTTGAGTCACAGATTCTATGAAGTTTTGATTTCTGACAAAGAAATAAAGGCGATCGACAAAAAGAAGACATCATGGCTATACAGAGGCACAAAAGAGCTACATATGGTACTCTAGATTATAGGTTGATTATTTAATGTTGTAATAGTGTTAAACTTGTTAAAATCTATCCTCAAAAAATCATGCACCTCAATATAATCAATATATATACGTTTGAATGGCATTGCACATTCATTGTGCAATTTGACAGGGACCGGTCGACCGGTATTAAACCAGGCGGTCGACCGTTTCTGTGTAAATTGCACAATGAACGTGCACACATGCACATAACGTCTATATTTTCGAAATCCTGTCTACCGGCCGTTTTTGACCTGTCGACCGTTTTCAAACAGAGAGCAACCTTTCGTATAGACACTTCCTTTTCTTAAACGGTTGCTTCTCTTTCTCTTCACCAATGATCATGACCTTTGTTTGTACCTTTTCACAAAGAGTTACAACTGTTTATTTCTTATATAAACATCATGAAATCATTATTCCAAATAACCAATTCTATTATTCTAATCTCTATTCTATTGATCTCTGTATTGAGCTCTCAAACATTTCAATTGCTTATTGAATCATTGAAATTATTTCATATCTTTTGATTCAATAAGTAATATACCTTCTTCAATCTTCACAAACATCATTCACATATTTTGAGGATAAGATTATAGGAAGGGTGTACTACAAGTGACAAATCAGTGTTATCAAGAGCACAAGTTGTCAACGGCAATTGTATTTGTTTTTGTTGAAGTCGTCTGTGTTGTAAGAGGCACGAAATCCCGTTCGGCCGTTCGGGTGTTGTAAACCTGTTCCTCCGGGTGAAGCGAGGTAGTTGGTTGTGAAAATCCAGATAGAAGTCTGGGACTGGACGTAGGACGGGAAGTCTGAACCAGTATAAAAATCCCTGGTGTGATTTTTACAGTTTACTGCATTTACTATTTTATATCTGTGAATTGCTATATAGTTAGTTTATTGAATATTTACTTGTATAGCAATTGTAAATAACATTCTGCATATATTGTTAGTCCATATTACACGATCCATAATTAGTGTGCACAAGCGTACACACTGTCAGAGTTGCTCGAGAAAATCTCGAGTTCGACCCTGCTCCACCCAAACACACAACAACACAATTCCAGATTACCAGAGCCAGTGCACGGTGCACATGCACGACTCCGACGAACCTCTCCAGTCGACGCTGCATCGTCGAGCAAGTCGACCCTCAGCCACAATTCAATCCCCGACCACCAGAACGTCGCCACCTTCTCGAATTCGAGATCGAACAAAAATCGAAACCTGGAAACTTGAATTGGCCTCACCACCAAAACCTGGAAATGCCTCGTCAATAGAACTCCGACCACCAGAGTTGTTGAATCTCCAACCAAGCCTTCGCCTACTTCCATGCTTCCATTCCCTCGAGTTTGGTTGAACTCGATCAACTATAGAAGCCGTGGTGATCGAATCATTAAAACTAGTTAAAACTAGGGTTACAAACAAGAATCCATCACTGCTACCTCCATCATGAATTAAACATCTTCCTGACAATTTTCCTCAAACCCCGAATCATTCCCTCATCACCTCAAAAAGATTCAATCTCCCAGATCCTCGTGATCATCAGGAAAACCCAAATTACCACATTCAGTTCAAACAAGAACTGCACC
Organism: Allium fistulosum; assembly: GCA_030737815.1. Taxonomy (NCBI): domain Eukaryota; kingdom Viridiplantae; phylum Streptophyta; class Magnoliopsida; order Asparagales; family Amaryllidaceae; genus Allium; species Allium fistulosum. The sequence continues at coordinate 104,579,504 of CM060905.1, forward strand.
TTCCAACTAGCTCTAAAAATTATTATTCTTGTTTCAAAAATCATGTTTTAGTTTAAGGATTTGATTTAAAATCCTGAATTAATGAACTACTCAGTTTGGGTTTTGACTTATATTAAATATTCTCAGTCAAATTGATTTCCAGATGATTTCCAAAGACATTTCTCTATTATTTAACTTAAGTATGATTTTAATCTAAAGTTTGTGATAGAACAACAAGTTTCATTTACATCTTGAGTTTAAACCTAGTCAAAATCAAAAGGGTTTTCAATTTAACTAATACATGAAAACTGAAGCTATAAACAGAGAGTACTCTGATGAATACACATGCAAACCATACATCCAAAATATACAACCATATATGTACACAAACATACATATTTCAAACAACTAGCATTCAACCAAATTATATACTTAAAACTTGTTAAAAGTGATGTTACTCACCTTTTACTTCAGAAGAAAGAACAGAGCTTCTTTTATGTTGACACAGGCTGAAGAAATGCAAACTGGAATTCATCTTGATCTCTAGCTTGTAATGATTTGTTTGATGTTTTAAATTGAAGTTTGTTTATGTTTTTAAGATGATACTCTTTTTCTAGTTTTGAATGAACAAATTGAGATAAGTTCGATGTATATATGGAAATAAGAAGTTTACAGAGTAATATTTTTGTATAGGGTGATATATTTGGTTTGTACAATTTATCAGTGATATTTTTTTTCCTCTGTGGCTGAGATGATATTATGGTGGCTACATTTACTATCAGTTGTACAAATATATATTTTATTTTGTTTCTTCTTTAGCAAGCTTCATTCCCTTTTTTTTATTCTTGTGTCCAAAGTCTATATTGTTATATTTATTTTTAAGATTTAAATTCAAATTCAATATTCTTTTATAATTTCAAATCTACTCATATAGGCACAACTATATAGATTCACATATATATACAATTTCTAAATTTAAAATGATTTAATATATTTTTATTAGGATTCGGGGAAACTCAAATCAATGTATCAATGAATTTCATAAATTTTTATTCAAAAATTAAATTAATTATCAATTTAAATTTATATAAAAGCCTGGGTCGTTATATTTGAAATGGATGCTTATTGATTGATATGTTGGATGTATGGTTGTTTATTTATTTTAATATGTCCCTGTTATCACCTTGTATATTATTGATACCATTTAAGTGGTCCTCTGAATCATTTTAGAATTGGATAATTAAGACATTTAAATTATGGGTTGAAATGATATATATACCCATACAATTTCTTGAATTTGGATTATTTATTGAAACTGAATTATTTAAAAAGTTTAAGTTTTTAATTTAAACTTTGGATTTATTTTAAAAAAAGTGGTTAAAATTGGTATTTTGAATTATTTGAAATCTTGTAAATTACTGCACTCACGTTGTACACTTGATAGGAGATGAAAAATCCCATAACATCTCTGAAGCCATTGCACTCATATTTTTATTTGAGATTGATTTGACTTACATAGGAATTTTTAGTTCTGACTCGAGTGTATTGTTTTTCATTATGCTCGGGTCAGTCTGAGCTTTTTCAGTGTATTGAAGACCATTTTATGTTCTGGAGGGCGAAGACGAAGATTTAGTATATTATTACTATTGATTATTATTATTCCACTTCTTATTATGTTCCGCTGCATTATTTTTTTATTTTCTGATGTATGTATAACTCTGATTTGAATTGTAAAAGTATAATCAAATGTCATTTGTAAAACAGCTTCATGAACTGTTTATTTGATTATTATATTTTGTCATTCCGCTGCGAGATTCCGTGTTTTGTTTTTTCCTCTTTTCTATTATTTTCTTATTTATCCCATTAACAATCCTCCCTTTTGAACGGTTTGAATTAGACATGTGTGGTTTATTGTCGATTTAAATCGTCCAAAAAGGTGGGTCGTTACACCCTGCTTCCAACTTAGATTGCTTTCGACTTAGTTCCTCCACCTCCAACCCTATCGAAACCAATACGCATGGCATCAAAGTCTTGGTGCGTAGTGAATTGGAAAGAAGGCGAAAGCTATGAGGTCGAAACCAGTGGTTACGAAGGGGTCAAGGTGCTATTTTGTTTAAATTGAAAATGAGCCTGCATTACTTTCGACTATATTGCTTTCGACTTGGTTGGCTTCCGACTGGGTCAAAGGGTTTAAGAAAAGGTTTTAAGAGGTTGCGCCTTTGTTTTTAAATGACCACTTTCGACTAGGTCGAAGCCTTAGCTGCCGCTTTTCCTACCTTTCGAAGTCAATGGTTTCGGAAAGTATTCTTTGGTTTTAAACTTGGCCACTTCTCCAATGCTTTCAGAAGGGTGGTTTCGACACCATCACTTCTTTGCTTAGAAATTCTTTCGAAAGATAGGCTTTCGACTTAAATGGTTTTAATGACCCTTTTGCTCTGTTGAAGTATAACCCGAATAGTTTCAAGAGGAGTTTTTTTCCATATGTTTTAAATTGAACCCAAGTGCTTTCGAAAGGTTGTTGTTTATGAAGGTTTTGATGCTTTCGAAAGGTTTTAAAGAAAGGTTTCTAAGGGGTGGTTCCCCAATGGTTTCGAAAGGTTTGAAAGGGTATTTTTCTAACTATTTCGAAAGGGGTAAAAGGAAGGTTTTTCCAATGGTTTCGAAAGGCAGTTTTAAAGTGTTTTAAGATAAGATGTCTAAGATTTTATAGCTTTCAAAGGAAAGGTTTTTCAAGGGTTTCAAAAGGTTTTGAGAATGGTTTCGAAAGGAAGGATTTGGCCTTTCGGCTTAGGTGAAATAAAGGGTTTTACTTAATTTCGAATGAGATGCTTTCAAAGGTTTAAAAATAGGTGCTTTCAATGGTTTTGAAAGGGATACTTTCAAAGGCTTAAATGTTTTCATCAACTAAGGTTTGAGTAAAGTATATACATGACATGGTAAGGTGATTTTGAGTAAAGCATAGAGTATATGTATTTTCCTTGTGTGAGTTAGATTTAAAGGTTTTTAATCAGTTTGAAAAGGTTTTCAAGGAAAATTTATAGGAAGGTTTCCCTAAGTAAAATGACTGGTATAGGGTCGCGCCCTATACATTAGCTATTAGCCTTAGTTAATTAAGTCTAAAATTCTAGTGTGTAGGGCTTTGTCACAGGTATGACTAAACTTATGATTACACACAGAGGGGAATATATTTGTATACATATAGGTTATTGGTGAGCCCGCAAAACCATTAGGATCAGGTGACCCTGGAAGATGTTAAGTTTGGGACAGACCGTCCAGAAAAGAAGTATTTAATATATAGTTAAAGACAGACTGTCCAGAAGAGGTATGTCTAACAGATGTTAGATTATTTGTTATATTGTTTGGTAGGCCCGAGTCAGCCAAAGGTTAGTAGTACGCCAAACAGAACTATAGTGTTCGGACAGATAGTCCATTTGTTACCTGATATGTATGTTTACATAATAATGTTTTACAGTTTTAACCAGTTTTGGTTGTAGGATTTTGATTTGCAAAAGATATGTTTTAAAAGGGTATTAGTGAGGAGAAACCCATTCCGCTAAGCAACGTGGTCTCACTTAATATCGTATATTTGAGATGTATAGTATTATTCACACCAGGCTTTATGTTTGACTCGAAGTTTATGATTTCCCCTTAAACTCTCGGGTGCTCAAAATTAATTTGGTTGGCTGAGGGTTGATGTTTATAGGTTTTAGTAGGTTGACGAATAAAGCTTCCAGAGACGAGCAGCTGGCTGGCGGATAGCTATTTAGGATTGCTGTTTTGTTTTATTCCGCTGTGTTGTATTTAAGACAGTTATGTCTATATAGTACTCTGGTCAACCAAGGGGGCATCATCATATGTCGCTCTTAGTGTATTTATGTAATAATTATATTTTAACAGAACCTGTGAAACGATTATGGGATTATGTAATTTGAATGTGAAACATGTGTTTTAAATATGTAATCTGAAAAGATGTTTTTTTTAAATCTATGATTTTGTTTCACATTCAAATGCTTCTGATATTATGGATACCATTAACATAGCCATATTTAGTCGCTCGAAGTTAATACTATAGATGACTGCAGCATCTGTAGCGCTTAGCTTTGGGTCTCTAGATAGGGGATGTTACAGCTGTTGACCGTCTAGGTTTGAAGGTTTAAGGAATTTACTACATCCCTGGCTATAAAGGAATGTGATGCCCCTAAATCAAATAGGGTATGAATAGTAACCCCAAAAATAAGAGTTATACCTTCTAAAGTTGCTTTTGCTTGGTCTCTTGGTGGCTTACTGGCAGTAGGGACAGCTTTAATAACGTAGGCATGTCCGCTTGATCCTTCCTTAGCCATTTTGGGACATTGATTCTTGTGATGCCCTTTCTGTGGCAGTTAAAGAACCTTCCTTTAAAGGCTTCCTTTGGCATTTCTTGCACACCTTTACATCCTTCTTAAACTTCTCCTTCGACTTCTTGTTGGCCCAAAAGCTCTCCTTCTTGGACCCTCCTTGCTTTTGGGTCAATTCAGACTTCTCCTGCTCTCTTTCTTTATCTTCCTCATTTGCCACGTGTAGCATAGTCGTTTCTACCAGCATCTCATACGTGGCCCTCATAGGTACTTGGGTCAACAACATTTCTCTTAGCAGGGAATTTAAGCCCTTCACAAACTTTATGGCTTTTTCATAGGTGTGTTTATCAGGCTTATCCCGAATTTAGCTAATTCAGTAAACTTAGCTATGTACTCATTAAGGGTATAATCTCCTTGTCTCAGCTAAATAGACTTTTTGAATTGCAAGATAATCTATGCTCTACATATGAATCTCATCTCAAATCCGACCTTGAATTCATCCTAAGAGAATATCCTTCCTCGGTGCTCATCAGTCACAAAGTTCCACCAATTCAAGGCTTCTTCCCTGAGGTGCCAAGCTGCTATTCTTCTTCTTAGCTGATCATCCCAACCAAGGTCTCTAAATATCTTCTCACGGTTACTAATCCAAGCTTTAACTTCTGAATATCCTTCAATTCCAGAGGATGTATTCCCTCCCATATTGAAAAATTCCTTACACAACTTAGGAAAGTCGATAGGACGGGGTGCTGCATCGACGGGTAAGGCGGTGAGTGCTACCGATGCAGCTGGAGGAATAGGAATCTGCTCGACAGTCCTAAGATATTGTTTAAACCATTCGGGCATTCCATGAATATGTGGTATTCCGCGAGATGGGTTTCCTTGTTCGAAAGAAGATTGACTATCATCCATATCAACTATATATAGGTTAAACCTTTAGTGATAATTTTCTAAGATAGTATTTACATGCTGAAAGAAAAAGGTTGCATAGTGTACGTGCGTATGTTCATGAAGAGAGGGTATATATATACATACAAACATACATATATATATATATAGTAAGAATTCTTTGAGAATTCTATTAGGAAAACCTTTTTCAAAATAACAAATACGCCTCTCATACGTATAGTTTTTTCTGTGTTGATTAGGTAACCTAGGCTCTGATACCAAATGTAACGATCCACCCCAGAATAGGCCTAAATTTCCACACAGAAAAGGCCCATCAAAACTTAGATCCATTCTAAGGCAAGCTGTTGGTAGTAAAAAGAAATAACATTTTAGAGCCATAACTAAACTTTCAGAAATCACAACGGATGGAACAAAATATAACATTAAAGTGTACCCATTTATTTCAAAACCGTAAAATGTTACAATAATTTTCTAAATCCATGGGTACACATAAAAGAAAATAATAATAATAAATACTACCACAAGCCAAGCTTCTCCATCTCTAAGCATTGTCACCGCTATCACTTCGTCCTCAACTTATGCTGTAATGAGGAGGGAGTTAGATGTTTGGTGAATAAAAACCTCGAGTCTTACCTTTTCAGTACTTGGGCAGTATATTTCAAAATAAGAATATGTCTATGAACATAAAACCATTAAAAACATATAATACTTCTTTATAAGGAAAGGAGGCAGGTCAAACCACTTAATACCTTTCATTCTAGAAGCAGGTTTCTAAAATCTCATATCCCAATCATACGTCATAAACAACTAATAATGTGAGAGATGGTACCCAAGCCACTTGATACCTTTTATTGGAAAATAGGAAGACTCGGGTCATTTATTACCTTAATTAAGGCGGTCCCCATTATTTAAGACCTATTTCCAAGGCGTGCTCATCAACGGTACTATTTAGCTGACATCATCTAGAATCTCATAAGCCACTTAATACTTCTAAGTGGAAAATAGGCAGACTCTGGTGATTTAATACATTAGTTAAGGCGGATCCCATCATTTAAGAACTATATCCAGAAGCGGACCCTTATAGAGATATGACCTAACATGTCCCCTTGGCCATTTAATACTCCATCTAGGGAAAAGAGGTGGGTCCAACCACTTAATACATCAAAACTCAAAGCAGGCCCTTTAGCTTATAGCCCATACTTATAATTCACATTAGTCCGCTATTTGTAGGAACTGATAGCTAGATTAGCTGGGCTGATTTCCGCTACAGAATTTGGGACCAACCTCGTGTCATTACAAATATTTATCATAAGGATATCTCATATCAATAAAAGCGTACACAATTAGCCTCGCATCCCTATGACTTAGCCACAAATCAATTACTCTATACACAAACACACACATACATACACACAATCATCTCACTGTTTCATTAATAAAGCCTTATAAGGAGTCTTCCTTATTACGCCTTAAAATAATAATTAGGCTATATAAGAGTTTCCTCTTATTTTTGCCTCATAATCACATACCTTCAAAATGGAGGGGAAATATATGTAAATAAATGTTTAATTAACCACGCCATATACGGAATAATTATACATTAATTATGTAAATAGAGAAAAATAAATATTCGCGCCTAATAAGTTTAAACGCATTAATTTTATGCCCTAAACTAGAATTAAATGTCAATTCCCTAACCAATTGTTATCACAAGTCCTTTTTCTTCAAATTCCCAAGATTTAATAGGATTCTAATATCCAAAGCAGAGAATAAATCTTCATAACCAAAACTATGACGACCCACATTTCAGGAAGTTTAAACTGACAATAATCCACACAAGTCCGACTTAAACAATCCGGAACATAGATGATCAATGGGGTTAATTAAGAAAAATAAAAAAAGAAGAAGAAACAAACACAGAATCTTGCAGCGGAACGATAAAAATATAATAATCAAATAAACAGTTCATGAAGTTGTTTATACTATACATTTGATTATAATCTATACAACATTTATCAAAGTTATATATACATCAAGGATAAATAAATAATGCAGCAGACAACATGATGCAGGAATACTAATAGTAATAATATACCAAATCTCCGTCTTCATCCTTCAGAATAAATCTTCAATAAGCTGAAAAACTCAGGACTGACCCGAGCGTAATGAAAGGACAAAACACTTGAGTCGGGACTAAATATTCTTATATGAGTCAAATCGATATCACATATAACATGAGTGCCATGGAGTCAGAGATGTTTATGGGGTTTCACATCTCATATCCAGTGTATAATGTGCGTGCAATAACTCAAGAGATGTTACGGGAATTCCCATCTCTTAAGGATCCGTCAAAATATTTATATGTAGTAGAATACGCTACATATATAATGTCTAATCGGTAAAAAATATATTTTTCTTAGCGCTAAGGCTTTACATTAACCCCCCTTAAAGCGTTTTTAAGCATTGGCGTATAGTTTGCATTTCACACAACCAGTAGCACGTCGGTAGTCAGTGATGCGCCGTGATACGACAACACTAAACCAAAATCGTAGGGGTCTCGTATAAGGATAAAAGTATGACAAGGCACATGAGGCAATGCCCAAGGTAGAATACTACCAATTTACCCATCACGGCCGGTGGTAACGCATCATAGCCATGACCGCCCACCGTGTCCAACACTCCCAAAATCCGAGGGTGCGCACCAATCAATAACAATGTCATGATAGTAATACGAAGAAGTGTGTACGCTAGAGGTTGCTAACCTCATTGACCGGTACGGATCATGTTTTAGTCATTTCAAATTGACACAGCTCTCAGGCCAATCCATCATTGTTCTCTTTCTTAAAATCCAACAAACGACGCCAAATCCAACCACTTCATTCTGGAGTCTCCTCCACGTACACAGTTGTTAAAGTGGTTCCAATATTGACAGAGAGTATGCCAATAAAAGGCCCCGGTCACTTTAACAATCAAACGTCGTTTCACACACCGGTTGTTACTTTTACATTTCGAAAACAATTCGTATTTGATATCAAAATATCATATTCGCTTCAAAATCAAAATCATTTCGAAATCATCATATTCACTTCATAAATCATATTTTACTTCAAAATGTCAATTCAGTTCGATATATCGGTTTCACTTCAAAATTTTGATTCGAATTACAATTTAGGTTATAACTTCACTTTAACCCAATTCGCATTTAAATCCAAGATTTAAATATAAACATTTCACCCTTTTGACCAGTTTAAATTTTTAGAAAATAGTTTAAATAATTTTAAAATAGTTAAATAGTTAAAATAGTTTCATAAAAAATAGTTTGAGCATTAAAAATGGTTTATATAGTAAAATAGATTGGAAAATCAAAATAATATGAATGTTTAAAGAAGTTGGATTTTAAACCGTTTATACTAAAATAATTCATTTGAAAATAGTTTCAAAGTCTAACCGATTCAATTCCAAATTAATTTCAATTTCAATTTCAATTCCAAAATAATTTCAATTCCAAATTTAAACCATTTTGATTTATATCAATTTCGAGTTCGATTTTCAAAATATCGATTCAAAACACTTAAATCAAATTTACCTTCAATATCCAATTTAAAATCCAAATCCTCAAATATAATTCAGTTCCGAGCTCAATTTCGAAATATCGTTTTATATCACTTTTACTTAGTAATATTCAAAGTTCGAATAAAATCCAATCCTTTAAATCAAATCAATTTCTGAAATTCAAATCATATTTCAATTATAACTTAAAAATCTCAAGTTCAATTATTTAAAACATTTCTTTTACCAAATTTAAATATCAACATTTCGAGCTCCGGTTCGAAAATAATTCGATTTCCATAAATTCGATTTTCATTTTCCTAAAATCAAATCATTTAAATAAATTTCAAATCAAAAATTTTAAAATCATTTAATTTAACCAATCTGGTGTCCATATATAATTTTCTATCCTATGACCAAGTAAATAATTATTTCGATTTAATTTCAGGGATGGATATATATCATTTCAATCCAAAATAAAAGTCATGAGTATATATCATTTCAACCTATTTCTTAATTTATTCAAAATAATTCGATTTATAGTTTTATATACTGTAAATAATATATAGGATGATAGCAGGATATAACAAAATAAATAAACATCCAATCCAAAACATCAATCAATAGCATCCATCACAATCAACATCCAAATCAGCCAATAATTCACAATAATTTCATAGTTATCAATATCAGGTAATTTACTGGCAAGTAAATTCCATTTTCAAATTTAACTGTCAATTTTAATATCTACAGTCAATTCATATGTCAATTTCATTTTCAATTAACAGTCAATAAAATTAGATAACTTCACGTTTCAATTTTAACGAACATAAAAATATTATAGTACGTCATGAGCATTAAAAACACTCACCTTTTATTTTCTGTTGTTGTTGAGATGTTCCAGTTTGGAACTAAAAGCGGACGACAACCGATTTTAGCCCAAATTTTGACATCCAAACCAGTTTCATTATGAAGCACTCGTCATCATGATCGTAACGCAAAAATCCGTTCCCCGATTTGACTTCGTACGAACAAGTTAAACAATTTTTAATTAAACGATTATAATTTAAAGTTTTATAAACAATTTACATACCTTTTTAACTACCTACCCAAAATCAAAGCCCGACCCAACATACTGCTTCTTCTTTCCCCTTTTATTTTTTTCCCAAACGAAGATATCGTGCATGCTTGTGCCGCCATGACCCACGACCATCGATGCCGCCATCACCAACCTCCACCTCTCGACGTTCTCGACACGACGATAGCCACAAAGTCCAACTCGAGCCTTCGAATAGAAACGCGACTTCGTGAGATCATTCTCCCTACTATAGCAGGTCGGGCGACCTGATTATGCGCCACACCTCCTCAAAGCTCGCACACGCAAGCGCCTCACCACCATGTAACCATCCATCCATGTCTCGACACCCAATTTTACTCGAATATCACGCAAAATCCAACCCTAGTTGTGACGACCCGCCCTTCTCGACTCTCGAAAATCGACACAAAATACACCTCTGTATAATATGTCGACGATTGAGTGCCGGAAAAGACAGATTGTTGAGGAAAAAGAAGAAGATAGAAGGAAGAAGGAACTAAAACAACATCAGAATCTCACAATCACAGCGAAACAAAATATAATAAATAATAACAGATCTTTACACAAAATGAAAACTATATATGTTTTATACAATACATCATCAGAGTATACCACAAACAAACAACAATTACCAGCCTGGTAGATATATCAACCCGCCCCACAACTGCTGGCAATTTCCAAACAACCATAGCAGCGGAATAAACAAGTACGGATAATACGTCTCGGTCTCCAGCTCCTCTCCTAAGCTCCACAGCATCCTATCTTGTAATCTATAATACTCGGCCTGACCCGAGCATTATAATGAAATAACACCCGAGTCAGTCTAGAATACCAGCGTGAGAGAAATACATCCAAACTGATTATTAAAGTTTCAAAAATCCTATGAAATCAAAAGCATCTCGTAAGACCACGCCAAAAATAAACATGTCGGGTTTTTACCTTACGATAGCCAAAACACTTTCTTATCAAATCCTCTGATATTATAATAGTGTCTATATACAAATACTTATCCAAATAGCTGAAATTGTTACATGATTAAATTCCAGCATACTAGCCACAAAGTGGGTAATACAAACAAAAACCGTAAAGGCACGTAGGGAGAATGGATTTCCAACTAATGACTAGGCACTGGGGTACCACCTGTCACAGTACCTGGTCTAGATCAGTGTACCGAGGACCACGCCCGATCCCCTGCAACACAAGGCCAGAACTATCCCTTACTGGATAATTCTGAGTAAGATCACCCCACGGTTGGGATCAGCAACCGCACCACTAAGCCGAAATAAAAGGGACATCTAGACAGGGATGACCTCACCCTAATGGGTGCGACCCACATAGCCTTGCTGCATAACCCTGATTTTCAATCATTCCCGGTTGATGAGGCTCTAGGCTAAGCGTTACCTTTATAGAACTATCCCTTAGAATGCCCATCGTTCACCTGACGATGTTCCGAAAGCATTCATCCATACAAGTCCGTTCTGGGTTCAAACGGAACCGAAGGCACTATTCCTACTACATCCATTTTGGAATCACCCTCAGGATTAGTAGCGACTAGCCCTTGCACTTCACTGCTCCATCTTCGACTCCGAACTCGTTTTTTTTCCACGAAAACGTACAAACCGGATCGAAGTGGTTTTCGGGAAAAAAATCCCGATCCCGGTCTCTTCGAAACGATCAGCGCATTGGCCAATATTGATAGTCGGTTATTTAACTATCAATTATCATTCACAAACATCCATCAAACATAAATAATTCCTCAAATTTATGTTTTCACAAAATATCTTCGCAAGATATATTTCTATTTTCAACCCTTTGAAAATAGTTTAAACCAACTTCCTTTTTACGAAACAGATTTCCCAAACATTTTCTATTCCCCACTGAAAATAACCAAGTTCAAACATTTTAGATTTTAAAACAATTAAATCACTTTATTCTAAAATATACCTTAAAATATTTAAATTAAACTACTTAAACACTTATTCAAAAAATAATTTAAGAATATTAAGGTAAAACTACTTTATAAAATATAAAACTAATTTTAGAATAAAAGTTAAGTCAAACTAAATTTTAAAATAAGAGTTACAAACTTCTATATAAGTTTCAAATAAAACTTTAACCAAACTATCTTTAAATAAATCCATTTTATAAAATATCAATGATAATAATATTCTTTTTTTAACATAATACCAATTAACCCTTTAAAATAATTACTATTATAACTAATTTAGTAATATTTACTTTTAAAACTTTCACAACTCAATTAATTTCTTAAAACATTCCTTTAAAAACAATTTCAAATTTTCTAACTTCTGCTCAAAAATCTGCTTTTAAAACGTACTTGGCTTTTGAGGGAAATTCACTTCCATTTTAGAATAAACCAATGAATTCTTTTATAAATCCTGCTAGATTTATCTCAATTCAAATTTACGTTTAAATCCTGTAAATTTCTTCCAACACTTAAAAATAAAACTCCCTTTTATTTTTAAGCACACTTCCCATTTCCTGGAAATCACTTCCAAAATATATGCTTCAATTATTTAAAATGAGTTTCCAAATTCTTCACTCAAAACGTACTTTTGAAAAACTATAAAAGTTTATATTGGGTAACTTAAATCAAAAATTTCTTTTTAATATCAAGTTATTATATCGAATACTTATAATAAAATTTCCTTTAGAAAACATAATACCAATTTACCTTTAAAATAATTAAATACCATAATTACTTAATAAATACTTATTTTTCACTTAAAAATAATTAAAGATAATGATTTTTCTAAAATATTCTAAACACATTTTAAACTGCCAATTATATTTTGAAAGCTCTTCTTTGAAACATACTAAATTTCCAGGAAAGATACACTTCCCATCCTTTAAAAATAATCTCACTATTATTTTTAATCCATTTCACTTCTTATAGAAATTCCCATTGGAAATCTATACTTCAAATTTATTTCCCAATAAAATCCCATTCCATTTATAAACCCAGTTTATAAATTTCCATTTCTCATTTCTTTTTTTTAAAACACCATTTCAAAAACACTTCAATTTCCAAACCAATTTCCTAAATTTAATTTCCTTAAATTCATATCTCAAAAATCCCTTTTCATTTCCCTTTTACATTACCATTTAATTTTATTGATATTTTAAAATACCAAATTATATTTATCCAACCATAACACAACATAACAAAATTCGAAATTAATCTATCACGGAATATAAATAAAGTCCAACACAGATTATGAGGATAATTTCTATATTGTGAGGAATCCAGTTGGATCCCTCCACCTGTTTCCCTACATCCACAGATTTTAGCACAACAGCAAATATCAATCCAAACTGATATTAATATTCATATCCAACCAATCAATCATTCAATTATTTAAATATTAATTATTTAAATAAACTAGCATTCCATATGTGAGTGAGGTTAACTCACCTTGAGTTTCGTCGAGCGTTTAAATTTTGAATTAAATCGACCGCGATCGCTTTAACCCCAAAATTTCACTAGCCCTGATTGCCCCCAAATTTGCACTGTAGCGTAGATCGCGTCGCTGCGATTCCGGCACCCTTTGTTCGTTGAAATCAGATAAAGTATGAGTGAGATATTAAATTTTAAAGTTTGAATGGAAATTTAAACTTAGCTCTATATTATAATCAAAGAATTACCAACAGCCGTCAGATCTGGTCTCAACAAATCAAGGCCATACACAGGGTCTTCATCTTCTTCCTTCACGCGCGAGATCAACAACTCAAACAAACCCATAGCAGCCTAGCTAGGGTTTGATATCGCGGCCACTTCGCTCAACAATAATTCGATCAAAGACCTCCATACGAAACGTCTAGACGAACTCTTCCCTCGGCTGAGAGCACACGGAGCTCGGTCTCACTAGGACATAGGAAATCTTGCACGAACCGGGTACAAACGGGCGCAAATTCCCCTCCATCCACCTTGCCATACATCATCTCGGCAGTTGGATTTGAAGCTTTCGACGAGCTCTAGATCTTTGCTGTTGAAGGTGAAGTCTAAAAATGAGTAGATCACGAGATAATTGGAGGAGAAGGAAGTGAAGTCTCGGCCATTAAAGAAAAGAACGGCGGCCGTGAAAACGAGTTAGGGTTTCTCCCCTAAACGCATATATATACGTATAACATATTATTTTAAATATTTAATTCACTTTTAAACAACTTTCTCAAACGATCTCCAAACAACGCGTGCCGATAGGCGCTTATAGGGTTTTACCCGCATTCCGAACACAATAGAACGTGTTTCATAAGCTAATTTGATCGTATACGCGAGTTACGGAAATAAACGATCAAATTTAAATTAAATCGATTAAAATAATTTCTAAGCGTTTTGAGCTGCCACGGTCAAACGTCAACTCCGATTGCTACGAAAATTGAAATCCGATAATAATACACTATTACGGATCCAATGGAACTGGTTTCGTCGAATTCCGAGACTGTACCCCGGAAGGCTATTTTAACTCGTCGATAAATTCGAGCGATTTCCAAAATCGTCGCAATCATTTAAAATTTCACTTTTAACATTTTACTAACGTAATTATAAATCATATAGAATTTATAATCACATTAGAAATCATTCGGATTTATTTTAAATCAAAATCTGATTATTTGCATTATTATATTATTAAATCCCAATTTTAAATTAATATAAAATTCCAATTTTAGCTTATCGACTTTTGATTCCATCCAAAAGTCCAATACTAAAATTCAAATCAAACTAGACTCAAAATAAATATTAGAAACCATTTTTATACCCATTTACATCCAGATTCACAAATTATCCCAATTTCCAAATATTAAATTATTATTATTCAAATCCAATTGAACTGCCATATTTGAAATTTTAACCAATTATATTGATTTAACCAAAATCTCCTTATTTCAAAATCAAATTAAAATTCACATTCAACATTTAAAATGAATTAAATGTTCAAAATCTAACGACCAAAATTCCGGGTCGTTACATTCCCCCCCCCCTATAAAAATTTCGTCCCCGAAATTTGCCAAGGTAGGAAAATGCTACTAAACTCATTTACTTACCCCCCAAATCCACTTAATTAAAAACTCACATTTACTTCACCAAAATTCTAGCTCAATTCCAAAACATTTGCTTATTTATAGCTTAAAAGCTTGTTTTCAACACCATTTTCAAAAACAACTTTCCAAGTTAACCAAAATTTTCAAAATCCTCAAAAGTTTTCTATCTCCCAAAATTTTTGAAAAATTTTGACAGCGTCTCCTTTGTACGGAGAGCCTTTTACAATATCACAATAGATATAAATATATATACATCGACCCACACGGTTGGAAAACAAAATATTTCACAATATATATATCATTTTCCCAATTTATTGCGTAGGCGTACCTTATGGTTAGCATTTTAAAAGCAAGCAGCTAATTTATATTGCATTTACGCGCTCCAACTCTATTGATTGCCTCCCGTACCTGTACTTACTCAAACAAGCACATCAGTTTCCAATAATATGAGATTTCTAACAACCTTCTATAAATTTTATCTTAGCTAGGCATATCAATTTCATAGCCTATACAACAAATTTACATAATTTTACATGTAAACCACATTTTATAAACAATCACAAGTTTCAATACTATTTTAAGTTCTTTTACAAATTCAAACTTCATTGTATTCCACTCGAATAATTTACATTCAAGTTTTCTATATACAATTCATATTTACCCTAAACAATTCATATTTACTTCAAATCGGTTTATATGCCTTACTTACATTCAACTCATTTTTAAGCAAAACAACTCATGTTTAATTCAATTGATCCCAAAAATTAATTTATTTAACTTCTACCCAATTTGAATTGATTCATAATCAAATTATATTTGCAATTTGATATATTTGCATTTCTTTAATGATCCACCTTCATTTATATGCTAAACCACTTAATTAGATTCCAACCCATTCCAATATATTCAAAAACCAACTTTATTTGCTTCTTTAAGCCAATTAAATTCCGTTTATGTCACATACCGGAATTTTCGACTTTCGAAAATTCGACATCGATACTCACTTTATCGACTGCCGAGAAATCGAGTGCCGGAAACTCCAATAGTGAGGGTTTTAGAAAGAAGAAATAGAAGAAAAAGAGGTAGAAGAAAAGATAGAAGAAGAAGAGAAGAAGATGAAAAGAGTAGAACAACAGAACAACATCAGAAACAGAAAAACAATATCAGAATCTTACACATCGCAGCGGAACAATATATAATAGATAAATGAATAATCTTTAAACAAAGAACTATATCATTTTGTACATACATCAATCATCAGAGTCAATATATAACTCAATACAACAATGGACAGTTATATAACTTGTCCTCATACAGAATACACAGCGGAATAAATACTATCAGATACAAATACTACGTCTCATCCTCCAACTTATCTCCAAAGCTCCAGAATATCCAGAATATCCTGATAATTTAACTCTAGACTGCCCGTGTGGAAATTGGTGGGCACCCAGAGTTTAGAAGGGAAACAATAAACTCCGAGTCAGTCATGGTGACTGGTGTGAGATCGTAAAACAGTTATTCTTTCACAAAGAAAATAAAACAAATTCGCAATGCTTTTGGAAAATGAAACTACCATAAGACCTCCCACCACACACACAATGCAAACGCAGAATTGGAGGAGATTTCTTCTTATGATAGTCAAAGATGCTTACTATGCAAAATCAAATCATTTTTGATATTATTATTAGTGCATAGTGTAGAAAACATTTCGAAAGTATAATATTAATCTTAGCCAACATACGACCAGTATCGTATGCCTACTATAGCTACCATCTAAACAGTGGTGACCACCGTACGTAAATGGCAGGTTCTACAACTAATACCGTACAAGGTGCGTATTGGAGTTTGGATTTCCAACAAATGGTCAGGCTAAGGAACTTCCTATCCACGATGGGTACGTCCCTGGAATAGACGACCCGAGAACCTAACCGGATCTCTGCCAACACAAGGCCGAGTTACCTCTGCAAAAAAAGGTAACTACTGACACGCGTATGCCATCCCCCGATCGTAACCGATCTTCCCGAGGATCCCCGATTTCCAACAAACCACATAGATAATAATGCAGCAACCACATAGGTTAAGTATATGGGCTCCATACCATGATACCACCTCTATCCAGAAGGAATGACATACACTAAGGGGCGCTACTCCCTAGAACCTTGCCGCATCCTTCCTGTTTCGACCATTTCCGGGGTGTGAGGCTCGACGAAGTCTCGTCCACAAAGCTACGCTTTCTCAAAAAGCCCTGCTTCGGGTCAAACAAAATGATCAACCTATGATCACAAAGATATAAGACCAAACAAATGATCATATCACAAATGATCAAACACTGATCATTTCACAGCAACACTCAGTATGCCACGTTACCAAATTGGGATATATCGCTGATAAATTTCAACTACATAACCTCTGAGCTCGTACGTCTCAGAGAAGGGTGTTAAGCTAAGAGAATAAATTCTCCGCCACCAACAGAAATGTATTTGAAAGAAATCAGCTTTATATCTC
The DNA here is from genome assembly GCA_030737815.1 of Allium fistulosum. Taxonomy (NCBI): domain Eukaryota; kingdom Viridiplantae; phylum Streptophyta; class Magnoliopsida; order Asparagales; family Amaryllidaceae; genus Allium; species Allium fistulosum. Next base: position 104,596,940 of record CM060905.1, read on the forward strand.
AAATTGTAACGTCAGACACACAATCCATACAAGTCTGTTCCGGGATCGAACAGAACCGAAGGCACTTCTCACGAAGCCCTTGCATATCCGGATAATTTTCAATCACGTCAGGACTTCCCGTCACTAAGGGTGATAAAACCTCTAAATCGGAGATCAGCCGATGTAGAGTAACTCGACGGTAATCCTTCCGTTTTCAAAAATATCCGGTCTTCAACACCGGCCTTCAAATGCAATTCATAACGACGTATCACATATTCGGAATGGGTTATACGACCCCATGGTCCTTTCCCGGCTAACCCGAATAGTGAGCGCTTATTTAAAAATAAGTGTGGCATTCAAATTCATTCAATTCACAACAAATACCTATCTAAAGGTAATTATTGATAGTCGGTTATTTAACTATCAATAAAGATGCGCAACATCATCAGATTCCAAATAATTTTCCAAGTTATTTCATCTTCCAAAATATCTTTACTAGATATATAATTTCCACACTTAACCATTTGAAAACAATTTCAAATCAATTTCCACACTTCAAAAATAAATCAATATTTATTTTTAAACAACTTCGCTTTCTTTTATAAATTCCGTATCGAATTTATACTTTCGAATATCTACTAATATTCGATTTTCAATCGTTTCAAATATTCATTTTCGATTTATCTTTAAGAAGATAAAATCTCAAAACGTTTCATTTCATTTTGGAAAACATTCCATACTTATTTAATAATAAGTGTTTCACAAATCTTTTATTTTCAACATTTGAAAATATTCGATATACTTAAATCAATATTAAGTACATATTCATTCTTTAAGGAAATCATTCTTTTTAACCTCTATTTGAGTCAAAACGAATGTTGCGTAAAACATCGTTACGACGACTCAAAATCACTAGTATAGGGATTCGAAATTAAAATAGATATATAAATCCCAATACTACATAAAAATATTTTCTTTCGGAAATCATTTACTATAACAACAGTGTTATAGTCTACCATTTCCTTATTTTTCTCGAAAACGTCTATTTCAACAATAAATGTTGAAATCTATGTATTCGATACTTAACACGTTTTAAAACATCTTTTAAAACAGTTACTTCATTTTTATAATATCGCTTTCCCAAAACCATATCCATTCTACTTCAAAAAATATATTCACTGTCCAAAATCGTGAATATGCTTCACTTAACCAAATTTCAAACTTTACTACACATTTATTTCAAATAAAAATTCGCTATCCAAAAACGCGAATATATCTTCTTTAAATAATCTTCTATATTTAATTTATCCATTTCAATTGATTTCGAATCTATAAAACAATGTTTATAAATTCTATTTCTCTCTTATAACAACTTGCTTTATAAACTCTCTTAGATAACCTTCCATAATTCATTTATCAAAATTGAGTGATTTTAGATTTATAAAACAATTTTTATAAATTTCTTTTACGCTTTATAACAATTTCAGCTTCAAAAATCATTTTATCAGCAAGTTCTATTTATATTCCATCTAAGGGCAAAAAAATCAAATTTATAAGTAGATTTTCTTATAAATCTTTTATTCCACAATTTCATTCACATTTTATAACTTCATAATTTATCAATCTATAAATTTCATATCTTCACATTTTATAATTATAAAATTTCATATCTTCACATTTTATAATTATAAATTTTTAGGCGTTTATTTATTTGAAAATAAATCAACTCACAAATTAAATAAAACGTCTATTCCAACAAATCACTTTAAAAACCCTTTTAAAGTAAAAGATGTTATTTTTAAACTTCAAAACTGAATCCGATGATGCAACGCATCAATTAGTCCATCACAACATCAAACATCATATATCATCATATGATGACAGAATATATATCAACATCTGTAAATAAATACAGTTGAGGAATCCAGTTGGATCCCTCCAACCTGTTTCCCTGCATCCAAAGACGTTAGCACAATACCATTCCACTTCGAGGTGGAATATCGCGGTATATAGGTTTTATAAAAATCCGCTTACTAACGGCGCAATAGGGTCTCATCCGCTATACGAGGCGGGAAATCATCAATCCAATATATACATATGCCAATATGTATATATTGCTATATATAGATATATCCTAAAATATCTAATATCACAATCAACATAGCAATCATATCAAACAATCAATAACTGCAATCAATTCTTGAGTGAGAAAAATCTCACCTTAGCTTTTATTTCTTTACCATCCATTTCCATCTCGACTCGACTTTTTTCTTGATTTATACCTTGTATAAATAATTTATACAATTCATTAATATTCGAACAATTTAAATAACCATTTTTTTCCCTTAATAAATTTATCTAACTAATTATTAAATCTCTCTTTTTAAATAGATTTATTAAATTTAAACTAATACCTTCAATTCTCTAAACCAATCACTTTTTAATAAATTGATTTAACTGAAAATTAAATTTTAAAACTAACTTCCCTTTAACAAATATTTTTTTTAGTGACAAAATAGATTAATTAAACAAAGTAAATCACCTTAAAATTTTTATCTTAGTATCTAAATGTTCATATGTATTTATTTCAATTTCAAAATGATCTACATATATATATACATTATGAATTTTAATTTGAACGAAAGTAATCGTGATTACCTTACTGCTACATGAATCTGAACTCGAAGATGCCATCGACGAATTCGCGACATCCTTTCATCGCGATCGAAACCCACGCGTGCCACCATGTTTGCCTGCATCGCCTACGCCAGACGCTGGCATCGATGAACTCCCTCTGTTTCTTCATCGCGACCACTTCATCATCAACTCGAGATTCCACAGCGTCGCCACCGCCTCGCGCCTACGCGCGCGTGTTGCCACCGCTGTACCAAACTTCGCCAAAGAACTCGCGCTCGAGCTCAAGCTCGACACTTCATCGCCGTGCCACCCCTCCACCCTCACGCGCACAAAATCGAGAAACCCTGGCTCGAACTGCCTCCCTCCGACAATCGCGACCCCAAATTTGAGACTGTAGCAAAACTTCCAATCGGCAGGAGAAATATCGCGTAGGGGCAAGAATGAGTCGCGATGACTGATGGAATAGCTGAGTATATAGCGATGATTATAATGAAGGCGTTGATTTTCGAAACCCTAGTCTCTTTCTCGGGTTCACGTATCGTGACCATGGAGATTGCTATTAGCCGTAACTTGAAGTAAAGCAGATTTTTATTTTTAGTCTCTGAAGATTTCATTTTTTTTAAGGAGGGAAGAAGAATATAAAGATCGGTCTTGATTTAAAGAACGAAAGGGGGAAGGGACGAGCATACGTGATTTTGCAGAAGAACGTGCATACACGATTTTGTATCGTGATTTCAGGCGTGATTTTAGGGGAGAACGTGTGTGGGTTGACTATTATTTAAATTTAAATTTAAATTGAATTTGCTTTAAAATTCCGATGCGTTTGCTCGCCGTACGATCACGTATTAACTCGGAAAAATACGGAAATTGAAACCCGACAATAATTCAATATTACGGACCCAATGGAACTGGTTTCGTCGAATTCCGAGACTGTTTGAAAAATGACTAATTTATAAATATCGGTTCGAACGATTTATTTCAAACTGAACGAAACAGTTTAAAATTCAATTCTGAAGTTTCTATTATCTTCAGTATTATCAACACGAATTTTAAAAGCTTCCGAAATATTTTTCTTCGGCTTAAAATTGAAGATTCAAATTTTTGTTCAATTTCAATCAATTAAATTTTATAATTTAATCGTCAAATCAAAGTTATATTCGGGATTCAAATTAAATCATCGTTCAAATATTTAAAATTAATTAAATATTCTCAATTTAATTTGTTCAAAATTCTGGGTCGTTACAGTTTACAACAAAACGGCTGATTTCTATGCAAATTTTAATGTTATTTATACAAATAACAATTGCATAAACTTATACCAATTTCCAATTAATTCCATCTCAATCTATATCAATTTTATTTCATTCGGAATTATTCACAACCCAAACATCCTCATTTTAATTCCATTATTAAATTAAATTCCTACTCTCACTTCAAGTTCATCATCCAACTTAAGTTTATATTAATATCATTCCATTTTGGATTATTTACAACTCATATATTCTTATTTCATCACAATTATTAATTAAAATCCTTTTGCTTGCATTTCAATTTTATTATCTAAACAAATTTCATTCAAGTCCACTCATAAAGCTCGACCACAATCATTTGCCAATTTGCTTAGGTTATTTCAATTCCACAATATTTCCATTTCTTCTTATATCAATTTTATTTTATTTTAATTTGATTCCCATTTAATCAAATTTCAATCCGTTTACAAATTTTTTATCCAACTAGTTTACTTTCAATCCAATTAATTTTTAATTCTCCTTCTCAATTCATTTCTGAATTTATTAATAACATTGCCATTCCAATTATTCTATACCAGAACTGGGTTTTATTTTGCTTTTCAAATTTTTAATAAGCTACCAAAATTTTTATTCATCCCATTCCCCTTTATTATTTAATTTAGCTTACACTAAATTCACCTTCAAACAATTTTTTGGATTTAGTTGAGTGAGCATCTACTATATTCAATATCCTTTCAACTAAATTAAATTTCCTTCCAGTTTAAATCCTTTACCGACTTAGTTCAAGTTCAACTAAATTTTATTTAGCCAACTCAACTTAATACCATTTCCTTTACTAATTTAAATAAGAATTTAAATTTCATTCAATATTATTCATAACACAACTGAATTTGATTTCAGTACAATTCAACCCAAATTCAACTAAAATTTACTTCTCAATTCAATTTAATTTTTTATTTTCCCATATATAAGTCCAAAACTTATTCACCAACCTAAGTCCATTTACCCTTTTATATTTCACTTTGTCTTATCTCACTTAACATTCAATTTTGGTTTTACATTACACTTAGGATTAAATTTAGAATTTTCCATTCTATTTACCATAACATTCAACCATTTCTATTTAGGTTTCACAATTCATTTCTTATCCATAAGTTCACCAACTTATTTATTTAAAAGCTTATATTACTCATTTTATTCATTTTCACCTTATAATCACAATTCTAGATTACATATATAACACTTAATAACGTAAGGGTATAAAACTTCATTACACCATTATAACCCATAATTATAATCGTTTTACATTTCAACCTTATGTCCAATTAAATTCAATCCCAATTCACATTTTATATTTAACTTATCCGGAGTTAAATCTGAATATATCTTATTAGATCAACTTCACTTTATAAGCTCAATAATTGATTCATCTTAACCTTTCACATTATTTAAATAGAATTTCTAGAATTCCATTGCTCGGATTTATTTCAAAACCAATTTGAAATCATAAATAATACATACCCACTTGGTATATCAAATCAAATCTCCGGATCCCAAAACTCTTGGTTTTACCAAACAAATTTCCCCTTTTGAAATTTCTAAAACAACTTGTATACCCAACAAGTCCAACAAATATCATAACCAATCACCATGGTAGCAATCCATCACTTTAGAAACTCGAAAATCAATTCTGATGATGTGGCCATCATCACCAGGATTATTTTCTAGCGATTGAAGTGAGTTCAGTGCTTCTTTACTTTCACAAATTCCCTTTCAAAACAATTTCCATTCAAAAATACTTCCCCAAAATAATACTCCATTATTGCCTTTAAACACTTCGGAAACATTCCAAACATTCCCAAGATTTTAAATTCCCAAACTTTTTGTTCAAATTCATTTAAAACCCCTTTCAAAATTTCCGAGATTTAATTTCCGGGATTTAAATTATGGTTTAAATCAAATTTTAGTTACACTTCTTTAGGATAAGTCCTACTTATAGAATTCTATTTGGTTATAACCATTTCAAATTTTAGGTTCTTATTTGATTATAATATTAACAATCAAACATCCAAATATATATATAATAATTTCAGAAAATCATTTCTTTTATATCAAAATATAATTTTGGGTAAAATTAATTCATTTACCCACTTTAAAACAACACTATGTCGGTTTATCTTGTTTAAGAGTTTAGAAATCCCTATCGATACGGTTGTACTTCCCGTACCGACCCGAATTCATAAACACTCAACCGATAAATCAACACAATATAAAAACAGTTTTATATTCACCAACAATTACACTCTCATATCTATTATTACACTCAACTCATTATAGAGTACTTCTGACTCTATTTCTAATGAGTAATTTTTCCCACCAAAGCCTAGGTTGTCGCCAACCTAAGCTCTGATACCAAGTGTGACGACCCGCCCTTTTCGACTCTCGAAAATCGACACAAAATATACCTCTGTATAATATGTCGACGATTGAGTGCCGGAAAAGACTGATTGTTGAGGAAAAAGAAGAAGATAGAAGGAAGAAGGAACTAAAACAACATCAGAATCTCACAATCGCAGCGGAACAAAATATAATAAATAATAACAGATCTTTACACAAAATGAAAACTATATATGTTTTATACAATACATCATCAGAGTATACCACAAACAAACAACAATTACCAGCCTGGTAGATATATCAACCCGCCCCACAACGGCTGGCAATTTCAAAACAACCATAGCAGCGGAATAAACAAGTATGGATAATACGTCTCGGTCTCCAGCTCCTCTCCTGAGCTCCACAGCATCTTATCCTGTAATCTATAATACTCGGCCTGACTCGAGCATTATAATGAAATAACACTCGAGTCAGTCTAGAATACCAGCGTGAGAGAAATACATCCAAACTGATTATTAAAGTTTCAAAAATCCTTTGAAATCAAAAGCATCTCGTAAGACCACGCCACAAATAAACATGTCGGGTTTTACCTTACGATAGCCAAAACACTTTCTTATCAAATCCTCTGATATTATAATAGTGTATATATACAAATACTTATCCAAATAGCTGAAATTGTTACATAATTAAATTCCAACATACTAGCCACAAAGTGGGTAATACAAACAAAAACCGTAAAGGCGCGTAGGGAGAATGGATTTCAAATTAATGACTAGGCACTGGGGTACCACCTGTCACAGTGCCTGGTCTAGATCAGTGTACCGAGGACCACGCCCGATCCCCTGCAACACAAGGCCGAAACTATCCCTTACTGGATAATTCCGAGTAAGATCACCCCACGGTTGGGATCAGCAACCGCACCACTAAGCCGAAATAAAAGGGACATCTAGACAGGGATGACCTCACCCTAATGGGTGCGACCCACATAGCCTTGCTGCATAACCCCTGATTTTCAGTCATTCCCGGTTGATGAGGCTCGAGCTAAGCGTTACCTTTATAGAACATATACCTTAGAATGCCCACCGTCCACCTGATGATGTTCCGAAAGCATTCATCAATACAAGTCTGTTCCGGGTTCGAACGGAACCGAAGGCACTATTCCTACTACATCCATTTTGGAATCACCCTCAGGATTAGTAGCGACTAGCCCTTGCACTTCACTGCTCCATCTTTGACTCTGAACTCGTTTTCTTCCACGAAAACGTACAAACCGGATCGAAGTGGTTTTCGGGAAATAAATCCCGATCCCGGTCTCTTCGAAACGATCAGCGCATTGGCCAATATTGATAGTCGGTTATTTAACTATCAATTATCATTCACAAACATCCATCAAACATAAATAATTCCTCAAATTTATGTTTTCTCAAAATATCTTCGCAAGATATATTTCTATTTTCAACCCTTTGAAAACAGTTTAAACCAACTTCCTTTTTACGAAACAGATTTCCCAAACATTTTCTATTCCCCACTGAAAATAACCAAGTCCAAACATTTTAGATTTTAAAACAATTAAATCACTTTATTCTAAAATATACCTTAAAATATTTAAATTAAACTACTTAAACACTTATTCAAAATATAATTTAAGAATATTAAGGTAAAACTACTTTATAAAATATAAAACTAATTTTAGAATAAAAGTTAAGTCAAACTAAATTTTAAAATAAGAGTTTCAAACTTCTATATAAGTTTCAAATAAAACTTTAACCAAACTATCTTTAAATAAATCCATTTTATAAAATATCAATGATAATAATATTCTTTTTTTTTAAACATAATACTAATTAACCCTTTAAAATAATTACTATTATAACTAATTTAGTAATATTTACTTTTAAAATTTTAACAACTCTATTAATTTCTTAAAACATTCCTTTAAAAACAATTTCAAAATTTCTAACTTCTGCTCAAAAATCTACTTTTAAAACGTGCTTGGCTTTTCAGGGAAATTCACTTCCATTTCAGAATAAACCAAAGAATTCTTTTATAAATCCTACTGAATTTATCTCAATTCAAATTTACGTTTAAATCCCGTAAATTTCTTCCAACACTTAAAAATAAAACTCCCTTTATTTTTAAGCACACTTCCCATTTCCTGGAAATCACTTCCAAAATATATGCTTCAATTATTTAAAATGAGTTTCCAAATTCTTTACTCAAAACGTACTTTTGAAAAACTATAAAAGTTTATATTGGGTAACTTAAATCAAAAATTTCTTTTGAATACTTATAATAAAATTTCCTTTAGAAAACATAATACCAATTTACCTTTAAAATAATTAAATACCATAATTACTTAATAAATACTTATTTTTCACTTAAAAATAATTAAAGATAATGATTTTTCTAAAATATTCTAAACACATTTTAAACTGCCAATTATATTTTGAAAGCTCTTCTTTGAAACATACTAAATTTCCAGGAAAGATACACTAAATTATTTTTATTCAAATCCAACTGAACTGCCATATTTGAAATTTTAACCAATTATATTGATTTAACCAAAATCTCTTTATTTCAAAATCAAATTAAAATTCACATTCAACATTTAAAATGAATTAAATGTTCAAAATCTAACGATCAAAATTTCGGGTCGTTACACTAGTCCATGCCCTAAATCCAACCTCGGTCAAAACAGGAATGCAAGGGCCCAAAACATCACGGCAAGAAGATCACGAGCAAATGAAGTTAATGGAGCAAGAATCAAGATTTTTCATTGAGTATTTATATGCATATTGATTTTTGAAGTTTCCATTTTCATAAATTTCTTTTCTGTGTGAATGCCTGAATGAAGAAGAGGGAAGGACAGCTTTTAAAAAGAAGGTGGGTTAGTACGGGTATAGATTAGGGTGGTTGATGGAAATATGTAAACGGCTGAAAGACAGGATAGAGTATGCAAAGTTAAATCAAATAAATATATATATTATTAAACTTTCAAATATCTAGATATTTATTTTAAACCCCTATCGAGGCATGCCGCCAGGCGTTTATAATTTTTTACCCCTATTCCGAACATAATGGAACAAGTTTCAGGGCCTAATTCGATCGTATGTGGAAGATAGCTTTTTGAACCGAATTAAAATATTAAATTTTCGATATTAATTTCAACGCGTTTCTATCCCGTACAACCAAACGATGACTCCAAACGTTATGAAATTTGAAATTCGATAGTAATACACTATTACGGACCCAATGACACTAGTTTCGTCGAAATCCAAGACCGTGCCCTCGGAAGGCTATTTTTTACTTGTTAAATAAAATATACAATTTCCAATTTTTATTTATCCACCTAAAATTCCAATTTTAAATGTTGACAACCTTCATTCATACTTAAATAAAATTTAGATCAATTCCCGATATCATTTTCATTCATATTAAATTCAGAGTTCAATTGTTTACAAAATTTTCAATATTAAGTTTAAACAATTTAATTATGCAATATTAAAATCTCACTGAATTTTACATATCAAAAATTTATTTATTTTCAACTAAATAAGTCAACATTTATTATTCAATCCAATTATTGATTATAAATACATTCAATATATAGAATTCCATTTCAATACTGTTATTGTCCAAATCTTTGAAATTGGTTATCCCAAAATTATATTCGAATTCATATTAAAAAAATTCAATAATAATTCGTTAAATTTTATTTTTAACCATTTTTATTCAATAATTACATTAAATTTAATAATTTCAAATAGTTAAAAATGCGAGTCGTTACAAAAACTGCAATAACAGACTTGTAAATAAAATTAGAACTTAATTTGTTACACTAATTCAATGGAATATCTTAAACAATAAGAATTGCAATCTAAACCCTATATTATATTCAACTCCTCTCTTTTATAAAGAAATAGATAAGAATAAGTGGTGTAAACTATGAATAGAATTCGTAATCTAAACTTCTTATTTTATTGAAGAATCACAATTTGACCCAACGAAGAAGGAGATGTGGAATAGACTATGAAACTGTCAAAAATTGCATAAACAAAACAAATTCCATCAAATTAATGTAAATAATTGGAAATCTCAGCATAGAATTGACATATCGAAATAAAAATGAATTTTGGGGGATTTTATCTATCATATTTTCGAATCTTAAAATCCTTAGGCATATTCAAATCCAAAAAGAAATACACTAAACAATTGTTGAAAAGAAATACTAAGGTTTCCACTCACAGATTAACCTTAGCTTCACTTAAATGGATATGTAGCCTTCCGATCTCTTTCAAAATATCTGTCTTTTGATATATATATATATATATATATATATATATAAACACACAATAGGAAAGAGGTATATATATTCATTAGATTCAAGATAATTGGAGAAGAATAAGATAAGAATAGATTGGAGGAAGAAGAAACAAATAGGAAATAATTTGAATTCTTAACAGAATTCTCTACAGAGTTTTTGAATCTTTGTAACGACCCGACTTTCTATGCCCAGAAAGTCGCATCATTATGAAGAAAGAAAGGGGGAGAAAATAGAAAAGAAAAGAAGAAAGAAAGAAACAACAACAACGATCTCACAGCGGAACGAATAAATTATATTAATAACATAAACTATTACATAGTATACAACAATTTACAGAGTTACACAGCATATACATCACTTACTATACAGTTATAAACATCTGTCTAGACATTACAACTCAAATACAAGACAAGACACTATCACAAATATCAACACAGCGGAATACTATATCTACGAACGCCGAAGCCTCCTGCTCCATTGCTTCTCCAGAATATTCGTCAAAGCTAAACCTGAATCCCTTGGCTACTCGTAAAAATTTGAGTACCCAAGAGTTTATAAAACAGAAATAAACACTTGGGTCAGACATGGGTCTGGTGTGAGTAACAGGTTAAACTTGCTTAACTTCAAAACCTTTAGAAAGAAAAAGTATCACGTAAGACTCCCCACAAATAAACATGGGTAAGTTTTTACCTTACGCTAACCAAAACATTTGATAGGAAATCTGATTTTATTATAATAGGGTCTAGGGTTTTCAAGTAAAATATAGAAATAGCTGAAATGCTTACATCTCACATTCCAACATAGTTGGGCACAACTAATACGTACGGCACTTATTGGAGTTTGGATTCCATACAATGGCCGGGCTACTGGGGTACCGCCCGTCACAGTACGTGGCCTAGATCACCGTACCGAGGAGTACGCCCGCTCCCCTGCAACACAAAGCCGGAACCATCCCTTACTGGATAATTCCGAACAAGATAACCCCGTAGTTGGCGCGACCAACCACACACTAAGCCGAATAAAAAGAAAGGGACCTCTAGACAGGGATCTATCTTGCTCTCAGTGGGTGCTACCCACGAAGCCTTGCTGCACCTCCCCTATTTTAGCCATTCCCGGTTGATGAGGCTTGAGGTTACGGTTACCTTTAATCAGAACATATCACTTAGAATGCTCATCGTCCGCCTGACGATGTGCTGAAAGCATTCAATCCATACAAGTTCGTTCCGGGTTCGAACGAAACCGAAGGCATTATCTCGTTACACTCGTTTTGGAATCACCCTCAGAGTTAACGACAATAACCCTTGCACTCTGAATCTTCATCTTCACTTGAGATTTACGACCTATCGTTAATTTGGATCGATGTGGTATTCGGGTCTCCAGACCTGGAATACCGGTATACGGAAACCCGATCCCGGTCTCATCGAAATCCAAAACGTATCTTTTAAGGCCAAGTTGTTTAAAGGTTTAAACAATTTAACTTATCTATATTCATACAGATAGATAATTCATAATTCACAATTGATAATCACATTACCAATTAAACAGATGATTCATAACCAATATGTAATCCATATCAACATCACAATAGTTAATCTATAATACCATCATAATACAACCAAGCATTCATACCATACAACATTACTTATCTCATTTCTGAGATTACATCCATTCAGGACAATCAATGTCATCTATTCTTATATAAGCAATGATTTACTTAATCACAACATAATTAATTTAAAATGAATTAAATTAACTATCTCTATCTTTAATTAATTTAAAGTGAATTAAATTAATTACTTCATCCCTTAATTAATTTAAAGTAAATTAAATTAATTACTTCATTATAAATCTTACTTATATAATCATTAATTAATTACCAATAAATTAATTAATCTTTCTCTAATTATCCACTTTAATTAATCACCTTGATTAATTATACTTTAATTACCTTTAAGTAATTATCTTTAATTAATTTCACAAATTAATTATCCTTAATCAAATACAGTAATTAACCTTTAATTACTTCATTAATTAATTAATTAAAATCAATTACTTTAATCCTTAATTAATTACAATTAATTAGTTGTCATTTGATTAATTAATCTTAATTAATCAACTCTTAATCACATCATTAATTATAAACTAATGATCCCTAATTATACCTTTAATTATTTATTAATTACATTAAATAATTAACCTTTAATTAAACCATAATTTATTAATCACCTTTGATTAAACTTAACCAGTAATTAACTCTAATTAATTATCTTCCTTAATTAATTACTTTTAATTAATTACCTTAACAAATAATTAATTACCTTATTAATTATCCTTAATCCTTTAATTAAATAAATTATTTAATTAATAATACTAGGTAATTAGCCTTAATCACTTCTTATTTAATTACTTTCATAAAATAATTATCCTCTAATTACTTTCATTAACTAAATATTCAATAATTATACTCAATCAATTTTCCAAAATGGTTATCCTTAATTAAACCAAAGTAATTATCTTAGAATAATTAATTACCTATCTTCAATTTATTAAGTAATTATACTTTATTTACTTAATAGGACCTTAATTAATTTAGCTAAACCATTTACCTTAATTAAATACTCTAATTAAATATTCTTTAATCTTATCTCCTTTAAATATATTTTTAACACTTTGTTTAACCTTTATTTTTGAAACTTACTTAGAAACTTGTTTAAATTTCTTTTCTTAAAAACTTGATCTAGTACATTTATTTGAAAACACTTTTGAATTCAATTACAAAATAATTCTAGTTTATATTTTCTTTTAAAAAAAAACAAACACTTCTAAACATTTAAATTTTTGAAACATATTCAATTTTAAAAACATACTTTTAAACTAGTCTAATATCCTTCTTTTGGAAATTTAATAAATTCAAACTTGCTTTCTTTTTAAATTTGAACTTGATATCCCTTTTTAAAATTTTAAACCTGGAAATTAAAATTCACTTTACAATTTGAAACCAGGATTCTATGTTTACAGAATAACCGAGCAAACAAACCAAATTCTCGAGCCTACCCCGTGTCTCTCGCGATCACTCGCGTACTTCGAGAAAAACCCCTTCAACCCCGAGCCTGACCCGAGTATTCTTCTTCTTCCCCGAATACATCTCCTGTCACCAACACGTACACGATAACGTGCACGTTCACGTGCACAACCACCACGATCGCTGACGAACTCCCCTCCGGCCTTCGACGAATCGACCCTAACTTCGACAATACCACGCGATCACCCAGTAAACTCGATTCGTTCTAGGATCGAATTTGACCCAAAAATCCATACCACCTGAAACTATATCATCGGAAAACGACCATTGCCGTTGATCTCCACCACGAGTTTCCCTTCCGACATCATCAGACCTACATCTCGACTTCCCACTCCTAATCCCCACCTCGCGATTACCTCCGTTTCCCCATGGCCCTCGCGAAAGCTTCGAGAACATCAACGTTTCAAACCGTCCCTAGAACCCTAGTTCCTTCAAATTCTGATGCCATGGCCAATAATAGATGCTTTCACTATTTTTCCCAACCTTCCCAGATGCCAAGCTAACTTCGATAAAAACCCGACCATTCAATAGTTCATCGATCGCCGAAAAAAATCTAAAATTCACTTTCTGTTCAACTTCAAACTGCACCCTCTATAAATAACTAAAAATCGAGATTTAAGTTTTAAAAATCCTATTTCTCAAAGATGAATCAGATTATTAACTTGAAATGATAAATCATTTCACTTGAATTTATCCCAATCCTAACTCTCACTGTTATTTTCCACTTCCCAGAGTGTTTTCAAACTTAATTCATATAAATTTAAATTTTAAAAACTAAATTGTGTTTAACAAACAACCTTTGTTTTGAAACTCAAGTCAAAAGTCCTAACAGTAATTAGTTAAGGCGATTTGAATCTTAAGTTAAATCTAACCCTGTATCTATAAACAGAGTTAAATATGAACATAATAGACATGCACACCTGAACATATTCATATATCTAAGAAATTATACATACAAGCATAATTTATACCATACCTTAAAGATTATCTCAAACAAACATCATCAACAGACTTAAATTACTTTTTAGAAAAAGGTTTACCCACTTATACATACAGGCATAAACAATAATATACACAGAACCATTTATATCTATATGTACATGCATCTACATCCATGAACACTTGCAACCATATTTTACAGATATTAATCACAATCATTTAATCATAAGTTTAAACCTGTTTTTAAGTGAAAATGTTTACTCACTTGATAAATAACAGGGGATAGATTTTTATATGTAAACAGACAGGCTCACACACATATTCCTACCAATTCATATAAATTCAAATTAGAAACTTCAATTCCAGCCAATATCATCACATGCAAACATATATTATGTCCTTAAGTTTTGGAAAACGTAAGTTACTCACCGGTTTGAAGATAAAGAACAAAACTTCCCCTTTTTGAAACAGTTTTTGATTTTGAAACCTTTAAACTGAATGCTGGCTATTGAATCTTGCATGTATGATAAAATCTTGTTTGTTAAGATGTTGTTTTAGATTCCAGTTTACTTGCTTTTAACAGATTCCAGATTTGAAGAAGAAATTGCAGGCTAAAAGACTTGGTTTGGAAATGTATTTCTGGTTTGAAGAATAGTTACAGGCTTTGTTTTGATTTTTGCTTTGAGGGGTTTGATTACAGATTTAAGAAATGAGGATTTGCTACAGATTTTGTTATGAGAAAATAGGCTGAAGTTTCTTTCTTTGAATTAAGAGGATAGAAAAAGAAATGAGATGATAGGTATATGTTTTTATAAGTTAATATGAAGTTTATTAAAATAAAAGAAAACCAAAAATTTAAAAACTTGACATTTGTCACATAGAGTTGTTAATAAATTAACACTTGTTACTATATAGTCTTTAGAGAATTACACATGTCTTTTAAGTAACACTTATTTATTTTAAATGTAAATAAAGCCTTTTTCTTAATTTATAAATTTACAATTTCTTATATATATATATAGATAATTTTTAAAGAAATAAACCAATCATACTTATAAATAAGAGCTTATCCAAATATCTATAAAAATCCAAATATTTATAACAACACATTCAATTTCTTTAAAATCTATTTATCTATATATAAAACAATACATTATTAATATTGTTTGAAAATAGCAATTTGTCAAATTTAAATAATTTATAAAGAGATTATAAATTTCTACTATTACTAAATGAATTAATATATCATTTGTTTATTAAATACAAACCAAAGCTTTTCTATTTACAATATATACAAATATATATACATTATAAATAGAAATCAATTTATTAGGTTTTAAAGAATAAATTCACTAATTAAATATTCATTTAATTAGATTATTAAACCAATTCAAATTTATTTATCAAAGATCATCAATCAATTTAATTATTTAAACAGATTATTAAATTGATATTGCCCCAAATTTCTGGGATATTACATTCCTCCCCCCTTAAAATAATTTCGTCCCCGAAATTTAAAACAAAGGTAATTTAATAATCTATTTAAATCACAAGCATATATTATCATCCATATGCTAACAATCATAGCAACCAATCATCCAAACAAACAATTCTAACTATCCAGCGAAAAATTCTGAATAGAATTTCCTCAAGTTTCCCCAAGTATATATATACTGGGATACTCGCTCTACAAACAATCCAGACAACCAATACTACTAAGCTATAGAGCTCCTACTCATCTAGATCTATAGAACTAAACAAGATATCAGACTACAGACGAGTCTGACTCAACAACCAAATCTTCCAGAACTGCTGGTTCCAAAACCAGAGATAGATCAAACACGTACTCCCTCAGAGATACGTAAAATACATTGAATTCTAGTTATCCAAACTGACAATTCAACCTTGTAGATCAAAGTACTTATCCAAATTAGATCACAGAAAAGATCTAAAATAACTCGGAGCTAACTTCCTAGACTTACCCAATCTTATAGCTCCCTTTAACCAGAGAAAAACTTCAACAACAATAAAGTCTCCAACTTCGAATTCAAAATCTCTCCGTCTCTTATCCACAAAATCTTCAGACGATCCTGGGCTAACTACAGATCCTTCCTGATCAGCTCAACCTTCGCTGATGCTTCTAGAAACAAACAGGACAAACATAACTCAACCAATGATCCTCTCAAGATCTACCCAATCCAAAACACAACTCTACTACCATCATTAGACTGAACTAAATTCTCCTATCTGGAAAAGACAAACAGGAGCACTCGCCAAACTGCTTCCGCTACACCAATCTGATCTGGAGTAGATAAGAATGCTGATGAAGAACACAAGCACAGACTGGACAATACATATCCCAGAAAATCTTAGATACCCAAAAGAATACTCATACTATCGCAAGTCACTTTTGCGATCAACCTAGCCAAAATGCAAAGAAACTGTTCTCTCTTTACCAATCAGAACAGCTTACGCTTAATTATCCAATCCATCGAAGAAATGGATCCACTCTGCTGCTTCTGAACTCCACTTCAGAAAACTGCTCAGCCAGAAAACTTCCTGCCAATACAGAACACTCCGAGCTGCACTGCTGCCACAGATGCCAAAGATTTCCTAACCAAAGCTCTTCGAGAAACTCGGACCCAAACTAAACAGAATCACCATGCTGAACTCAGCCACAACACCGAAGCAGACATACTTCATTAACTTGTTCCAAAGAAAACATCTTCGGGAACATCCATAGTCACTGCATCTCATCACACAGTTACTTCTTCCTGAAGTTACCAACATTAACTTCTGCCTATCCGACAGATCCAACTCTACTCATCCAACTCCTAAGATGAACTCCGAACCTTAACAGGTTTCCTTCAGAGATTGTGAAATCCTTACACAACTGTAAAGTTCACTCGAGACGGTATTAGGTCTACAGTCTCGACAAATACACTTCCAACCTCAACACTCAGACTCCTAATCCTAGATGATAAATTATTATCATCCCAACCAATCATTATAAATACCATATACATTTAAAATGATATTTTTTTTTATATAGAAATTATATCTGGGTAAAATTATTTCATCTACCTTTTTAAAACAATATTGTGTCCGTTGGCCTGGTCAAGTGTTTAGAGATCCCTATCAATAACGTTAGCTACTCGTATTGACCAGAATCCATATACCACTCAACCGATCAATTAACACAATATAAAACCATTTTATATAACTAACAAATACGCTTTCTCGTATATATATACTCAGACTCAACAGGTTGCTACAGATCCTATCTCTAATGAACAATCCTTCCGAACCTAGGTATTCACTCAACCTAGTGTTCTGATATTCACTTAACCAAAAGCTTAGGCATTCGCTCAACCTATGCTCTGATACCATATGTAACGACCCGACTTTCTATGCCCAGAAAGTCGCATCATTATGAAGAAAGAAAGGGGTAGAAAATAGAAAAGAAAAGAAGAAAGAAAGAAACAACAACAACGATCTCACAGCGGAACGAATAAATTATATTAATAACATAAACTATTACATAGTATACAACAATTTACAGAGTTACACAGCATATACATCACTTATTAGACAGTTATAAACATCTGTCTAGACATTACAACTCAAATACAAGACAAGACACTATCACAAATATCAACACAGCGGAATACTATATCTACGAACGCCGAAGCCTCCTGCTCCATTGCTTCTCCAGAATATTCGTCAAAGCTAAACCTGAATCCCTTGGCTACTCGTAAAAATTTGAGTACCCAAGAGTTTATAAAACAGAAATAAACACTTGGGTCAGACATGGGTCTGGTGTGAGTAACAGGTTAAACTTGCTTAACTTCAAAACCTTTAGAAAGAAAAAGTATCACGTAAGACTCCCCACAAATAAACATGGGTAAGTTTTTACCTTACGCTAACCAAAACATTTGATAGGAAATCTGATTTTATTATAATAGGGTCTAGGGTTTTCAAGTAAAATATAGAAATAGCTGAAATGCTTACATCTCACATTCCAACATAGTTGGGCACAACTAATACGTACGGCACTTATTGGAGTTTGGATTCCATACAATGGCCGGGCTACTGGGGTACCGCCCGTCACAGTACGTGGCCTAGATCACCGTACCGAGGAGTACGCCCGCTCCCCTGCAACACAAAGCCGGAACCATCCCTTACTGGATAATTCCGAACAAGATAACCCCGTAGTTGGCGCGACCAACCACACACTAAGCCGAATAAAAAGAAAGGGACCTCTAGACAGGGATCTATCTTGCTCTCAGTGGGTGCTACCCACGAAGCCTTGTTGCACCTCCCCTGTTTTAGCCATTCCCGGTTGATGAGGCTTGAGGTTACGATTACCTTTAATCAGAACATATCACTTAGAATGCTCATCGTCCGCCTGACGATGTGCTGAAAGCATTCAATCCATACAAGTTCGTTCCGGGTTCGAACGAAACCGAAGGCATTATCTCGTTACACTCGTTTTGGAATCACCCTCAGAGTTAACGACAATAACCCTTGCACTCTGAATCTTCATCTTCACTTGAGATTTACGACCTATCGTTAATTTGGATCGATGTGGTATTCGGGTCTCCAGACCTGGAATACCGGTATACGGAAACCCGATCCCGGTCTCATCGAAATCCAAAACGTATCTTTTAAGGCCAAGTTGTTTAAAGGTTTAAACAATTTAACTTATCTATATTCATACAGATAGATAATTCATAATTCACAATTGATAATCACATTACCAATTAAACAGATGATTCATAACCAATATGTAATCCATATCAACATCACAATAGTTAATCTATAATACCATCATAATACAACCAAGCATTCATACCATACAACATTACTTATCTCATTTCTGAGATTACATCCATTCAGGACAATCAATGTCATCTATTCTTATATAAGCAATGATTTACTTAATCACAACATAATTAATTTAAAATGAATTAAATTAACTATCTCTATCTTTAATTAATTTAAAGTGAATTAAATTAATTACTTCATCCCTTAATTAATTTAAAGTAAATTAAATTAATTACTTCATTATAAATCTTACTTATATAATCATTAATTAATTACCAATAAATTAATTAATCTTTCTCTAATTATCCACTTTAATTAATCACCTTGATTAATTATACTTTAATTACCTTTAAGTAATTATCTTTAATTAATTTCACAAATTAATTATCCTTAATCAAATACAGTAATTAACCTTTAATTACTTCATTAATTAATTAATTAAAATCAATTACTTTAATCCTTAATTAATTACAATTAATTAGTTGTCATTTGATTAATTAATCTTAATTAATCAACTCTTAATCACATCATTAATTATAAACTAATGATCCCTAATTATACCTTTAATTATTTATTAATTACATTAAATAATTAACCTTTAATTAAACCATAATTTATTAATCACCTTTGATTAAACTTAACCAGTAATTAACTCTAATTAATTATCTTCCTTAATTAATTACTTTTAATTAATTACCTTAACAAATAATTAATTACCTTATTAATTATCCTTAATCCTTTAATTAAATAAATTATTTAATTAATAATACTAGGTAATTAGCCTTAATCACTTCTTATTTAATTACTTTCATAAAATAATTATCCTCTAATTACTTTCATTAACTAAATATTCAATAATTATACTCAATCAATTTTCCAAAATGGTTATCCTTAATTAAACCAAAGTAATTATCTTAGAATAATTAATTACCTATCTTCAATTTATTAAGTAATTATACTTTATTTACTTAATAGGACCTTAATTAATTTAGCTAAACCATTTACCTTAATTAAATACTCTAATTAAATATTCTTTAATCTTATCTCCTTTAAATATATTTTTAACACTTTGTTTAACCTTTATTTTTGAAACTTACTTAGAAACTTGTTTAAATTTCTTTTCTTAAAAACTTGATCTAGTACATTTATTTGAAAACACTTTTGAATTCAATTACAAAATAATTCTAGTTTATATTTTCTTTTAAAAAAAACAAACACTTCTAAACATTTAAATTTTTGAAACATATTCAATTTTAAAAACATACTTTTAAACTAGTCTAATATCCTTCTTTTGGAAATTTAATAAATTCAAACTTGCTTTCTTTTTAAATTTGAACTTGATATCCCTTTTTAAAATTTTAAACCTGGAAATTAAAATTCACTTTACAATTTGAAACTAGGATTCTATGTTTACAGAATAACCGAGCAAACAAACCAAATTCTCGAGCCTACCCCGTGTCTCTCGCGATCACTCGCGTACTTCGAGAAAAACCCCTTCAACCCCGAGCCTGACCCGAGTATTCTTCTTCTTCCCCGAATACATCTCCTGTCACCAACACGTACACGATAACGTGCACGTTCACGTGCACAACCACCACGATCGCTGACGAACTCCCCTCCGGCCTTCGACGAATCGACCCTAACTTCGACAATACCACGCGATCACCCAGTAAACTCGATTCGTTCTAGGATCGAATTTGACCCAAAAATCCATACCACCTGAAACTATATCATCGGAAAACGACCATTGCCGTTGATCTCCACCACGAGTTTCCCTTCCGACATCATCAGACCTACATCTCGACTTCCCACTCCTAATCCCCACCTCGCGATTACCTCCGTTTCCCCATGGCCCTCGCGAAAGCTTCGAGAACATCAACGTTTCAAACCGTCCCTAGAACCCTAGTTCCTTCAAATTCTGATGCCATGGCCAATAATAGATGCTTTCACTATTTTTCCCAACCTTCCCAGATGCCAAGCTAACTTCGATAAAAACCCGACCATTCAATAGTTCATCGATCGCCGAAAAAAATCTAAAATTCACTTTCTGTTCAACTTCAAACTGCACCCTCTATAAATAACTAAAAATCGAGATTTAAGTTTTAAAAATCCTATTTCTCAAAGATGAATCAGATTATTAACTTGAAATGATAAATCATTTCACTTGAATTTATCCCAATCCTAACTCTCACTGTTATTTTCCACTTCCCAGAGTGTTTTCAAACTTAATTCATATAAATTTAAATTTTAAAAACTAAATTGTGTTTAACAAACAACCTTTGTTTTGAAACTCAAGTCAAAAGTCCTAACAGTAATTAGTTAAGGCGATTTGAATCTTAAGTTAAATCTAACCCTGTATCTATAAACAGAGTTAAATATGAACATAATAGACATGCACACCTGAACATATTCATATATCTAAGAAATTATACATACAAGCATAATTTATACCATACCTTAAAGATTATCTCAAACAAACATCATCAACAGACTTAAATTACTTTTTAGAAAAAGGTTTACCCACTTATACATACAGGCATAAACAATAATATACACAGAACCATTTATATCTATATGTACATGCATCTACATCCATGAACACTTGCAACCATATTTTACAGATATTAATCACAATCATTTAATCATAAGTTTAAACCTGTTTTTAAGTGAAAATGTTTACTCACTTGATAAATAACAGGGGATAGATTTTTATATGTAAACAGACAGGCTCACACACATATTCCTACCAATTCATATAAATTCAAATTAGAAACTTCAATTCCAGCCAATATCATCACATGCAAACATATATTATGTCCTTAAGTTTTGGAAAACGTAAGTTACTCACCGGTTTGAAGATAAAGAACAAAACTTCCCCTTTTTGAAACAGTTTTTGATTTTGAAACCTTTAAACTGAATGCTGGCTATTGAATCTTGCATGTATGATAAAATCTTGTTTGTTAAGATGTTGTTTTAGATTCCAGTTTACTTGCTTTTAACAGATTCCAGATTTGAAGAAGAAATTGCAGGCTAAAAGACTTGGTTTGGAAATGTATTTCTGGTTTGAAGAATAGTTACAGGCTTTGTTTTGATTTTTGCTTTGAGGGGTTTGATTACAGATTTAAGAAATGAGGATTTGCTACAGATTTTGTTATGAGAAAATAGGCTGAAGTTTCTTTCTTTGAATTAAGAGGATAGAAAAAGAAATGAGATGATAGGTATATGTTTTTATAAGTTAATATGAAGTTTATTAAAATAAAAGA
Organism: Allium fistulosum; assembly: GCA_030737815.1. Lineage (NCBI taxonomy): Eukaryota > Viridiplantae > Streptophyta > Magnoliopsida > Asparagales > Amaryllidaceae > Allium > Allium fistulosum. The sequence continues at coordinate 104,619,638 of CM060905.1, forward strand.
AAACCAAAAATTTAAAAACTTGACATTTGTCACATAGAGTTGTTAATAAATTAACACTTGTTACTATATAGTCTTTAGAGAATTACACATGTCTTTTAAGTAACACTTATTTATTTTAAATGTAAATAAAGCCTTTTTCTTAATTTATAAATTTACAATTTCTTATATATATATATAGATAATTTTTAAAGAAATAAACCAATCATACTTATAAATAAGAGCTTATCCAAATATCTATAAAAATCCAAATATTTATAACAACACATTCAATTTCTTTAAAATCTATTTATCTATATATAAAACAATACATTATTAATATTGTTTGAAAATAGCAATTTGTCAAATTTAAATAATTTATAAAGAGATTATAAATTTCTACTATTACTAAATGAATTAATATATCATTTGTTTATTAAATACAAACCAAAGCTTTTCTATTTACAATATATACAAATATATATACATTATAAATAGAAATCAATTTATTAGGTTTTAAAGAATAAATTCACTAATTAAATATTCATTTAATTAGATTATTAAACCAATTCAAATTTATTTATCAAAGATCATCAATCAATTTAATTATTTAAACAGATTATTAAATTGATATTGCCCCAAATTTCTGGGATATTACATTCCTCCCCCCTTAAAATAATTTCGTCCCCGAAATTTAAAACAAAGGTAATTTAATAATCTATTTAAATCACAAGCATATATTATCATCCATATGCTAACAATCATAGCAACCAATCATCCAAACAAACAATTCTAACTATCCAGCGAAAAATTCTGAATAGAATTTCCTCGAGTTTCCCCAAGTATATATATACCGGGATACTCGCTCTACAAACAATCCAGACAACCAATACTACTAAGCTATAGAGCTCCTACTCATCTAGATCTATAGAACTAAACAAGATATCAGACTACAGACGAGTCTGACTCAACAACCAAATCTTCCAGAACTGCTGGTTCCAAAACCAGAGATAGATCAAACACGTACTCCCTCAGAGATACGTAAAATACATTGAATTCTAGTTATCCAAACTGACAATTCAACCTTGTAGATCAAAGTACTTATCCAAATTAGATCACAGAAAAGATCTAAAATAACTCGGAGCTAACTTCCTAGACTTACCCAATCTTATAGCTCCCTTTAACCAGAGAAAAACTTCAACAACAATAAAGTCTCCAACTTCGAATTCAAAATCTCTCCGTCTCTTATCCACAAAATCTTCAGACGATCCTGGGCTAACTACAGATCCTTCCTGATCAGCTCAACCTTCGCTGATGCTTCTAGAAACAAACAGGACAAACATAACTCAACCAATGATCCTCTCAAGATCTACCCAATCCAAAACACAACTCTACTACCATCATTAGACTGAACTAAATTCTCCTATCTGGAAAAGACAAACAGGAGCACTCGCCAAACTGCTTCCGCTACACCAATCTGATCTGGAGTAGATAAGAATGCTGATGAAGAACACAAGCACAGACTGGACAATACATATCCCAGAAAATCTTAGATACCCAAAAGAATACTCAAACTATCGCAAGTCACTTTTGCGATCAACCTAGCCAAAATGCAAAGAAACTGTTCTCTCTTTACCAATCAGAACAGCTTACGCTTAATTATCCAATCCATCGAAGAAATGGATCCACTCTGCTGCTTCTGAACTCCACTTCAGAAAACTGCTCAGCCAGAAAACTTCCTGCCAATACAGAACACTCCGAGCTGCACTGCTGCCACAGATGCCAAAGATTTCCTAACCAAAGCTCTTCGAGAAACTCGGACCCAAACTAAACAGAATCACCATGCTGAACTCAGCCACAACACCGAAGCAGACATACTTCATTAACTTGTTCCAAAGAAAACATCTTCGGGAACATCCATAGTCACTGCATCTCATCACACAGTTACTTCTTCCTGAAGTTACCAACATTAACTTCTGCCTATCCGACAGATCCAACTCTACTCATCCAACTCCTAAGATGAACTCCGAACCTTAACAGGTTTCCTTCAGAGATTGTGAAATCCTTACACAACTGTAAAGTTCACTCGAGACGGTATTAGGTCTACAGTCTCGACAAATACACTTCCAACCTCAACACTCAGACTCCTAATCCTAGATGATAAATTATTATCATCCCAACCAATCATTATAAATACCATATACATTTAAAATGATATTTTTTTTTATATAGAAATTATATCTGGGTAAAATTATTTCATCTACCTTTTTAAAACAATATTGTGTCCGTTGGCCTGGTCAAGTGTTTAGAGATCCCTATCAATAACGTTAGCTACTCGTATTGACCAGAATCCATATACCACTCAACCGATCAATTAACACAATATAAAACCATTTTATATAACTAACAAATACGCTTTCTCGTATATATATACTCAGACTCAACAGGTTGCTACAGATCCTATCTCTAATGAACAATCCTTCCGAACCTAGGTATTCACTCAACCTAGTGTTCTGATATTCACTTAACCAAAAGCTTAGGCATTCGCTCAACCTATGCTCTGATACCATATGTAACGACCCGACTTTCTATGCCCAGAAAGTCGCATCATTATGAAGAAAGAAAGGGGTAGAAAATAGAAAAGAAAAGAAGAAAGAAAGAAACAACAACAACGATCTCACAGCGGAACGAATAAATTATATTAATAACATAAACTATTACATAGTATACAACAATTTACAGAGTTACACAGCATATACATCACTTATTAGACAGTTATAAACATCTGTCTAGACATTACAACTCAAATACAAGACAAGACACTATCACAAATATCAACACAGCGGAATACTATATCTACGAACGCCGAAGCCTCCTGCTCCATTGCTTCTCCAGAATATTCGTCAAAGCTAAACCTGAATCCCTTGGCTACTCGTAAAAATTTGAGTACCCAAGAGTTTATAAAACAGAAATAAACACTTGGGTCAGACATGGGTCTGGTGTGAGTAACAGGTTAAACTTGCTTAACTTCAAAACCTTTAGAAAGAAAAAGTATCACGTAAGACTCCCCACAAATAAACATGGGTAAGTTTTTACCTTACGCTAACCAAAACATTTGATAGGAAATCTGATTTTATTATAATAGGGTCTAGGGTTTTCAAGTAAAATATAGAAATAGCTGAAATGCTTACATCTCACATTCCAACATAGTTGGGCACAACTAATACGTACGGCACTTATTGGAGTTTGGATTCCATACAATGGCCGGGCTACTGGGGTACCGCCCGTCACAGTACGTGGCCTAGATCACCGTACCGAGGAGTACGCCCGCTCCCCTGCAACACAAAGCCGGAACCATCCCTTACTGGATAATTCCGAACAAGATAACCCCGTAGTTGGCGCGACCAACCACACACTAAGCCGAATAAAAAGAAAGGGACCTCTAGACAGGGATCTATCTTGCTCTCAGTGGGTGCTACCCACGAAGCCTTGTTGCACCTCCCCTGTTTTAGCCATTCCCGGTTGATGAGGCTTGAGGTTACGATTACCTTTAATCAGAACATATCACTTAGAATGCTCATCGTCCGCCTGACGATGTGCTGAAAGCATTCAATCCATACAAGTTCGTTCCGGGTTCGAACGAAACCGAAGGCATTATCTCGTTACACTCGTTTTGGAATCACCCTCAGAGTTAACGACAATAACCCTTGCACTCTGAATCTTCATCTTCACTTGAGATTTACGACCTATCGTTAATTTGGATCGATGTGGTATTCGGGTCTCCAGACCTGGAATACCGGTATACGGAAACCCGATCCCGGTCTCATCGAAATCCAAAACGTATCTTTTAAGGCCAAGTTGTTTAAAGGTTTAAACAATTTAACTTATCTATATTCATACAGATAGATAATTCATAATTCACAATTGATAATCACATTACCAATTAAACAGATGATTCATAACCAATATGTAATCCATATCAACATCACAATAGTTAATCTATAATACCATCATAATACAACCAAGCATTCATACCATACAACATTACTTATCTCATTTCTGAGATTACATCCATTCAGGACAATCAATGTCATCTATTCTTATATAAGCAATGATTTACTTAATCACAACATAATTAATTTAAAATGAATTAAATTAACTATCTCTATCTTTAATTAATTTAAAGTGAATTAAATTAATTACTTCATCCCTTAATTAATTTAAAGTAAATTAAATTAATTACTTCATTATAAATCTTACTTATATAATCATTAATTAATTACCAATAAATTAATTAATCTTTCTCTAATTATCCACTTTAATTAATCACCTTGATTAATTATACTTTAATTACCTTTAAGTAATTATCTTTAATTAATTTCACAAATTAATTATCCTTAATCAAATACAGTAATTAACCTTTAATTACTTCATTAATTAATTAATTAAAATCAATTACTTTAATCCTTAATTAATTACAATTAATTAGTTGTCATTTGATTAATTAATCTTAATTAATCAACTCTTAATCACATCATTAATTATAAACTAATGATCCCTAATTATACCTTTAATTATTTATTAATTACATTAAATAATTAACCTTTAATTAAACCATAATTTATTAATCACCTTTGATTAAACTTAACCAGTAATTAACTCTAATTAATTATCTTCCTTAATTAATTACTTTTAATTAATTACCTTAACAAATAATTAATTACCTTATTAATTATCCTTAATCCTTTAATTAAATAAATTATTTAATTAATAATACTAGGTAATTAGCCTTAATCACTTCTTATTTAATTACTTTCATAAAATAATTATCCTCTAATTACTTTCATTAACTAAATATTCAATAATTATACTCAATCAATTTTCCAAAATGGTTATCCTTAATTAAACCAAAGTAATTATCTTAGAATAATTAATTACCTATCTTCAATTTATTAAGTAATTATACTTTATTTACTTAATAGGACCTTAATTAATTTAGCTAAACCATTTACCTTAATTAAATACTCTAATTAAATATTCTTTAATCTTATCTCCTTTAAATATATTTTTAACACTTTGTTTAACCTTTATTTTTGAAACTTACTTAGAAACTTGTTTAAATTTCTTTTCTTAAAAACTTGATCTAGTACATTTATTTGAAAACACTTTTGAATTCAATTACAAAATAATTCTAGTTTATATTTTCTTTTAAAAAAAAACAAACACTTCTAAACATTTAAATTTTTGAAACATATTCAATTTTAAAAACATACTTTTAAACTAGTCTAATATCCTTCTTTTGGAAATTTAATAAATTCAAACTTGCTTTCTTTTTAAATTTGAACTTGATATCCCTTTTTAAAATTTTAAACCTGGAAATTAAAATTCACTTTACAATTTGAAACCAGGATTCTATGTTTACAGAATAACCGAGCAAACAAACCAAATTCTCGAGCCTACCCCGTGTCTCTCGCGATCACTCGCGTACTTCGAGAAAAACCCCTTCAACCCCGAGCCTGACCCGAGTATTCTTCTTCTTCCCCGAATACATCTCCTGTCACCAACACGTACACGATAACATGCACGTTCACGTGCACAACCACCACGATCGCTGATGAACTCCCCTCCGGCCTTCGACGAATCGACCCTAACTTCGACAATACCACGCGATCACCCAGTAAACTCGATTCGTTCTAGGATCGAATTTGACCCAAAAATCCATACCACCTGAAACTATATCATCGGAAAACGACCATTGCCGTTGATCTCCACCACGAGTTTCCCTTCCGACATCATCAGACCTACATCTCGACTTCCCACTCCTAATCCCCACCTCGCGATTACCTCCGTTTCCCCATGGCCCTCGCGAAAGCTTCGAGAACATCAATGTTTCAAACCGTCCCTAGAACCCTAGTTCCTTCAAATTCTGATGCCATGGCCAATAATAGATGCTTTCACTATTTTTCCCAACCTTCCCAGATGCCAAGCTAACTTCGATAAAAACCCGACCATTCAATAGTTCATCGATCGCCGAAAAAAACCTAAAATTCACTTTCTGTTCAACTTCAAACTGCACCCTCTATAAATAACTAAAAATCGAGATTTAAGTTTTAAAAATCCTATTTCTCAAAGATGAATCAGATTATTAACTTGAAATGATAAATCATTTCACTTGAATTTATCCCAATCCTAACTCTCACTGTTATTTTCCACTTCCCAGAGTGTTTTCAAACTTAATTCATATAAATTTAAATTTTAAAAACTAAATTGTGTTTAACAAACAACCTTTGTTTTGAAACTCAAGTCAAAAGTCCTAACAGTAATTAGTTAAGGCGATTTGAATCTTAAGTTAAATCTAACCCTGTATCTATAAACAGAGTTAAATATGAACATAATAGACATGCACACCTGAACATATTCATATATCTAAGAAATTATACATACAAGCATAATTTATACCATACCTTAAAGATTATCTCAAACAAACATCATCAACAGACTTAAATTACTTTTTAGAAAAAGGTTTACCCACTTATACATACAGGCATAAACAATAATATACACAGAACCATTTATATCTATATGTACATGCATCTACATCCATGAACACTTGCAACCATATTTTACAGATATTAATCACAATCATTTAATCATAAGTTTAAACCTGTTTTTAAGTGAAAATGTTTACTCACTTGATAAATAACAGGGGATAGATTTTTATATGTAAACAGACAGGCTCACACACATATTCCTACCAATTCATATAAATTCAAATTAGAAACTTCAATTCCAGCCAATATCATCACATGCAAACATATTATGTCCTTAAGTTTTGGAAAACGTAAGTTACTCACCGGTTTGAAGATGAAGAACAAAACTTCCCCTTTTTGAAATAGTTTTTGATTTTGAAACCTTTAAACTGAATGCTGGCTATTGAATCTTGCATGTATGATAAAATCTTGTTTGTTAAGATGTTGTTTTAGATTCCAGTTTACTTGCTTTTAACAGATTCCAGATTTGAAGAAGAAATTGCAGGCTAAAAGACTTGGTTTGGAAATGTATTTCTGGTTTGAAGAATAGTTACAGGCTTTGTTTTGATTTTTGCTTTGAGGGGTTTGATTACAGATTTAAGAAATGAGGATTTGCTACAGATTTTGTTATGAGAAAATAGGCTGAAGTTTCTTTCTTTGAATTAAGAGGATAGAAAAAGAAATGAGATGATAGGTATATGTTTTTATAAGTTAATATGAAGTTTATTAAAATAAAAGAAAACCAAAAATTTAAAAACTTGACATTTGTCACATAGAGTTGTTAATAAATTAACACTTGTTACTATATAGTCTTTAGAGAATTACACATGTCTTTTAAGTAACACTTATTTATTTTAAATGTAAATAAAGCCTTTTTCTTAATTTATAAATTTACAATTTCTTATATATATATATAGATAATTTTTAAAGAAATAAACCAATCATACTTATAAATAAGAGCTTATCCAAATATCTATAAAAATCCAAATATTTATAACAACACATTCAATTTCTTTAAAATCTATTTATCTATATATAAAATAATACATTATTAATATTGTTTGAAAATAGCAATTTGTCAAATTTAAATAATTTATAAAGAGATTATAAATTTCTACTATTACTAAATGAATTAATATATCATTTGTTTATTAAATACAAACCAAAGCTTTTCTATTTACAATATATACAAATATATATACATTATAAATAGAAATCAATTTATTAGGTTTTAAAGAATAAATTCACTAATTAAATATTCATTTAATTAGATTATTAAACCAATTCAAATTTATTTATCAAAGATCATCAATCAATTTAATTATTTAAACAGATTATTAAATTGATATTGCCCCAAATTTCTGGGATATTACAATCTTATTAGAGAGAGATAGCAATGGCAGAATTTAATCGTATTTCCCAAAATAATATGAATAAAAGTAGAGAGGATAGGGTTCTATTTATAAGGGTTGAAACGCACCAGAACCATAGGATGGAGGTAGGTAGGAAACAGGTAAATCTGGAGCATACAACTGAATATAAAATAGCTTCAAACCCTAGCTAATAGGTCGACCGCTCCTCTATTTCGAGGAACGTTTATTTTGTTCCGTTGCACAATTATTTTATTCCCAAATTAACTTTTTGACGTTAAATGTTAATTAAATGTTTTCTTAGCCCCCAAGCTAATTTTTGAAATTTAGACTCTAATTTTGATTTCTCATTTGAATTTGAATTCAAACAAAATTAATTTAAATCTGAAAACTTCAAATGCTTATGACTTCTTTGCTTAAGCTCCATTTTTAGCATATTATATATGGAAACGGATCAGAATTTCATCATAAACACAACGAAATAACTTTCGTGGCTAAATTCCAACTTTTATGAATTTTCTATATTCAACTCTTATCATATTTAGTTCAATTTGCTTTATTTATTTATGGTTCATTTTATGAGTGTTACAATATCATACTTATAGCACCTCACTTGATTGCAAGCTTGTTGATAATCGGTTCCCTTTTGTGATATTGGTGTATTGGATAATGACTGAATAATAACTTGTTTCATCCACTTGATTATATGTTGTTTGATGTGTTGATCGACTTTACTTAGAGATGGGTTATCTTGTATGTGCATGGTTTTGAGATTTGTTGACATTTGAGATATGCACGTGCCTATTGTGCTATACTTGTTACACCATGCCAGATGATATTTTGTATTATCATCTACATTCTAGACATAGTTTGACATGTGTGTTATTTGTATAATACTTGGGTCAGTCCGAGACATCATAAGTACGAAGGGACCAGATTGTATTATTAGGTGTAAAAGGAGGCTAGTGGTTTAGTCGTTAGTATACCATTATCTATTCTTTAATCTTCATGTATATTGATGATGTTGAGATGTATGTATTGGACTTATACATTGTATATTTTGAGATAATGGGAGTTTGACCTATTTTATATCCCACTTGGGCTCATGTATATATTTTATTATATGTTATCGTTGTGTGGATAGCTCTGTGTTCTCTGTAATTTATTTTATATTGTGTATTGTTATATCCTGAAAAAACACATGTTTATTGCTTTGTGCTGATACTGAGTACATATAGATGAGTTGTCTATTATTTTATAAACATGTACCGGTGTTAGTCCAATGGAATAATCACGTGTGACAACCCAATATCGCCTCATTCTCCATACTATTAGACAATATTAGTTAGTAATACTCTTTAGTAGTATGGGTATAGAGGCGGGGTGTTACAGAAGTCTTTTAACTTCACTAGTGGGTGTTATCACTCATCTACCTTGGAATTCTAACCTTGAGTTTGCTTAATAAATCATAGCCCCACAAATGATGGATAACTCTTTATCGGTTGTATCACATATAACTCCTAACTGATGATTCCTTGTCCTAATCTCATATCAGCCTTGAATTTTCTCAACAAATCGAAAGAGATTATCTGATCATACCTACCATATCGCAACAGCCTAATTACAGTATATGTACCTTGAGTTTGCTCAACAAATACATATAATTATCTTATGTTGTATACTCAGTACATTAATAATACTACACATAACATCCTAGCTTGAGTTTGCTCAACAACTACGGAGTATGCAAGTAATTTATTAATGTATATACATGGTAGAGGATATCGTTATATTGAAGATTCATAATCTTTAATATATTATATTGAGTGGTATTGACTTATGGAGTAATGTATTTATTACGAAATACCCTCGTGATTCAAGTGTAGGACACATCAGAAATCACGGTTTACATAATTTACGTATGTATTTATCCCTTAAGTCTGTTTAGGTTTCTTTAATGTTCCACCTTTGGTTTATACATTCATATCATATAATTTTTATTATTTTATAACTTTTATATTTCATATTACTTATATAATAGTCTTATGTATAGTATTATACTAACTAAATCTTATTTAATTAATTTTAATTAATTAACTCTTTAATTAATTTTATATCAGTATTCCAATACAACTTTTATATTGGACATGTCTACTACAACCTTATGGTTGTAGATTCGAAGCTTAATCCTACCCAAAAAACCACGATTTGCATAAGTGCAATAAGGATTACCGTGTTCAACCGTAAAATCTAGGGTCAAAATTAACTACCAAAATAAGTTAATTTTTTGATAAAACTTTCACCTTAAAAATAAGTAATAAAATTATGTTCAAGAATATCAAGCATGAGTGAAAAAAAATTATTCTTCCAAACACCCGTAATTGTCATTTTGATTTAAATAATGAACTATATGAACATAGTATCCACCTTCCTACATAAGAAAATCCCAAAAATGGAATTTATGATTATATAATAAATATTTTACATGAAATAAATCTGGAAATAAAAGAAACAATAAAAACTAGCTAAGGAAGAAAACAAACAAAACCCACTGGTTTTAATCGAACAAGTCCAACAATCCACTGGATGAATAGCAGAAAAATGGTCAAATATTCAACTGAAGAAAAAAAAACAAGAATTGATGTTAATGATATTGACCCAATAAACTATAAAAAAATTCTTACTCTTCAAGAGAAGGAAATAATAGGGGAAACTGAAAGTATAGAAGTATACTCCAATTATTAAAAATATGCTACATCAATTAATTACTTTAAGTCAAAGGAATTTGAAAATTTTCAACAAAATGATATATCGAAAGAAGATAATAATAAAATCAGTACTAATGAAACTGAAAGTGCTTTAACAATAAGAAATCCAAATATTCAATCAACAATAAACGGGCTGCCACTGCAACCAAATATAGAAATGACGGACCAAGAGGAAAGTTTACATGATAAACCTTATGAAAATGTACATAATGACCCTTACTCTTAAATACTTAGATATGGTCTGACTGGGTTCGATATCATTCTTTTAGAACAAAATTAAAGGATTTTTATGAATATCATTCCTCTTCGAATTATAATTTAACATAGATAGATTCCCTCACAAAAAAAACTAAAAAATATATGATTACATGGTTACAACTTATGGTAGGGGTAGTATAACTATTACCATTAACAATAAATATTACTGAATTTTTACATTATGAAACATGTTATCGAATAGGTAATTCCCTGATATGGCATAGAAATATTGAAAAAATAAATACAGAATATTTACAATAAGTAAAAAACCATGAATCAAAGCAAGAAACCCTTGGAGGCTTGTACAAATTATTATTAGCATACTTTATTGGTGAATTACTTACAGAAGATGATAATTATGAAAAAACAGGTATTATAAATACATTTATGTGACATTTGTAGGTTAGAAGAATTTACAGCCAAATACATAGGATTAATACATGAACTAACAACAAATGATCAAAAAGTATTTTGGATAAGGGTGTTTTTTGTGAAAATTCCTCACCTATGGGATAATATAATAAGAGAAAGATATGATATCATTAAAGGGTCACAAGCTGATGATAATCATTTTACAGGCTTTCTACAAAGAGCTTGCATGGAAACAATGGTGAAAGTGTGCAAACGGGCCAAGAATTACAAACATATGAATTTTTTTTCAAAACTTGGATATGCTTGTTGGTCCAAATATGCAGAAGATATAAATATATAATTTGGTTGTCCTCTAGAATATGGAAGGAAATATAAAGCTAAACATTTTAAACAAAAAAAAGAAACCAAAATTTCGGATAACAAGAAAAATATGGAAACCAGAAAATAAAAAGAAAGATGATAAATTTTATAAAAAGAATTTTATTAATAAGAAATCTAGAAAATGGTGTAAATGTTTTAAATGTAGTAAAGAAGGACATTATGCAAATGAATGTCCAAATAATATTAAAGTATAATCTTAACTGACATAGAAGAATATGGTATTAGTGTTGGTATTATTGAAGACATAACAAGTGAGGATAATTTCTCAATCTATGAAATTGAATCGATTTATTCTAAGACATAGAATGATTCAGAAGAATATAATTTGGAAGATGAGATGATTAACTCATCATTCAAAAGTTTTAAGATTATTATGATAATAATTAATCAAATACATAATCAGATTAAAATCATACCATTAACTATTTATGCAATTCTCCCAAAAAAGAAAAAAAAACTCTCCAGGATATACATTATATACAGGAAAGAATATTAACCACGAGAGATCTCGTACAATAGAGGTTTTCTTAGACCTAATAATAAAAATTCCAATAGGATACTGTGGATTAATTCATAATATTACTAAGCACACAAAAGAGATTATTTTTATAACATATGGCCTAATAAAACCACTTTCAAGAACTAATGTTTCTATTTTCCTAAAAAGACTAGTTAGAAGACAGAGGATACACGACTGAATAAGGGGATCCAATTGGATTACTTGTAATACATAAATATGAAGATCTTCCTATAATAAAAGAAGAATTTTATAAACAAGAAACATGTACTCCATTTGGTACTTCTTTGTCTCGAACTTTAATAAATAAAGAAACATATCATGAATACCAAATTTATATGAACACATTTACATATGAAGAAATCACAAATCCTCATATCCAAGATGGCGTCGGTGAGCAATTCATTGTTATCGAAGAAGATTCAGAAAAATTAAAAGAAGAAATTACTCATTCAAATAAAAGGAAATTTACAAACCTATATTCTTTAAATCTAGATTTCTTAATCAACGTGCGTGTGTGTGTATTTGGATGAATGCAAGGGAATATATAATAAAAAGAGGAGGAAGATTTCACTTCTATAAGTCTCTTTTAATAAAGAAAAAATAAAAAAAATAGAAGGTAAATATCCCAAAATGAAATATCTACATATAGGTTTAATACAACAAAAAATAACATGTCCTTTTAAGTCTGGTATTGGTGCTCCGATAATGATTGTTTGCATGGATGAGAGAATTACTAATAATTCTTTAAATAATATTATTGGGGAGCGAAATCTAACTTAGCAAATCGACTATTTAGGGAAAATATACATCCTGGTTTTTTTTATTGGTCTTAAAGATCAAAATATCAATAAGGCTTGTACATTATCTGTTAATCTACAAAATATTAAACTCTTACCAGGTTCCAAAGTCTTAGGGATACAGTGGGAACATTGTATGGCACTAAATGATACATCTACATTTAAATCAGTATCACATAAACAATTTGTTAACCTATATGAAGTTGGATTAGGAAAAACAATCCAACCAAGATTAGTTGATATAAGAAATTTAAAAATCGATAATGGAATACAAGTTCTTGTAAAATCTCTTAAACCAAAAATTCATATGCCGGTAGAATATTTTACAGCATCAGGAAATACTATTTTAACAATTACAAAAAATAAAGAAGAAAACTCTTTTTCAAATATACTACAGTTTTCACATTGTGTACAAGAATTGGCTGATGTAGAACTTACACCTGATATTTTATAAATAATTAACAATAGAACAAGTTTTTGACATGAAAACCCAGTTGAAGGAAGAATGTTAAAAATACTCAAAAAACAGAAAGAACGTGAATCAGACCGAATGGTTGTCAAGATTCCTTTATCCAACTTTAAGTGTCATGATTAGATCCTTAGATTTATAAAGAAAAGTAGAATTGCATACATATATACATATATATATATATATATCCCATTAACAATATGTATTCTTGAATACCAGGAAGTTACAATACATGCTTTATTAGATTTGGGTGCATAAGTCAGTTTATTACAAGAAGTATTCATTCCAAAATAATTCCAAACACCTTTAGATAAAAAAGGTATATTAAATGATTATATGATAGGATAAGTTCCTCTAAATCGCAAAGTAAAAGGATTATAGGTACAAATACTTGATATACATATGGATAATAAATGATAAACTTTTGATTTTTCTTTATTACCATAAGAATTTGATAGTGATTGTATTCTTAGTATGGATAATCTTTATCATTTACCACCTTTTGATAAATATTTTTTCGATATTGATGGTATCTTAGTAGCAAGAATAAAACTACCTATTGTAATAGCATCACACTATATTCTGATTGCATAAGGTAGTGAAAAGGCTATTACCTATAATATGCTAGAACCACTTTATTCAGAAAACCCACTAAAATTATTTGATAAAGTACCTAGATACTGTAAAATTGAATTAATAGAACAATATAAAGACTCTAAAATGCTAGATAATAGTATTATGGTTATACCTTCTGATAAAAAAGAATTTTCAAAACAAATAAAAGATTTACTAGGTTTTAACTTAATCCAAATAGGTTCCAGTCCACAATCTTCTCCAGCATTCTTAGTAAGAAAGCATGCTGAGATTAAAATAGGAAAGGCTGGAGTTGTTATAAATTACAGAAAACTAAATAGTTACAAATTTGATGGGTACTTTATTCCTTTTGCTGAACACCCAATTAAACAAATATGGGGGGCAAAATACTATAGCAAATTTGATGCTAAATCGGGATTTTGGCAAATAAAACTTGAAGGTAAAAAATAAATAGAATTGATAGCTTTTAGTAGTCCACAAGGACATTTTAAATCACTTGTTATGCCTTTTGGTTCACAAAAATGCTCCTCAAATTTTCCAAAAATGGATGAATTCAATGTTCGTTCACTTACCATTTATAGTTGTATACATAGATGATATACTTGCGTTTTCCAACTTAGTAGAAGAACACAAGCAACACCTATTAACTATAACAAAAATATTACTTAAAAATGTTGTGATTTTAAGCCCTAAAAAAATTGAAATATTTAAAATAGAGATTGATTTTCTCAGAAAAAATATTAAGGAGGACAAATAGAATTACAGCAACATATCTAAACAAAAATAAAAGATTTTCCGAAAACCTTTACTACATTAAAGGAACTTCAAAGTTTTTTTGGATAACTAAATTATAGAAGAAAATTTATACCAAAATTATCTTCTAAAGTTTAGCACTTACAAAAGAAATTGGTTGAAGAACAAGCAAAATACAAACAATCTAGTGGTGAACAACCAAAAAGATGGAATACAAATTGTGATGCCCCACCTCTATACCCACGCTAACCAAGAACACTACGGTGTAGTGCTATCAATTAGCACGGAGAATAAGGCTGTTGAGGAGCGACCATCCATGTAACTTCTTTGTGCGAGCACCGATATGTCAGATAGTATAGAATGCATATCATTTAAGGAGGAAATCCGACATACCGATACAAACACAAAGCTATCACACAGTGGCTATATATAATCTTCGGAAACAAACATAGAAATAATCATAACATAAATCAGTCACAGACATCCATATCACAAAGGCGGAAGAAGATATGAATAAATATATAACACATGAAAGTGTACATCAGAGTAGTGGTCAGAAAGATCCACGATAATACAAAAGAATAGCATCACGTGCTATACAAAAGAATAAGTACACATCATAGAGTCTATATCTCAAAAGTGTACAACCAAAAACTACTAATCTATGTAGTTAGCCAAAAGTCAGAATAATCCTGAAGAGAAGTCAAGCAGAAGCACCTGTAACATCTCGGTCTGACCCGAGTATTATTTATAAGAAAATAATAAACGGATCAGTCTAGCTATAAATATCAGATGATATGGTATATAGTAAAAGGCATGACATGAACATGTAATAACCATAACGGCATACTACGATAAGTATGTAAATGATAACCAACAAAAGATTAATCAATATCACAAGAATCTTCTCAAAGATAAAATAGGGTATCATACCCTAAACTTGTATTCATAACAAGTCAATAACACATAAATTCACCAATGCACAAAAGCTGATATCATATCAATGAAAATCATGAAAATTGGTGAAGCATAAATTCCAGAAATCATCACAAGAAATCCAGAAAACACATAAAAAGGGGGGAGGCCTAACACATGAATGGGAGCATAAAAACTCACCTACGCGTAAACACATGAATGAGAAGCTATCTCATGGAAGCTATCCATTAAATTTCAACACAGTAATGGCCCGAAGACCGTAGGGTGCTACCCTACATATGTGATGGCGAAACATCACATAAACGGGGTATAGTCTTCCTCACAGACAAAGAGACATCGCTCAATCGCTAGTCTAAATCACAAAAATGATCATCATGATCATCAGGAAGTGTCAATTACACTAAGCCAGTAAATATATGAGTTTAGCTTCATGTCCCATAACCACTAGCTTAACTTAAATATTTACGAACAAACTGTAGATCTCCACTAGGAAATTGTCACAAAAGGGTTCAATCGGACAAGTCCAAGAGCTAACCGACAAAGTGAACGCGAGCGTTTCATACCACTCGTTTTACTAAGTCGCTTAATTCGATTTCTCATCCGAGTGAAGTAAAGGCTTGTATATACTAATAGATTGGAAAACGGTTTTAAGAAAACGAACTTTTGATATTTAAAATAGTGTTGAAATCGCTTTGATGAAAGAGTTTTGATATTTACTACTAGTATTGAAACCTTCATATCTTTAAAGTGACAAGTCACAAAACGATTGTTGAAATGAATCGAATTACATAAAATTCACGTTCAAAGACGTGAGTAAAGTCCAAAGAAATCAATCCCAAAACCATCATAGTAGAAATTCTGATGAATGTTTTTCAGGTAAGATCCCCTACGAAAGGGGGTACGGGGTTCGACCTTTTGAAGACAAGTTACAAAATGATTGTAGAAACAATCAATCATCAAAATTCACATTCAAAGACGTGAATCAAATCCAATTAAACCGATAAAGAATTCATTGAAATGGATATTCAAAAATCCTGAAAAGGGAGTCATCAAAGTCATAATAAATGATAACAACAAATAGGGTCATCACGAATCGATTCAAATTGGAAATTCAATCCAAAAAGGCAAAGTGGACTGAAACAGCAGGTTCAGTCGACTGAACAGAGTTTTTCAATCGACTGACCCTGTTCCTGGAAATTTTCCAGGTTCAGGAACCTTTCTGTTTCCAGGTTCAGTCGACTGAACAGAGTTTTTAGTCGACTGAATCATGCCTGGAAACTTTCGGGTTCCAGGTTCAGTCGACTGAACGGAGAATTCAGTCGACCGAATCATGCCTGGGCTGTTTTTCAGCCTATACAAAATGAAGAGAAAACTCTTCCAAAATGCAATCGGGCGAACATTGGCTCTAAGGGATTATGCCAAACAGCAACCTGGCCCTATATGCTCCTCGGTGCATCACCAAAAGCATGATCAAATATCCATAAAAGGATTTTCACATAAATTTGACTTAGAAACCCAAAAATTGGAATATTCACAAAACCAATCCAAATCAAGGGCAAATACACATGAAGAAGTGTTAGGAATTCATACCTAACAACCAAAGACAATTATAGTTATAGATGTGAGATAAAAATCTCACCTTTGAACCCGAAAACAATGAATGAGAAGTTTGAAGACAAAGGAAGATCAACCACACTTCAATCTCAACACAAGGAGCTTGAATCTAAGCTTAAAAGAGAAACGTATCCTAAATTAGGTTTAGGAATTTTCTGAAATTGGAAGGAGAAAGAGTTGGAGAAGAAGATGGAGATACTTACCAATAGTTTCTCTTTGAATTTGGAGCTAAAACTTGGATTTGCTAAAGGAACTAGGGTTTAGGATTTTAATTTCCCATCTCCACCACCATTTTCAGTTTTGCTAGAGTGTTTTGAAGAAATGAAATAAAGTGAAGTGGAGAGGGGAGGGCTGAACAAGGGCATAGATATAGTTGGGGTGAAACCCAAACCCAAAGCCCAATAGAAAATGTCAAAATTCAACTTACTCCAAATATATCGATGTTTATACTTAAAAAAGTCGCAAACGCCATTTTGAACTCAATGGAAGTGGTCCCGAGTCTCAATTTGACTGTTTGCGAAAAGTAGGTTTTCGGACTAAAATCCGATGAACGATGAAATATTTAAATAAAATATTTAAATATATGTAACGACCCAGAATTTTGGACCATTCGCATCCATTATAAGTGTATAGGTAGACACTCATGCCGGAGTTGAATTGCTCAAAATACCGCGTTGTTAATTTAAATTGGCAAAACTGAACATATACAGTAAATAAAATATCACAGATCACAGACACAGAGTAATAAGTGCAGCGGAAATAAAAGAGATAGTAGTTCATGAAGCTACTATATGAATATATAAAATACATCAGAGTTTACAACAGAAGAGTAATACGATACATCAGAGTTAAACCAGATACAACGGAAGAGTAACAAATACAAATCAGAATACATCACTGGAATCATCGAATATCTGAAAGCTGGATAGATAGCTGGATCTCCAAGCGAAGCTCCAACTCCAAAGGTGAGTCTCGTAAGCTGAACTACTCAGTCTGACCCGAGCGTAAAGCAAAAACACAAAACACTCGAGTCAGGATTAACATTCTTATATTAATAAATCCAACTCAAGTGAAATAGCAATTGAAATACAAGTAACTCAAAGGATGTTTGGAATAACCATCCTTTAAGGATCCGTTAAACTATCTACTATGTAGTAGTGTACGATAAGTAGATAATGTCTATCAGTAATATAAAGATATCAAAATAGCGTTAAGTCATGGCCCATTCCACCCTTAACACATTTTTATTCCCACAAGCATATACAAGACCGTAGTTTCCCCAAAACCGGAAGTCACCAGAGGGCAATCCATATACTCAAGGTACAAAACAAATTCGTAGTGGTCGCGCATAAATGGAATACAAGTATGACAAGGCACATGAGGCTATACCCAAGGTAGTGATACTACCGTTCGCCTGATCCGGACTGGTGAGAACGCAACGCCGCAGCGCCCGCAACACCGTGAGACAACACTCCCAAAATCAAGGGTGCACCAATCGACAATAAGTATAAATAGTTCGAAGAAGTGTGTCCACTTGAGGTATCAATCCTCCATTGGCCCGGCACAGCTCCTGTTTTAGTCATTTCCAATTTGACACAAGTGTCAAGGCTATCCATTATCGTTCTCTTTCTTCAGTCAACACGCACATCATTCCAACCACTTCATTCTGGATCATCACTCCGCGCATAGTTATTAAAGTGGTTTTCGGTTTAGATAGAGAGTATACCCATAACCAAATTC
Source organism: Allium fistulosum (assembly GCA_030737815.1). Taxonomy (NCBI): domain Eukaryota; kingdom Viridiplantae; phylum Streptophyta; class Magnoliopsida; order Asparagales; family Amaryllidaceae; genus Allium; species Allium fistulosum. The sequence continues at coordinate 104,638,716 of CM060905.1, forward strand.
CGGTCTCTTTAATAACTTTCGTAATTATTACACCGATTGGTCGTTTGTTTATTTCAAAACCAAATCAATTTCAATTCAATTTCAATTCGTAAATCAACATTTCATTTGTCTTTCTAAAACAATTTCCATAATTTACGTTTCAAAACTTCATAATTACCATTTCAAAATCTTATAATTCAATTTCAATTTCTATTTAAAGCAATCCAAATATTGATCCAAGTTCGTATATAAGTTTCATTCCGAAATCATTTAAATTAATTTAATTTAATATTCAAATCAATTTAAACTCATTTATCGATTTCATTCAATATTCGTTAAGTTATTTTATCGTTCAAGACAATTTCTATTAATTTCCAATTCATTAAATCAATTATTTAAAATTCAACTTCCTTATTTCAAAACTTACAATTTGAATTAAACTAAATTCGTCAAATCGAATTCTTTAAACTTCCAGTCTTACATTAATTTCAATAAATCGCATTTTATTTCTTGTTAAGAAATTTAATTTCAGTTATTTACTTACTTAAATAAATTTCCAAAACTTAATAAATAAAGAAACCCAATTTCATTTATTAATAAAGTTCAAATCTCACTTATTCAAAAGTCCAATTTCTCTTATCAAAGAATTCAAATTTTTATTCAATTATCAAATGATTCAATCTTATTTAATTATTAAATAATTCAAATTTTAATTATTAAATAATTTCAAAATTTAATAATTTCAACTTAATTATAATTTCAAACTTAATTCAATCATTTCTCAAATTAAACAACTTTCTTTCATCAATTTCTTTATTAATATTTCATTTCAGATTATTAAATATTCACGTTTAAATTTCATTAAATTCAATTTCCACTTCGTTTCAAAACCATATTATTTATTCAAATAAAATCTTCATTTTATTTTTAAATCAAATTATTGACCAATCGGGTTTTATTTAATTTCCTATCCTAGGTACAAATTCAATTTGGGTATTTATCATTTCAACCCGATTCCAATTCAATTCAAAATCAAAACATATCAAAGGGAACTTGCAGTGTGATAACTGGGATGGTGTCAAAGTAAATAAACAAGCAATAACAACAATCAATATCAATCCAATAATCAATTCAAATAATCCCGAAATAACCGTATTAATTCGCATTGTTATTTGTACGAATTAATATAATTATTTCTAGAATCTACACTATCGTTTCATGTAGATTAAAGATTATTACATTACGGTTTTCACTTGTCATTTTTTTTCCAATTTACAATTTCATACATCATCAATTTAACAACATACATTCAGTGGTTCAAAGTGTAATTAAACAAATCCTACGTGTCGATAATTTCAACAGTTAAAGGGGTCATATTATACAAATGTCCGTTAATCAAATTTAACATTTAATTATACTATATCAAGTTCAATTTCATACTATTTATCAATTTAACATTAACAATTTAACGTCCAATATAAACATCAACAATCAATCAATTATCAGCCAAACTGTATTATCATCGCATAAATAATTAACAGATAATGGTGTCAGGTGTCACAGGTAAACTGATACAGGCAATAGCATATATAACAGTATAATTAACTAACAGCAGCATATTTCAATTGTCGTTTCAATTGAAATCAAATTTAATAAATAAAAGAACGTTAATCGTGAGTGAGTGCTCACCTTTCGAGGCTATAGAAGAACGAGACTCAGATAAGATTACGAATCCAAACGTGAATTCCAAATCAAAGCTAGATTGGCACGAATTCGACGAACGAGTCTGATAAATAGAAATCGATGAGAACAAATCAGTTTAGTTTTGATATAAGCTGAACAAAATATATACATTATTAATTTCCTTAAACACATTTTCAAATTTAAATACATATTAAAAAAAAATGACATAATACTTTTAAATTTTAGTCAAAGCATATACTTTCGCAAACCAAAATTTTAAAATGAAGAAAACATATACTCAAAATCTCCATATTAAATATATAAATAAAGTAGTACAGCTCTATATAATTATATATGTAATACTTATATTATTACTTATTATATTGTTATTTCCCTAAAACCAATATATTTTAAATTCCAACAGATTGTATATATATACTTATATAGACTCATATACTACAAAACAGGTCATATCCAACTCATGTAAAATATATATGACTGTTATATCAAAACAAATATATATATATAAACAAAAATTTACAAATAGCTTATCTAAAATTTTTGTACATAAACATATACACGTGAAGTCAGTATATAAAATATGTGTTCAAATCCAAACAAACATCAAATATGATCAGTTAAATGTGGAAGAAAATAGAATTTAAACTAGGGATCTTATCATAAGATCAATGAGTATAAAAGTAACTAATTAGATTAGCTAAAATTCGATGATACATAACTTACGTAAGTGAAGGAAAGACTTAACAAAGAACTAAAATAATACTGCAAGTAAACAGTTAGAAAGAAAAGTATTTATACAAGTGGAGGAACCGCAAGGCTTCCGCTTTTAGATTTTAATAAAGTAAAAACTAAGTCATAAATGATCTTGAGTACGAAAAGGTAATCTTCTAGATAATAGTCTACTATACCACTTCTTCTTTTATTACCATTTCAAAGGTATTAGGATCAGATGAATCAAGGACTTAATTTGTTATACATAATCCTTGCAAAATATGAATAGGAAGGATTTTTTTTTTAGTAACAGCCGAAACTACTACATATATATTAATATATATAAAACAGCAAAATCACTATATTATAAATTAATACAACAACCATGATTTAAAGTCTATAACATTATTTACATAACAAACAGCTTAATATATGTATCAGAAAAATATGTAATACGACCTTTATAAATTAATATATAAACAAAATCAGTCAATATAGAGTTTATATAACTCAAGTATACTTGTATAACATATATATAAATCGTCAGTAAAACATGAACAACTACAGGTCAGATAGGTTTGTAAACAACCTTTATATAGGAATCTATACAATATCAGTTCAAAGCTTAGTAATAAAACCAGACAATCTCTGAAGAACTCGTATAAAACATTTATATACATTTAATTTAGCATCTCATAAATGCCACATCTTATAAAGTAAACTTTTACAAAATTTTATAATATGACTTGTATAAATATACATACAGATCTATAACCAATATTATAACTTTTTATTTTAGTATATAATGTATATAGTAAAAGTGGGGTGCAAATTATGTTTACCTGAAGCTAGGGAAGTGAACATGTGGAAGACGGAGGTCTGGGTGGTTCGGCTCGGAGGGTTGTTGAGATGCGGAGGAGGAGGGGTGGTCGAACTGATGTGATGAGTGAAGGTCGGTGGTGATGTTCGTCCTCGACGTGAGCTGGTGACTGGTAGGTGCTGATGGTGGGCGAGTTTGTTCGGCCAGGTGGCGGGGTCGAGTCTGCAGTTTTTGGAGTAGGTGGCAGCGGTGGAGGTGGAGCAGCGGTTTAAAGGGAAGGTTGGTGAGGGATCACGTGAAGGAGGAAGACGTGGGGTGGTTGAGATGAGTTGGCGGAAGAGGCCGAAGTGGAGAACGAGTGGAAGGCAAAACATGGTGGAATGAGTTTGTTTTTCTCTGACCAAAATATGCGTGGGGATGAAGCCAAAAGAAAAGAAGAAAAATAATACAAGAGTGAACAGGCTAGCAAATAGGAAGAGGAACTGTCGAAACATGTATTCACATGTATTAGGTGAACAGGTATGATGAAACGTCATTTGTATTGAAACCGTGCAAAAAGAAAAAGCCGTGGAATTTTAGAAGCCAAACATTAAATTTTTGGAAATAATAAATGTGGTTGTCTGTTCAGGGTAGATAACCAATGGTCACGGTAAAACCAAAAGACTCGGTTGCGGAACCGGTACGCTCAATGTTTCGCAGTTTCCACCGCACCCCGAGCTCCGAAATTGATAATTGAAAATACCGTAGAGATCAGCACGACGAAACGATCAAAACGGTATATAGAAATCAGTGGTACGATCATCCGATAAAAATCGATATCGGTACCAGAATACTGCTATTTTGCAGAAAATAAGAACGACGGAGCCAAAGATGTCCGAATTTGGAAAAACGACAAACTGAAATCTTGCTCAGAAAATGGTTTAGAATTTTTCTATGTAAAAATATTTTGGTTTTGAAAACGTTTTATTTCCAACGCTTTTTAACTGATTAAATTGAAGTGAATTTACGCGCGAAATAAACTTCCATATTTTCGGACGAAAATTTACCAGTTGCTATGTTTAACTAGACGTATTCCAAATATCAAATTTTTATTTCAAAATTTTATTGTTTAAAATTTCACAAAATTTTAACTAATTGCGTTATTAAAACGGTTAAAATTTACGGGTCGTTACATTCTCCCCCACTCAAAACTTTTCGTCCCCGAAAAGGAACGAGGTAGGAGAATAGAACAACCATAAAGAAAAATAGATTTGAAATACAAAATAACAATTAATTTAAACCATATAAATTCAAATTTAAATAAATTGATATTCAATAATTGATTTAATCCATTTGATTTCACTAAAATCAATCTCAACCATTCTAAATTCATTATCTTATTTTCCAATTTTCTTAAATTTACAATTTCTAAAACCATAATTTTTGGATAGTCTATTATTATAATCATATTTTTCAGCAATTTAATTTTTTCTTTATTCCAAATTATTGTTAAATTTATTCTACTTAATATATCCACTCACCTATATTTAACCCATATAAATTAATTTAAAACATAAAAGTTTCGATTTAAATTAATTTACATCTATTAATTTCTTTTAAATTCAAGGTATTTTCATATGTTGATAAAATTTCAATTTATTAATTCTTCAAAACAAATTTATTTCATTATTAACTGAGTTTTACTTATTATCCTATCTAACTCTGTTGACATCTTTATAATTAAAATTTAGTGTATAACATTTATTATAAACACTCGAATTTTATTTATAAATTCAATTTATCTTATATATTATCCAATTACATATTCAACTTCTGAATGATTTAGGTAAGTTGTATTAGAATATAGTTGAACAATATACAAATAAAATTTTCCACTTCAATTATTCAAGTTTATTTCAAATTTTGGTTTATTTATAATTAAAATCATCCTTTAACAAAATTTAAGAATTAGATTTCCGATTAACTTTAAACAATTTAGAGATATATATAATATATTCATATCAAATCAAATTAAATTTTAAAATAAGATATCTATATATATGTAAATCAAATTATACTGAAGAATTTCAAATCAAAATTATTTTCAAAACAAACCGTAGCAAAGCTACAGAATAGTATCTCCACTTCGAAACTCGAAAATGAATGTCGATGATGCGGCCGCCATCACCGAAATTATTTTCCAGCGACAAAGAGAAGAGCATTGATTTCAATATTTTAAAAAAAAAAAATTTTGGAAACGATTTCTATTCGAAAACACCTTCAATAATATATACTTTAAAATTTTAAAAACCAAAGTTCGAAATCACCGGGAACTAAATTCTCAAATTTCTGAATTAAATTCATTTCAAATCCCAAATCAATTTATAAACCGTATTTATAAATTTATTTAGAACAATAAATGATAATCAAATATTATCATTTCAAACAATCAATTTAATTAACCTATTAAATTCAAGAAAATTTTACTTATATTTCACAATATAATCAAACAATTTATTTCATTTTCCAAATTTGAAACAATATTGTGTCAGTTTGCTCTTCTCAAGTGTTTTGGAAATCCTATCGATAGCGTTGATCAGACGAATCGATCGGAAACCCAAATCAACATCAACAAGTCAAACAACACAATATAAAACATTTTTAAAATTAATTTACAATACACTTCCTCACTTAACGATACAATAATGGATTTCAAAGCAAGGATAGAGATTTTAATTTTTGTTGACTCAAATCAAAGAGAATTTCGATTCGAAGATAGGTTTGAACAAGAAGATAAGATAATTCAATTACCACAATCGGGAGATGGATGAGTTTATTTAATTCACGGGCAACCTTAGCTGGGTCGTCCGTAACTTCAAGAATAAGATCAATGCTGAATTCCGAGGTAATTCAACACTCGACCTCTAGAGATGAGATTCAGGTGTAGCAGGGAATAGATAGCATCGTAAACCGAGGATATAGAAATCTCCGGTAAATCAATGCCTATTATAAAGGAGTTTTGCTCCTTTACGAATCATTTGAAGTTTGGCGGGACCGCCGATTCATTATAAGGGTTCATTCGAAGTGGAGTTATGAGATGCTCCAGAATTGAAAGAAGACGAATAGTGAGGGACACGAATGAAATTTGGAACCGTAGGGAACATTCCAAAATTCAAAGAAATCGAGTCGAAAGGAAGAGATTGAAACTCGAAATGAAAGTGATTCTGTAAATACATTTACTCTATATGTTAAGTTTTGCCTAGAGCTACCAAAGCTCTGATACCAACTGTAACGACCCAGAATTTTGGACCATTCGCATCCATTATAAGTGTATAGGTAGACACTCATGCCGGAGTTGAATTGCTCAAAATACCGCGTTGTTAATTTAAATTGGCAAAACTGAACATATACAGTAAATAAAATATCACAGATCACAGACACAGAGTAATAAGTGCAGCGGAAATAAAAGAGATAGTAGTTCATGAAGCTACTATATGAATATATAAAATACATCAGAGTTTACAACAGAAGAGTAATACGATACATCAGAGTTAAACCAGATACAACGGAAGAGTAACAAATACAAATCAGAATACATCACTGGAATCATCGAATATCTGAAAGCTGGATAGATAGCTGGATCTCCAAGCGAAGCTCCAACTCCAAAGGTGAGTCTCGTAAGCTGAACTACTCAGTCTGACCCGAGCGTAAAGCAAAAACACAAAACACTCGAGTCAGGATTAACATTCTTATATTAATAAATCCAACTCAAGTGAAATAGCAATTGAAATACAAGTAACTCAAAGGATGTTTGGAATAACCATCCTTTAAGGATCCGTTAAACTATCTACTATGTAGTAGTGTACGATAAGTAGATAATGTCTATCAGTAATATAAAGATATCAAAATAGCGTTAAGTCATGGCCCATTCCACCCTTAACACGTTTTTATTCCCACAAGCATATACAAGACCGTAGTTTCCCCAAAACCGGAAGTCACCAGAGGGCAATCCATATACTCAAGGTACAAAACAAATTCGTAGTGGTCGCGCATAAATGGAATACAAGTATGACAAGGCACATGAGGCTATACCCAAGGTAGTGATACTACCGTTCGCCTGATCCGGACTGGTGAGAACGCAACGCCGCAGCGCCCGCAACACCGTGAGACAACACTCCCAAAATCAAGGGTGCACCAATCGACAATAAGTATAAATAGTTCGAAGAAGTGTGTCCACTTGAGGTATCAATCCTCCATTGGCCCGGCACAGCTCCTGTTTTAGTCATTTCCAATTTGACACAAGTGTCAAGGCTATCCATTATCGTTCTCTTTCTTCAGTCAACACGCACATCATTCCAACCACTTCATTCTGGATCATCACTCCGCACATAGTTATTAAAGTGGTTTTCGGTTTAGATAGAGAGTATACCCATAACCAAATTCCGGTCTCTTTAATAACTTTCGTAATTATTACACCGATTGGTCGTTTGTTTATTTCAAAACCAAATCAATTTCAATTCAATTTCAATTCGTAAACCAACATTTCATTTGTCTTTCTAAAACAATTTCCATAATTTACGTTTCAAAACTTCATAATTACCATTTCAAAATCTTATAATTCAATTTCAATTTCTATTTAAAGCAATCCAAATATTGATCCAAGTTCGTATATAAGTTTCATTCCGAAATCATTTAAATTAATTTAATTTAATATTCAAATCAATTTAAACTCATTTATCGATTTCATTCAATATTCGTTAAGTTATTTTATCGTTCAAGACAATTTCTATTAATTTCCAATTCATTAAATCAATTATTTAAAATTCAACTTCCTTATTTCAAAACTTACAATTTGAATTAAACTAAATTCGTCAAATCGAATTCTTTAAACTTCCAGTCTTACATTAATTTCAATAAATCGCATTTTATTTCTTGTTAAGAAATTTAATTTCAGTTATTTACTTACTTAAATAAATTTCCAAAACTTAATAAATAAAGAAACCCAATTTCATTTATTAATAAAGTTCAAATCTCACTTATTCAAAAGTCTAATTTCTCTTATCAAAGAATTCAAATTTTTATTCAATTATCAAATGATTCAATCTTATTTAATTATTAAATAATTCAAATTTTAATTATTAAATAATTTCAAAATTTAATAATTTCAACTTAATTATAATTTCAAACTTAATTCAATCATTTCTCAAATTAAACAACTTTCTTTCATCAATTTCTTTATTAATATTTCATTTCAGATTATTAAATATTCACGTTTAAATTTCATTAAATTCAATTTCCACTTCGTTTCAAAACCATATTATTTATTCAAATAAAATCTTCATTTTATTTTTAAATCAAATTATTGACCAATCGGGTTTTATTTAATTTCCTATCCTAGGTACAAATTCAATTTGGGTATTTATCATTTCAACCCGATTCCAATTCAATTCAAAATCAAAACATATCAAAGGGAACTTGCAGTGTGATAACTGGGATGGTGTCAAAGTAAATAAACAAGCAATAACAACAATCAATATCAATCCAATAATCAATTCAAATAATCCCGAAATAACCGTATTAATTCGCATTGTTATTTGTACGAATTAATATAATTATTTCTAGAATCTACACTATCGTTTCATGTAGATTAAAGATTATTACATTACGGTTTTCACTTGTCATTTTTTTTCCAATTTACAATTTCATACATCATCAATTTAACAACATACATTCAGTGGTTCAAAGTGTAATTAAACAAATCCTACGTGTCGATAATTTCAACAGTTAAAGGGGTCATATTATACAAATGTCCGTTAATCAAATTTAACATTTAATTATACTATATCAAGTTCAATTTCATACTATTTATCAATTTAACATTAACAATTTAACGTCCAATATAAACATCAACAATCAATCAATTATCAGCCAAACTGTATTATCATCGCATAAATAATTAACAGATAATGGTGTCAGGTGTCACAGGTAAACTGATACAGGCAATAGCATATATAACAGTATAATTAACTAACAGCAGCATATTTCAATTGTCGTTTCAATTGAAATCAAATTTAATAAATAAAAGAACGTTAATCGTGAGTGAGTGCTCACCTTTCGAGGCTATAGAAGAACGAGACTCAGATAAGATTACGAATCCAAACGTGAATTCCAAATCAAAGCTAGATTGGCACGAATTCGACGAACGAGTCTGATAAATAGAAATCGATGAGAACAAATCAGTTTAGTTTTGGTATAAGCTGAACAAAATATATACATTATTAATTTCCTTAAACACATTTTCAAATTTAAATACATATTAAAAAAAATGACATAATACTTTTAAATTTTAGTCAAAGCATATACTTTCGCAAACCAAAATTTTAAAATGAAGAAAACATATACTCAAAATCTCCATATTAAATATATAAATAAAGTAGTACAGCTCTATATAATTATATATGTAATACTTATATTATTACTTATTATATTGTTATTTCCCTAAAACCAATATATTTTAAATTCCAACAGATTGTATATATATACTTATATAGACTCATATACTACAAAACAGGTCATATCCAACTCATGTAAAATATATATGACTGTTATATCAAAACAAATATATATATAAACAAAAATTTACAAATAGCTTATCTAAAATTTTTGTACATAAACATATACACGTGAAGTCAGTATATAAAATATGTGTTCAAATCCAAACAAACATCAAATATGATCAGTTAAATGTGGAAGAAAATAGAATTTAAACTAGGGATCTTATCATAAGATCAATGAGTATAAAAGTAACTAATTAGATTAGCTAAAATTCGATGATACATAACTTACGTAAGTGAAGGAAAGACTTAACAAAGAACTAAAATAATACTGCAAGTAAACAGTTAGAAAGAAAAGTATTTATACAAGTGGAGGAACCGCAAGGCTTCCGCTTTTAGATTTTAATAAAGTAAAAACTAAGTCATAAATGATCTTGAGTACGAAAAGGTAATCTTCTAGATAATAGTCTACTATACCACTTCTTCTTTTATTACCATTTCAAAGGTATTAGGATCAGATGAATCAAGGACTTAATTTGTTATACATAATCCTTGCAAAATATGAATAGGAAGGATTTTTTTTTTTAGTAACAGCCGAAACTACTACATATATATTAATATATATAAAACAGCAAAATCACTATATTATAAATTAATACAACAACCATGATTTAAAGTCTATAACATTATTTACATAACAAACAGCTTAATATATGTATCAGAAAAATATGTAATACGACCTTTATAAATTAATATTGTAACAACCCAGTATTTTGCATCAATTGATTATCGAAATTAGATGATTGAAATTGATAACAAATTACTATCAGAAATTTTGATCGAACTGAAATCCTTTTAAGTCGTAAAATTCTCTAATAAAACGTTGAGTAAGAGTTGAAGGGCTTTAACTTATAATCTCAGCCCACATCTTCAAAATACTGTGATATCTATCAAAGAAAACCCATTTTCCCTCTTTCGTTCATTCGATTCACTTTAGCAACCCTAAACCTAATCAAAGAAACGAGAATGGCGACTCTCTCGTTCGTCTTCTCCAGCAAAGAAAAGGGGAAGCCGCGTCTTCTCGCTCGTCTTCTCAGCGAAACAAGGGCATGGAAATCGAAGAGGATAGAAGGCGTTCACTCTCAGTTTCGTTCGTCCCCTCGAATTCAACTCGGTCGCCTTGCTTTTGTGAAGCCGCCTCGGAGATGCCTTCGACTTCTTCTTCTTTAGTCGAATTAGTGGGAAAAAGGTGAGTAATCGTATTACTCACATCTAGTTCACTCTTTGTATGATGCTTCTGTAATTTGAGTTAGATTCAACCTTGTTTTATCTCGGCCCTTTTGTTTTCACCTGATATCAGATTTCGATGTTGCTTGGAATTAACTGCTTCGTGAATTTCTTGTTTTGATTTGTTTGACTCACGACTTGTTTTCGTGATGGCCACGGCTTTATTCGTTTTCAATTGTTTTGGTTGGCTTCAACTTGGAATTGATCACTGTTACTTGCCCTGGGTTTACGCGATGATATTCCAGACATCTTTGTCTTTGTTAGGAGCAGTTGTAACCTGTTTTTTTTTGACTGAGTTCGACCTAGTTTAACTTACTTGCTATTATGTGACACTGGTCATTCTGCCTTTAACTATTGTACCACTTTGTTGATGATGCACGACCATTGAATTGGGTAGCCGATGAATTTTGGAAGTAATTTACTTTGACTGATTGATCACCTTGGCCACCATCGTGATCTTGTTCGCTATGACTTTTGATGATTTCTCTGACTTTGGTTATCTTGATATCTTCTGGAGTGGCATAAGTTAGATTTCTAGTATTTGACCTTTGCTAGGTTTTGGTTTGTAGCTACTTGTATCGGTAGTCTTGCAGGCTTGTGTTTTGAGGTCTGGCTCGTTTTGAGATGTCTCCTTTGCTCCATGCATATGTGCTCTGAAGTTTGTTATGTTGCTTACTGCCTTGACATTTTGTTTACTGGTGCCTTTGTTTCCCTGTTGCCAGTAGCATTCATACTTCATTGTGTAGTTCTTTTGCCATTCACGTGTACATGTTTGATCACCTGCTAGTCGAGCTTGCATGTTGCCTTCATAGATTAATCACTGAGTTCTTCCCTATTGATCTGTAGCTTCACTTGAGTTGTTGAACTTGAAGTTCTCCCTGTTGTGTCTTTCATCATTCAGTATACTTGCAATGGTCTCTTCATTTTAATTGGTCTTCGTGACAAATTCAGTTGGACTATGTAGCCCTGGTTTTTGATTTGTATTACCTGAACTATCTTGATCTTGGGTACTGCTTCATCTGCGAGGGGTATGTATGTGTATGCATATATATATATATGTGCATACATGTATACTTGTATCTGCTTGACTTTGGATTTTCTTTGTGACTTCTCTGCAGTTTGTCTTCTTTGATGCACTGTTGCATTTGTACATCTGGACATGTATTTGTTGTCTGCACCTATGTACTTCGACTTTGGCATTTTTCCTTGTTCTAAATTTTGATGTAAGAACTGTCCAGTTACAGTATTCCATATGTTTACAAATTCGTACACTCATGTTTTTGGAGACTGTTTGCATCCAGTTGCATTTTAGTCTTCATATATATATATATATATATATATGTATGTTCGAATTTGCATTCTTGCTCTTGAAGTTTTGGACTTGGTTTTGGGTTATGTTGTTTATCAATTCCTTTGTCTACACTATGCACTTTGCTTGGACACCTGTTATCCAAATCTGCATATATGTACATACATACATAGGTATGTGTGTGTACATATATGGTCGGAATTGTACCAAGTTTGTGTTATTTTTAAAAATGCAAATTGCAGTTACCTTGGTTCAAAACTGATAATTGTTTTTGGGCATTTCATTTTAGCAAATTATTAAGTTGTCTTGGTTTGGTTTCTTCCTCACTTCGGCCTTGGCTACTACGTTGCCCTGTAACCTATGCCTATATGATTGAGTGTCACTGCATTGATCTTTTATGCCTTTGAATTATCACTTCATGTTACATCTGTTAGGTGTAATAGTATTGAACTACCTTATGTTCATATACATTTCCTGTTGAGTTTGCTCCATCCAGTTTCATGCATACTTGACACTGCAGTTTCTTCACTTGGTTCCTACTTTTATACACTGCATATCCATGTGTCATTTTCGCTTGCATCTGTTCATCCCTGAGCACTTGCTGACCTGCTGCATTTTCGTAGCAGTTTTACCCTTGTCCCTTGTGGTGACTTTATACTCTGTTGTGGCGAGGCAGTGCACGCGTGCGTGCACTGCAGCCACACCGAATTGACAGATTTTAATCGATATCTCTTTTATTCTTTATTCATCGACCTGTTGCGTAATTCGTAGGCTGTATTGGCGAGGCAGTACACGTTAGCGTGTACTGCAGCCAATTAGCATTGATATTTTTAAATTGACATTTCAATTATTTAAACTGCTTTGGATTTCTGTTTCGTGGATTAACACTGTTTAGTGATATATCTGTCGTTATCCGGTTCTTTTATCGAGAAGTTGGATATACGATATTTCTGTAACTTTCATCTATATTGAGATTGATTATTATTGCTTCTATGCTCTAATAACTGATTTTGAATTAGACTGACCCGGGTATTATTTTCTTTTGAATGTAATACTCGGGTCAGACCGAGTATTTACAGGTTGTAGATTTTTAGCTTTGGGTTGCTGCTAGAGCTATGAAGACTTTTTATATCATTTGAAGTGGTCTTCGTTTTGTTGTAGTAGTCAGTGTGTCTGTTTAAGATGATAATGTATTCATGTATATTAGTCGATAATGTACTTGTATATATATAACTTCTTGAGTCGACAGTTGTAGTTGTATCATTTGTATTGTGTCAAATGTATTGTAACTGATATCAGTTATTGTATATATGAGACTTTTCGTTCCATCTGTATTCCGCATTTATGTTATCTGTGTTATCTTTATATCTATTGTCCTAAACTATTATAGCCACTGTGTAGTAGCTTTGAGTTTGCAACGGTATGTCGGATTTCCTCCAGTAATGAAATGCAATGTTTTTATTATCTGACATATCGGCGCTCGCACAAAGCAATTACATAGATGGTCGCTCCTCCACAGCCTTATTCTCCGCGCTAATTGACAGCACTACATCGTAGTGTTCTTGGTTAGCGTGGGTATAGAGGTGGGGCGTCACAGCTTGGTATCGGAGCCTGGGGTTTAGGACAATTATAAAACATAACTTAGATGGAACATGTGTTACAACTATTTGTCGATGTTTTATCTCTCATCTTTACATATGACTATTTTTGACTGTTAGGTATGAATTCCTAACGCTTATTCTTGTGTTTTCGGCTTTGAATTGATTTAGCCGATGTTGATTTCGTTTTAATTTGGCAAATTAAAGCCATTTTGACTTTTGGACTTTGTTCCACTTTTGTTCTATGCTATGAGTGTCATTGTGTACCTGTTACACTGTGATGAAAAAATAGCTGGACCAGTTGCAAATTGAGCGATTTTGATTTCTCATTCACATCTAGTTTGAATCTCAGCGATTTTGAACTTGATATTTTGTGTTTTCCTCATCTGGATTTCCCTTCGACTTCGGTCACTTTGTTTTTGAGAAATTGCTGATTTCTTGATTTTCAAGACTCTGATTTTGTTTGCCGTTGGTTTCTTTGATAATGATGATTGATTCATTTTGTACTCGACTGCGGCTATTAATTGTTGGCTTCGACATTAACTTGATTCTTACTTTTGTTGAAGTCATTTATGCATTTCTGCTCGATTTTGCTTTATTTTTCCAATTGATAATCGATTCTTCTTCTCTTATTAGTTGTTATCACCTTTATTGATTTTGATAACTTCTATTTCTGGAATTTTTGGTATTCCTACTTTGATGAATTTGGAATCGAATTCTTTGGATTCTATTCACATCTTCGTATGTGAATTCTTGTGATTGATTGTTTCTACAATCATTTTTGTGATTTGTCACTTTAAAAATATAAAGGTTTTCTATACTAATAGTAAATATTAAAATCCTTTTCTCCAAACAGTTTCAAAACTATTTTACTACAAAACTCTTTTTCTTAAACGGGTTTCCAATCTATTAGTATATACAAGCCTTTACTTCACTTGAATGAGAAATCGACTTAAACGACTTAGTAAAACGAGTGGTATGAAACGCTTGCGTTCACTTCGTCGGTTAGCTCTTGGACTTGTTCGATTGAACCCTTTTTGTGACAATTTCCTAGTGGAGATTTACAATCTGTTCGTAAATATTTGGGTTAAGCAAGTGGTTATGGGACATGAAGCTAAACTCTTATATTTACTAGCTTAGTGTAATTGACACTTCCTTATGATCATGACGATCATTTTTGTGATTTAGACTAGCGATTGAGCGATGTCTCTTTGTCTACGTGGGAGACTATACCCCGATCATGTGATGTTTCACCATCACATTCGTCTACGTGGGAGACTATACCCCGATCATGTGATGTTTCACCATCACATTCGTCTACGTGGGAGACTATACCCCGATCATGTGATGTTTCGCCATCACATTTCTAGGGTAGCACCCTACGGTCTTCGGGCCATTCCTGTGTGAAAATTTAATGGATAGCTTCCATGAGATAGCTTCTCGTCATGTGTTTACGCGTAGGTGAGCTTCATGCTCCCATTCATGTGTTAGGCCTCCCCCCTTATTCATGTGTTTTCTGGATTTCTTGTGATGATTTCTAGAATTTGTGCTTCACCAATTTTCGTGATTTCTATTGACAAGTTTCGTCAATTTATGTGTATTGGTGAATTCATGTGTTATTGACTTGTTATGAATACAAGTTTAGGGTATGATATCCCTTTCTATCTTTGAGAAGATTCTTGTGACATCTTTGATGAATGAAAATTCATTTGGTATTATATTTTGATGTCAGTTATTTTAATGAGACTTTGACGTGTTAACTTCGGTAACCGTCAATTTTGAAATGGATTTACAAGCGGTTCTCCCGCAACACTGATATTGCTAATTTAATCACGCGTTTTCAAAATTCTTTATTTTTAAAAGTTGTTTCAAAAATATAAATTAAAATTGTTTTCAAATTTTTACAGCTTACATTTTCAAAAGAACGAGGAAGCGATTTAAACATTTCAGAAAAATCGAGGACTATGACCTCTTTCTTTTACTGATTCGCTTAATTCCGGACTTGTCCGTTTGAGAATGTGAAATGTTATTTTTAAAACACACAATCCTGCACTTTCAAGGAAACGATAAAGAGATTTAAACGATTTAGCAAAAGTACGGACTATGAAACCATACTTTTACTACTTCGGTTAATTCCGGACTCGTTAATTGAATATTTATGACTTCTGATTATCGTTTTTGATAATCAGATGTTTGTGATTTCTGATTATCGTTTTTGATAATCAGATATTTGTGAAATTTGATTATCGTTTAAGATAATTAAATATTTTTCGATTTGATTAATCGAATATTTGTGTTTCTGATTATCGTTTTTGATAATCAGATATTTGTGAAATTTGATTATCATTTGAGATAATTAAATATTTTTCGATTTGATTAATCGAATGTTTGTGTTTCTGATTATCGTTTTTGATAATCAGATATTTGTGAAATTTGATTATCGTTTAAGATAATTAAATATTTTTCGATTTGATTAATCGAATATTTGTGTTTCTGATTATCGTTTTTGATAATCAGATATTTGTGAAATTTGATTATCGTTTAAGATAATTAAATATTTTTCGATTTGATTAATCGAATATTTGTGTTTCTGATTATCGTTTTTGATAATCAGATATTTGTGAAATTTTATTATCATTTGAGATAATTAAATATTTTTCGATTTGATTAATCGAATGTTTGTGTTTCTGATTATCGTTTTTGATAATCAGATATTTGTGAAATTTGATTATCGTTTAAGATAATTAAATATTTTTCGATTTGATTAATCGAATATTTGTGTTTCTGATTATCGTTTTTGATAATCAGATATTTGTGAAATTTGATTATCATTTGAGATAATTAAATATTTTTCGATTTGATAATCGAATAATTGTGGTTTCTGCTTATCGTTTTTGATAATCGGATATTTGTGAAAAATTTCGACTATCGTTTTTGATGATTGAATATTTGCGATTTTGAGATTCGAGCTTCGTCTTTTTCTCTGGCAATTCAGGTGAGTAATCTGATTTACTCACATTCAATTCGTGCAGTACGTAATTTCTGCTCTGATTCCTTTTCCTTTAAATGCTGGAACTCGATTGATTCTTGCTCTTTGATAGTCGTCTGATTTTGATTCCTTGATCCCCACGATGTTGATCCTTTTGACTTGAAGCAGTCGAACCTTTTTGATTCTATATCTGATACTTCCATAATTCTAATGCTTCCCTGTTGGCATTTGCTTTGCTTATGCATTCGTCATTGCCATGCTCTTATGGTTGTTACCTTTTTGTCCATTTATTCTTTATGATTGCGAGGACGCAATTTCTTTAAGGAGGGAAGTCTGTAACAACCCAGTATTTTGCATCAATTGATTATCGAAATTAGATGATTGAAATTGATAACAAATTACTATCAGAAATTTTGATCGAACTGAAATCCTTTTAAGTCGTAAAATTCTCTAATAAAACGTTGAGTAAGAGTTGAAGGGCTTTAACTTATAATCTCAGCCCACATCTTCAAAATACTGTGATATCTATCAAAGAAAACCCATTTTCCCTCTTTCGTTCATTCGATTCACTTTAGCAACCCTAAACCTAATCAAAGAAACGAGAATGGCGACTCTCTCGTTCGTCTTCTCCAGCAAAGAAAAGGGGAAGCCGCGTCTTCTCGCTCGTCTTCTCAGCGAAACAAGGGCATGGAAATCGAAGAGGATAGAAGGCGTTCACTCTCAGTTTCGTTCGTCCCCTCGAATTCAACTCGGTCGCCTTGCTTTTGTGAAGCCGCCTCGGAGATGCCTTCGACTTCTTCTTCTTTAGTCGAATTAGTGGGAAAAAGGTGAGTAATCGTATTACTCACATCTAGTTCACTCTTTGTATGATGCTTCTGTAATTTGAGTTAGATTCAACCTTGTTTTATCTCGGCCCTTTTGTTTTCACCTGATATCAGATTTCGATGTTGCTTGGAATTAACTGCTTCGTGAATTTCTTGTTTTGATTTGTTTGACTCACGACTTGTTTTCGTGATGGCCACGGCTTTATTCGTTTTCAATTGTTTTGGTTGGCTTCAACTTGGAATTGATCACTGTTACTTGCCCTGGGTTTACGCGATGATATTCCAGACATCTTTGTCTTTGTTAGGAGCAGTTGTAACCTGTTTTTTTTTGACTGAGTTCGACCTAGTTTAACTTACTTGCTATTATGTGACACTGGTCATTCTGCCTTTAACTATTGTACCACTTTGTTGATGATGCACGACCATTGAATTGGGTAGCCGATGAATTTTGGAAGTAATTTACTTTGACTGATTGATCACCTTGGCCACCATCGTGATCTTGTTCGCTATGACTTTTGATGATTTCTCTGACTTTGGTTATCTTGATATCTTCTGGAGTGGCATAAGTTAGATTTCTAGTATTTGACCTTTGCTAGGTTTTGGTTTGTAGCTACTTGTATCGGTAGTCTTGCAGGCTTGTGTTTTGAGGTCTGGCTCGTTTTGAGATGTCTCCTTTGCTCCATGCATATGTGCTCTGAAGTTTGTTATGTTGCTTACTGCCTTGACATTTTGTTTACTGGTGCCTTTGTTTCCCTGTTGCCAGTAGCATTCATACTTCATTGTGTAGTTCTTTTGCCATTCACGTGTACATGTTTGATCACCTGCTAGTCGAGCTTGCATGTTGCCTTCATAGATTAATCACTGAGTTCTTCCCTATTGATCTGTAGCTTCACTTGAGTTGTTGAACTTGAAGTTCTCCCTGTTGTGTCTTTCATCATTCAGTATACTTGCAATGGTCTCTTCATTTTAATTGGTCTTCGTGACAAATTCAGTTGGACTATGTAGCCCTGGTTTTTGATTTGTATTACCTGAACTATCTTGATCTTGGGTACTGCTTCATCTGCGAGGGGTATGTATGTGTATGCATATATATATATATATGTGCATACATGTATACTTGTATCTGCTTGACTTTGGATTTTCTTTGTGACTTCTCTGCAGTTTGTCTTCTTTGATGCACTGTTGCATTTGTACATCTGGACATGTATTTGTTGTCTGCACCTATGTACTTCGACTTTGGCATTTTTCCTTGTTCTAAATTTTGATGTAAGAACTGTCCAGTTACAGTATTCCATATGTTTACAAATTCGTACACTCATGTTTTTGGAGACTGTTTGCATCCAGTTGCATTTTAGTCTTCATATATATATATATATATATATGTATGTTCGAATTTGCATTCTTGCTCTTGAAGTTTTGGACTTGGTTTTGGGTTATGTTGTTTATCAATTCCTTTGTCTACACTATGCACTTTGCTTGGACACCTGTTATCCAAATCTGCATATATGTACATACATACATAGGTATGTGTGTGTACATATATGGTCGGAATTGTACCAAGTTTGTGTTATTTTTATATCTATTGTCCTAAACTATTATAGCCACTGTGTAGTAGCTTTGAGTTTGCAACGGTATGTCGGATTTCCTCCAGTAATGAAATGCAATGTTTTTATTATCTGACATATCGGCGCTCGCACAAAGCAATTACATAGATGGTCGCTCCTCCACAGCCTTATTCTCCGCGCTAATTGACAGCACTACATCGTAGTGTTCTTGGTTAGCGTGGGTATAGAGGTGGGGCGTCACAAATATATAAACAAAATCAGTCAATATAGAGTTTATATAACTCAAGTATACTTGTATAACATATATATAAATCGTCAGTAAAACATGAACAACTACAGGTCAGATAGGTTTGTAAACAACCTTTATATAGGAATCTATACAATATCAGTTCAAAGCTTAGTAATAAAACCAGACAATCTCTGAAGAACTCGTATAAAACATTTATATACATTTAATTTAGCATCTCATAAATGCCACATCTTATAAAGTAAACTTTTACAAAATTTTATAATATGACTTGTATAAATATACGTACAGATCTATAACCAATATTATAACTTTTTCTTTTAGTATATAATGTATATAGTAAAAGTGGGGTGCAAATTATGTCTACCTGAAGCTAGGGAAGTGAACATGTGGAAGACGGAGGTCTGGGTGGTTCGGCTCGGAGGGTTGTTGAGATGCGGAGGAGGAGGGGTGGTCGAACTGATGTGATGAGTGAAGGTCGGTGGTGATGTTCATCCTCGACGTGAGCTGGTGACTGGTAGGTGCTGATGGTGGGCGAGTTTGTTCGGCCAGGTGGCGGGGTCGAGTCTGCAGTTTTTGGAGTAGGTGGCAGCGGTGGAGGTGGAGCAGCGGTTTAAAGGGAAGGTTGGTGAGGGATCACGTGAAGGAGGAAGACGTGGGGTGGTTGAGATGAGTTGGCGGAAGAGGCCGAAGTGGAGAACGAGTGGAAGGCAAAACATGGTGGAATGAGTTTGTTTTTCTCTGACCAAAATATGCGTGGGGATGAAGCCAAAAGAAAAGAAGAAAAATAATACAAGAGTGAACAGGCTAGCAAATAGGAAGAGGAACCGTCGAAACATGTATTCACATGTATTAGGTGAACAGGTATGATGAAACGTCATTTGTATTGAAACCGTGCAAAAAGAAAAAGCCGTGGAATTTTAGAAGCCAAACATTAAATTTTTGGAAATAATAAATGTGGTTGTCTGTTCAGGGTAGATAACCAATGGTCACGGTAAAACCAAAAGACTCGGTTGCGGAACCGGTACGCTCAATGTTTCGCAGTTTCCACCGCACCCCGAGCTCCGAAATTGATAATTGAAAATACCGTAGAGATCAGCACGACGAGACGATCAAAACGGTATATAGAAATCAGTGGTACGATCATCCGATAAAAATCGATATCGGTACCAGAATACTGCTATTTTGCAGAAAATAAGAACGACGGAGCCAAAGATGTCCGAATTTGGAAAAACGACAAACTGAAATATTGCTCAGAAAATGGTTTAGAATTTTTCTATGTAAAAATATTTTGGTTTTGAAAACGTTTTATTTTTAACGCTTTTTAACTGATTAAATTGAAGTGAATTTACGCGCGAAATAAACTTCCATATTTTCGGACGAAAATTTACCAGTTGCTATGTTTAACTAGACGTATTCCAAATATCAAATTTTTATTTCAAAATTTTATCGTTTAAAATTTCACAAAATTTTAACTAATTGCGTTATTAAAACGGTTAAAATTTACGGGTCGTTACAATATACAATTGATAAATATGCGGGTTGTTACACAAATAAAATTCCAATTACATTACAAAAACAAGAAGAGGAAGAAACTAAAAAAATAAAAGATAAGGTAAAGACCAAAAAGTTCTTTATTTTCCTTCTGATGATGAATTAGTTACTTTACAAACAGATGCATCGGATAATTTTTGGGCAGAAGTATCATGCAAAACAAAAGGAAGTATTATTTTATGCATTTGGAAAATTTGATAAAACCCAAGTCAAATATGATTTATATGATAAAGAACTACTTCCTATTAAACTAGCGATTAAAAGCCTTAAAATTTATCTGTTACACAGGCATTTTGTGATTGAAACAGATAACAGATCTGTGGCTCAATTTTTGAAAAGAGAATAATAAATAACCCAAAAGAAAATCATAGAAGGATTAGAATAGCAATGTATTTAGAAATATATAACTATGATGTTAAATATATTCTAGGATAAACTAATTTTGCAGCTGATTTTCTTACCAGGACATGAACCATGGACAAAATTGATATAATAGCCAAAGAAATGAAAAAACAACAATTTTTTCAACAAGTATAATCTCCGAAAAAGGCAAAACAAGTCTCTATAGAGGCTTCGACTTTAGAAAAAGTAGGTCGCCATTAAAACATCTACATCAGCAAAAGGAAAAGAAGTTGTCCAACAAACAACACCAACTTACCAAAATAAAATAGTACAAATGAACAATTAGGTTCAATGCAAAAAAAAGAATACTTACTCCCACAATAGTACAAAAACCTTATGCTAAGACAATTCTAAAAGACTAGTACAATTTGAAGATGAAAGAAGGGAATCAAGAATTATATGATAAATTTAACGGTTGTTTTAAAGACGTTCAATAAGGGGACCAAAGAGCTGCAAACTTTTGGCTTTCACAACTTAAAAAACCATTTTAGGAAATAAAACAATATAAAGCATAAAGGTATAATACAATACATGATATAAAAAATAAAATATCCAAACTTTCAAAATTATGCTATACATCAAAATCAAAAGCACTTGATGCAAAGGAAGCAGAATTATTCAATGGCACTACCGTTAAAGAAAAAGAATTGAAAAGGATAATGTCTCAAATAAAGATACATGGTCTTGTAAATTTAAGAATTCAAGATTTTCTTGAATTATTTAAACTTTACGAGGTCCAAAATAAAAAAGCACGGGAGATAAATGCTAGAAAAAGTCTAAGAAATAATCTCTTTATACCAACAACAAATTATTAGAGAAAGCCAGCTACTTCTGTTTTTCTACCAACTAGAAGACACAAAAATAACTAAGCTCATTAAAAAGGAGCACTAATAAACAAAAATGAAAGGCCTAGACTTTTGGCCTATTTTAATGACATTCCCAAATATAAAGAACATATATCCAAAAAGGTTTGGTCTATGAAATTTACATAAATGCAAATTATCCTGAAGTTTTCTCAGGCTACATCCCTGAAATCTACAAGGCAAAAGTTCTCAAACATGCTAGCAAATTCCAGAATATTTTTCAATTTTGAATCTGGAACATATGGAAAGAAAGATAATATATTCGTCTTTATTCATCAGTTCAAATTTAGGAGCTCCACAAAGTCACTGAAAATCCTCAATATGAGTTTGAAGTTTCTGATAAATAGAAATTCTTAGAAGACAAAGAAAGGGATCAAGCTGGAATGAATTTTTCACAGAAGCAATCAACATAGAGACATGTTGCATAATATATGAAGACAAGACAATCTTGTTATATGATTATCTTTCAAAACATGAAAATTATACTAGTAAGATAACAATGGTCAAACATTTCCTAGATTTTCGTAAACTTGATCCAGTTAGGACCCAGTGCTAAGAAGAATATTTTATCCTAAAATGATAACAGGAGGATTACTTTCAATATCAAAAGGGGGTAAACAACACAATTAGTGAATATGAGATCGCAGCCCTTGAAAGTGAGGAATGGCACATCTAAAAATATTTTAGGCTCGTCAATTTCATAGAATTAAACCTCACCACCTACCTATTCTATGATATAACATCTCCCCTAAAAGTAATACACCTCATCACCCTATGATATAACAACTCTCCTAGAAGTAATACACGCTATCACCCTATCCCATTATCATATACCACCTATTCCCTATAACACAACTCTTCGCCAACTGAGCACAAAGGGACACAGATTAGCAGCTATATAAGGAAGGGTTTGGTTCAGAAGAGATCATCGGAAAAAATTCCATAAAAAAATGATATATGACTGATGTATTATAAGAGTTTAAGTTTGTACTATTAAAAGAAGAAGAGTGTGTACTGTTATAAAGAGTGTAATGTTTATCTATTTCTATGAAATAATAAAAGGTGTTAATATATAAATCTTGTTTGAAATCCTTACATCTTAAAATATATTCTGCTAAAAAATAAAAATCATTGTACCAAAGCCAAAATTAAATTACTGTACCAAACTGAATTTCCGAAGCCTTTGGACTGCATAATTCTAACTTAATATTTTTGCATATCTTCGAAACTGAAAATCTGGATTTGAACTAAAAATGAAACCTTTTGAACTGAAATTGAACTTTTTAGACATAAAGCAGCAAGCTGAACAAGAGAATCGAAGCAGCAAGCTGAACAAGAGAATCGAAGCAGCAGTTCAGCTTTACCTGCATCTCTTAAAAATGTGGACTAAAACTTTTTTGGATTAAGTTAAGATCTAGTAAATCTTTTATTTGTTTTGAAAGTTCTTCTTTATCAGAAGGTGTAACCATAATACTATTAACTCATATTTTAGAGTCTTTATATTGTTCCATTAAGTCAAATTTACAGTATCTAGGTGCTTTGTCAAATAATTTCAGTTGGTTTTCTAAATAAAGTGGCTCTAGCATATTATGTATTAAAATTTCAAATTCACTTGTAGTTGGTATATTATAAGTGCATATTTTTGGTTGTAAATTGGGATGTGTTTTGGTACTAACCTTTTCTATTAACGTAATAGCCTTTTCACTACTTTATGCAATCAGAATATAGTGTGACACTACTTTGTGCAATTAAATCTAATCAAATCTAAGTGAAAAGGGGAAATAATCAAGTAGTGTAATTCTACTTTAATCTTTTCTAATCACCAATTAAACAATTAATTTAATACCAAGTGAGATTTCAAATGTAATTAACTTATTGACCATAATGATATAATTAGATCGAAACATAAGTTTATATTTAGGTATAAACATATATGTAATGAACTGAAATTTAATTTTGAAACATGAAATTTAATTAATTGGAAACAAATCAACCAAGTGAAATTTAGTTAACATTGGTTTACAATTTCAAGGCATGAAGAAGACTTAATTAATTTATATACCGACACACACTCACATGTGATATATAAATACACGCATAATTTTATAATTCAATCCGTTAAAATTTGAACCGTGATTAAAAAGAATGAGTGTGACAAAAAGAGTAATTTATTAAAACAAAAAAGATATACAACAACATACAATATGATAACAAAAGATAATTTGTTTCAGATCTCAAATGAAATAAAACATAAATTATTTGATTAGACAAATTATTAAGCAATTATAAAAGGATTCAGCAAATTAATTCCACAACAATTAATTATTTCAGATCCAATTTAATCATCAACATTCAAAATCATGCACAAATAGAACTCACAGTCAATTACAATACATATAATAATTTTACAATTGATTTTAATAAGTGGCTACAATTTACATATATGTAAAAGATTTATTTTAAACATCATGAATGAATTAGAAACTTACCCTATAAGCTTTGTCCTTTAACGCAGCTTGATTTGTGGCTTCTCCTTAAATTTCAAATAAATCAACATCCCTCATTGCAAGAGAAGGGTGAACCACCTTTCTTTAATTTAATTTGATGTTAATTTGAATTTGTTTTGGTGTCTTTTTGGAAGAATTTTCAGCTATGAATGAATGATAGAGAAGAAGAAATATTTTATGTTCGGTTAAAAGAAATCAAAATGAGGATATTTTGTTTTTACAGACACTGCACTAAAAAATACTCTTTCGCCACTGTCAAAAACAGTTATAATAGGTCTATTACAACGCGCACCGATCAGTCGTTATATCCACAGTTGTAATAGAGCCATAATTTTTGACAAGGGTCGACGACAGTTGTAACATATTTTTTTACAACTGCTACTGGCAGTTGTGGTAAGGTTTATCACAACTACTTTTGACTGTTGCACAAACATTTGTTATAAGCTCCAACTGCTTATAACAGTTGTAGAAGACATTTTAAAACTTTTTTAACAATTGTAAAATATTCTACTACAACTCCTTTTGACAGTTGCAATTGATATTTTAACAACTGTTTTCGCCAGTTCGTTAAAATTTGTAACTTTTTGTAATAGTTATAGTAGAATCTACCACAGCTAACGACGATAGTTGCAATAAATATTTTTACAACTATCACATGCAGTTATAATTCTTCATTCCAAAACTAATATTAACCATAAATTTCATTGTATAAAACTAATATTTCAGTAATAATAACCGCAATCATTCACATTACTTGAAACAACACGAACCATTCACATTCAAAAAAAATAAAAAACAATTCAAGTTTACATCATTTGTGAATTCATAACTCCTTTGCAAAACATAACTAAATCCATAACATATGTCAATAAGAGTACAAATACATACTAACCAAAAGTAAATTCCTTGTGCAAAGCAACAGTCGTCCTAACCGCCTGTCCAATAGTATAGATGTCAGAGGTGGGCCTATATAGAATAGCTTCGGAATCCACCACTAAATCGACCCAAACCTTCCAAGCATCTGCTCCTAGTGGTACATGTTACACTAAAACAGTAAGGTCAGTAGATGCAATTGTTGCTTCTGCGACAACATTGCTTTGCCAACCCAATAATTTACATTTTCTAGGGTGATTCTGAGTTCATATATTACCACCATTTGTGATGTTGTTGCTACTCTGATGTGACTACAAACAAAAAGCACAAACATTTAATCAAAATACCACTTAATTTATAAATGAAATTGTACATGCGAATTCAAAAATGAATGGATTGGAAGAAAAATGATAGCAAATCAAACTCTAAAACATCTGTTTCGTTCTATAACTCTGCTTGGTAGGCTTTGACAGCCAATTAGAAAAAAAATTGGGCTATCTATCATATAGTGGAAGGCTTTATAACTCTCTTTGGTTCATACATTCACTGTTGACAACTAAAAGATATAATAATCTGAAACTTCATAAGCATAGGTGGAGACATGAACTAATTAATTTATAGAACAAAATAGAAATGTTGTTTAAAATTGAAAAACAAAGAACAAAACGACAATTTAGAAACCAAGTTTCTTTCGTGTTTTACACATAGTTATATCATGGATTATGCATCTACTAAGAAGCCGATAACGCAAAACTAACAATTTATAAATACCAAACCAAATTCACTTTGAGTAAGATAAAGTATTTTATAATTTTACTTTCATCATGAAAAACAAACAGGGGGTGAAAAAAGCCTCAAGCTGTCATAGTCAGAAGTATGACATCAACGCGTAGCAAGCTTCTCGCCTGAATTCTGCAACCAAAACTAATCATCATAGGCCAAAATCTCTATTAGCAAACAAAATGGCACACTTCAAAATCAAATATTCAAATATACAGAAGGTAACAACTTGTGTGTCAGAGAATAATGTTTCAGCATAATTTTTCCAGAAATGGAAAATTGTATTACATTGTTTTTCCCATCATCCACACGGTTCTTCATTGTTACTAACTAAAACCGGGAAATGCAAGTGCGGATTTTAGTACGGGCATTTCTGCTACAGTTGAACTCGATACTAGTTCTGGCCCAAAAACACATTAAATATGTATCCTCCAGGAAAGTGATGAACCATGGCACGTTGAGTTATTGCTCTGCTGCAATTTGTAAACACCGTGTACAAACTAATAATAAAATCAAAGAAATAAATTATGATAATTTTTCTATGATAGTGGTACGTTTCATGGTGGAGACTTAGAAATTCAAAGTCCATTAATTAATTAGTAGAGAAGTGTTACTTGTAATAAAACTGGCTAATGTAGAATCTTTTTCTATGTTGATATAACATTAAAACAAGTTTCAATTTACCTAGCGAGATCCACGTGCTGCTTCAAGGCATTCTAAAAGTTATGGGGTAAAACTTGGTCTATTATGACAAGCAATGATAATTCCGGTAAAAACTTAACGAGCAACTGAATAGCCAAAGTCAAATTCATGTGGTCCTAACACAATTACTTAAACCTCACCAAGCAGAAACTGGAAAGTAATTACTTCCAGAGAACGCCTTGTTTTCAACAGAGGCATACTTTGAGGGGAAAATGTTATCTGGATTTTTAACCCAGCGGAATCCAAAGGAAGTCGAAGCAGCTTGCTCGAGTTAGAGTAGCTTAAGAGCCACCAAAAAGACTAGAGCAACTAACCAAGAGAAATCAGAGGAATGGAAAGCGAAAATACGCAATGGTGATGGATCGCTAGTAATCCATCATCTATGGATCGCTAGCGATCCATAATCTTGGCTCGTGGATTCATGAATTCACTTGCATCATGGTCCAATGGGTATTTTAAGGACAATGGCTGAGTTTGATGGGACTTCGAGCTAGTTAAATCAAGAGGCAAGCATTCGTCTAGTTTAATTAGTAGTCTAATACAACCAGTATGCGAATCGTCATCAAAATAAGGCAACGTGCTACAAACTTACATGGAGGACACCAACACGAGACAACAAATGCACCCCAGAAGACAAAGTCCAGAAATCAGTTAAGTACATGGATCGCTAGCGATCCATACCATTCACCATATCGCAATGAACTTTAAAGGAGAAGATAAGGGGAAGCATCTCAAGCCGTTGGATCGCCATCGAGCCAGAAGCTATGGATCGCTAGCGATCCATCAAGTTAGCTCGGTTCGTGATGAAACTTGCAGTGCGTCTTCCTACGGCCATTTGCAAGCATTTGGCAAGAAGGCATAGCCCAATAGCTCTACAACCTCTATAAATACTCACATATCTATAACATAAAGGGGATCCTCTGGACTAGCTGCTGGAACTTTACAGAAAACCTTCTTCACTCTTCTCCTCTCTCACAATGGTCATCCAAGGAGTTCACTGTGATTCTCTAGTGAACTCAAGCATTGGGGACTTAGTCTAACTTAGGGTATTCAACGACTTTGTAATCCAATTCACCTTGTAATAGCAATCAGCCAATAATAAAAGTTATAAAGTGGACGTAAGCTTCATTAACAGCCAAACCACTATAAAAATCTTCTCGTCTTCTTACTATTTCTGCTCTTTTCACATTTATTCTCTGTATTATTACTCTATAAGAACAGGGTTGGTGCTTTCACACTCAATCCAAGGTGTTGATCCATTTTTTGGATTAACAAATACTATATTTCTTATAAACGAACTAATAAATATTAAACCCATTATGAATTAAATGGAAACATGTCGATCAAAACATTGTTAAAATTAGGCTTACAGATTAAAAAATCTTTTTCAACAAAAGCTTTGGCTTGTTCTTATTATCTCGCACAATACATATATTTACATAGTGATAGTGATGAATTAAGAGAATTTATGAAGAAAAAAGGTAAAAGATATTTTCTCACCAACTATATAATTCAATTCGATAGAAGTATAAAAAGTATATTAAAATTAAGAAATATGAGATCAATCACGTGAATAGTTGGAATCTAACATTCCATTGATTAAATAGCTTACCTGATGAACAATATTCTAACATTTCACTCATAAAGGGTAGACATATAAAAATAGTTATGGGATAAATGCCATAATTTTTTCCAAATACGGACATATGTAAAGTAAGAATACGACAGTTAAATCTAGTTAACTGAAAAGGAAAGAAATAATTTTAAACAAATTGTAAAAAAGAATAAAATTTCAAATGTCAAATAAATCTAGACATGCCTATTTTAGAATCAACCGCATGATTACTCCGATCACCCGCATTGACAATGGATAGATATTGAAATTGATGGCAGTAGTGCTTTTGAAACTGAATTGAATTTTAGAAGCTAAAATAGAAATTGGAAGTTAATTCATATATGGTATTTTAAGATTTAGTGGTGTGATTCACTGTGAAATTTTGGATAATTTAAATTGAATTAGAGGATGGATGGAGAAAAACAGTTAATTATTGTGATTAAGAAATAAGGAAGATGAAGAATAAGTTTAGAAATATTGATAATAATGAAGTGGCAAATGTAATTGGTAAAAATTTTAAGAGGGAGTGAAAGAGATTAGGATGGAAACGTCTGAATATTAAATCGAGTATTTAGTTTAGAATTGAGAAAAGTTGAGAAGGAAAATGTATTAAGGTTCTACGTGTAAGAAAAATCACTTGAACTAAGAAGGGATCAATATTTAGAAGGGATTGAATTGGAGAAGTGGAAAAAATTCTGTGAAATTGAATTTTATATATGTAATAGACTAGATTTTAATAATCTTTTGGACTGATTTTACTCTCATGTCATTATACTTCTCATTCTAATTACTTGGAGGGTGGGAAATTATATTGGGAATTTTTATAAATTACTCACAAGTCATCCTTTCTCAAAAAAAATGTTTTGAAAAACATTCCTATTTTAAATTTCAACTAGACCGCAAATATTTACGATTTCTATAAATGCAACACTTTTGGAGAAAAATTCAGAAAAATAAAATAAATTTAACTTTGGCCATAAACACCTGCGATTGAGTGAAGGTTTAATTTTTGAAAAAATAAAATAAAAAGTTTAATGAAAATAATTTTAAAGGTGTAATATGAATTTTTTATATATGGGTTTCTCATCCACAATTATATTTCCATGCATATTAAATTGGTCGTATAACCTATTACTTTTTTAGATCCTTTGATTTGATTCTACTAAAAAACAGTTTTAAGTAGTAACTTTTAAGTTCTTTTGAATAACAACTTCTAAGTAAAAGTGCGTGATGTAGTTTTACTTCTAAGTTAAATTTGGTTTTTGACTACTATAACTTATAAGTAATGAATACTGAATCTGCCTTTTTGAAGTTTTGATGACACAACTATATATTTATAAAAATATTGCACTGTTTAATATTTTACATGATATTTTCAAAAAGAGATGACTAGCTGCTGTTGTGAAGGCATTGAATATCAATTTTCCAAGTATTGTCGTCATAGTAAGTCTAGAATATAATGTACAATATCCTTTGATGGTTACACGCACTTAAAATATTTTAAATCAATCGAAAATTATATATATTTTACATGCCATCCTTTAAATTTTCAGAATTGACAAAACTCAGATGTCTGAGTTATTATTTCAGACGTCTGAGTATAATAAAATCATAAATTTTTAAAAGGGTCCAAACGTCTGATTTAATAATTCAGACGTTTGAAAAATCAAATTTAGCTCTAAAAAACTAGGGAACAAACTCTGTAAACAATCAGACGTCTGACCTAATTATTCAGACGTCTGAAGCACTGTGAATTTTATTTTTCTGAAGTAGGTCAGACGTCTAAATGAATCGACCGGATATGATGAGGGTATCAGACGTCTGTTCGATCCATTCAGACGTTTGACCTTGCAAAATAATTTTTTTAAATAAACAACTCACACATCTTACCATGTTTTCCAGACGTCTGAATATGGTATAAAATGAACCTATTCTTTTCTATTTAGAGTCAGACATCTGAATCAAATAATTCAAACGCCTAAGCTAGTTTAAAATAGTTCTTAAAAGTAACAAACCATACTTCTGTTATTTCAACTCAGACATCTAAGAAGGATTAACGGATATATTTCTAAATGGACATCATCTTTCTGAAAGAAAGTATTTTTTTGAAATGATACTTTAGATACAACAAATCACTGTAACAACATATCACATGTCAATAAACATTCAAATCACGCTACGCAAGTTTCGAACTTGTGACCTCTCGCACCAAAGCCAAATCACTTAACCACTGGGAAGTATTTGTTTTTTAGAGTTGTAATCTCTTGAATAATCATTACTCTTCAACAAATCTCTTCACCACTATAAACGTAAACCTATTTAATTTATATCAATTCTCTTGCTTTCAATTCTCTTTCTGTTTACTATTATTTGAAATCAAAATGCAATCAATCTTTTCTCTACTTCCTATAGTACTACACATTCAACTTCAAAACCATTAAAGGATATTATAGGAAAGATGTACTGAAAATGACTTATTCCTATTCGATAAGAATACATTAAAGTCAAAAGGCAAAGATTTTTGCTTTGAAGTTGGTTGGAGTCCTGTTCAGGTAATTGTTAACTTGTTCCTTCAGTGAAGTAATGATTGTTGATAATGAAATTCCTAAGTGGAGCTTAGGGACTAGATGTAGGATGGGAGGTCTGAAACAGCATAAAGTCCTAGTGTAATCGTATCTTTTCTTTATTTATTTTATCTTCTTATTTGTTGATTTGTCGATTATTAGAATATCATCCATATTATACTAGATCCTATATAGAATTTCATTTGGTATCACAACAAGATCGCCACTAAACCGTAACAAAATTTGGGACCGTTTAAAATAATACCGATAGCACCATTGCCACATTTGCTGAAGGTCAATCCACTACACGACCACCATTAATCATTGGTTGAAACTATGCATATATGGAATATGTTTTGTTTCCACTTCATTTTATTCATGACATATATATTATATAATAATAATTAAAATATTTTGATATGAAACCAACAATCACTCATATAATTATCACATTCAAATAACCGAAAACTACATTAATCATGGAATGAAATACGATATACAAACAATTCGATATCAAATATTTAAAAAAAATAACCACGTTTACATAAAATCCATAATTGTATACATATGGTAGTTTCAAGACAACCAAGTTAACTTAAAATTCATAATCGTACATAGAGAAGTTTACACAACTAATGCTAACAAAATGTTATAATATAGATGACGATTAAAGACAAGTACCGATGATTGTTGTTGTTGATTATTTATTTACAAAAACTTATGTACCTATAGACAAGTATAATAATCAACAATGAAAACTTGTACAAAAATCTTCTAGGAAATATGGTACATAACTAGTTTAAACTTAAAAATTTAGAAACTCCTCGATACAGAGGACCTCTGAGAGGTCGATGGACTAGCCAACTCCAAGGAGGGATTATGTTGTGTATGTCCGCTTCAACTCATGGCATCTATAACTTTCAGGGTACTTAATATAGATGATAATCAAATGAACAAAACAAAGAAACAATGCTACAATATATGTTTTGTTTCATTTAATTTACCAAAATGGAGCTGCTCAATATACATGACAACTAAATGAACCTACCAAATATTGACATATAAGAAACTTACCAAATCCATGAAATAATGTTGCAAAATATTCACAAGCAGTAGCCTGAAAATAATGCATATTTACCAACACATGATGCACCAACTGTATTTGACTGCAATGTTCAGCAAGATGCGCCATTACTATCAATAGCTGCTTATTGGCATTTTAAAGCTCTAAAACAAACATTCTTCTATTGGCGTCTCATGTCAGTCCAGCATTAGATCCAATTATTTTTTAGCATGGAACTCAAAGATTCTCCCATATATTATTCTGATACAAATGGGCCCTCTTCTCCATTCATTAACAAGCATGCTAGCTATAAACAAAATATTATCCCAAAGGTAAAATGGAAAACAAGAAAAGAGCTACAGGTCTCTGTTTTTGATTTTGTTATAAGAAAAGTCTCTACAGAAATGAATATGTAAATTTGATTCCTATTTTTGAAAAAATAGAAAACGCAAGGTGTCTTGACTTTTCTGATAGAAAATGCAAGGTAACATGCACTTTTCTGATTTTGAAATTATTTTTGAAAATTTTGAACTTTGAAATTTTTGAAAAGCAGAAGTTAACTTACGCTTTTTATCAGGAAAGCGCAAGCTAATTTGCATTTTCTGATTTTTAATTTTTTTTGAAATGTTTGAAATTTTTGAAAAGGCAAGTTAACTTGCGTTTTCTATCAGGAAAGCGCAAGCTAGTTTGCGCTTTCTGATTTTGAAATTTTTATGAAAATTTTAAAATTTTTGAAAAGCGCAAGTTAACGTGCGCTTTCTATTATGAAAGTGCAAGCTAGTTTGCGGTTTCTGATTTAGAAAACCATGTATATAATTTACATACTCATTGCTACAACAATTTTTATTCTAACAACATCAGAAATTAGAACCTTCTGTGCAAAGCCTCAATGGAAAAAGTGCTCGAGCCGATGCCGATTAAACCATTTAGGAATAAAATTTCCTATCAATCTCAAAGGCATATCCTCAGTGAAGTTGTTGCACGTTTACGACAATAGACTGTATGTATCCCCTTGGTACTCCATGCGAACATTTTCAATGAATTTTCCCGAACTTAATAGGAGATTTATTTTGAGTAGTTGACTATATTCCTCGTAAATTGGTAATTTGAAAACGTTATTTTGTACATTCAAGTTGAAAGTATTCACACTTAACTAAACTTTCATATGGCCAGTTTACATCTGTCAACCCGCCTTTTGGCAAGGCAGCATATAGGCGGATTTAACCCAATCGACTGCACGGTTATCGAGGCTGGATTATTATGGTTTTGGTTCGAACGGATGGATGGACAATCGATTACAGATAATAAATGTGAATATGAAGCCGGAATTGAGCATGGTCGATGGATAAACGATGCCGAGTATTCGGGATATGGATTTCAAGAAAGGTCGGGTTGCTTTGGGTCAGCCAAGGGGTTGCTTCGAGTCACCACGTGGTTTGCTTCGGGACATGAGGGTGTTTTCTTCAGGTCACAATGGGAATAACCTTGGGTCGGCATATTTGAGAGGGGTCGGCATTGCTTGGGGTCGACGTAGCTTTGGCTTCGGGTCGACATACTAGGTGCTACGGGTCGGCATTTGGTTGAAGGGTGTATGACTTTGAGGGATCAGCATAAGGAGTTGAGAGGGATCAGAACAAGGAGTTGAGAGGGATCGGCTATGGATTCACTTCGGGTCGGTGCAGGTTGGTCTTCGGGTCAGTGCTCGGGTCGGCATTGGTAATGGCTAGGGGTCGGCATATGGCAAAGCACCGGGTCGGCAGGGAAACTTCGGGGTCGGCATAAAACTTGTGCTCGGCTATTACAAGGGGTCGGAATTTTCCTCGGGTCAGTGTGGCAATTACTTGGGGTCGGTGTTGGGAATGCTTTGGGTCGGCAAGGCTTCAACAAGGGGTCGGCATTGAGGAAAGATTGGATGGGGTCGGCCTAGGATGGTTACTTCGGGTCGGCTACCAAACTACTTCGGGTCACCAATAAGATTACTTCGGGTCATCATCAAGGCAACTTCGGGTCGGCATGTTATCAACTTGAGGTCGGCAGTGATGGATGATATGGGCTCGACTATGGTTTTGGTGGGCCCATGTGAGTGAGGAGGCCTTGTAGCCGAGATCTTGCCTATAAATACAACAGGCATGGCTTCAGAAAAAGGTGATTCTCATTCTGTTTCTCTTCATCTTCCACCTAAAGGCTAATCTGCCATTTTTTTGTTTCAGAAATTCTGAATTGTAACTGTAATCAAATTTCAATATAATAAAAAGGATTTTTCTGGAGTGGACATAGGCCGGAGTTAGCCGAACCACTATAAATCTTGTCTTTTTTACTGCCTTCATGTTAATTTTGGCTATTCTTCATATTATACTCTTTACATATACTCTATCTGTGATCTATGACTTGATATTGGTGGCCAATTTTGACGCCAACATTTTGGTGCTTTCACTGAGAAAGCTAGCAATCAGGGATTTGGAAGTTTGGATCTTGGATTTGAAAGCTTAGGAACTTGAATTTAGGTAGCTATGGCTAGGCAATCAACAAGGAGACAGAGGACAGAGAGGAGTCAACATGAAGGAAGTCAGGAGGCTTCCTCAGGAGCTAATCAGACATCAATCTTCATCACCATAGACGATATTGAAACAATGATGGATGCTATGCAGGAAAGGATGCTAAAGAGACAGGAGGAAATCCAGGATCAGAACTAAGGAGAAGTTAATTCTAGGCTAGATATTGGATGGTGCTATGGATTTTGGCATGGATCAGAACTCGGATGCGCATTTGGAAGAGGATAATCTCGGATTCCCTCGCGAACTCGGGGGTAGGATGGAAATGATAGGAGACACTTATGGATGCTGGAACAGTTGGAAATTGGAATCCAGGACTTGTGGCAGAAATCAGCAGGCTTAGATATGCATTGGATCAATCGGGGGAAAACCCCAACCAAGGAGAATGGATCATCACAACTCCCCATGGAGCTGGGGGCATGGATTTGGATGGCTTTGCTTGGAAATGGATAGCGGTAATGGAACAAGAGTAGCCATCATCTGCCACAAATTGGAGCTAGCCCGGCTTAAGGGTACAGGTCGTCATCTCTTGATGGCATGGAATAAGTAATAAATCTCGTAGTAATGCGACTAAGTCACTTACACATGTATGTGATTGAGGACGGTCCCTAGGCATGCTCTGAGATGACGATGAACTATGGTGCTATGAAATCTTGTTTTTTCTATTTACTGCAAACTTTGGTTTTTCAGATCACGGTTACGGTTACGGTCCCGAACGGAGAGACGGGGCAATAACCGCGAGTTACGAGTCCCTTCGTCAGAGAGCGACAGGATGGACTCGAACACGGATAAGTCCTCGACTGGGAATCGAGGCCAGAGTAGAACACCCCATGGATTAAGTCCTTGACTGGGGATCGAGACCGGAGTAGGTTACCCTACAAATTAAGTCCTTGATTGGAGAATCGAGGCCGGAGAAGGATATTCATGGATTAAGTCCTCGACTGGGGATCGAGGCCGGAGTAGGATACCCCACGGATTATGTCCTTGACCGGAGAGTCGAGGCCGGAGAAGGATATTCACGGATTAAGTCCTCGACTAGGGATCGAGGCCGAAGTAGGATACCCCACGGATTAAGTCTTTGACTGGAGAGTCGAGGCCGGAGAAGGATATTCATGGATTAAGTCCTCGACTGGGAATCGAGGTCGAAGTAGGATACGCCATGGATTAAGTCCTCGACCGAAGAGTCGAGGCCGGAGAAGGATGTTCACGGATTAAGTCCTCGGTTGAGGATCGAGGCCGGAGTAGGATACCCCACGAATTAAGTCCTTGGCTGGAGAGTCGAAGACGGAGAAGGATAACCATGGATAAGCCCTCGACTGGAGAGTCATGCCGGAGTAGGATAAAAATACCCGGAGAGGTCAGTGGATTTGGATTTGGACCCGGAGAGGTCTCAGATTTGGATATGGACCCGGAAAGGTCCTGGATTTGGATATTGTAACGACCTGCCTTTTTGGACGGTTTAAATCAACGATAAACCACACACGTCAGACTTGAACCATTCAAAAGGGTAGATTGTTATGGGGTACATAAGAAAAGCAGAGAAAGAAAGAAAACAAATATAGAGTCTCGCACCGGAATGACGAAATATAATAATCAAATAAACAGTTCATGAAACTATTTACAAATAACATTGATTAAACTTTTATAATACAGATCAGAGTTACATACAACAAGAATAAAAAATAAATAAATGCAGCGAACAACATGATGCAATGGAATAAATATAATACATAATAATAGTACAAAATCTTTGTCTTCATCCTCCAGAAAGCAGTCTTCGATAAACTGAAAAGCTCAGACTGACCCGAGCGAATTGAAAAGACAAAACACTCGAGTCGGAACTAAAAGATATTATATAAGTTAAATCAACAATAAATAAATATGAGTGTTAATGGTGTCAGAGATGTTTACGGGGTTTGACATCTCCTATCCAGTGTCTAACGTGGATGCAATAACTTAAGAGATGTTCGGGATTACCATCTCCTAAGGATCCGTTAAACTATCTACTATGTAGTACAATATGCTATTATAATAGTGTCTATAGTAAAGTAAAGTATTAAAATAGCGTTAAGGCGTTATCCATATCCCCCTTAACACATTTTATATAATGTCGTAGTCTATACAGATACTATAAACTCCATCCGCGGGTAGGCTATCAGGGAGCACTCCATAGGTACGACACAAAACAAACTCATAAAAGGCGTGATAGGGCATGTGAACACGGCACTCGAGGCAATGCCAGGGTAGATATACCAATTGCGGATCCGGACTGGTGGTAACGCATAACAGCTACTACTGCCCACCTCGGAACACACTCCCATAATCAAAATCGAGGGGTGGCCACCAAATCATCACAAAGTCATAATATGGTATCGAAGAAATGTGTCCGATCGGAGGTACGACCTCACTTGGCCCGGCATGGCTCCTGTTTTAGTCACATCTAAGCTGACTCACGGGAGTCAGGGTCACGTAAATACCTCATACAGAATCGTTCGCCAAACATCCTACTTCATTTCTGGAATCTCCACCACATGCATAGTTGTTAAAGTGGTTTTTGGTATTGGTAGAGAGTATGACAATATCTGATCCCGATCTCTTTAACAACCAAACGCTTATTTCACACCGGATGGTTCTTTTACATTTCCAAAACCATTTTATAATTAATATCAAAATATCGTATTCGATTTCAAACCAGATCACTTTCGAAATCATATTCACTTTCAAACCCATATTCACTTCAAAACCATATTCACTTTCAAACCCATATTCACTTCAAAACCATATTCACTTCAAAATCATATTCGCTTTTGAAATTATCGATAAGTTGGGCTAATTAAATCCTCGTTCCAAAACCATCATATTCACTCAATTATGTCATTTCACAAAAAGGTATCAATTCCAAATTCCAACTCAGGTTGTATCATCATCAAGGATTTAAATATAAATACCTCAACTTTACATAGTCTGATATTTTAGAAAATAGTTTAGATAGACATAAATAGTTTTAATAGTTTGAAAATAATTTAAAATAGATTAAAATAGTTTAAAATAGTAAAATAGTTCAAATAGATTTAAATTTGGTTTAATTAGATTTTTAAATGATTTAAATAGATTTAAAATAGGTTAAATAGATTTTAAATTATCTTAAATATATTTTAAATAGATTAAATAAATTTAAAATAGATTAAATAGATTTAAATTATATTAAATAGATTTAAAATAGATTAAATAAATTTAAAGTAGATTAAATAGATTTAATTATATTAAATAGATTTAAAATAGATTAAATAAATTTAAAGTAGATTAAAAATTATATTAAATAGATTTAAAATAGATTAAATAAATTTAAAATAGATTAATTAGATTTAAATTATAATAAATAGATTTAAAATAGATTAAATAAATTTAATTAGTTTAAAAAAGGTAAAATAGATTAAATTGGATTAAATAGGTTATAATAGATTAAAATAAATTAAAATAGTTTTAAATTGATTAAAATAGTTAATTTAATTAAAATAGTTTAAATTAGTTTAAAATATATTTCAAAGTTATATCCAACCATTTTCAATAACTCAATTACGATAAATTCATTTATATTTGACACTTCAACTATGAAATTCCAATTTAAATCCTTTGAACAATTCATTTAATCAATTCCAATTTCAGCATTAACGCTTGGATTATCGAAAATAATTCAGTTTATATAAATTAGTTTCTATTTCAAAATGCCAATTAACTGAATACAACATTTAAAGATTTGCAAATCATTTAATTTAACCAAATCCGGTGTCCGTATATAATTTTCTACCCTATGGTCAAATGATACGGATATTTATCATTTCAATCTACAATTTAAAATTTTACGGTTATATATCATTTCAAACCGCAATCCCGAATTAAATAAAAATCCATAAAATCGCTCGAGTCTATCATTTCAACCCATAACGATTTTTCCCTAATCTATAGATCATTCGGGTATGTATCATTTCAACGCATAAGGAACTTGCAGTGTTGTAACAATATAAAAATACAACATTCAGTTATCCAATATCAACAATCAAACATCCATCACAATCATCATCCAAATCAATCAATAAACATCAATAGATAACTGATCATCAATCACAGATATTAAATTGACAATTTAAATTCAATATTAAATTGAACGATGATTAAATGCAATAAAGGTCAGATTTAACTAGAATGACAATTCTAAACATACCAAACATCCATCAATTAATTCCTAATCACATCATAAATTTAATTTAACTAACATAAGATAATTTAGTAGTTGTGGGTGGGTTAAACCACTCACCTTTGATTTCAAATCGATTTGAAATCCAAATAAAGGCCCAAAATTTGACAGTCTCAGGATTCGTCCAAACCAGCGCCCAAAATTCCGAAATTTCAATACGATCACAAAGGAGAAAACCGCGCGTGAATCGGACCTCGTACGTAAAAGATATCGATGTCAGAACGTAAAAAAAAATTAAATTAAATTTAAATTAAATAAACAGAACAATTTTACCTCGCCACATCAGCATCATCTCAACGCAACCCTAGCACCTGTACACTCTCGTTCAAACCCTGTACGCACACGCTGCCACGAACTGCGTCGATCCCACGCCGCCGTTGGCCATCGCGGCCACCCAGAACATCGTCGCCGACCCCCTACGCCCACGCGACCTCCCAATTACCACGATCGACGCCTCCGAGTACACATCTGCCGCCATAAAAATCGAAACCCTAATGAATTTTGCAGCCCGATACAACCATCAATTTGCCGAACTGACCACCAAGATGAACTCTGCTCGACACTCTCCACAACCCGGTACCCTCCAATCGACGATCGGCCGAAGTCGATCGCAGCCCAATGAACGGCCAAGGATGATTTGGCCAATACCGGAAAAACCAGAACCCGATTGCAAAAACGAACTGCAGATTTGAGTTGCGCTCGTCGAGAGCTTCAAATCAATATAATATGATATTGTTTGAGAAGTTTAAATTTTTCGATTTGATTTTGATTTGTAGTTGAATCTATAATTTTGGGTTTCTGCCATTTGAGAAGGAGGAACAGACAGAAGTTGATGTACGTATAGAATAAAAAAAATGACTGCTAGGGTTTGGGGAAACAAGATTATTTATATTAACAATGCCCGATAAGAAATAAACACATATCGAATCTGGTTCGAATTGACAATAACGACCTGAAAAGCCCGTTTCGCTTCCGAAACAAAAGTGGGTCATCCCATATATCAAAATAGATGTTTTCGATAATTTTAATTCCAATGGAACAGGTTTCAAGTACTAATTCTATCGTATGAAGAAGTTAACTTAAAATCAGTTTATTTCAAATTGATTTCAATTGAATTTAATTAAATTGATTTCTACGCGTTTCGAGTCCGTACGATCAAACGACAAGTCTGATCGCTACGAAATTTGAAACCTTACAATAACTCATTGTTACGGATCCAATGAAAGCAGTTTTGTCAAAATCTGAGACAGTGGCCAAAATGGCTATTTTCACGTTAATTGAATGAATTAATATTAAATTAATTAATCACTTTTTAGTTCAATATTTATAAACTAACAAATTTTCATCATTTTTGATTGCTTAGACATTTATAATAATTTAAAACAAATCTACATATCAATTCAATGTTAATTATTCTACTAGTTAAAGTCTTTAATTCCAATTGAAATAAATACAGTGATAATTACTTTAAATTCCAATAAATCCATTTATTCGCCTTACCATCTTATTATTCAATCAATTGGCATCTCATGGCTGTAATTAACATTTGTTTATTTTATTACACTAATCTTTTTGCAATTATCATCTTAATTTTCTTTAACATAATATTTCATTACTTTTAATTTCAATAAATCCAATTAATAAAATTTAAATTCCAATAAATTGATCAAACTTGATTTCAATCTTTTATTCAACCAAATCATTATCAATTGGATATAGTTAACATTTGTTTATATCTCATTACATTAATATTCTCCAATTTTCATCCTTTATCATATTAGTTGCAGTATTTCAATTACATCGAATTTTTGTCAATTTTATTAATTTAAAATCTCAATAAATAATTTATCTTTGTTTCACTCTTTTTATTAAATCAATTATTGCCTTGGGAATAAAATTAACATTTCTATACCTTTTATAGCATTCACATTTTACAATTATTGCCTTAACTCATATTAAAGTAACATTTAGTTACATTTAATTATAATTTATTTAAATGAATTGGTAACAAATAACGATTGTCTCCTTTTCTACATTTAATCACATTTATAAGTTTATTATCTACAATAAGTGTTATAATTACTACCATAACACTAATCTTATTCAATATTAATTACATATTATTCATTAATTTATACATATCTAAATTATTAATTACACCCTTTTATCCAATTTATCAATTAATACACACATCATTACAATTTATTTACAATCTATAACCAATTATAACTTTGTAATCATTTTAATTAGTTGGAATTACATTTAAAGCAGTTATCAATTGCCTTAAATTTATACTACCACATTTCATTCTAGTTACATTATTATTATTAAACCACAAATTTTTATTTCTTCCAACATTAAATCACAAAACCATATTAAATTAACTACTTTTAATTATCGGAAATTACGGGTCGTTACACTCTCCCCCACTCAAAACTTTTCGTCCTCGAAAAGGGAAAGAAGCAATTAAGGAATTAATATATCTTATTCAAAATATTAAATTTATAAACAATTAATTTACATAAATAAATAATTTAAATAAAATATATCCATTTATAAACAATTAAATCCTTTCATATTCAAGTTAATAAAAGTTTGGAAGACATTTCACAAAAAATTTCTAAGTCCAAAATTTTCGGAAAATTTCGACAGAGTCTCCTTTGTATGGAGAGGTCCGGGAGAAATAGTAAAATCAATAATAACAATATATATCATATTTTTCAAAATAAAATATCCCAAACCATGGAAAAAATAATATAATACCGCTACAAAACCGTAATCCGAAAACGTACCTAT
This sequence comes from Allium fistulosum, assembly GCA_030737815.1. Taxonomy (NCBI): domain Eukaryota; kingdom Viridiplantae; phylum Streptophyta; class Magnoliopsida; order Asparagales; family Amaryllidaceae; genus Allium; species Allium fistulosum. Next base: position 104,680,808 of record CM060905.1, read on the forward strand.
TTGTCGGGCAAACAACGCTTATTTATGAAACCAAAAGCAGTAGTTATTGCTTCCATACCTGTATTTCACTTATATAATCCAAAGAGGTTAATAATTAAGTAAAAGAGAAAATATTTAAGTTGTTTCAATAAATAACAAACAAAACATCACCACATAACTATAATCATTTGAAAACAACAGTACAAATATCATTTTCAACAAAGAGAGCAATCATCCATCCATAGCAACCGAAAACAAATGGTTTGTTTGGGTTCAGAACTTCTAATCATATAAAATGATAAATAAACTATGAAGTAAACCATACACTCAACAGTCGTAGATAGCTTTATAGATTATTTATACATCTCTATACAAAATAGAAGTATTCTTTCCCAACCAATCCATAAGCCCAACAAATAAAGAATTCAACACATTTTTAAGTTTGCTCTATTTATCTTTTCACATCATTTATTGTTCATTTTTTTCATACAATGATTTTCTTTAATTCACGTTCATTACTGACAAAATTTTCATTCATTCATGTAAGGCTTATTTCATTAATTTACATTCTTTACTTACATAAGTTATATCCATTTCAATTATTTGGATCATAAATGAATTCATTATTGAAGTATTATATACATTTTATTTCAGTTTACTTCACATTTACAATTTAGTTTGATTTTTCCCTTTTTTAATCATTTACTTTTCTTTTCTTATTCATATAATGTTTATTTTCATTAATTTACATTTGTTATTACTTACAAAAGTTCATTTCTCCTTTATTCATACAGTGCCATTTTCTTTCATTTTTTTTTCTTTACATTCATTGCTTAAGTAAGTTATTTTTATTTAAATTATTGGATTATACATTATTATGTAAGTTTCTTTACAATTTAATTCACCATTTATAGATTATTTCTTTTTCATATTCATTCTTCCATATATAGTATTATTGAATATTAACTCCATTTCTAAGTTATTTCAATGGTTTCTGAAGTTATAATCATTCAATATATATAGTAATCATTTTAATTATAAATGGCTTCAATATTAATTCAAGTTTATAATTATTTACTTACAGTATTCACCTTTTCTATTAAATCTGATTATAGATAGCTTAAATGTTAACTTAAGTTTATAATTATTTTTCTTACATTATTCACTTTTCTATTACATTTGATTAGTAATATTTCAACTATTAACCCTAAGTAAATAACAATTCATTATTTATAAAAGTAATTCCTTTGAACACTTTCATTTACTAAAGTTTACTTGTACAATATTCTATTACATATCCTATTTAACATTTCTACTCATGATATTTTGGTAAGTTATATATATAAATGTCTTTTAGAATGCAATTGAATATTATACAAGTTCGTCTTAGTTATATAATTAATAAAATGTTCAATATTTATAATTTCGTATTTTCCATTCCTTAATTTATAAATGACAACTTTCCATTTCTTTATATCTCATTAATTTCTTAACATCTGATTTCTTATTTCACATCTTAGCAGCTTCCAAACATTCAAATAGTTAAGATTTCATTTTATTACATTAACTGAAAACTACTAATTATCAGAAAATTTAAGGACTAAACTCCAGGTTCAATTTAGTCACTTAGAAAATAATATATGTATTTATCCTTTATAGATCAAATCATATTTATAAATTCAAAATTAAGGTTTTATTCATCAAAACAGATGTGTAGTAAAACTACTACAGCAGCCTTCCTACTTTGAAACTCAAAAATGAACGTCGATGATGCATGCACTCATCACCGAAATTATTTCCCAACGACAGAGAGGGGAGTACAGAACTTATTTCCTTTAAAACTTTCTTTTCAATCATCTTTAAATATTCATATCATAAAATACTTCTAAATACTACAAATATTATATTCCAAAATCCTTTTAAAAGAAATTGACAAAAATCCCGGAACTTAAATTCTAAAATTTCCAATTTATATTTATTTTATTTACAAATCTCATTTTTTCAACCAATGTTTATAAATTTCACTACCTAACAAATAAATATTACATCCAACTATACTATTTATAAAATCTATTATTTTATATACAAAATATATAATAGGCAAAATTTATTTCATTTACCTATATTTCAAAACAAATATTGTGTCTGTCCGCCCTATTAAGTGTTTAGAAATCCCTATCGATGTCATATCGTCCTATGCATCGATCAGAATTTATAAATACAAAACAGAACAAATTAACACAATACAAAACCTTTTATAACACTAACAAATACGCTCTCTCATATATATATATACGCTCAACGACTCATTCTAGGGTATTACTACCCTATTTCTAAAGAGTCAGACCCCACAAAGCTAAGGTTATCGCTAAACCAAAGCTCTGATACCAACTGTAACGACCTGCCTTTTTGGACGGTTTAAATCGACGATAAACCATACATGTCAGACTTGAACCATTCAAAAGGATAGATTGTTATGGGTACATAAGACAAAGCAGAGAAAGAAAGAAAACAAATACAGAATCTTGCAACGGAATGACAAAATATGATAATCAAATAAACAGTTCATGAAGCTATTTACAAATAACATCGATTAAACTTTTATACAGATCAGAGTTACATACAACAAGAATAAATAATAAATAAATGTAGCAGAACAACATGATGCAGTGGAATAAATATAATACATAATAATAGTACAAAATCTTCGTCTTCATCCTCCAAAAAGCAGTCTTCGATAAACTGAAAAGCTCAGAATGACCCAAGCGAATTGAAAAGACAAAACACTCGAGTCAGAACTAAAAGATCTTATATAAGTTAAATCAACATTACATAAATAAGAGTGTTAACCGTGTCAAAGTTGTTTACGGGGTTTGACATCTCCTATCCAGTGTCTAACGTGGGTGTAATAACTTAAGAGATGTTCGAGATTACCATCTCTTAAGGATCCATTAAACTATCTACTATGTAGTACAATATGCTATTATAATAGTGTCTACAGTAAGGTAAAGTATTAAAATAGTGTTAAGGCGTTACCCATATCCCCCTTAACACATTTTATATAATGTCGTAATCTATACAGATACTGTAAACTCCACCCACAGGTGAGCTATCCGGGAGCACTCCATCGGTACGACACAAAACAAACTCGTAGAAGGCACGATAGGGCATGTGAACACGGCACTCGAGGCAATGCCAAGGTAGGTGTACCAATTGTGGATCCGGACTGGTGGTAACGCATAGCAGCTACTACCGCCCACCTCAGAACACACTCCCATAATCAAAATTGAGGAGTGGTCACCAAATCATCACAAAGTCATAATATGGTATCGAAGAAATGTGTCCGATCGGAGGTGCGACCTCACTTGGCCCGGCGTGGCTCCTGTTTTAGTCACATCTAAGCAGACTCACGAGAGTCAGGGTCACGTAAATACCTTATACATAATCGTTTGCCAAACCATCCTACTTCATTTTTGGAATCTCCACCACGTGCACAGTTGTTAAAGTGGTTTTTGGCATTGGCAGAGAGTGACATTATCCAATCCCAGTCTCTTTAACAACCAAACGCTTATTTCACACCGGATGGTTCTTTTACATTTCCAAAACCATTTTATAATTAATATCAAAATATCATATTCGATTTCAAACCATATCACTTTCGGAATCATATTCACTTTCAAACCCATATTCACTTCAAAACCATATTCACTTCAAAATCATATTCGCTTTTGAAATTATCGATAAGTTGGGCTAATTAAATCCTCGTCCAAAAACCATCATATTCACTCAATTATGTCATTTCACAAAAAGGTATCAATTCCAAATTCCAACTCAGGTTGTATCATCATCAAGGATTTAAATATAAATACCTCAACTTTACACAGTCTGATATTTTAGAAAATAGTTTAGATAGACATAAATAGTTTTAATAGTTTGAAAATAATTTAAAATAGATTAAAATAGTTTAAAATAGTAAAATAGTTTAAATAGATTTAAATTTGGTTTAATTAGATTTTTAAATGATTTAAATAGATTTAAAATAGGCTAAATAGATTTTAAATTATGTTAAATAGATTTTAAATAGATTAAATAAATTTAAAATAGATTAAATAGATTTAAATTATATTAAATAGACTTAAAATAGATTAAATAAATTTAAAGTAGATTAAATATATTTAAATTATATTAAATAGATTTAAAATAGATTAAATAAATTTAAAGTAGATTAAATAAATTTAAATTTTATTAAATAGATTTAAAATAGATTAAATAAATTTAAAATAGATTAAATAGATTTAAATTATATTAAATAGATTTAAAATAGATTAAATAAATTTAATTAGTTTAAAAGAGGTTAAATAGATTAAATTGGATTAAATAGGTTATAATAGATTAAAATAAATTAAAATAGTTTTAAATTGATTAAAATAGTTAATTTAATTAAAATAGTTCAAATTAGTTTAAAATAGATTTCAAAGTTATATCCAACCATTTTCAATAACTCAATTACGATAAATTCATTTATATTTGACACTTCACCTTTGAAATTCCAATTTAAATCCTTTGAACAATTCATTTAATCAATTCCAATTTCAGCATCAACGCTTGGATTATCGAAAATAATTCAGTTTATATAAATCAATTTCTATTTCAAAATGCCAGTTAACTGAATACAACATTTAAAGATTTGCAAATCATTTAATTTAACCAAATCCGGTGTCCGTATATAATTTTCTATCCTATGGTCAAATGATACGGATATTTATCATTTTAATCCGCAATTTAAAATTTTATGGTTATATATCATTTCAAACAGCAATCCCGAATTAAATAGAAATCCATAAAATCGCTCGAGTCTATCATTTCAACCCATAACGATTTTTCCCTGATCTATAGATCATTCGGGTATGTATCATTTCAACCCATAAGAAACTTGTAGTGTTATAACAATATAAAAATACAACATCCAGTCATCCAATATCAACAATCAAACATCCATCACAATCATCATCCAAATCAATCAATAAACATCAGTAGATAACTGATCATCAATAACAGATATTAATTTGACAATTTAAATTCAATATTAAATTAAACGATTATTAAATGCAATAAAGGTCAGATTTAACTAGAATGACAATTCTAAACATACCAAACATCCATCAATTAATTTCTAATCACATCATAAATTTAATTTAACTAACATAAGATAATTTAGTAGTTGTGGGTGGGTTAAACCACTCACCTTTGATTTCAATTCGATTTGAAATCCAAATAAAGGCCCAAAATTTGACAGTCTCAGGATTCGTCCAAACTAGCGCCCAAAATTCTGAAATTTCAATACGATCCCAAAGGAGAAAACCGCGCGTGAATCGGACCTCGTACGTAAAATATATCGATGTCAGAACGTAAAAAAAAAAAATTAAATTTAAATTAAATAAACAGAACAATTTTACCTCGCCACGTCAGCATCATCTCAACGCAACCCTAGCACCTATACACTCTCGTTCGAACCCTGTATTCATGCGCCGCCACGAACTACGTCGATCCCACGCCGCCGCTGGCCATCGCGGCCACCCAGAACATCGCCGCCGGCCACCTACGCCCACGCGACCTCCCAAACACCAAGATCAACGCCTCCGAGTACACATCTGCCGCCATAAAAATCGAAACCCTAATGAATTTTGCAGCCCGATACAACCATCAATTTGCCGAACTAACCACCTAGATGAACTCCGCTCGACACTCTCCACAACCCGGTACCCTCCAATCGACGATCGGCCGAAGTCGATCACAGCCCAATGAACGGCCAAGGATGATTTGGCTAATACCGGACAAACCAAAACCCGGTTGCAAAAACGAACTGCAGATTTGAGTTGCGCTCGTTGAGAGCTTCAATCAATAATATATGATATTGTTTGAGAAGTTTAAATTTTTCGATTTGATTTTGATTTGCAGTTGAATCTATAATTTTGGGTTTCTGCCATTTGAGAAGGAGGAACAGACAGAAGTTGATGTACGTACAGAATAAAAAAAATGACTGCTAGGGTTTGGGGAAACAATATTATTTATATTAACAAAGCCCGATAAGAAATAAACTCATATCGAATCTGGTTCGAATTGACAATAACGACCCGAAAAGTCCGTTTCGCTTCCGAAACGAAAGTGGGTCATCCCATATATCAAAATAGATGTTTTCGATAATTTTAAATCCAATGGAACAAGTTTCAAATCAGCTTATTGGATTGAATGTAAAGTCTTAATTCCATCGTATGAAGAAGTTGGCTTAAAATCAGCTTATTTCAAATTGATTTCAATTGAATTTAATTAAATTGATTTCTACGCGTTTCGAGTCCGTACAATCAAACGACAAGTCCGATCGCTATGAAACTTGAAACCTTACAATAACTCACTATTACGGATCTGATGAAACTGGTTTCGTCGAAATCCGAGACAGTGGCCAAAATGGCTATTTTGACGTTAATTAAATAAATTAATATTAAATTAATTAATCACTTTTTAGTTCAATATTTATAAACTAACAAATTTTCATCATTTTTCATTGCTTAGACATTTATGATAATTTAAAACAAATCTACATATCAATTCAATGTTAATTATTCTACTAGTTAAAGTCTTAATTCCAATTGAAATAAATAGAGTGATAATTACTTTAAATTCCAATAAATCAATTTATTCACCTTACCATCTTATTATTCAATCAATTGGCATCTCATGGCTGTAATTAACATTTGTTTATTTTATTACACTAATCTTTTTGCAATTATCATCTTAATTTTCTTTAACATAATATTTCGTTACTTTTAATTTCAATAAATCCAATTAATAAAATTTAAATTCCAATAAATTGATCAAACTTGATATCAATCTTTTATTCAACCAAATCATTATCAATTGGATATAGTTAACATTTGTTTATATTTCATTACATTAATATTCTCCAATTAACATCCTTTATCATATTAGTTGCAGTATTTCAATTACATTGAATTTTTGTCAATTTTATTAATTTAAAATCTCAATAAATAATTTATCTTTGTTTCACTCTTTTATTAAATCAATTATTGCCTTGGGAATAAAATTAACATTTCTATGCCTTTTATAGCATTTACAACACTATTCTTATTCAATTACATACTATTTCATTAATTTATACATATCTAAATTATCAATTACACCCTTTTATCCAATTTATCAATTAATACACACATCATTACAATTTATTTACAATATATAACCAATTATAACTTTTTAATCATTTTAATTAGTTGGAATTACATTTAAAGCAGTTATCAATTACCTTAAATTTTTATTACCACATTTCATTCTAGTTACATTCTTATTATTAAACCACAAATTTTTATTTCCTCCAACATTAAATCACAAAACCTTATTAAATTAACTATTTTTAATTATCGAAAATTACGGGTCGTTACAGATATGGACCCGACGAGGTCCCGGATTTGGATTATAGGACCCGAAGAGGTCCCGGATTTGGATTATAGGACCCGAAGAGGTTCCGGACTTGGGTAAAACGATCCTGAGAGATCGTGGAATTGGTTAATGGATTTGGGATGGATTCGGAACTGGATATCGACTTGAAATAGTCGTGGATTTCGCAGATTATTTGGAGAGATCAAGGAATCAGATTGGAAATGGATTGGACTTTAGGTTGGATGATATGGCGATCAATGGATTATGGACTTCGGATTTTGGACTTATGGCAATTCAAAACACGCCTTTCGATCGCAAGGCATGTTTTGGGGGGGGAAGTGTTAACCCAACTTTTGGCAAGGCAGCATACAGGCGGATTTAACCCAATCGACTGCACGGTTATCGAGGCTGGAATATTATGGTTTTGGTTCGAATTGATGGATGGACAATCGATTACAAATAATAAATGTGAATATGAAGTCGGAACTGGGCATGGTCGATGGATAAACGATGCCGGGTATTCGGGATATGGATTTCGGGAAAGGTTGGGTTGCTTTGGGTCAGCGAAGGGGTTGCTTCAAGTCACCATGTGGTTTGCTTCGGGATAAGAGGGTGTTTTCTTAGGGTCGCAATGGAAATTACCTCGGGTCGGCATATTTGAGAGGGGTCGGCATTGCTTGGGTCGGCGCAGCTTTGGCTTCGGGTCGGCGTAGCTTTGGCTTCGGGTCGGCATTTGGTTGAAGGGTGTATGACTTTGAGGGATCGACATCAGGAGTTAAGAGGGATCGACTATGGATTCACTTCGAGTCGGTGCAAGTTGGCCTTCGGGTCAGTGCTCGGGTCAACATTGGGAATGGCTAGGGGTCGGCATATGGCAAAGCACCGGGTCGACATCAGGGAAACTTCGGGGTTAGCATACAACTTGGGCTCGGCTATTACAAGGGATCGGCACTTACTTCGTGTCAGTGTGGTAATTACTTAGGGTTAGTGTTGGGAATGCTTTGGGTCGGCAAGGCTTCAACATAGGGTTGGCATTGAGGAAAGATTGGATGGGGTTGGCCTAGGCTGGTTACTTCAGGTCGGCTACCAATCTACTTTGGGTCAGCAATAAGATTACTTCGGGTCATCATCAAGGCAACTTCGGGTCGTCATGTTATCAACTTGAGGTCGGTAGGGATGGACGATATGGGCTCGACTATGGTTTTGGTGGCCCATGTGAGTGAGGAGGCCCTATAGCCAAGGTTTTGCCTATAAATACAGCAGGCATGGCTTCAGAAAAGGGGATTCTCATTCTGTTTCTCTTCATCTTCCACATAAAGGCTACTCTGCCATTTTTTATTTCAGAAATTCCGAATTGTAACTGTAATCAAATTCAATATATTAAAAAGAATTTTTCTGGAGTGGACGTAGGTCGGAGTTAGACGAACCACTATAAATCTTGTCTTTTTTACTGCTTTCATTTTAATTTGGCTATTCTTCATATTGTACTCTCTACATATACTCTATTTGTGATATGTGGCTGGATATTGGTGCTTTCACTTATAACTTGGTGTTGATGACCAATTTTGACGCCAACAACATCATATGTGATTTTGGAGTAGTTTGAATTGCCAGTTTAAATCATTATTCATACATTTGACTAGTGTTATAACACAAATCCTCCATTTTACCATTAAACTGTAAAAACACTTTTGAGTTATGATATGATATCACAAGTAGATTCTTTGTTATTCACCAAGAAGATGGTAGTGTATCCCAAGTGGAGCCTATGCTTAACATTGCTCTCCATCATATTTTATGCATATATAAATTATAATGCATTTAGCCCTCTCTATGCACACAAGTAACACACTGACAAATACTATATACTAAACTTGAACTAGCTTTTCCATGTGGTTCTTATCATGGTGCATGTTTTTTATGCCCAAATAATCCCATCACACCATGAACTGCCGAACCCTAAAAAGGAAGAGCAGAAAAACAAAACAAAACTCTTTCCAATAACATAAAAGTTCAAATAACTTGTAAAATATACTCACTTGAGCAAATCACTCCTCCCTTCTTACATGCTTATGGATTTTTTGATCATAAAGTATTGTAGTATGTTTATATATGGACTTACAAAGGTAAATACCAATATATTCAGGCCAATATATCCTATGACTACAAAGTGAAAGGAAAACTACAATTATTATTGAATGAAAATAAATATCATGGAAAATCTTACAACATATCCTAATTAAAAATATACAATCAATTTGAATATGCCACCACCACCAACTGCTCGCAATAGTATAAACCAATGTTTTGAGAACCGAACCGCAAGTCGGACTGTGACGTCTCAAGGTTCAAGGTTCTAAAGGTCGAACCGGTTGGACCACCGGAACCGTGCATTTTTTTTTTACAATTTGTACATATAAAATGTACAATATAGACTAAGTTGCTTAATGTATGATATTAACTCATGTCATAAAAAGTATAACATGTCATTTTTCATGTATAACATATTTCTCATATATATAACATCATCTTAAACACATACAAATTGATGATGATTCACATATAAAATAGTTGAAAACTACATGTAAATACCAAAATAACATAAACTCAAACACTGCATTTTTTTAAACTCAAACATACACATTGATGCATACTGTTAGTAGCAAATAATATCACAATCCATAATCGTTTTATCATTTTCACAAACGAATGCTATCAAATCTAGTGATAGATTATTAATCAAAATAACATTATTCTTACAAGAAATCAAAGAAAGTACAAAGAATAAAAGAAATTTCAATCAACAGTTTGTTACATATATTATAACCGTGAATCAAACCGAAGATGCAAGACATAATAAACTAGCACCGTTTACTTATGTAATTTGAATTTGGATTTTATAGACAGTTATAATAGGTCGATTTGTTCCTTTTCCCTATGGTCCTCCAGCAGCATGCCTCTTGATTACTTACTTTAAATAAAGCATAAGCTTGCGCTTGCAGCAGCTTAGGTTTGTCAGTTTCAACAAATAATTGTACAAAAAATATAGCATACAACTAAAAGAAAATAAAAGTAAAAATTAAATTTACCTGCAAAGCTTCCAACTACCAACATGAAATTTCAATTTAGCTTTTAGATCTGGAGGAAAGTTGCGTGAGGATGCAGCGATGGAGATGTCGGTTGCTGTGGCAGCAGCACGGTTTTAGGGTTTTGATTTGGGGGCAAAATAACGAGAGCACGTGGTACGGTTTCAAGGTTCAGCCAACGGTTTCAAGGTTCAGTCGGCGGTTTCTGCACGAAGGCGGTCTGATTCAGCTCCCGACCGGTGAGGTCCACGGTCGACGGCTTCTCACAGTTGAACCGCGGTCGGGTCCAGTTTTTAAAACTATAGTATAAACTGCTAGGATTATTATTGTTAAATATACAATCGGTTTGATATCACAATTATTATCATTATTATTACGAGTGTTACGACACATGCTTCGCACGTGAACTACAGATTGGATATGTTTAGCCCATTCAAGTAAAAATGATTTGCACAAATATTTAGTCATATTTTTGCATTATAATCATGTGTAGTTAGTTTGAATTTTAATTTCTACATCTAATTATTTTTGTTAGTTCGAATTTTTCTTAACATCATTAATTAATAGAAAAAGAATTTGTAAAAAAAATTATTTGTTAGATTCTATTTTTAAGTGATATTAAGAGATGATAATATTTATGGTGGGGCGCAGATTTTTTTTTACAAATTGTATATGTTTAACTCGTTTGAAAAAATATAATTTGCATAAATATTTAGTCATTTTTTACATTGAAATGATATGCAATTATTTTTAATTGTTTTTTTCTAAATTGCAACATCTAATTTTTGTTGTTAGTTTGAATTTTCATTTTTGTTGTTAATTAATAAAGAATGAATTTAACTTTTTATTAGTTTGAATTTTTATTTCTATTATTAAGTAATAAAGAACGACTTTGAAAAGAAAGTTTATTTGTTACATCCTATTTTTAAGTGATATTGTGATATTTTATTAATATTTGTAGATGAGCGTTTTGAATTGGTAAAGGAAACTTATTTGTTAGATCTTATTTTTAAGTGGTATCAATGTTTAATAATATTTATAAAAGGGCTTTTTTGGTAGTTCACGTTGATACCAAAAAAGTGTAACACCAAACGTATTACAACTATTAATAAAGATTATTACTATTATTACTATTATTAAAACTGCTAGGATATTAACAATGCTTAGACAGTATAAACCACTCATCGATGATTAAATAGAAAGGCACATAACAATATGGTTAGAAAAGTTATTTCATTCATCACAAGGAAACTAGTTAAATTATTTGCAGACTTTAATTCATCCGATCTTCAATACACAGAAGAAGCAAACTTTGGTGTCACCCATGCATAATAAGAACTTGGTTTTGATGCATTATATTTATATCATTTCAGCAAAAAAAATCGAAAATAATACCACGGATAAAGTAAACATCGATACCTGAAGCTTTGTCAATGTATGTGCAATTATTTCATCTCTAGCTAAACCTAGCAATATTCGGCATGCAAGGGCACAGAGACAGTCGAGCTTGCGGAGGTGTGATTATACGAGGATGAAGAAGATGCAAAAGAACCTTTATTCCATTATTAGCATGTACAGCTTCCCTTGCCTGATGATAACCTTGCTCCAACTTGGCAGCAAGACCAGCACAACCAGCTCCTGATCCTATTGTTATTCACCATTCCCCAACTACTCCACTTGACACGGTGGAATTATTAATTTGTATATTGGCTCAAGACAGTCAAGAGCTTGTGGAAGTGCAGCCTGGACGCAACGGTTAAGTCACCCGCATGGTGATTTGAATGCCTAGGTTCGAGTTCACAATCAACCTTTTCGCAATGCAGGGGAAATGCTGCGTACATTATCGACCTCCCCAGAGATCGCTATCATACGCTCCTCGTGCACTAGGTTCAACCTTTTATTGGCTCCAGGATTTGGTGTACTAGTACAAGGTAGAAACATGAATACCGAATGGTGTAATTATTCTAAAATGATTTGAGAAAGTTTAATGCAATAAATCCAAAACATGTTATGGAAAAACAATGGATTTTGACATTGTAAAATATGTACCAGCACAATTGATCATAGATACAGGGATGGTGGCCAATCCTGCGGAAGAACTACATCATACTTTGGTGCAATTTACAACATTCTCGTCTTAGCATAGCTCCTGGTCATGCTGCAGTGCTTTGCTTCTGATTCATCTTTGATTCTATCCCCACTATGTTCAGTTCAGTCCATGCAGTGTGCTCTGCTCAGGTCTTCAATCAGTTAACCTCAGATAATCTAGCAGGCATGTCGTGTGTAGTTCATTAAATTCAATCTGCTAATCGAATAGAAGCTTCCCATTTGTTTATGCCGCGCATTGTTTATGAAGCTACATTAATTTGGCATCATTCAAGTCCTTTCACCCAATTCATGTCCAGACATTTATGCTGTAGATATCTTCTACAGCTCAGAATTACAACATTCTGCATATTGGAACATAGACCTTACGCACACATACCTCTTGCTGTGGACTAGTTCTTGGACACGCATTAGCTAAGAGCTTTAGAATGCGCTACAAGAATCTACATTAACTTCGTAATTGAATTGCAGTCATTCACTCCATCATTCATTGCCTAATGACTTGCACATACAATAGCTTCAGGGCTTCAAAATACACATCACATCAGAATTAACCACTGTATACATATATGTTGCTTTTATTTTTCCTGGACTTTCCTAGCTGACGTTGCTATCCTCTGACGGCACGACTATTTAGAGGAAGATGTATATGATAATGAATAGAAAACTGCAACTATGTATACAGTTAGAAAATGAAACTGCTGCTCTACTGAAGAATACAAAATGCCTTCGTATTGTATTGTATTAATGGGCCTGGGCCTTGTTTGTAAACAACCCAATGCCTTTGTATTGTCTATATAACAGAACTGTAAATGTACAGAATATCAATCTGATTAATACAAAATCACTTTCTCTGTTTCAATATCTCAATACTATCAAAATCTAATATGGTATCGGAGCCACACAAGCCTTGCGGCAACAACATCAAAGTTTGAATTCAAAGCAGTCTTTAGAGCCTAACGGCAGCAATCTCAATACAAGATCAATACTCAAATCTTCAAAAGAAAGATTTCATCATTTGAAGACATCTTAACCCATCAAGTGATATCTCATCATTTGGGTTAATTATTGAATTTGTAATTTTTGTGAAAAACAGGTACCATACCAAGAAATCATTTAGATTTCTGATTACGACAAGTTTTTCATCAAAAATTAAGCAAATCCATAGCAAGAAAGCTCAGAAAATCAAAAAACCAATTCAAGAAAGCAGTCAAAGACATAAAGAAAGTAATTTCCATGCCAAGACTTATCAGAGCAAAGCTCATCATCTAAATCTTGGCTGCAACTAACCTGTTCTTGTCAGTAATAGAGTGATCTTGAATTAGTAAATCTTCTGAATTATTGATTTCTTGCATCATTCAAAGAAATCTATAATCATGGCTGAAGGAGACAATGCTTCAGCAACTTCAGACAACACCAACAATCCACAACAGTTCACTGATGCAACAGAGAGGTTAGTCAAGACAGTTATCAGTCCTCAAAGCCAGCTAATCACTGTGCATCTAGAGGAAGACAACTATCTCTTATGGAAATTACAAGTTGAAACAACAATGCAAGGATATGGACTAGAAGGCTTTATTCTTGGCTCAATTCCAATTCCTCCAAAATTCATCACTGATTAACAAAATAAGATGATCAGCAATGAAGAATACACAAAATTCTACAGACAAGATAGATTGATAAGTTCTTGGCTTCTATCATCAATTGACACAAAGTTACTGTCACAAGTTATAGGGTGCAAATCAGCAAATAATATATGGATTACTGTTGAAAGAACATTCAATACTCAGTCTTCTGCTAAAATTATGCACTATAAAAGACAACTGCAAAATATTACTAAAGGAAATCAGCCAATGAGGGATTATCTTTCACAAGTCAATAACATCTGCAATATGTTAGAAGCAGCAGGACACAAAGTATCTGAAACAGAGCAAGTCCTAAGTATCCTGAATGGACTTAGTGAGGAATATGAAGGAGTTGTTGTAGTTGTGTCATCACAACCAAGCTTACCACCTATACAGTATGTTCATGCCACACTTCTTGCACATGAAGCAAGAATAGATCATAAAAAATCTCAAGAAACAAATCTGTTAATCAACTATACCTTCAACTCAAGAAACAAAGGGCAAAATCAAAACAAACAGGGCCCATCTTATCAAAGAGGAGGCAGTTCAAACAGATCTAGAGGTAAAGGCAGATGGAATAACAACAATAACATGCCTAAGTGTCAAATTTGTGAGAAAATTGGTCATACTACTGTGAAGTGCTACTTTAGATTTAATGCCAATTATGTACCAAATCGGAATCAAAATAATCAAGGAAATGGAAAATCTGGTGCTAATATGGCTCAAATACAGTCAGACACTAACATCAATGGTGAAGTCAATCAAAGCACAACTACAACATCAGAACATATACATGATGAAGGCTGGTACCCAGACTCAGGAGCAACCAATCATATAACAAATAACCTTGACAATTTAAACCTTGGCAATAAGGAATATAGAGGTAAACAGTCTATATGCATGGGGAACGGTGAGTCAGTCAATATTACTCACACTGGAAGAACCGGTATTAATGGCAAAAGGCAATTATATTTAAATAACTTGTTGAGAGTACCAAAAATAAAGAAAAATCTCATGAGTGTGTCACAATTTGCAAAAGACAATAATGTATACTTTGAATTTTATTCTGATTACTGCTTAGTTAAAGACATACTAACTAATGAAAATATTTTGCAGGGTGAAGCAGTCAAAGGACTATACAGATTCAATCTTAAAAACAGTAGCAAATCTGAGAGAAATCAGAGGTGTTGTAATATAGGTGAAATGAGTCAGTCTAAAGAAAAGGGAAGTGTGTTTGATATATGGCACTACAAACTTGGCCACCCAAACACAAATGTTGTGAAACAAGTACTTGAGAAAAATAAAATTGTGTTTGATGATATTTCTTTACCATATGTATGTACATATTGCCAAATGGGCAAAAGTCATAAGTTACCCTTCAATGACTCACTAACCAAGTATTCAAAACCTTTAGAATTGATTGCAACTGATTTATGGGGACCTGCCCCAATCTATTCTGACTATGGTTACAAATATTACATATCTTTCATTGATGCATATTCTAGATATACATGGATTTATTTTTTAAAAGCTAAATCAGAAGCTTATAATGCAGTAATACATTTCATATTATTAGCTGAAAAGCAAACTGGCAATCAAGTCAAAATTATTCAGTCAGATGGTGGTACTGAGTACAAGACCCTTAGCAATTACTTTGCTAAGAAGGGAATTGTACACAGAATCACATGTCCTTATACATCTGAACAAAATGGTCTAATAGAAAGAAAGCACAGACACATAGTTGAAACAGGGCTAACACTGCTTGCTCAAGCATCATTACCACTAAAGTCCTGGCCTGATTCCTTTAATACTGCTGTATATTTGATTAACAGACTTCCCACAAAAAATCTTAAAGGAATCAGTCCAGTAGAAAAACTATTAGGTGTTAAGCCAGATTATCAGAGTTTAAAAATGTTTGGATGTCTGTGCTTTCCTCACATAAGACCATACAATAATAATAAGTTATGCTTCAGGGCTAAACCATGTACTTTTATAGGATATGGGTCAAATCAAAAAGGATACGAATGTCTAGATGAAAATGGCAAAGTTATAACTAGCAGACATGTTGTGTTCAATGAACATGTATTTCCCTTTAAAAATACAGGTATTATGTAACGACCAGATATTTTGGACCATTCGCATCCATTATAAGTGTATAGATAGACACTCATACCGGAGTTGAATTGTTCAAAATACCGCGTTGTTAATTTAAATTTGGCAAAACTGAACATATACAGTAAATAAATAATCACAGATCACAGACACAGAGTAATAAATGCAGCGGAAATAAAAGAGATAGTAGTTCATGAAGCTACAATATGAATATATAAAATACATCAGAGTTAAACCAGATACAACGGAAGAGTAATATGATACATCAGATACAAATCAGAATACATCACTGGAATCATCGAATACTGAAAGCAGAAAAGATGGCTGGATCTTCAAGCAAAGCTCCAACTTCAAAGGTGAGTCTCGAATACTGGTACACTCAGTCTGACCCGAGCGTAAAGCAAAACACAAAACACTCGAGTAAGGATTAACATTCTTATATTAATAAATCCAACTCAAGTGAAATAGCAATTGAAATACAAGTAACTCAAAGGATGTTTGGAATAACCATCCTTTAAGGATCCGTTAAACTATCTACTATGTAGTAGTGTACGATAAGTAGATAATGTCTATCAGTAATAATAAGATATCAAAATAGCGTTAAGTCATGGCCCATTCCACCCTTAACACATTTTTATTCCCAAAAGCATATACAAGACCGTAGTTTCCCAAAAACCGGAAGTCACCAGAGGGCAATCCATATACTAAAGGTACAAATCAAAATCGTAGTGGTCGCGCATAAATGGAATACAAGTATGACAAGGCACATGAGGCAATACCCAAGGTAGTGATACTACCGTTTTCCTGATCCAGACTGGTGAGAACGCAACGCCGCAGCGCCCGCAACACCGTGAAACAACACTCCCAAATCAAGGGTGCGCACCAATCAATCAACAAGTAATGAGTAGTTTACGAAGAAGTGTGTCCACTTGAGGTAGCTAATCCTCCATTGGCCCGGCACAGCTCCTGTTTTAGTCATTTCCAATTTGACACAAGTGTCAAGGCTGTAACAACCGGGGTTTTGCTGTTAATTTATTATCGTCATTAGACGACTGTGTTTGGTAGCTGATGGTAATTGGAGTTTTCAAATCGGTCAAAAATTCGGTTGAAATCTGTTGAAGAGTTTTGTGGGCTTTAAATTTAAATCTAGTCCATATTATATTTTGTTTCAGTGTCATGTTATCGGAGGGTATACCCGTTCCACTTACTCGATCCATTCATATTGGTTCGAAACCCTAAAAACCAACAAATGGAAAAATGGTGGCGGCGACGATTTCCTCTTTGCAACTGAATTAGGGCATACGTCTCGCTCGTTCTTCCACCACAATTAGGGCTCTACGAAGCATCATTTCATTCTATCGAAGCAAAGATGGGAGGTTCGCCATTCGCCGTGCTCAATCTTGTGGTCGTCGCTCGCAGCTCCTTAATTTGCGTCGAAAATGGTGAGTGAAAACTCACATCTAATGCAAATCTCCAGTGCATGATTTTGGGTTGAATTTATATGGGTTCGAAACCCTGTTTTCTCGTTCGTATATTCTATGTTGAATTCGTCTTTGGCTGTTCGATATTGTTTGGATGATTGTGGTGAATTCTGACCTTTTCCATATGTGTATATTTGATTTCTTCTGATGTTGCTTGGCCACCACAGTACGATATACTCGGCCTTGACTTGGTTTTGGAAATTTTCGACTTGAAATGGTTTTGAATTATCAGTTTGAAATCTAAGGTGTATTTGATTTTCACTGCCTTGTCTTGGTCTCGGCTTTGACTCCAGTATGCTTGACCATTTCCATCCATCCCTGTAGTATTATTTTGTTTCCAGTGACCTCGGTTTGACTCGAATTTTTGATGACCATGGTTTTAAAACTTTGTAGTTGGCATCTTGTAGTTGTTGTGTTTTGTTTAAATTTTCGAGTGTTTTTGACTTGAACTTTGATTCCATTGAGACATCGGACTTGACTTCTGGTATACACTTGAGTATTACCACTGCAGATGTACTCGGTCTTGATTGATTGCCTTGGCCACTGTCTTTATCATGCCCCTATGAACTTGAGGTGGTTCGCGTTATGAGTTCTTCACTTTGACGTTTGACACTGTCAAACTCGGCTCTGACTTCATAATGTTTTCGATTTGTATGTGCATTTTGTGGCTTCAGTATTGAACACTGCATAGTGTACTTCTCTCGCACTTGATATTACATGACTTTGATTTTGACATTAAATGTCATTGGCATGACTGCACTTCCTGATGTTGCAGTTTCTTTTTCGATTCACTTTAACCTGGTATTGGGGCATTGTTTTGAATTGTTGCACTTGTATATCATCGGTTGTCACTGCCTATTTCAATTTGCATATGGATTTGAAATTGTAGCATTGACCCTGTACCACTTGGTGTTGTAGTGCACTGAGCATTCTTGTAGTCACTGGGTTGCTTTGTTATGTTGGTGACATTTGCTTGTGGTCTGTTGTATCCTTCCTTATTGTACCTCACTATGTTACATTGAGTTCGACGTTGGCAAGATTGTGTTGACCAATTTGTATCATATCTCTGATCATCCTGTTGCACTTGTCACTGCTGTGATGATTTTGATGATTCGACTTTGGCAACCCTCTGGTCACTTGACTTTGTGAATTTCAAATACTGGACTACACCATTTCCAGTACCTTTCTTGATTTGCCTAATTGTGTTATGTACCCTACTGCATATCACTGTTTTACAATTGCATATGCATTCTGGTATATGCACTTGAGTCTGTTCCATATTACCTATTCAGTGTAGTTCCAGTTGCACTTCTTAGCTTCACTGTGTACATACTTCATACATGACATGTTGCTCATGTACCCTGTGCATTCTGACTTGTATACTCTTGAGTCTGTTGCCTGCCTTCACCTGTGGACTTTCTTGATCTTGTACATGTTCATAAGTCTGGTCCATTTGGATTTGAGTTTATTCACTTTGACCATTTGCCTGTAGTCTTTATATATGTGCACGTTGTTTTGAGCATTCATGTAACTGGGATTTGATATGCATATATTTGTCTGTCAGATCTGATGCAGGATGTTTTGTAGTCTTTGGTCTTGGTTTTACTTCTGGTTGTCCAGATGCAATGTTGCTTTATATTTGGAGCTTGTTGTCTATGTTCATTTGAACTGGTTTCACTGTTGCCTCTGATCTTGTTTGGTATTGATTTAGGCTGTTCCCTGGAACTCGAGGGTGATTGCACTCATGTGCTCGTCACTGGTTGATGTGCATATGTTTGTTCCCGACCCGTAGTAATGTAATCTTCATATCTTTTTGGAGTTTGCACTGTTATGTTGTACAGTTTCATGTGGGTTGTTATTACACTTGTGTTGAACCCGATTTCGGGGTTTGACCTTGTGATCATTTGTGACTTTCACTAAGTTTTTGCGTATTTCATCACTGTAGTGGCGAGGCAGTACACGCGTGCGTGTACTGCAGCCCTATCAGATTTAACAGTTTTAAATTGATGTTTCGATTTGTTAAATTGTTTCGTTGATTAATTTCAATGCTTTGGAGTTGTATTCTGATTTGGATTGTTGATTTGTTGTTTAACACTGTTTAGTGTTATACCTACCGTTATCCAATTCTCGTATCGAGAGTTGGATATACGTGATTTCTGTGACTGTCATCTATTTGAGATTATTATTGCTTCTATGCACTAATAACTGAGTTTGAATTAGACTGACCCGTGTATTATTTTCTTTTGAATGTAATACTCGGGTCAGACCCGAGTTATTTCAGGTTGTAGATTTCCTTCTTTGAGTTGCTGTTTGGGATTTGAAGACTTTTCACATCTTTTGAAGTTGTCAGTGTCATTTTGTAGTAGTCATGTCATTGTATAGAACGATATGTATTCATGTATATTAGTCGATAATGTACTTGTATATATAACTTCTAGAGTCGACAGTTGTAGTTGTATCATATGTATCGTGTCAACTATATTGTAACTGACATCGGTTATATATATGAGATTTTTGTTATTCTGTGTTCCGCATTTATATTATCTGTGTTATTGTTATATCTAATGTCCTAAACTATTATGAACTATCGTAGTTTGTTTTATACTGATAATTGGATATTTCGATGGGAGTAAATAAATAATAGATGAAAAAATAAAAAGTATATACCACTCCTATCGAGATAACCAATATTAGTGTAAGGCCAATTACGGATGGTCGCTCCTATCCAGCCTTATTCTTCGTAATAATAGACAGTATTTCTTTTAATACTCTTTATTATTATGAGCATAGAGGTGGGGCGTCACAGTCTATCCATTATCGTTCTCTTTCTTCAGTCATCACGTACATCATTCCAACCACTTCGTTCTGGATCAACACTCCGCGAATGTTAGTTATTAAAGTGGTTTTCGGTATCGACAGAGAGTATGTCCATATCCGATCCCGACCTCTTTAATAAATTCCGTAATTATTTCACCGATTGGTCGTTTAAATATTTCAAAACCAAATCACTTACAATTTCAATTAGAATTTGTAAACCAACATTTCATTTATCTTTCCAAGTCAATTTCCATAATTTACGTTTCAAAACTTCCACATTCATAATCTCAAATCTTATAATTCAATTTCAATCTTTATTTAAACAATTCAAATATCAATTTAAATTCGTATATAAGATTCATTTCGAAATCATTTAAATCAATTTAATTTAACATTCAAATCAGTTTAAATCCATTTATCGATTTCATTCAATATTTGTTAAGTAAATTTGCAAATCAAAACAAATTCTATTAAATTTCCAATTCATTAAATCCATTATTTAAATTCAACTTCATTATATCAAAACTTACCAATTGAATTAAATTAAATTCGTCAAATCAAATTCTTTAAATTACAAGTCTTACATTAATTTCAATAAATCACATTTTCATTTCTTGTTAAAGAAATTCAATTTCACTTATTTACTTACTTAAATTATTTTCAAAAACTTAATTAATAAAGAAACTCAATTTCAATTATTTACGAAGTAAATTCACTTATTCAAAAATTCAATTTAATTTAAATCATTAAATAATTCAATCTTATTTAATTATTAAATAATTCAAAACTTAATTATTAAATAATTTCAAAGTTTAATAATTTCAAACTTAATTATAATTTCCAACTTAATTATTAAATCATTTCAAAGTTTAATAATTTCAAACTTAATTATAATTTCCAACTTAATTATTAAATCATTTCAAAGTTTAGTAATTTCAAACTAAATTATAATTTCAAACTTAATTATTAAATCATTTCTCAAATTAAACAACATACTCTCATCAATTACATTGTTAATATTTTGTTTCAGATTATTAAATATTAACATTTTCCTTTCATAAAAATTCCAATTTCAACTTCATTTCAAAACCATATTATTTATTCAAATAAAATCTTCGTTTTTTTTTAAATCAAATTATTGACCAATCGGATTTTTATTTAATTTTCTATCCTAGGTCAAAGTTCAATTTGGGTATTTATCATTTCAACCCGATTCCAATTTAAATTCAAAAATCAAAGCATAGCAAAGGGAACTTGCAGTGTGATAACTGGGATGGTGTCAAAGTAAATAAACAAGCAATAACAACAATCAATATCAATCCAATAATCAATTCAAATAATCCCGAAATAACCATATTAATTCGCATTGTTATTTGTACGAATTAATATAATTATTTCTAGAATCTACACTATCATTTCATGTAGATTAAAGATTATTACATTACGGTTCTTCACTTGTCATCTATTTACAATTTCATACATCATCAATTTAACAACATACATTCAGTGGTTCAAGGTGTAATTAAGCAAATCATACGTGTCAATAGATTTAACAGTTAAAGGGGTCATATTATACAAATTGTCAGTTAATCAAATTTAACATTTAACTATCCTATATAAAGTTCAATTGCATACTATTTATCATTTTAACATTAACAATTTAACGTCCAATATAAACATCACAATCAATCAATTATCAACCAAACTGTATTATCATCGCATAAATAATTAACAGATAATGGTGTCAGATGTCACAAGTGAACTGATACAGGTAATAGCATATATAACAGTGTAATTAACTAACAGCAGCATACTTCAATTGTCGTTTCAATTGAAATCAAATTTAATAAATAAAAGAACATTAATCGTGAGTGAGTGCTCACCTTTCGAGGCTAGAGGATATGCAATGAAATTGAGCTACGAAATCCAGGCACGAATTCCAAACAAAGCTAGATGACACGATTTGACGATCGAAGCTGATAATAGGAATAGACGAATTCAAATTAGGGTTGGATCGAGGAAGATAAATAGGATGCGTAAGCTTTATATACAACTATATACAGATAAAATGATATTCTAAATTCAAACATATTTTAAATTAAATATACATGTATTATATTTATTGTATAAATTAATTTAAGCACATGTTAACTAAGTATATATATTTCAAATCGCTGTTTTAACCAAAACCCATATATATTCTTCAGCAAACATGCATGCTAAATACAAGCTATATAATTCAGACTAATGTATACTTATACAACAGAATATTATAAATATACAGACCCACCACTGTTCAAGTATACAAGTTAGTGTAAAACCGTTCCAATATATACCCACCCTTAATATACTATATGCTGACCTATAGAGTACTTCATATATCTATTTTAAAACATACAGACCTCATTTGCAACCATATGCGCACCTATATAAAATATATATATAATGAAACACATAATTCATTCCAAATCTAGCTAGTATACTGTTAATTCCTTTATCTCAGCGACCTAAAACTCTGCGACCTAAGAGAAGTTCGCGACCTAACAAACTCTACGACCTAAGAGAAGTTCGCGACCTAAGGAATTCTGCGACTTAAGGAGCCTTGCGACCTAAGGACTTAAGAGAAGCTTGCGACCTAAGGGCTTAAGGAACCTTGCGACCTAAGGACTTAAGAGGAGCCTTGCGACCTAAGGACTTAAGAGAAGCTTGCGACCTAAGGGCTTAAGGAACCTTGCGACCTAAGGACTTAAGAGAAGCTTGCGACCTAAGGACTTAAAGAACCTTGCGACCTAACTACAGGAAGAGCTTGCGACCTAAGGGACTCAACGACCTAAGGTAGCTTGCGACCTAAGGGACTTAACGACCTAAGGTAGTTAGCGACCTAAGGAACTTGATGACCTAAGGTAGTCAGCGACCTAACTATTAAAGCAGCTCAGCGACCTACGACCTAAGAGGCAAACGAGCTAGGACTTCAACGACCTAGAGCTCCCACAGCTATCCCTTAATTCGCTTGCGACCTACCACTTGTTCAAATGAAGCCAAGTGCAACTTCACCAGCTAATTTCTTAAGTCGCAAGGAGACTGCGACCTAGCTTAGGTCGCTCGCGACCTACGACCTAACTAAGGTCGTACGCGACCTAAGACTTGGGCGAATTTTCTGCTCAGAAATCAGCTCCTATAAATAGGGCTCGAACTCCAACGAGGAGAGGACTTTTTGGCCATTCATTTCTTCAAGCGCCATTACTCTGTCGAAGTCTCCATTCATCCAGCAATCAAAGATCTTCAAACATTCAAGACGCTACAACAAGCTTCAAGAGAAAATCCTTACATCCAACACGGATTCATCGAATTTCATCGACGAAGATTGAGCTAGTAGTCGAGATTGTTTCTTGTGATCAAATTGTACTGTTTTGATAAAAGATTTGTATCGATTTGTAACCGGATTCAGTAATAAAGAGATTCAAAGCGGACGTAGGCTTAATCTCAAGCCGAACCACTATAAATTGCTGTCTTTTACTGCTTTTCTGCCATTTTACTGCTTAAATTCTGTTCCCGTCACACGGGTGGTGCTTTCACGATTCTATTTCACACACCGGGTGTTAGCGTTCACTTTTTAACGTTAACATTTTTGGTGCTTTCAATGAGAACCCAACTCAGGCTACTACTCACCATTGCTTCACAGAAGTTTGCTGAAAGAATTTCCTACAGAACCAGAAGTTTATCAGACATAATGGCTCCTGGAAGGAAACGAAAGTCTGTCAGAACTGACGATGACCGTGAAAATACTGCCACTTCTCTCTCTCTAAATCAGGCAGCTCCAAGCGTCGGTGTGACGCGACAGGAGTTAGATGCTGCTATATCCGGACTGTACCAGCAGATTGAAACTCAGAATAATCTGTTGATGGAAAAGCTGAATGCTCTATTTGGTACGAATCAAAGACCAGTAAGTAATGAGGGAAACTTTGCTAATGCTGCTCCCAATTCCGAGGGGAGAAATATTCCTCACGGGGGATCAGGTGCTGCCGAAGGGGCACACCTCCAGGCCGAAGGATCCAGGCCGTCACCAGTTCTTCGTGAGCATTTACCTGGACAAACCCCCGAAAAGATGGCCGAGGTCTATTCTGCGAAATCTCTTAACAATGAGGAATATCTTTCTGGTATGATCAAGCAAATATTGAAAGAGAGCATGCAAAGAGATGAAGATGAGAGCGAATGGGGATTCGCACCAAGTAGAACTCCGTTTACCGAGAAGATTCTAAAGGCTGAATTTCCTAGAAAATTTGTTCCCCCCACCATTCCTGCTTATCGGAGAACAAGTGATCCAAATCAGTTCTTGTATAAATACGACTGGCACATGACCGGCGCAAGAGCAACTGACGAAATAAAGTGCCGATATTTCCCAGTTTATTTGGAAGGAGTAGCACTTCTCTGGTTTACCAAGCTTCCTGTCCGATCTGTAGATCAGTTTTCCGATCTGACCCGAAAATTCAAAGAGCAATTCAGGCTATACGCTTCAAAGGCAAAAGACATAATGTCATTGTCCAGTCTTGAACAGAATCCGCAAGAGCCTATTAAGTCATTCTTGAACCGCTTCAATTTAGCTCTGGCAAAAGTTGATAACGCAGAGCCACGAATGATCTTGACCTATTTAATGCGTGCTATCGACAAATCGAGCGAATTTGGAAAATGGCTGAAGATGAAGGAGCCAAATTCGCTTGAGAAATTCTACAAAAAGGCTGATGAATTTATACGCCTAGAGAATCTTTCCGCATCAGCTAAAGTTGTGACAACAGTGGTGGAAAATAATGCTACAGTTCAAAGCAAGAAAGAACCTGCAAATCAGAAAAGGGAAAGTAATGGTGGGAAGAGGCAAAAAGATCTCAAAAAGCCCCGCTTCCTTAAACCTTCAGACTTTACTCCTCTGACCGATACCCCGGAGAATATTTTCATCGCCACTAAGGATGCTGTTGAATTTCCAAAACCACCGGCCGTGAAAGTTGGGAAGAATGTTGTTCAAAGCGGAAGATTTTGCAAGTTTCACAACCAACCAGGGCATGATACTAATGAGTGCCGCCATTTGAAAAGCCTGATTGAGGAATTGCTAAGAGAGAATAAGTTGCAGCAATACGTCAAGAGGAATAGA
This sequence comes from Allium fistulosum, assembly GCA_030737815.1. NCBI lineage: Eukaryota > Viridiplantae > Streptophyta > Magnoliopsida > Asparagales > Amaryllidaceae > Allium > Allium fistulosum. Next base: position 104,706,612 of record CM060905.1, read on the forward strand.
AAAGACCCGTCTTCATCTAACCAGGGGCAACTACCCCCAGCTCATTCATCTGGTTCAGGAGAAAGGCCTGCTGAAAAAGAAAGACCTGTTATCAATGTGATCACAGGAGGACCTCATCCAGCTGGCAGGAGTTGGGGTGAAATGGAAAGGTATGCTAGAGCTTTGAAGTATGCTCCGACTGAAGAAAGTGTCTTGATCTTGGAAGATGCTGCACCTCTAAAGCAGCAGAAGACTTTTCACGATGATATTATGTTCAGAACCAGGGATTCTATTGATGTGGAAGCTCCTACTGAGGACCCTTTAGTTGTTTCTGTCGGTATTAGGCCGGCTATTGTCAGAAGAGTTCTGGTTGATAGTGGCGCTTCGTGCAACATACACTTTAAAAAGACATTTGACCAAATGAAAATTCCAATGACAGATGTACAAGCCTCTTCACATAAAATTGCCGGATTTACAGGAGAGCTGAAACAGCCAATTGGAACGGTGGACTTGTTTGTTGAAATGGGCGAAGGGCAGAAGAAGTTGGTTCGGAAGCAAACTTTTGTAATTGTTGATGGATTCTCCGCCTATAACGCTTTCTTGGGTCGGCCTACTCCTGTTGCTTTCAGGGCCGTCCTCGCTCCTTGGTGCTTAACAATGAAATTTCCTACTGATAATGGGATTGCTGTTATTAAAGGAGATCAGAACGCAGGACGAGAATGTTATCTTGTAGAACTCCGAGAGGCCAGGAAAAGAGAAATGGGGAAAGATGCGGCAGCTCCGCTCCGCATCAAGGAACCAACCCTATAGCAACTACGGAGTGGCCCCTGTACTGGCGAACACAGCAATGCAAGAAAAGAAATGGATCCCAGGAAAGCCAGTACAGGGGAGAATAGAGTGGTACCTGTGGAGGTAACGGTACCAATATCTGTTGACTCGAAAGACCCGAACAAAGTACTCAATGTGGGTTCACAGCTAAGCATAACAGTTCAAAACACGCTGATATCATTCTTAAAAGCCAATCTAGATGTGTTCGCTTGGTGTCACGCTGATATGTGTGGGATCTCCCCGGAAATTGTTGTACATACTCTGAACATAGATCCAAAATTCACGCCAGTGAAACATAAAAGAAGAACTCAAGGCCCAGAAAGATCGACAGCACTAAAGGAAGAAGTCGATCGGCTCATGGAGAACGGCTTTATCAGAAACTCCACTTATCCAGATTGGGTTTCAAATCCAGTATTGGTCAAGAAGGCAAATGGAAAGTGGAGAGTATGCATAGATTTCTCAGATCTAAACAAAGCATGCCCTAAAGATTGCTTCCCGCTGCCCAGAATTGATCAATTGGTGGATGGAATAGCTGGGCATGAGTTGTTATCGTTTATGGATGCTTACTCCGGATACAATCAGATTATGATGCATGAGCCGGATCAGGAAGACACAAGCTTTATTACAGATGTGGGTCTCTACTGCTACAAAGTTATGCCTTTCGGATTGAAAAATGCTGCGGCGACCTACCAAAGACTCGTCAATGCAAAGTTCAAGCCTCAGATTGGTAGAACCATGGAAGTTTATGTCGACGATATGTTGGTAAAATCAAAGAAAGCTGTAGATCACATGGGACACTTGGAGGAAATGTTCGCAATTCTTTGAAAGTACGGAATGAAGCTCAATCCATTGAAATGTTCGTTCGGAGTAGAATCCGGGAAATTTTTGGGTTTCATTGTGAGCGCCAGGGGCATTGAAGCCAATCCTACTCAAATCACAGCTCTAAGGGAGGTCAAAGCCCCTAAAACAAAGAAAGAAATGCAATGTCTCAATGGAAAAGTCGCTGCTCTGAGTCGCTTCATTTCCAAAGCCACAGACAAATGCATTCCCTTCTTTGACGCTCTAAAGAAAGGAAAGAAAAATTTTGAATGGACTCCCGAATGCCAGAATGCTTTCGATGAACTAATTCGTCATATGGAAACACCTCCGGTTCTTTCCAAGCCCACTGACGGTGAAGACCTTTTCATCTATTTAGCAATTTCATCTCACGCCCTCAGCGCAGCACTTGTACGGGAAGATATGAAAATACAGCATCCAGCCTATTACATCAGTAAACGGTTCACTGGGGCAGAGATGAATTATTCGAAGATAGAAAAGCTCGCCTATTGTTTGCTAATTGCTTCCAGGAAATTGAGACCATATTTTCAAGCTCATCCTATCAAAGTTCTTACTGATCAACCTCTAAAGCAAGTCCTGTTTCGTCCTGAAACTTCGGGTCGTCTTTTGAAATGGAACATTGAACTTAGCCAGTATGACATCACTTATCACCCCCGAAGAGCAATCAACGGACAAGCTTTAGCAGATTTCATCGCAGAATCTACTGACAAAGGCGATAGTGAAAATGAAACAACTGACGGCATTCCAATCCAATGGAAGTTGTATGTTGACGGATCAAGAAATGATTACTGTTCTGGGGCAGGGGTTGTGCTTGAAACCCCCGAAGGACGATCATTGTGTTATGCATTGAGACTGGAATTTCCTTCAACAAACAATGAAGCAGAATATGAAGCACTTATTGCCGGTTTAAAAATCGCCAAGGAACTAAACATCAAAGTGTTACAAATTTTCAGTGATTCTCAGCTTATTGTTTGCCAGGTGAAGAAAGAATTTCAAGCCAAAGGAGGAAATTTGCCTGCATATTTGACAAAAACTTCCGAACTCCTCAATGATTTCGATCACTATTCAATAAGCCACATACCCCGAGAGGAAAATATGAAGGCAGATTCTTTAGCAAAGTACTCAAGTTCCGGAGAAGCTCAGTTACTAGGATTAGTTCCTGTAGAAGTTCTGTCAGCTCCAAGCATTGATGAAATGGATGTTGATTGGATTATGACTACGTCTCAAGAGCATGAATCATGGATGACTCCAATCAAAGAATACCTACTTAGTGGTTCCCTGCCAGAAAGTTCTAAGGAACGTCGAAAATTATTGAGAAAAGCGTCAAGGTATATAATTCAAGATGGCCGATTATACAGACGGGGATTTTCAATGCCTCTTCTCCGATGTGTAACTAAGGAAGAAGCCAAGACAATTCTAGCCGAGATACACGGAGGAGAATGTGGAGATCATTCAGCTGGTCAAACTTTAGCCAAGAAAGTTCTCCGATATGGGTATTTCTGGCCTGACATTAACCGAGATGCTGCTATTTACTCTAGAAAGTGCGACAAATGTCAAAGATTTGCAAAAATCCCAAAAGCACCTTCCACCGAACTCACACAGATGGTCAGCCCATGGCCATTCGCCATTTGGGGGATAGATCTAATCGGACCATTACCAGTTGCCAAATCAGGAATCAAATATGCCATCGTAGCCGTTGATTATTTCACCAAGTGGGCTGAAGCAGAACCTTTGGCCACCATTACTTCTAAAAAGATGATAAATTTTGTAACGAAAAATATCATTTGCAGATATGGTGTGCCACAGAAAATAATCACAGACAACGGTACTCAGTTTGAAAGTGAAGAGTTCCAGGATTTTTGCAAACGGTTCAGAATTCGAAAAAGCTTTTCAGCAGTGGCTCATCCGCAGGCAAATGGGCAAGTGGAAGCAGTAAATAAAATCATCAAGTCAACCATCAAAAAACAACTCGAAAGAGCAAAAGGTGGTTGGGTTGATAAGCTTCCATTAGCACTATGGGCATACAGGACTACTCACAAAACTGCAACTGGGCACACTCCATTTTCACTGGCATACGGATCAGAAGCAATGATTCCAGTGGAAGTAGAAGTTCCTTCACATAGAAGAGTTCATTTCAACGAAGCTGAAAATGAAAAGCTACAACTTGAAGCACTTGATTTTCTTGATGAGAAAAGAGAAGAAGCTAGGCTCAGAGTTTCAGCTTATCAGCAAAGGATAGCCAGGCACTTCAACTCTAAAGTCCGCCAACGCAGCTTTGAGGTCGGAGACTTAGTTTTGAAAAGGATCATGACGGCAACTGGTGTGTTTGGACCAAACTGGGAAGGACCATATGCCATTGGTAGTAAACTTCTTGATGGCACTTTCAAGCTCATAACTGTTGAAGGAGATCCAATTCCAAGAGCCTGGAACAACAACCACTTACGTCCTTATTTTACTTGAAAGAAAAAGCTTTGTTCAAAATTGTAAAATAATGATGAATGTATCAGTTGTATTGTAAAAACATTGTAAATCAGTGTGAATGAATGAAAGCTATAAAGTGGATGTAGGCCCGATTCTTGGCCGAACCACTATAAATCTTGTGTTCTTTACTATTTCATAATGTCTGTTTTATTTCGATATGTAAATACTTTAAATGTATTGCTAAAATGTCGATTCAAAATTGCAGGACATCAAAATAAGGCTTGCTCGCCACAAAACCAAGCGACCTCTATAAATCACCTGTTATGCAAATACCAAGCGACAAGAAATTCCAAATACAAATCCTATACAAGAAGAACTTCACATAAAAAGTTGGCGACTCCACTGTGACAAACCTTTGTTAATTGGTTGAGATTGTCGATATAAACAGACATCCAACTAGATAACTTGCGTTTGTCCCGTGAAGTCGTTCAACAGTGAAGTCCACTTCTTCGAACATAGCAATGTAAGGAAAGAAGATGCGCTTGGAAACGATAATAAAAGATCGCTAATGAGCAGATGATGAGATAACATTGCCAAGCAAACAAAGGAGCAGCCAAAAGGAGGTATGCTTCTCGATAAAAGGGCCAGTAAGAACCACCGAAGGGACACCTTTTGTAACGACCCAGAATTTTGAACAAATTAAATTGAGAATATTTAATTAATTTTAAATATTTGAACGATGATTTAATTTGAATCCCCGATTTCCCTTTGAATTTGGCGATTAAATTATAAAATTTAATCTAGTGAATGTTGAATAAAAATTTGAATCTTCAGTTTAAGCTGAAGAAAAATATTTCAAAAGCTTTTAAAATTCGTATTGATAATACTGAAGATAATTAAAACTTCAGAATCGAATTTGAAATAAAGTTGATCAGTTTGAATTTATATCGTTCGTATCGATATTTTAAAAATAGCCGTCCGAGGCGTAGTCTCGGAATTCGACGAAACCAGTTCCATTGGGTCCGTAATATGGAGTTATTACCGGATTTCAAATTTCGTGGCATTTGGAGTTGTTATGTGCGAATACGACACGTAAACGCGCTGAAGTTTTAAATCGAATTTGATTTAAAATTTAAATTTTAAATATTTGTCAACGCACACACGTTCTTCCCTAAATCCACGCCGAGCATCACGAGACTATCGTGCAACCCATCTCTCCTTCCTTCCCATCCTCTCAAGTTCCAGTTTTAAAAAAAAAATCAAACGAAGCTCACAAAATAAAACAATAAAAATGGCCGCTCGATTTCTTTTCGTTCTATCCTCCGATTCTCCTATTCAATCTCGAAGATGATGACGACTTCGACTCTAATTTGGGGAACGCGGCGGCAGGCGACTCGGTGGGCAATCGCGAGGCAAGGAACGGAGGAAGCTCGCGCGCATAAGGGAAGGGCAACGTCGAGCATGAGGCAAGAGGAGGCGGCGTCTTCGAGCACGCGACCGGGGGAGGAAGACATCGCGGCAGCAATGTGAAGCTAGGGCAGCTGGGTTCGTTCGATTGGGGAATGGGTTTCGTTCGCGAGACAATTCGCGTTAGCCTGGGTGTCGCGATGATGGTCAAGCAATTTGGTGGAGGTGCTGGCCACGTGGAACAGTCGAGCTAGGCTATGACTTCGATGGTTCGAGCTCGAACTTTGTGCAGGTTGTTCGTTTGAGATTTTTACAAAGGTAATTTTTGTGATTTCAAAATATAATAATATACGAAGTCGGTTTAAATTGTTAAATAAGTAAAAAAAAATATTAACAGTATAATATGCAGTTTTCAGTTTTAATAAGCATGCAGAAGAAAATCTAGATAGATAAGGTTTTAAATTTTAACAATAAAGGAAATACAGTTTCCCAAATTTATCAGTAGTTGCAGTAGAGAAATTAGTTTTAGATTTATTTGTAGTTAAATAAATTTATTTTAAAAAGGGGAATTTAGTTTAAGACCAAATGATAGTATAAATTAAATTATAGGTCAATTTAATTTAATAAATGAAAGATTTTTGTATGTTGTCTCAGATATTAATAAATTGTATAACATTGTCTATACAAGGTTTATAAATCGAGAAATGATCAGAAATGGAAAATGGACTGCAAAAATAAAAAGCTAAGGTGAGATTTTCTCACTCGAAGGAAAAATTTATTTTGCAGTTATTTATTGACTGATATGATTGCTATTTGGATGTGATATTAGATATAGTAGGATATATCTATATATATATATATATATATCAATATATACATATTGGCATATGTATATATTGGATTGATGATTTCCCGCCTCGTATAGCGGATGAGACCCTATTGCGCCGTTAGTAAGCGGATTTTTATAAAACCTATATACCGCGATATTCCACCTCGAAGTGGAATTGGTATTGTGCTAACGTCTTTGGATGCAGGGAAACAGGTTGGAGGGATCCAACTGGACCCCTCACATTGATTGATTTTATTTATACTGTGGTATAAATCTGTGAATGATTATATTGATGTTATTAATCATATTGATATCTGGAAATTATTTGAATGCTAAAATTTAGCTGAATGGATGTTTGATATCATTGGATTCCAAAAATAAACGAAATTGAATTTTTGAAATCAAAATAAAAATTTTTAAGTAAATAAATTTTTAGAAATTTAATAAATTCGAAGAAAGGAATTTTAAAGTATAAAAAGTTAATTTTTATAATCTTATCGAATTTATTTCTAGAATCAAGTGAAAATGTTAAATAAATGGATTTCGTAAAATAGTTATTAAAATTTGAAGAATTTAATTTAAGAATTTGGATTTTTAAACAGATTGAAATAAACGATTGAAATTTTTTTCCTTAAAAAGGAATTTATTAAAAGAAGATAAGTGGGAAATCCAACTAGAAATTTAATTGGTAAATTGAAATAAATTGGGAAATCAATGTAAAATGATTTCAATTTGAAGAATCCATTTTAAAACAGAATATTGAATCATTTGAGAAAAAATGAGGAATTTACTTATTAGTGATAAATAAATTTTAAATCAATATCGAAATTGATTTGGGATTGAAGTTTTTATAAATAGAAATGGAATTTATAAATGTGTTTATCATTCCGAGATCACTTATTTTGTTAAGTAAAATATAGAAGTTAATATAAAGAAGATTTATAAATCGAAGTTGTTATAAAATAGATATAGAATTTATAAACGTTGTCTTATAAATTCGAAATCAATTGAATTTGATAAATTAAATATAGAAGGTTGTTAAAGGAGATATATTCGCGATTTTGGATAGCGAATTATCCTTGAAATAAAAATGTGTAGAAATGATTGAAATTGGGTTAAGTGAATTATATTCACGATTTTGGACAGTGAATATATTATTAAGTAAAATGGATTCATTTTTTTGAAGAAGTGATATTTTAAAATGAAGTTAATTGTTTTAAACGATGTTTTAAAATATATTGAATATCGAAATCATAGATTTCAACATTTATTGTTGAAATAGACGTTTTCGAGGAATAAGGAAATGATGGACTATAACACTGTTGTTATAGTAAATGATTTCCGAAAGGAAATGTTTTATGTAGTATTGGGATTTATATATCTATCTAAAATCCGAATCCCTATACTAGTGAGTTTGAGTCGTCGTAACGATGTTTTACATAACATTCGTTTTGACTCAAATAAAGGTGTTAAAAGAATGGTTTCCTTAAAGAAATGAATATATACTTAATTTGATTTAAGTATATCGAATATTTTCAAATGTTGAAAATAAATGATTTGTGAATTACTTATTATTAAATAAGTATGGAAATGCTCTTCCAATATGAAAAGAACATTTTGAGAATTTATCCTTGTAAAGATAAATTGAAATTGAATATTGAAATCGATTTGAAAATCGTATATCAGTGGATATTTTTGAAATATAAATTCACTATGGAATTTATAAAAGAAAGGGAAGTTGTTTAAAAATAAACGTTGATTTATTTTTGAAGTGTGGAAATTTTTATATATCTAGTAAAGATATTTTGAAGATGAAATAATTTGGAAAATTATTTGGAATCTGATGATGTTGCGCATCTTTATTGATAGTTAAATAACCGACTATCAATAATTACCTTTAGATAGGTATTTGTTGTGAATTGGATGAATTTGAATGCCACACTTATTTTTGAAAAATCGCTCACTATTCGGGTTAGCCGGGAAAGGACCATGGGGTCGTATAACCCATTCCGAATATGTGATACGTCGTTATGAATCGCATTTGAAGACCGGTGTTGAAGACCGGATATTTTTGAAAACGGAAGGATTACCGTCGAGTTACTCTACATCGGCTGATCTCCGGTTTAGAGGTTTTATCACCCTTAGTGACGGGAAGTCCGGACGTGATTAGAAAATTATCCGGAAATGCAAGGGCTTCGTGAGAAGTGCCTTCGGTTCTGTTCGATCCCGGAACAGACTTGTATGGATTGTGTGTCTGACGTTACAATTTGAGATATAAAGCCGATTTCTTTCAAATACATATCTGTTGGTGGCGGAGAATTTATTCTCTTAGCTTAACACCCTTCTCTGAGACGTACGAGCTCAGAGGTTATGTAGTTGAAATTCATCAGCGATATATCCCAATTTGGTAACGTGGCATACTGAGTGTTGCTGTGAAATGATCAGTGTTTGATCATTTGTGATATGATCATTTGTTTGATCTTATATCTTTGTGATCATAGGTTGATCATTTTGTTTGACCCGAAGCAGGGCTTTTTGAGAAAGCGTAGCTTTGTGGACGAGACTTCGTCGAGCCTCACACCCCGGAAATGGTCGAAACAGGAAGGATGCGGCAAGGTTCTAGGGAGTAGCGCCCCTTAGTGTATGTCATTCCTTCTGGATAAAGGTGGTATCATGGTATGGAGCCCAGATACTTAACCTCTGTGGTTGCTACAAATATTATTACTTTGTGGTTGTTGCGAATCGGGGATCCTCGGGAAGATCGGTGACGATCGGGGGATGGCATACGCGTGTCAGTAGTTACCTATTTTTGCAGAGGTAACCCGGCCTTGTGTTGGCAGAGATCTAACCGTAATGTTAGGTTATTTCTCGGGTCGTCTATTCCAGGGACGTACCCATCGTGGAAAAGGAAGTTCCTTAGCCTGACCATTTGTTGGAAATCCAAAGAAACAATACGAGCCTTGTACGGTTTTAGTTGTAGAACCTATCATTCACTTATGGTGGTCACCACTGTTTGGATGGTAGCTATAGTAGGCATAAGTGCGGAATGCCTATGCTGGCTAAGATTAATATTATACTTTCGAAATGTTTTCTACACTATGCACTAATAATAATAATATCAAAAATGATTTGATTTTGCGTAGTAAGCATCTTTGACTATCATAAGAAGAAATCTCCTCCAATTCTGCGTTTGCATTGTGTGTGTGGTGGGAGGTCTTATGGTAGTTTCATTTTCCAAAAGCATTGCGAATTTGTTTTATTTTCTTTGTGAAAAATAACTGTTTTACGATCTCACACCAGTCACCATGACTGACTCGGAGTTTATTGTTTCCCTTCTAAACTCTGGGTGCCCACCAATTTCCACACGGGCAGTCTAGAGTTAGATTATTAGGATATTCTGGATATTCTGGAGCTTGGAGATAAGCTGGATGATGAGACGTAGTATTTGTATCTGATAGTATTTATTCCGCTGTGTATTCTGTATGAGGACAAGTTTATATAACTGTCCATTGTTGTATATTGACTCTGATGATTGATGTATGTATAAAATGATATAGTTCTTTGTTTTAAAAGACTAGTAATTATCTATTGTATATTGTTCCGCTGCGATGTGTAAGATTCTGATATTGTTTTATGTTCTGATGTGTTTTCTGTTGTTCTTCTTCTTCTATTTCTCTTCTTCTTCTTCTCTTCTCTTCTTCTTCTGCCTTTTTCTTCTTCTTAAACCATCATAGTTCGTATTTCCGTTCATTTTGAGTTAATCAATGGAGATTAGTGGTTAATCAAGAGGTACGGATTTGCGGGCCTTGACAGCTGGTATCAGAGCATATGGTTAAGCGACAACCCTGCTCTGTTGGGTGTTACTCATTAGAGATAGAGTCAGCAGTACTCTAGAATGAGTGTAACGACCCGGAATTTTGACCAAATTAAATTGAGAATATTTAATTTATTTTAAATATTTGAACGACGATTTAATTTGAATCTCGATATAACTCTGATTTTTCCGAATAAACTTTAAAATTTAATCTGTTGAATGTTGAATAAAATTTCGAATCTTCAGTTTAAGCTGAAGAAAAATATTTCGAAAGCTTTTAAAATTCATATTTATAATTCTGAAGATAACAGAAACTTCATAATTTAATTTTAGACTGTTTTGGTCAGTTCTGAAATTTATATCGTTCGAACCGATATTTAAAAATAGCCGTCCGAGGCACAGTCTCGGAATTCAACGAAACCAGTTCCATTGGGTCCGTAATATTGTATTATTATCGGATTTCAGATTTCGTATTATTCGGCGTTGTTACGTGACCGTACGATATGCAAACGCATCAGGATAAAACCAAATTCAAATTCATTTTTAATTTAAATTGTTGGTCAACTCAGCCACCCTACTGCCTACTTTGTCTCCTGCCTTTTCCAAGCACGTACGCATCTTGTCCCTTTTATTTCGTTCACAGCAGAACACTTCATCATTTCGTTGAAAAGAAAATTAATGGCCGCGTGCTATTCTCCTTCAGTTCAAATTCTCGGCATTAAATAAAAGTTCGAATACCTATTTCCCTTCAACAGTTCATTCGAACGAAGCTAAGAAGATGGCGCCTTTCACCATTCAATCCACAAAAAAAAATAATTCGAAATCCCCTTCTCGTTTCCAATGTCAGTAGCCCCTCACGAACGCTCGATTTCAAATCATGTTCGCGAACGAAGGGGAGTTTTCAGCGAGGCGTTCTAGGGTTCGAACCGGTAGTGCTCGCGCACGCAAAGGAGCAGCAGTGGCGACCAGGCTCGCGAGTTCGAGAATCGCGTGGTGGTGATGGCGTTCGAGCGGAGCGACGTAGTGATGCGCGTACATGGATTTGGGGGGGGTTTCGTACGCGCGCTAGGGCATCTCGATCTGAGGTCGCGACTCAAGCGATGGGTTCGCCTGGGATGTTGGCGGCGACGAAGCTGGGTTCGCGGCATCCGTAGAAGGAAGCGATGTCATCGACGATGGTGACGAGCTACTCGAGCTCGAGTTCGAACGATTGGAGGCAGGCGAAATTGAATTGGGATCGACTGGAATTTGGGGGGAGAACGACGACTTGGTGGTGGCTACTCGATCGGAGCTGTGGAGTTCGGTCGACAATGAGGTATAATTTAGTTTCAGAGTTAAAGTTATTTTTACAGTGAAAATATAAGTGTGTAGTTTTGCAAAAATTTATAAATTTAAAATAAATTATCTCCAGAAAAAAAAAAAAAATGTTTACTGTTAAGTTTAAAATCAATATATTAAATGAGATTTTAGTTTAAAGAAATAGGAAAGTTAGTTTGGAAATTTTAATAGTTAGTTTTAAATTTAAATTTTTATTAGATAAGATTGTTGAGAATAATCTGTTAAAAATGAAAAGAAATTAGTTTAAAATTTAAATCATTAGTAAATTTAAATTTATTAAAAGGAAAATTTGTTCAAAATAAAACCACTGGGAAATTTACACTTATCAAACGAAGTAGATTTATTCGGTTTATTTCGAATATTAATAAATTATCTAAATTGTTATATAAGGTATAAATCAAGGGAAACAAGCCGGAAAAGAAAATGGATGGCAAAATAAAATCTAAGGTGAGATTTTCTCACTCAAAATTGAAAAGTGGATTTTACAGTTATTGTTTGTTGACTGTTTGAATGTGCTATTAGATATGATAGGATATATCTATATATATAGCAATATATACATATTGGCATATGTATATATTGGATTGATTGATTCCCGCCTCGTATAGCGGATGAGACCCTATTGCGCCGTTAGTAAGCGGATTTATAAAAACCCATATACCGCGATAATTCCGTACTGGAGCGGAATTGGTATTGTGCTAACATCTTTGGATGCAGGGAAACAGGTTGGAGGGATCCAACTGGACCCCTCACATTGATTGAATTTATTTCTATTGTGATATGAATCTGTGAATGATTATAGTGATGCTATTAATCATATTGATATCTGGAAATTGTTTGAAAGCTAAAATTTAGTTGAATGGATGTTTGACATCATTGGATTCCAAAGATAAACGAAATTGAATTTTTGAAATTCAAGTAGAAAATTTCTAAGTGAATCAATTTTTGAAATTGAAGAAATTTTGAAGAAAGGAATTTTTAAAGTATAAAAAGTAATTTTTCATAATCGTATTGAATAAATTCCAGAATAAAGTGAAGATGTTAAATAAATGAATTTCGTATAATAGTGATTTTTAAATTGAAGAATTTAATTAAAATTGGATTTCTAAATAGTTTGAAAAAAAAAGATAAAGGAATTTATTTTAGTAGAGATAAATAAAATTAGAAATCAATCTGTAATTGATTTAATATTTAGAAATGAATTTTTGAGAAATCAATATGGAAATTTTATTCAAACGTTGAAAATAAAATTAGAAATCAATATTGAAATTGATTTGGTATTGAAGCTTTTATAAATAGAATTAAAATTGATAAAAGTTGTTTATAAACCCAAAGTCACTTATTTTGATAAGTTAAATATAGAAGTTGATAAAAGAAGGTTTATAAGACGAAGTTGTTATTAAAAAGAGAAATAGAATTTATAAACGTGCTTATAAATTCGAAAATAGATTGAATGTGATAAATTTAATAGAAGATTATTTTAGAAGATATATTCACGATTTTGAATAGCGAATTTTTATTGAAATAAAAATGTGTAGGAATGATTGAAATGGGGTTGAGTAAATTTTATTCACGATTTTGGACAGTGAATATATTGTGAAGTAAAATGGATTCATTTTTGAAGAAGTAATATTTTAAAAATGAAGTTAAACATTTTAAAGATGTTTTAAAATGTGTTATGAATCGAAAGCATAGATTTCAACATTTATTGTTGAAATAGACGTTTTCGAGAAATATAAGGAAATGGTGGACTATAATACTATTGTTATAGTAAATGATTTCCGAAAGGAAATGTTTTTATATAGTATTGGGATTTATATGTCTATCTTAAATTCGAATCCCTATACTAGTGATTTCGAGTCGTCGTAACGATGTTTTACGCAACATTTGTTTTGACTCAAATAAATGTGTTAAAAGAATATTTTCCTTAAAGGATGAATATATACTTAATTTGATTTAAGTATATCGAATATTTTCAAGTGTTGAAAATGAATAGATTTGTGAAACACTTATTTTTAAATAAGTATGGAAATGCTTTTCCAATGAAATGAACGTTTTTGAGAATTTATCTTTGTAAAAGATAAATTGAAATTGAATATTGAAAATCGATTTGAAAATCGTATATCAGAAGATATTTTGAAATATAAATTCAATATGGAATTTACAAAGAAATGGGAATTCGCTTTAAAAAAATAAACGTTGATTTATTTTTGAAGTGTGGAAAATTATATATCTAGTAAGATATTTTTGAAGAATAAATAATTTGGGAAAATTATTTGGAATCTGATGATGTTGCGCATCTTTATTGATAGTTAAATAACCGACTATCAATATTTACCTTTAGATAGGTATTTGTTGTGATTGGATGAATTTGAATGCCACACTTATTTTTGAAATAAACGCTCACTATTCGGGTTAGCCGGGAAAGGACCATGGGGTTGTATAACCCATTCCGAATATGTGATACGTCGTTATGAATCGCAATTGAAGACCGGTGTTGAAGACCGGATATTTTTGAAAACGGAAGGATCACCGTCGAGTTACTCTACATCGACTGATCTTCGATTTAGAGGTTTTATCACCCTTAGTGACGGGAAGTCCTGACGTGATTGAAAATTATCCGGAAATGCAAGGGCTTCGTGAGAAGTGCCTTCGGTTCTGTTCGATCCCGGAACAGACTTGTATGGATTGTGTGTCTGACGTTACAATTTGAGATATAAAGCTGATTTCTTTCAAATACATTTCTGTTGGTGGCGGAGAATTTATTCTCTTAGCTTAACACCCTTCTCTGAGACGTACGAGCTCAGAGGTTATGTAGTTGAAATTTATCAGCGATATATCCCAATTTGGTAACGTGGCATACTGAGTGTTGCTGTGAAATGATCAGTGTTTGATCATTTGTGATATGATCATTTATTTGATCTTATATCTTTGTGATCATAGGTTGATCATTTTGTTTGACCCGAAGCAGGGCTTTTTGAGAAAGCGTAGCTTTGTGGACGAGACTTCATCGAGCCTCACACCCCGGAAATGGTCGAAACAGGACGAATGCAGCAAGGTTCTAGGGAGTAGCGCCCCTTAGTGTATGTCATTCCTTCTGGATAAAGGTGGTATCATGGTATGGAGCCCAGATACTTAACCTCTGTGGTTACTGCATTATTTTTTTCTATGTGGTTTGTTGCGAATCGGGGATCCTCGGGAAGATCGGTGACGATCGGGGGATGGCATACGCGTGTCAGTAGTTACCTATTTTTGCAGAGGTAACCCGGCCTTGTGTTGGCAGAGATCCGGTTAGGTTCTCGGGTCGTCTATTCCAGGGACGTACCCATCGTGGATAGGAAGTTCCTTAGCCTGACCATTTGTTGGAAATCCAAAGAAACAATACGAGCCTTTACGATTTCAATTGTATAACCTGTCTCCTCAGGAGGCAGCTATAGCAGGCATAATATAATGGTACCTATGCTGGCTAAGATTTATATTATACTTTCGAAATGTTTTCCACTATGCACTAATAATAATATCAAGAAGAATTTGATTTTTGCGTAGTAAGCATCTTTGACTATCATAAGAAGAAATCTCCTCCAAGTCTGCGTTTGCATTGTGTGTGTGGTGGGAGGTCTTATGGTAGTTTCATTTTCCAAAAGCATTTCGAATTGACTTTAAAATTATCCTGTTGTTTATTTTAAAGATAAACTGTTTTACGATCTCACACCAGTCTTGCTATATTACAGCATGATAGGGGATTCTCGCTTCGCAGTTTGGTGGCGAACGGGAGACTCTTACCCCTACATGTCCCTGAGAGGGATGGGTTGGTTAGGCAGATGCCGTGACAGTCGAGAGGCTGGCCGTAAAAGCAAGTTTGGGGTACCATTGTCAGCCACGGTGGGGCTGGGATGGTTGAAAAGCCTACCGGTTGTGACCGCCGACGGTAGTCCTTGACAAGTGGTATCAGAGCATATGGTTAAGCGACAACCCTGCTCTGTTGGGTGTTACTCATTAGAGATAGAGTCAGTAGTACTCTAGAATGAGTTGAGTGTAATAATAGATATGAGCGCGTATTTGTTATTGAATATAAAATTGTTTTGTATTGTGATGATTGGTTTATTGAGTGGCATATGAACCTTCGTCGGCACAGTCTTGCAAAACTGTATCGAAGGGGTTTCTAAACACTCGAATAGAACAATTCGGCACAGTATTGTTTTAAAATAGGGTAAATGAAATAATTTTACCCAAATCTATTTTTGTATAGAAAAGAAATGATTTTCTGTAAATTATTACAGTATATGGTTGCATGGATGTTAGGAAAGCGATAATATTTAAAGTTATCATTTTTATATGAAGTTGGATAAGAAATTGAAATTATAACTCCAAAATTAAGAAATTAATCCATATACGAATGAAATTTGAGAATATAAATTATAAATGTGACTTATAATTTGAAACGGAATTCCAGAGAAGTATTTGGAAATGTTTTGAAAGGAATTTGTAAATTTTGGAGATTTGGAAAGTTTAAATCATTTTTTGATTTGAAAATGAATTTCGAAGGTTTTGAAAAGTATTTTTGAAGAGATGAAAAGCTCTAAACTCTTTTCGGTCGCTGGAAAATAATTCCGATGATGATCGCGACATCACCGGTGTTCATTTTCGGGTTTCCAAAAGAGAAATTGCTGCCAAATTATTTTAAAAGGAAGTTGTTTGAAAAGTTGGGTTTTGTTTTGAAAGTTCAAAGGATGATTTGACTTGTTTTCAAAATAGTTTTGAAAAGGTTGAAAAAGACTCTGGAGTACTATAAAGAATATTTACGGAATATTATTGAATTGATAACTTATACGAATAGAAATTGTTAATGTAAATTATGTAATTGTGATTGGAATTAAAGTTCATTAACAAATGAAATATATAAATGTGAATTGAAAGTATAAGGAAATAAATTCATATATGAACGAAGACTATGAATACGAATTGTAAATATGATTCATAAATGAAAATAGAATTCCAAAAAAGATAATTGAAAATAAAATTCCTTAATAAAATGGAATTGTGAATGTAAATGTATAAATGATTGTATAAATCAAGATGTAAATAAGTTGTTGACTTATAGAATATTTGAAATCTGATTGGAGTGGAATTCAAATTGAAGACGAATGAATTAGTAATTGGAACTAATTTAAGATAGTGCAGTTGTAAATGACAGATAATTGATAAAATTCAATATTTTAGAATTGAAAGTAAATTGAATCCAAATTAGATTGGAATTGTGAATTGAACTCAAATGAGAAATTGATATGTGAAATTGAATTCAAATAAAATTTGAAATGTAAAATTGAAGATAATGGATGTAACTTCAATAGCGAATTTAAAGAGGATATAAGAAGTATATATTGAAAATTTGTAATCGAATTTGCAAAATGATTGAATGTTGTAACTAGATATAATGGCTAGTAGGATATACAGGTGTATAAAGGGATTGGGAAATTTATTTCACAGATAATTCGAATTGCTCGAAAAAGGTATGTGGTTAAATTTGAATATGAGTTTTTGATGATTTCTCTCTAGCCGCTTGGCTTTTTCTTTTTCTTTTTGAAATCTGAGAGTCCGTAGGGACATTTTGTAGTCGTACCGTATTAGCCGCGCAAAGGAGACGCTGGCGAAATTTTTCGAAAATTTCGGGTGTTAGAAAATTTTTGAGAAATTTTTGAAGTTAAAATTTGAATTTAAAGTCGAATTTGAATTTTGAAGTTAAACAATGTTGTTTTGAAACTTATAATTGAAGTTGGAAATTTAGTTGAATGATAACGAATCTTTAGTAGAAAGATTTGTTTTGAAGAGTTGATAAAACTATTGAATGTTGAAAAATAGTAGACGAGTTAAGGACCATTTTTCTTACCTTGTAATTTCGAGGACGAAATTCTTTTAAGGAGGGAAGTCTGTAACGACCCGGAATTTTGACCAAATTAAATTGAGAATATTTAATTTATTTTAAATATTTGAACGACGATTTAATTTGAATCTCGATATAACTCTGATTTTTCCGAATAAACTTTAAAATTTAATCTGTTGAATGTTGAATAAAATTTCGAATCTTCAGTTTAAGCTGAAGAAAAATATTTCGAAAGCTTTTAAAATTCATATTTATAATTCTGAAGATAACAGAAACTTCATAATTTAATTTTAGACTGTTTTGGTCAGTTCTGAAATTTATATCGTTCGAACCGATATTTAAAAATAGCCGTCCGAGGCACAGTCTCGGAATTCAACGAAACCAGTTCCATTGGGTCCGTAATATTGTATTATTATCGGATTTCAGATTTCGTATTATTCGGCGTTGTTACGTGACCGTACGATATGCAAACGCATCAGGATAAAACCAAATTCAAATTCATTTTTAATTTAAATTGTTGGTCAACTCAGCCACCCTACTGCCTACTTTGTCTCCTGCCTTTTCCAAGCACGTACGCATCTTGTCCCTTTTATTTCGTTCACAGCAGAACACTTCATCATTTCGTTGAAAAGAAAATTAATGGCCGCGTGCTATTCTCCTTCAGTTCAAATTCTCGGCATTAAATAAAAGTTCGAATACCTATTTCCCTTCAACAGTTCATTCGAACGAAGCTAAGAAGATGGCGCCTTTCACCATTCAATCCACAAAAAAAAATAATTCGAAATCCCCTTCTCGTTTCCAATGTCAGTAGCCCCTCACGAACGCTCGATTTCAAATCATGTTCGCGAACGAAGGGGAGTTTTCAGCGAGGCGTTCTAGGGTTCGAACCGGTAGTGCTCGCGCACGCAAAGGAGCAGCAGTGGCGACCAGGCTCGCGAGTTCGAGAATCGCGTGGTGGTGATGGCGTTCGAGCGGAGCGACGTAGTGATGCGCGTACATGGATTTGGGGGGGGTTTCGTACGCGCGCTAGGGCATCTCGATCTGAGGTCGCGACTCAAGCGATGGGTTCGCCTGGGATGTTGGCGGCGACGAAGCTGGGTTCGCGGCATCCGTAGAAGGAAGCGATGTCATCGACGATGGTGACGAGCTACTCGAGCTCGAGTTCGAACGATTGGAGGCAGGCGAAATTGAATTGGGATCGACTGGAATTTGGGGGGAGAACGACGACTTGGTGGTGGCTACTCGATCGGAGCTGTGGAGTTCGGTCGACAATGAGGTATAATTTAGTTTCAGAGTTAAAGTTATTTTTACAGTGAAAATATAAGTGTGTAGTTTTGCAAAAATTTATAAATTTAAAATAAATTATCTCCAGAAAAAAAAAAATGTTTACTGTTAAGTTTAAAATCAATATATTAAATGAGATTTTAGTTTAAAGAAATAGGAAAGTTAGTTTGGAAATTTTAATAGTTAGTTTTAAATTTAAATTTTTATTAGATAAGATTGTTGAGAATAATCTGTTAAAAATGAAAAGAAATTAGTTTAAAATTTAAATCATTAGTAAATTTAAATTTATTAAAAGGAAAATTTGTTCAAAATAAAACCACTGGGAAATTTACACTTATCAAACGAAGTAGATTTATTCGGTTTATTTCGAATATTAATAAATTATCTAAATTGTTATATAAGGTATAAATCAAGGGAAACAAGCCGGAAAAGAAAATGGATGGCAAAATAAAATCTAAGGTGAGATTTTCTCACTCAAAATTGAAAAGTGGATTTTACAGTTATTGTTTGTTGACTGTTTGAATGTGCTATTAGATATGATAGGATATATCTATATATATAGCAATATATACATATTGGCATATGTATATATTGGATTGATTGATTCCCGCCTCGTATAGCGGATGAGACCCTATTGCGCCGTTAGTAAGCGGATTTATAAAAACCCATATACCGCGATAATTCCGTACTGGAGCGGAATTGGTATTGTGCTAACATCTTTGGATGCAGGGAAACAGGTTGGAGGGATCCAACTGGACCCCTCACATTGATTGAATTTATTTCTATTGTGATATGAATCTGTGAATGATTATAGTGATGCTATTAATCATATTGATATCTGGAAATTGTTTGAAAGCTAAAATTTAGCTGAATGGATGTTTGACATCATTGGATTCCAAAGATAAACGAAATTGAATTTTTGAAATTCAAGTAGAAAATTTCTAAGTGAATCAATTTTTGAAATTGAAGAAATTTTGAAGAAAGGAATTTTTAAAGTATAAAAAGTAATTTTTCATAATCGTATTGAATAAATTCCAGAATAAAGTGAAGATGTTAAATAAATGAATTTCGTATAATAGTGATTTTTAAATTGAAGAATTTAATTAAAATTGGATTTCTAAATAGTTTGAAAAAAAAAGATAAAGGAATTTATTTTAGTAGAGATAAATAAAATTAGAAATCAATCTGTAATTGATTTAATATTTAGAAATGAATTTTTGAGAAATCAATATGGAAATTTTATTCAAACGTTGAAAATAAAATTAGAAATCAATATTGAAATTGATTTGGTATTGAAGCTTTTATAAATAGAATTAAAATTGATAAAAGTTGTTTATAAACCCAAAGTCACTTATTTTGATAAGTTAAATATAGAAGTTGATAAAAGAAGGTTTATAAGACGAAGTTGTTATTAAAAAGAGAAATAGAATTTATAAACGTGCTTATAAATTCGAAAATAGATTGAATGTGATAAATTTAATAGAAGATTATTTTAGAAGATATATTCACGATTTTGAATAGCGAATTTTTATTGAAATAAAAATGTGTAGGAATGATTGAAATGGGGTTGAGTAAATTTTATTCACGATTTTGGACAGTGAATATATTGTGAAGTAAAATGGATTCATTTTTGAAGAAGTAATATTTTAAAAATGAAGTTAAACATTTTAAAGATGTTTTAAAATGTGTTATGAATCGAAAGCATAGATTTCAACATTTATTGTTGAAATAGACGTTTTCGAGAAATATAAGGAAATGGTGGACTATAATACTATTGTTATAGTAAATGATTTCCGAAAGGAAATGTTTTTATATAGTATTGGGATTTATATGTCTATCTTAAATTCGAATCCCTATACTAGTGATTTCGAGTCGTCGTAACGATGTTTTACGCAACATTTGTTTTGACTCAAATAAATGTGTTAAAAGAATATTTTCCTTAAAGGATGAATATATACTTAATTTGATTTAAGTATATCGAATATTTTCAAGTGTTGAAAATGAATAGATTTGTGAAACACTTATTTTTAAATAAGTATGGAAATGCTTTTCCAATGAAATGAACGTTTTTGAGAATTTATCTTTGTAAAAGATAAATTGAAATTGAATATTGAAAATCGATTTGAAAATCGTATATCAGAAGATATTTTGAAATATAAATTCAATATGGAATTTACAAAGAAATGGGAATTCGCTTTAAAAAAATAAACGTTGATTTATTTTTGAAGTGTGGAAAATTATATATCTAGTAAGATATTTTTGAAGAATAAATAATTTGGGAAAATTATTTGGAATCTGATGATGTTGCGCATCTTTATTGATAGTTAAATAACCGACTATCAATATTTACCTTTAGATAGGTATTTGTTGTGATTGGATGAATTTGAATGCCACACTTATTTTTGAAATAAACGCTCACTATTCGGGTTAGCCGGGAAAGGACCATGGGGTCGTATAACCCATTCCGAATATGTGATACGTCGTTATGAATCGCAATTGAAGACCGGTGTTGAAGACCGGATATTTTTGAAAATGGAAGGATCACCGTCGAGTTACTCTACATCGACTGATCTTCGATTTAGAGGTTTTATCACCCTTAGTGACGGGAAGTCCTGACGTGATTGAAAATTATCCGGAAATGCAAGGGCTTCGTGAGAAGTGCCTTCGGTTCTGTTCGATCCCGGAACAGACTTGTATGGATTGTGTGTCTGACGTTACAATTTGAGATATAAAGCTGATTTCTTTCAAATACATTTCTGTTGGTGGCGGAGAATTTATTCTCTTAGCTTAACACCCTTCTCTGAGACGTACGAGCTCAGAGGTTATGTAGTTGAAATTTATCAGCGATATATCCCAATTTGGTAACGTGGCATACTGAGTGTTGCTGTGAAATGATCAGTGTTTGATCATTTGTGATATGATCATTTATTTGATCTTATATCTTTGTGATCATAGGTTGATCATTTTGTTTGACCCGAAGCAGGGCTTTTTGAGAAAGCGTAGCTTTGTGGACGAGACTTCATCGAGCCTCACACCCCGGAAATGGTCGAAACAGGACGAATGCAGCAAGGTTCTAGGGAGTAGCGCCCCTTAGTGTATGTCATTCCTTCTGGATAAAGGTGGTATCATGGTATGGAGCCCAGATACTTAACCTCTGTGGTTACTGCATTATTTTTTTCTATGTGGTTTGTTGCGAATCGGGGATCCTCGGGAAGATCGGTGACGATCGGGGGATGGCATACGCGTGTCAGTAGTTACCTATTTTTGCAGAGGTAACCCGGCCTTGTGTTGGCAGAGATCCGGTTAGGTTCTCGGGTCGTCTATTCCAGGGACGTACCCATCGTGGATAGGAAGTTCCTTAGCCTGACCATTTGTTGGAAATCCAAAGAAACAATACGAGCCTTTACGATTTCAATTGTATAACCTGTCTCCTCAGGAGGCAGCTATAGCAGGCATAATATAATGGTACCTATGCTGGCTAAGATTTATATTATACTTTCGAAATGTTTTCCACTATGCACTAATAATAATATCAAGAAGAATTTGATTTTTGCGTAGTAAGCATCTTTGACTATCATAAGAAGAAATCTCCTCCAAGTCTGCGTTTGCATTGTGTGTGTGGTGGGAGGTCTTATGGTAGTTTCATTTTCCAAAAGCATTTCGAATTGACTTTAAAATTATCCTGTTGTTTATTTTAAAGATAAACTGTTTTACGATCTCACACCAGTCACCATGACTGACTCGGAGTTTATTGTTCCCTTCTAAACTCTGGGTGCCCACCAATTTCCACACGGGCAGCCTAGAGTTATATTATCAGGATATTCTGGATATTCTGGAGCTTGGAGATAAGCTGGAGTTCGAGACGTAGTATTTGTATCTGATATTATTTTATTCCGCTGTGTATTCTGTATGAGGACGAGTTTATATAACTGTCCATTGTTGTATATTGACTCTGATGATTGACGTATGTATAAAATGATATAGTTCTTTGTTTTAAAAGACTAGTAATTATCTATTGTATATTGTTCCGCTGCGATGTGTAAGATTCTGATATTGTTCTGTTTCTGTTCTCTGTTGTTGTTCTGTTTTTTTTTTCTTCTCTTCTTTCTTCTTCTCTTTTCTTCTATCTTTTCTTCTATTTCTTTTTCTTAAAACCCTCACTATTGGAGTTTCCGGCACTCGATTGCTCGGCAGTCGATAAAGTGAGTATCGATGTCGAATTTTCGAAAGTCGAAAATTTCGGGATGTGACAATGAGTTTGAGTGTAATAATAGATACGAGTGCGTATTTGTTAGTGAATATAAAATTGTTTTGTATTGTGTTGACTTATTGGTTGATTGTTTATGAATTCTGGTCGGTGCAGTCTAGCTAACTGTGTTGATAGGAGTTTCTAAACTCTAAACAAGATAAACCGACATAGTATTGATTTTAAATAGGGTGAATGAAATAATTTTACCCAAAACTATTTTTGTATATAAAAGAAATGATTTTTTGTAAATTATTACAGTATATGGTTGCATGGTTGTTAGGAAGTAATAATATTGAAATGTTATCATTGTTATATAAATGTGAATTGAAAGATAATGAGATGAATTCACATACAAATGAAATTAAAGAATATAAATTATAAATGTGATTTGTAATTTGAAACGGAATTCCTGAGAAGTTTTTGGAAATGTTTTGAAAAAAATTTGAAAATTTTGAAGATTTGGAAAGTTTAAATCTTTTTTTGGTTTGAAAATGAATTTCAAAGGTTTGAAAAATATTTTAGAGAGATGAAAAGCTCTAAACTCTTTTCGGTCGCTGGAAAATAATTCCAATGATGATCGCGACATCACCGGTGTTCATTTTCGGGTTTCCAAAAGAGGAATTGCTGCCGATTGTTTTAAATGAAAGTTGTTTGGAAAATTGGGGTTTTTGTTTTGGAAATTTAAATGGAATTTGAATTGTTTTCAAAAATGGTTTTGAAATTGTTATTAAGACTCTGGAATGCTATATAAAAATATTGATGAGAATAATAAATGAGTTGATAACTTATACAATTTGTTGTGAATTTAGATTGAATAAATTTAACTTAAAAGAATGAAGTTAAACCAAAGCAAGTATAAGTGAATCAATTAAATGAAAACGAAATTGAAAGTTGAAATTCATTTCGAATTCGTAAGCAAATGAGTTGAATTGAATAATTGTAAATGAAAGATGAATTAAAATTCGTATGGAAATTGGAAATCCAGTTTAAATGACAGTAGATTTAACCGAAGGGTAAATTGAAAACAAATTTTGGAAATGAACAAAAGTGAATAAAACTGGAATTGAAACTGAATGTTGAAAACAAATGTGAATTGTGCGAAATAAAATGAAGTTTCAAGATTAGTTTGAAGTGAACTAAAGATAATCGATAAAATTCAATATTCAGAAGATAAATTGAATCCAAATTGAATTGGAATTGTGAATTGAATTCAAATAGATTTGAAATGTAAAATTGAATAAAAATGAATATATATAACTTCAATAGTAAACTAGAAGTGGTATAAGGAGTATATATTGGAAATTTTGTAATGGAAATGTGCAAAATGGTTTGGATATGTAACTAGATATTATGGCTAGTAGGATATACAGGTGTAAATGAATTGGATTTTAATTTTGAAGAGAATTTGAATTGCTCGACAAAAGGTAAGTATTTGAATTATAATATGAGTTTTTGATGATTTCTTGTCTAGCCGCTTGGCTTTTTCTTTTTCTTTTTGAAATCTGAGAGTCCGTAGGGACGTTTTGTAGTCGTACCGTATTAGCCGCGCAAAGGAGACGCTGGCGAAAAATTTCGAGTGTTAGAAAATTTTTGAGAAAATTTTGAGAGTTTAAAATTTGAATTTAAACTCGAATTTGAATTTTGAAGTAAACAATGTTGTTTAAAACTCATAATCGAAGTTAGAAAGTTAGTTGAAGTAATAACGAATCTTTAGTAGAAGATTTGTTGTGATAAATTGATAAAACTATTAGATGTTGAAAGATAGTAGACGAGTTAAGGACCATTTTTCCTAACTTGTAATTTCGAGGACGAAATTCTTTTAAGGGGGGAAGTCTGTAACGACCCAGAATTTTGAACAAATTAAATTGAGAATATTTAATTAATTTTAAATATTTGAACGATGATTTAATTTGAATCCCCGATTTCCCTTTGAATTTGGCGATTAAATTATAAAATTTAATCTAGTGAATGTTGAATAAAAATTTGAATCTTCAGTTTAAGCTGAAGAAAAATATTTCAAAAGCTTTTAAAATTCGTATTGATAATACTGAAGATAATTAAAACTTCAGAATCGAATTTGAAATAAAGTTGATCAGTTTGAATTTATATCGTTTGTATCGATATTTTAAAAATAGCCGTCCGAGGCGCAGTCTCGGAATTCGACGAAACCAGTTCCATTGGGTCCATAATATGGAGTTATTACCGGATTTCAAATTTCGTGGCATTTGGAGTTGTTATGTGCGAATACGACACGTAAACGCGCTGAAGTTTTAAATCGAATTTGATTTAAAATTTAAATTTTAAATATTTGTCAACGCACACACGTTCTTCCCTAAATCCACGCCGAGCATCACGAGACTATCGTGCAACCCATCTCTCCTTCCTTCCCATCCTCTCAAGTTCCAGTTTTAAAAAAAAAAATTAAACGAAGCTCACAAAATAAAACAATAAAAATGGCCGCTCGATTTCTTTTCGTTCTATCCTCCGATTCTCCTATTCAATCTCGAAGATGATGACGACTTCGACTCTAATTTGGGGAACGCGGCGGCAGGCGACTCGGTGGGCAATCGCGAGGCAAGGAACGGAGGAAGCTCGCGCGCATAAGGGAAGGGCAACGTCGAGCATGGGGCAAGAGGAGGCGGCGTCTTCGAGCACGCGACCGGGGGAGGAAGACATCGCGGCAGCAATGTGAAGCTAGGGCAGCTGGGTTCGTTCGATTGGGGAATGGGTTTCGTTCGCGAGACAATTCGCGTTAGCCTGGGTGTCGCGATGATGGTCAAGCAATTTGGTGGAGGTGCTGGCCACGTGGAACAGTCGAGCTAGGCTATGACTTCGATGGTTCGAGCTCGAACTTTGTGCAGGTTGTTCGTCTGAGATTTTGACAAAGGTAATTTTTGTGATTTCAAAATATAATAATATACGAAGTCGGTTTAAATTGTTAAATAAGTTAAAAAAAATATTAACAGTATAATATGCAGTTTTCAGTTTTAATAAGCATGTAGAAGAAAATCTAGATAGATAAGGTTTTAAATTTTAACAATAAAGGAAATACAGTTTCCCAAATTTATCAGTAGTTGCAGTAGAGAAATTAGTTTTAGATTTATTTGTAGTTAAATAAATTTATTTTAAAAAGGGGAATTTAGTTTAAGACCAAATGATAGTATAAATTAAATTATAGGTCAATTTAATTTAATAAATGAAAGATTTTTGTATGTTGTCTCAGATATTAATAAATTGTATAACATTGTCTATACAAGGTTTATAAATCGAGAAATGATCAGAAATGGAAAATGGACTGCAAAAATAAAAAGCTAAGGTGAGATTTTCTCACTCGAAGGAAAAATTTATTTTGCAGTTATTTATTGACTGATATGATTGCTATTTGGATGTGATATTAGATATAGTAGGATATATCTATATATATATATATATAGCAATATATACATATTGGCATATGTATATATTGGATTGATGATTTCCCGCCTCGTATAGCGGATGAGACCCTATTGCTCCGTTAGTAAGCGGATTTTTATAAAACCTATATACCGCGATATTCCACCTCGAAGTGGAATTGGTATTGTGCTAACGTCTTTGGATGCAGGGAAACAGATTGGAGGGATCCAACTGGACCCCTCACATTGATTGATTTTATTTATACTGTGGTATGAATCTGTGAATGATTATATTGATGTTATTAATCATATTGATATCTGGAAATTATTTGAATGCTAAAATTTAGCTGAATGGATGTTTGATATCATTGGATTCCAAAAATAAACGAAATTGAATTTTTGAAATCAAAATAAAATTTTTTAAGTAAATAAATTTTTAGAAATTTAATAAATTCGAAGAAAGGAATTTTAAAGTATAAAAAGTTAATTTTTATAATCTTATCGAATTTATTTCCAGAATCAAGTGAAAATGTTAAATAAATGGATTTCGTAAAATAGTGATTAAAATTTGAAGAATTTAATTTAAGAATTTGGATTTTTAAACAGATTGAAATAAACGATTGAAATTTTTTTCCTTAAAAAGGAATTTATTAAAAGAAGATAAGTGGGAAATCCAACTAGAAATTTAATTGGTAAATTGAAATAAATTGGGAAATCAATGTAAAATGATTTCAATTTGAAGAATCCATTTTAAAACAGAATATTGAATCATTTGAGAAAAAATGAGGAATTTACTTATTAGTGATAAATAAATTTTAAATCAATATCGAAATTGATTTGGGATTGAAGTTTTTATAAATAGAAATGGAATTTATAAATGTGTTTATCATTCCGAGATCACTTATTTTGTTAAGTAAAATATAGAAGTTAATATAAAGAAGATTTATAAATCGAAGTTGTTATAAAATAGATATAGAATTTATAAACGTTGTCTTATAAATTCGAAATCAATTGAATTTGATAAATTAAATATAGAAGGTTGTTAAAGGAGATATATTCGTGATTTTGGATAGCGAATTATCCTTGAAATAAAAATGTGTAGAAATGATTGAAATTGGGTTAAGTGAATTATATTCACGATTTTGGACAGTGAATATATTATTAAGTAAAATGGATTCATTTTTTTGAAGAAGTGATATTTTAAAATGAAGTTAATTGTTTTAAACGATGTTTTAAAATATACTGAATATCGAAATCATAGATTTCAACATTTATTGTTGAAATAGACGTTTTCGAGGAATAAGGAAATGATGGACTATAACACTGTTGTTATAGTAAATGATTTCCGAAAGGAAATGTTTTATGTAGTATTGGGATTTATATATCTATCTAAAATCCGAATCCCTATACTAGTGAGTTTGAGTCGTCGTAACGATGTTTTACATAACATTCGTTTTGACTCAAATAAAGGTGTTAAAAGAATGGTTTCCTTAAAGAAATGAATATATACTTAATTTGATTTAAGTATATCGAATATTTTCAAATGTTGAAAATAAATGATTTGTGAATTACTTATTATTAAATAAGTATGGAAATGCTCTTCCAATATGAAAAGAACATTTTGAGAATTTATCCTTGTAAAGATAAATTGAAATTGAATATTGAAATCGATTTGAAAATCGTATATCAGTGGATATTTTTGAAATATAAATTCACTATGGAATTTATAAAAGAAAGGGAAGTTGTTTAAAAATAAACGTTGATTTATTTTTGAAGTGTGGAAATTTTTATATATCTAGTAAAGATATTTTGAAGATGAAATAATTTGGAAAATTATTTGGAATCTGATGATGTTGCGCATCTTTATTGATAGTTAAATAACCGACTATCAATAATTACCTTTAGATAGGTATTTGTTGTGAATTAGATGAATTTGAATGCCACACTTATTTTTGAAAAATCGCTCACTATTCGGGTTAGCCGGGAAAGGACCATGGGGTCGTATAACCCATTCCGAATATGTGATACGTCGTTATGAATCGCATTTGAAGACCGGTGTTGAAGACCGGATATTTTTGAAAACGGAAGGATTACCGTCGAGTTACTCTACATCGGCTGATCTCCGGTTTAGAGGTTTTATCACCCTTAGTGATGGGAAGTCCGGACGTGATTAGAAAATTATCCGGAAATGCAAGGGCTTCGTGAGAAGTGCCTTCGGTTCTGTTCGATCCCGGAACAGACTTGTATGGATTGTGTGTCTGACGTTACAATTTGAGATATAAAGCCGATTTCTTTCAAATACATATCTGTTGGTGGCGGAGAATTTATTCTCTTAGCTTAACACCCTTCTCTGAGACGTACGAGCTCAGAGGTTATGTAGTTGAAATTCATCAGCGATATATCCCAATTTGGTAACGTGGCATACTGAGTGTTGCTGTGAAATGATCAGTGTTTGATCATTTGTGATATGATCATTTGTTTGATCTTATATCTTTGTGATCATAGGTTGATCATTTTGTTTGACCCGAAGCAGGGCTTTTTGAGAAAGCGTAGCTTTGTGGACGAGACTTCGTCGAGCCTCACACCCCGGAAATGGTCGAAACAGGAAGAATGCGGCAAGGTTCTAGGGAGTAGCGCCCCTTAGTGTATGTCATTCCTTCTGGATAAAGGTGGTATCATGGTATGGAGCCCAGATACTTAACCTCTGTGGTTGCTACAAATATTATTACTTTGTGGTTGTTGCGAATCGGGGATCCTCGGGAAGATCGGTGACGATCGGGGGATGGCATACGCGTGTCAGTAGTTACCTATTTTTGCAGAGGTAACCCGGCCTTGTGTTGGCAGAGATCTAACCGTAATGTTAGGTTATTTCTCGGGTCGTCTATTCCAGGGACGTACCCATCGTGGAAAAGGAAGTTCCTTAGCCTGACCATTTGTTGGAAATCCAAAGAAACAATACGAGCCTTGTACGGTTTTAGTTGTAGAACCTATCATTCACTTATGGTGGTCACCACTGTTTGGATGGTAGCTATAGTAGGCATAAGTGCGGAATGCCTATGCTGGCTAAGATTAATATTATACTTTCGAAATGTTTTCTACACTATGCACTAATAATAATAATATCAAAAATGATTTGATTTTGCGTAGTAAGCATCTTTGACTATCATAAGAAGAAATCTCCTCCAATTCTGCGTTTGCATTGTGTGTGTGGTGGGAGGTCTTATGGTAGTTTCATTTTCCAAAAGCATTGCGAATTTGTTTTATTTTCTTTGTGAAAAATAACTGTTTTACGATCTCACACCAGTCACCATGACTGACTCGGAGTTTATTGTTTCCCTTCTAAACTCTGGGTGCCCACCAATTTCCACACGGGCAGTCTAGAGTTAGATTATTAGGATATTCTGGATATTCTGGAGCTTGGAGATAAGCTGGATGACGAGACGTAGTATTTGTATCTGATAGTATTTATTCCGCTGTGTATTCTGTATGAGGACAAGTTTATATAACTGTCCATTGTTGTATATTGACTCTGATGATTGATGTATGTATAAAATGATATAGTTCTTTGTTTTAAAAGACTAGTAATTATCTATTGTATATTGTTCCGCTGCGATGTGTAAGATTCTGATATTGTTTTCTGTTCTGATGTGTTTTCTGTTGTTCTTCTTCTTCTTCTTCTATTTCTCTTCTTCTTCTTCTCTTCTCTTCTTCTTCTGCCTTTTTCTTCTTCTTAAACCATCATAGTTCGTATTTCCGTTCATTTTGAGTTAATCAATGGAGATTAGTGGTTAATCAAGAGGTACGGATTTGCGGGCCTTGACACCTTCCCAAGCAGAAGGAACAGGGCCCTTGCTGACTGATCGTGATGCATCTGATCAGGCAGCTTGCGTCCGTCCCGTGGATCTACTTGCCCCTGAGACGCAACCTTCCTGGCACCCCAACCAACCAACGCTCCTTCTCAAAGGTCAACAAAGCCCTCTGACGAGGCACGCCAAAAAATGAAAGTACTTCTCTCAGTCAGAAAAGATTGATGGAACCACCGGAGGGGCACCTTCTTAAACTGAAGGAACAGGGCCCTTGTTAATTGATTGCGATCGTTTGTGCAAACGAGCATCCAATCAAGCAACTTGCGTCCGCCCCGTGGATCTACTCAACCATGAGAAAGTAACTCCCAGGCAATCAAAAAGCCCTTTTCGGAGGCACAAGCCCTCTTCGGAGGCACATGACCTCTTCGGAGGCAAAAGCCTTTTCCCAAGGCACCACAAGCCCTCTTCGGAGGCACATGACCTCTTCGGAGGCAAAAGCCCTTTCCCAAGGCACCGCAAGCCCTCTTCGGAGGCACAAGCCCTCTTCGGAGGCACAAGCCCTTTTCGGAGGCATAAGACCTCTTCGGAGGCACAACTCTTTAAGAGGAGCCCTCTCCGGAGGCATGTCCCAAAATAGAATACTCGAACGAAAAGCGTTCTCCGGAAGCACAATTCAACTCTCAAAGGAAGGATTAACTTGTTCATCTCAAAAAATTCCTCCTAAAAAGGTTGAAATACTACAAAATTCTTTCAGAAAAGTTCATTTCACTTCATAGGAAAATTCACTTTTTAATAAATAAAAGTGATTACCCCCGAAAGTTGAAGCGTTCTTCAGAAAGAGAAAATAAAATTTTCTCTAAAGACTAGATATACTCTATTAAAAGCAGAATGATTCTTCCCTTAAAAGCGGAGTAATTATTCTCTGAAATAAGAGTATTAGTCTTAAAAAAAAGCTAGGAATATTGCAATGCACTTACGGTATGGGGGCAATACTATACAATTCAATTATATTAATAAAAGCAACATGCCACAAGTTCATTGCAATATCACGAAAAATAGATGTGGAATAAATGTATTCCCAAACACAGACAAAAAGTTTGTACAAGTAAAAGGAATCGTTTATTCTACACTAAAAAAAGAGAAACAGATGCGTTCTCACATACACAAGAAGTTGTACAAGTAAAATTACTATTTTATTTAGTACTATGAAAATTCTTTACATGTGCAGATATCTCAAAAAAAAAAGCAAAAGCAGGGACCGGTACCCGCACAATCTCCGGTCTATACATGTAAAAAACAAAATAAGAAGTAGAAAGTCCAGCTTGTCACTCTTTCTTCCCACCACCCTTGGAGCCTTTGCTTGGCCTAATAGTTAATTTCGGAATCCGATGTGGATGGGACGGAGAAGGAGGAGTGGTTGGGTCTTCTTCTGTTTTGTCTTCCCCAGTCAAAGCACTTCTCTTCTTCTTCCTTACGGCGCGCTTCCCCTTCCTCTTCGAAGAAGATTCGCTCCCCGGAGTAGCAAGCAATGTTGAAAGCTTCGGGTCATCATCTAGAAACCGCTCCGGGGTCTTCTCGATGTCTTCAAGATCCTCCGCCTTCTGCTCCTGCGAAACAGCCGGATCGTCCAGGCCTTGAAGAGCTTCGATTTTTTCTGCCTGCGATCCCGGTTGGGAAGCAGAAGGAGGAGTAATCTGTAAAGATGGAGGGACAGCAACTGAAGGAGTGGAAACTTGTGCCGTGTTTGGTGCCTCTGCTGTAGAAGAAAAGAAGTTAAAATCAATATCTCCCGAAAATAGAGAAGGTATCGATTCACCAAAGTTTAAGTAACAAGTAAGAAAGTCATCAAACTCGGTTAAATCAAATAACTGGTCCATTGGGCCCGGGACGACGCCAAAATTACCTGGAGGAGTTGGCTTCGCAAGGTCAATCTCGAATTTCTCGGCCTCAGTATCGTCCGGTGCCTCATCCTCAGTGGGAGTGGTCGCAGTTTCTTGGGCAATTTTAGCTGGGAGTGAAGAATGGGAGCCGGAATCCATAATGTTTACATCGGCCGAAGTGGAAGTGTGAACAGGGGCAGTTAAAGGAGCTTTCTCCTTTGAAAACTCTTCTCCCGTTGATTCAGCCCGTACTTTAGCAAGCTGCTCCTTCCCCTTAACAAGAGCGGCACGAGCCTCATCATCAAGATAGCGCTCCTCAAGTTCCGACTCATCATAGTCGGCCCCGCCAAGCATGTCAATTGCGACTTCCCACACTTCAGCCAATGTAATTTCATAATCAGGACCCAGAAAAGCGAGACTCCCACGACCCAGAACGCTGTGTAAATAAAAGTCGAATAAGGTAGAGCTGATGTTTGCTTTCGTCGCCTCATGTGATTGCTCAGCCACTTCCTTTTCGGCAACGGCAGCAACCTGACCAGCAATAGCCGCATCACGCTCTGTCTCAGCTTTAGCGAGTCGTGACTTTAGTAACTCAATCTCTACGTTCTGGGAGGTGACCTTTTCCCGCAGTTCGGTGTTTTCTGTGCGATATTTCTCAGTAATGTGCTGTTCGGCGGCAAGCTTCATTTCGACATCTCTTTGTGCAGCATGTGCATCCCGCACTTGCTTCTGAAAGACTTCTTCTTTTTGAGTGTGCGATGCAGAAGATGAGGCGAGATCTTCCTTAAGTCGCTTGACTTCATATGCAAGCTTTGCGTTGTCGTCTGCAATGCTCGTCATCTCCGCATCATGCTGCTTACGCCATTTGTCCCATTCTGATTTATCGTTCTCCATGGTCATCATCGCCTCAAGATTCATGTGGTTGACTCTCTGGAGTACATCAACAAGTTTCTGCCATTGCGACATCCTCTCAATATTAAGCCTGACCGCGTCAAGACTTTTAAGCATGTCTTGCTTATCAATCGGAACCAAATCCAAGTCAAAGCGCACTCCTTTTAGGCACCAATTCGGAAATCGGCTCTGAAGCGTTGGAGGGTCGTCTTTAACTTGATATTGTGGCCTGTTAATGATTGTTTGAATATCAGATTCCTTTAGAGGAGGAGAGCCGGCCGGAATATCAGAAGAAATGGGAGTGTTAGTCTTCTCAGAAATAGCAGACGCGTCACTTGGCTTAGACCGTTTGCTCGATTCGTCAGTAATCTGAGTTTTTCCCTTATCATCATAAGACTTTCGCTTATAAGAATGGTCACTTCTGTGAGAAGAATCATATCGTTCAGCATCTTTTCTTCTCTGCCACTGATCATAATCCCGCTTCTCTTGAGCTTTCCTTCGAGCTCTTTCCTCATCTGTCTCACTCGGGGCATCGAGATATTTCCTAAAGTTATAAGATCCACGGCCTCCATGGCGATGAAATGAGTCATAATATGAGCCAGTACGCCCCATCGGAGAATCTGAAAACAGAAAAGAAGTAAAGTTTAGAAATTTCCAGAAAAGAAGGATAAATGCTTATAAGTGCTGAAAAAATCCTAAGTGTGTGCGGCGTGCAAACTATATGCGTCAAACTACAGACCACGCTTTAGTGTGGAAACAGGGACGACTGGCGTAGAAGGCATCAGGGCCTATTTAAAGGTGGAAGTCGCTTCAACGACGGGAGAAGTCGCTTATGGAATATTATCCCTGAAAAGCTCTTGAGAAGTTATCATTATATCACTCAAGTCATCAAAAGTATCATCACCTTGGTATTCAGCAGACTTCTCTTTTTCAACTTCCACATCAATTGATTTTTCAAAAACTCGAGGATTTTCTTCCTCTTCAATAATTGGGGCAAGTGCCGACTTGCTGACTGACCCTACAACATTAGTGGATGCGGAACACTTTATCAAAGCAGCCTCTACGACGGGTGCTTCTTATTCAATTTCTTCTACAGAAGTTGGGGCATTCGAGGCCTCTGCTCGAGAGCCCGAAACAGCTAACGTTTCCGCATCAGAACTAGAAATTTCATGAATCTGGGTCGATCTAGAAGGATGTAAAAGACCAAACTGGTGCAGAAATTCATCTTTCAGCAAGAATTTGGCACTCCTCTCTTCAACATCAACGGCACTCAAAGTATCTAAAATTAACTTGTGACCGGTATCTCGAAGTGGAGGAGGAAGTGCTGCAAAAAGAAAGAATGGAGTTAAGCATTTGACAGTTCGAGTTCTGAAAAGTCTTAAAAACAAATCGGAGAGAGGCAATCTTACTTCCGACTCTCCAGATGGCATAAAATCCCGGAGGACAGCGGACGTAAAAGAATTGAGTCAAGAACCCATGGGCACTTTCGGGCAAGTCCAGAATTAGTTTACGGTTCCTAGCACTCCTCACAAGTGCAATAGAGGGATGATCTTTGTTCTTTGCAAATGTGCACAAGAAGCGAATTTCGGCAAAACTGGGAAAACGGTCCAACGTTCTCCTGAATAGCACACACAGTCCCAGCAGGATGGAGTATCCATTAGGCTGCAGTTGAAAAGGGGAGATAGATAGCCGAAGGAGAAGTTCTCGAAGACAGTCGTTAAATGGGGGAATAGCTCCACTCGATCACATTTGACGGTTGACTGCGACAAAGCCACGGGGCGGCCTATCAGCAGTATCATTTATTCCAGGGAACAAAGCGTCAGCTTCGGCAATGCCAAATTGGATGCATAATTGACGGAAAACTTTATGACTCAGAGTAGTAGAAGTCCGTTCCGGAGGGTCGTTCAGTGGAGTAGCAATTGGAAAAGCTTCTCCAGCTATTTCCAAGTCTTCCTGTTGAGATGCCATTCTACACAAGGAACTGGACGATCAAATATTAAGGTGCACGTTTCCTAAAAAAGAGTGAAGTGTTGTGCAAAACGAATGCAATAACAAGCAAACATAAATGAAACTAAATTAATTGATACTTGTCGATTATGAAGTTTCAGGGCTTGATATCTTAAGTCCGAGTACAGTGTTGTATTGATACAAATAAATCAGCTTTAGTTGATCATTTAATACTTCACTTAGATTTGTTAGTTCACAGCATTTCATTCACAAAGTTCATTTAAGTTTGATATTCTTTGTCGACTAATCTGTCAATTGAAGTGGGCAATCAATGGCAGTATATTCGTCCCATTTTTCTATGAATGTTGCTTCTAAACAGGTTATCAGCGTTAAAGTTAAGGCAATCTGAAAAGAAGTACAACAAAGTCCAAAACAATTCAAATTCAAAATCTATCAAATTCTGCTCAGAATTCCAAGTATTAGGGCGCTCACGACCTATCATAGGTTGCAGCGTTCTTAAGTCGTGTTGTTCAGATTAAAAGTTCAAGACTGTGAAAATTGTTTAAGTGCTAGGTCGTTCAGCGACCTATTATAGGTCAAGATGTCTGTAGGTCGCGCATTGCAACTGGGTGGATTAAGATGATGCAATTTTCTCTAAATCCTAGGTTGTGCACAACTGTTCTTAGGTCGAAGACTCTTTAGGTCGCAAATGTTGTCAGATCGCAAAGGCTTAAGTCGCTAAGCATTCCCACGCAACCTAACTCTTAGGTCGCCCAAATCCGGTAGGTCGTTGACTTCCTCTCCAAGCAACATCATATTGGATCCGATAACCCAACACCGCCAATTCAGAGGAATTCATCTTCCCCTTCATTCTACCTCAACATACCATCAAATGACTAGCAACTCGATTGCAAACCCCGCAGATCTATAGTGAAAGCTCCCAGATGATCACGAATCACCACAACGCGTCAAACGATGAACAAAAGACAATTGAAACGACCATTCAAAAAGCATGATGCACAAAATTAAGCTTAGAACAGGTGACAGCGATTCGCGATCGAGTAGTGATTATGGATGAATAAAGATTGATCCACTTACAAATTATGTTGGAGAGGAAAAATCGACGACAGACTGGGTCGAATTTGTCTTTGGAAGCTCGAAGAATCGTCAATGGCGATGGAGGCTCAAAACAGTAAGGTGAGGAAGAAGGAGCGACCTAACCAATTTATATGAAACTGAGAATGGAAGGCGAACAGGCATGCGAGTTCTAGGTCGTTCGCGACTTAGCAAGGTTGAGTCGAAGTATACGACCTATGGCATAGTCATATACCTCGAGGGGCAAATGTTAATTCCTTTATCTCAGCGACCTAAAACTCTGCGACCTAAGAGAAGTTCGCGACCTAACAAACTCTGCGACCTAAGAGAAGTTCGCGACCTAAGGAATTCTGCGACTTAAGGAGCCTTGCGACCTAAGGACTTAAGAGAAGCTTGCGACCTAAGGGCTTAAGGAACCTTGCGACCTAAGGGCTTAAGAGGAGCCTTGCGACCTAAGGACTTAAGAGAAGCTTGCGACCTAAGGGCTTAAGGAACCTTGCGACCTAAGGACTTAAGAGAAGCTTGCGACCTAAGGACTTAAAGAACCTTGCGACCTAACTACAGGAAGAGCTTGCGACCTAAGGGACTCAACGACCTAAGGTAGCTTGCGACCTAAGGGACTTAACGACCTAAGGTAGTTAGCGACCTAAGGAACATGATGACCTAAGGTAGTCAGCGACCTAACTATTAAAGCAGCTCAGCGACCTACGACCTAAGAGGCAAACGAGCTAGGACTTCAACGACCTAGAGCTCCCACAGCTATCCCTTAATTCGCATGCGACCTACCACTTGTTCAAATGAAGCCAAGTGCAACTTCACCAGCTAATTTCTTAAGTCGCAAGGAGACTGCGACCTAGCTTAGGTCGCTCGCGACCTACGACCTAACTAAGGTCGTACGCGACCTAAGACTTGGGCGAATTTTCTGCTCAGAAATCAGCTCCTATAAATAGGGCTCGAACTCCAACGAGGAGAGGACTTTTTGGCCATTCATTTCTTCAAGCGCCGTTACTCTGTCGAAGTCTCCATTCATCCAGCAATCAAAGATCTTCAAACATTCAAGACGCTACAACAAGCTTCAAGAGAAATTCCTTACATCCAACACGGATTCATCGAATTTCATCGACGAAGATTGAGCTAGTAGTCGAGATTGTTTCTTGTGATCAAATTGTACTGTTTTGATAAGAGATTTGTATCGATTTGTAACCGGATTCAGTAATAAAGAGATTCAAAGTGGACGTAGGCTTAATCTCAAGCCGAACCACTGTAAATTGCTGTCTTTTACTGCTTTTCTGCCATTTTACTGCTTAAATTCTGTTCCCGTCACACGGGTGGTACTTTCACGATTCTATTTCACACACCGGGTGTTAGCGTTCACTTTTTAACGTTAACATATACAGTATAGACTATATCTCTTACAAAACAAACAAATTACGCAATATTTACATTAAAACATTCTATACATTATCTACATATATACATACCTTACGACGCATATTTTTTTTTAACCTCCCAGATCAAGACAAAATATAATATACTTTAACTGAAATATAATAGATCAACAACGTTTAAAGTCATGTACTAACTTCCCTTTAACTTTTTATTCCATGCGGTGGAAGCTCAATTGAATATGTACCATGTCAGATCCAAAAAAAATTCTAGACCTCCACTCCTTTTGAATAAGTATAGGGTCTACTTTCATAGTCTGACAAGGCATGCCAAAATAGTTTGTTTCATAATAATTGATGTGTATACTTACTGTTACTTGTAGTGCTTCAACATAAATGCATTTATATAACGAGTACATGTGCTTTACCGTTCTCACATAAAACTGGTGATATCTCCTAAGGTTCATTATATTTTATTTAATGTGTTCATGTACAATTATAACTTGTAATAATTGTTTGTTCATAGTTTGTTATGAATAAAGTTTTGTGCTAATTTTTCAGTTGACAACTTTTTAGTTTTGACTATTTGTTCTTGTTCCAGAAACTGCTTTCATAATTTCTTGTATTTTATATTCTATAATTTAAATATGCAAAAAT
The DNA here is from genome assembly GCA_030737815.1 of Allium fistulosum. Taxonomy (NCBI): domain Eukaryota; kingdom Viridiplantae; phylum Streptophyta; class Magnoliopsida; order Asparagales; family Amaryllidaceae; genus Allium; species Allium fistulosum. The sequence goes on from CM060905.1 coordinate 104,744,532, forward strand.
ATAAATGGGTCGATATAAAATATGTATGCCAACATGTACATAATCTACTATAAAATTTCACCAAAGATCTGGACATACATATGCGTGTGAATGCTATAATATAAAATGTAAGATAAAATCAACAGCCTAGTTAATATACATCCAAATGTGCAGACTCACAGATCCAAACTATATGTGTATAATATATTATATATTATAACCATAATTATATACTGTTATATACCTCATGAATACTGACAGGGCAGCTCGGCCAAAACTGGAAGCACGGCGAATGGGCGAGGAGACGTGAAGAAGTGGGAAGGTCTGTCGGAGACGCGGGAGGGCTGACGCGCGCGGGTGTGTGCTCACGTGGCTCGGGTGGTGATGATGACTTCGGCCAGTCATGGGCGGGATGGAGGGTGGAAGCAAGGCAATGAATGGTAGAGGAAGAGAGTGGGCTGAGATGTGGACGTTGGATCTGGGTACGTCGGCGGTTGCCGAAACGGAGGGGAGACCGATGAGGAGGGCTTGAACAGTGGCAGGGAAGTGAGCGAGGGAATCGTCAAGGAGACGAGGTCGTAGTGGAGGTCGGTGCTGCTGAGACGTGGGTGACTGGTGTCGGCTTGTAGCGAGCTCGGCTGGACTTGGGTGCTTGCGGTGTTTGGAGGTGGCTGTTGTGGAGCGGAGGCGTCGGGTGGTGTGGCAAGCGCGTATGTGGGCAAGGGAAAGAGCTGCTATTGCTTGTTGAGGCCGAAGGTGAAAGAAAGTAGCTGCCACTTTGGTGAGATGGATGTGATGCGGTGAGAAGGAGAGGTAGGCTGAGGTATTTGTAGAACAAAAAAATGAAATGAGAATTAGAGAAAGGAGAAGAGAAGCAGGCAATTAGAAATGCCAGGGAAAGAAATGAGTAAAATGAACGTATGAAAATGAACAGGCACCAAAAGAGGAAGCTTCATTATAATGTATAAATTTGAATACGGTGGAAATAACAAAGCCAACATTAAATTTTCTAGGAAATTTAAACAGCTAATGTCTGTTGGGTTTGTGCAGTTGAAATTAAGAAGGCACAAAGAAACCAAAAGTCTCACAAAACGTACCGATACGGTTCAACGTTTTCGGTTTTCGCCGTCCACCGAACGTCGAAACACACATACGAATATACCGCAGAGATCAGTATGACGAGACGATCAAAACGGTATACAGATATCAGTGGTACGATTGAATTACAAAAATTTGAATTTTCTAATAGCGGAAAATGCAAGAAAAACACTGAAAAATAAGATCGACGGAGCCAAAGATGTTCGAATTTGGAAAAATGACAAACTGACATCTTGCTCAGAAGATGATTTAGAATTTTTCTATGTAAAAATATTTAGGTTTCGGAAACATTTTATTTTCATCGCTTTTTAACTGATTAAATTGAAGTAAATTTACGCGCGAAATAAACTTTCATATTTTCGGACGAAAATTTACCAGTTGCTATGTTTAACTAGACGTATTCCAAATATAATTTTTTTATTTCAAAATTTTATCGTTTAAAATTTCACAAAATTTCAACTAATTATGTTATTAAAACAGTTGAAATTTTACCGGTCGTTACACTCTCCCCCACTCAAAACTTTTCGTCCCCGAAAAGGAACGAGGTAGGAGAATAGAAACAACCAGAAAGAAAAACAGATTTGAAATACAAAATAACAATTAATTTAAACCATATAAATTCAAATTTAAATTAATTGATATTCAATAATTGATTAAATCCAATTGATTTCACTAAAATCAATCTCAACTATTTCTAAATTCACTATTTTATTATCCAATTATCTTAAATTTTCAATTTCTAAAACCATAAATTTTGAATAGTCTTTTATTGTAATCATATTTTTCAGCAATTTAAACTCTTCTTTATTCCAAATTATTGTTAAATTTTTTCTACTTAATATATTTTATCACATATATTAAACCATATAAATTAATTTAAACCATATAAATTTCAATTTAAATTAATTTATATTCAATAATTGGTTTAAATTTAGGGTATTTCCATAAGTTGATCTAATTTCAATTTATTAATTCTTTCAAAAGAAATTTATTAATTCTTTCAAAACAAATTTATTTCATTATTAACTGTGTTTTACTTATTATCCTATCTAACTCTATTGACATCTTTATAATCAAAATTTAGTGTATAACATTTATTATAAACACTCAAAATTTATTTATAAAATTATTTTATATTTTATATTATCCAATTACATTTTAACTTATGAATAGTTTAGGTAAGTTATATTGAAATGCAATTTAGTACTATACAAATAGAATTTTCAAATTCAATTATCTCAAGTTTAAATACTTATTCAAAATTTAGCTTTATTTATAATTGAAAACATCCTTTAACATGATTTTTAAGAATTAAATTTCCGTTTAATTCCAAACCCTTTAGAAATAATTATGTATATATTATATATATTAAATCGAATTAAATTTAAAATAATATACCCATATTTACATATAAATCAAGTCATACTTAAGAATTTCAAATTAAAATATTTTTCCAAACAAAACCGTAGCAAAGCTACAGAATGGTTTCTCCACTTCGAAACTCGAAAATGAATGTCGATGATGCGGCCGCCATCATCGAAATTATTTTCCAGCGACAAAATGGGAGAGCACTGATTTCAACATTTTAAAAATTCTTTGAAAACGATTTCTATTCGAAAATACATTCAATAATATATATACTTTAAAATTTTAAAACCAAAGTTCGAAATCACCGGAAACTAAATTCTCAAGTTTTTGAATTAAATTCATCTCAAATTCCAAATCAATTTATAAATCGTATTTATAAATTTATTTAGAACAATAAATGATAATCAAATATTATCATTTCAAACAAACAATTTAATTTACCTATTAAATTCCAGAAAATTTTTACTTATATTTTCACAATATAATCAAACAAATTTATTTCATTTTCCAAGTTTGAAAATAATATTGTGTCAGTTTGCTCTGTTCAAGTGTTTTGGAAATCTTATCGATAGCGTTGATCAGACGAATCGATCGGAAACCCAAATCAACATCAACAACTCAAACAACACAGCATATATTAAAACATTTATATATATTAGTTTACAAATACATTTCTTTGCTCGTTGATACAGAAATGAATTTTCAAAATAAGGATAGGGATTCAAATTTTTTTTTTGACTCAAATCAAAGAGAATTCTGATTCGAAGATAGGTTCGAAACAAAGATAAGATGATTAAATAACAAAATAGGAAGATAGATAAGTTTATATAAATCGCGGGCAATCTTTACCGGGTTGACCGTGACTTCGAGAATAAGATCGATGCAGAATTCCGAGGCAAATCTACATTCGATCTCAAGAAATAGAATTCAGGTATAGCAGGAGATAGATAGCATCGTAAATCGAGGATACAGAAATCTCCGGTAAATCGATGCTTATTGTAAAGGAGTTTCACCCCTTTACGAATCATTCGAAGATTGGCCAGACCGCCGATCTATTATAGATAACATTCAGAATGGAGTTATGGGGTGCTCCAGGATTGAAAGAAGACGAATAGTGAAGGACACGAATGAATTTCGGAACCGAGGGGAACGTTCCAAAATTCAAAGGAATTGAGTCAAAGGAAGAGATTGAAACTCGAATGAGAGTGATTCTGTAAATACATTTACCCTATATGTTGAGTTTTGCCTAGAGCTACCAAAGCTCTGATACCAACTGTAACGACCCGATATTTTGGACCATTCGCATCCATTATAAGTGTATAGGTAGACACTCATACCGGAGTTGAATTGTTCAAAATACCGCGTTGTTAATTTAAATTTGGCAAAACTGAACATATACAGTAAATAAATAATCACAGATCACAGACACAGAGTAATAAATGCAGCGGAAATAAAAGAGATAGTAGTTCATGAAGCTACAATATGAATATATAAAATACATCAGAGTTAAAACAGATACAACGGAAGAGTAATATGATACATCGGATACAAATCAGAATACATCACTGGAATCATCGAATACTGAAAGCAGAAAAGATGGCTGAATCTTCAAGCAAAGCTCCAACTTCAATGGTGAGTCTCGAATACTGGTACACTCAGTCTGACCCGAGCGTAAAGCAAAACACAAAACACTCGAGTCAGGATTAACATTCTTATATTAATAAATCCAACTCAAGTGAAATAGCAATTGAAATACAAGTAACTCAAAGGATGTTTGGAATAACCATCCTTTAAGGATCCGTTAAACTATCTACTATGTAGTAGTGTACGATAAGTAGATAATGTCTATCAGTAATAATAAGATATCAAAATAGCGTTAAGTCATGGCCCATTCCACCCTTAACACATTTTTATTCCCAAAAGCATATACAAGACCGTAGTTTCCCCAAAACCGGAAGTCACCAGAGGGCAATCCATATACTAAAGGTACAAATCAAAATCGTAGTGGTCGCGCATAAATGGAATACAAGTATGACAAGGCACATGAGGCAATACCCAAGGTAGTGATACTACCGTTCGCCTGATCCAGACTGGTGAGAACGCAACGCCGCAGCGCCCGCAACACCGTGAAACAACACTCCCAAAATCAAGGGTGCACCAATCGACAACATATAATGAGTAGTTCGAAGAAGTGTGTCCACTTGAGGTAGCTAATCCTCCATTGGCCCGGCACAGCTCCTGTTTTAGTCATTTCCAATTTGACACAAGTGTCAAGGCTATCCATTATCGTTCTCTTTCTTCAGTCAACACGTACATCATTCCAACCACTTCATTCTGGATCATCACTCCGCGTATAGTTATTAAAGTGGTTTTCGGTTTAGATAGAGAGTATATCCATAACCGAATTCCGGTCTCTTTAATAACTTCCGTAATTATTTCACCGATTGGTCGTTTAATATATTTCAAAACCAAATCAATTACAATTTCAATTAGAATTCGTAAATCAACATTTCATTTGTCTTTCAAAACCAATTTCCAATAATTTACGTTTCAAACTTCCAAATTATCATTTCACCATCTTATAATTCAATTTCAATTTCTATTTAAAACAATCCAAATATTGATTCAAGTTCGAATACAAGTTTCATTTCGAAAACATTTAAATTAAATCTTATTTAACATTCAAATCAATTTAAAATCATTTATCGATTTCATTCAATATTCGTTAAGTTACTATGCCATTCAAAACAATTTCCATTAAATTTCCAATTCATTAAATCCATTATTTAAATTCAACTTCATTTTATCAAAACTTACAAATTTAATTAAATTAAATTCATCAAATCAAATTCTTTACATTTCAAGTCTTACATTAATTCCAAAATATCACATTTCATTTCTTGTTAAAGAAAATTCAATTTCAATTATTTATTTACTTACTTAAATAATTTTCCAAAAACTTAATTAATAAAGAAAACTCAATTTCAATTATTTACGAAGTAAATTCACTTATTCAAAAGTTCAAATTTTACTTATTAAAGAGTTCAATTCAATTTAATCATTAAATAATCGAATCTTATTTAATTATTAAATAATTCAAAACTTAATTATTAAATAATTTTCAAAGTTTAATAATTTCAAACTTAATTATAATTTCAAACTTAATTATTAAATCATTTCAAAGTTTAATAATTTCAAACTTAATTATAATTTCAAACTTAATTATTAAATCATTTCAAAGTTTAATAATTTCAAACTTAATTATAATTTTAAACTTAATTCAATCATTTCTCAAATTAAACCACATTCTTTCATCAATTACATTGTTAATATTTTATTTCATATTATTAAATATTAACATTTTCCTTTCATTAAAATTCAAATTTCAGCTTCATTTCAAAACCATATTACTTATTCAAATAAAATCTTCGTTTATTTTTAAATCAAATTATTGACCAATCGGGTTTTATTAAATTCTCTATCCTAAGTCAAAGTTCAATTTGGGTATTTATCATTTCAACCCGACTCCAATTCAATTCAAAATCAAAGCATATCCAAGGGAACTTGCAGTGTGATAACTGGGATGGTGTCAAAGTAAATAAACAAGCAATAACAACAATCAATATCAATCCAATAATCAATTCAAATAATCCCGAAATAACCGTATTAATTCGCATTGTTATTTGTACGAATTAATATAATTATTTCTAGAATCTACACTATCATTTCATGTAGATTAAAGATTTTTACATTACGGTTTTCACTTGTCATCTATTACAATTTCATCCATCATCCATTTAACAACATACATTCAGTGGTTCAAAGTGTAATTAAACAAATCCTACGTGTCAATAAATTTAACAGTTAAAGGGGTCATATTATACAAATGTCAGTTAATCAAATTTAACATTTAATTATCCTAAATCAAGTTCAATTTCATACTATTTATCATTTTAACATTAACAATTTAACGTCCAATATAAACATCAACAATCAATCAATTATCAGCCAAACTGTATTATCATCGCATAAATAATTAACAGATAATAGTGTCAGATGTCACAGGTGAACTGATACAGGTAATAGCATATATAACAGTGTAATTAACTAACAGCAGTATATTTCAATTGTCGTTTCAATTGAAATCAAATTTAATAAATAAAAGAACGTTAATCGTGAGTGAGTGCTCACCTTTCGTGTCTAGAGAGATTTGACGATGAAATGAGCTATGGATCCAGGCATGAAATTTCAAAGCGAAGCGAGATTGGCACGAATATGACGAACAAACTGATAAATAGAGATCGATGACAAATAGATCAGAAACTGTCCGATGTAGACGGAAACAAATTATATATATTATTCTAATATATTATTTTCCTAACCAATATAAATTTTGAAACTTATTAAAATTTATATACCTACGTTTTCCCATCATAGTTTTTAAACTAAAACATATACATAAATCAATGTATATACATTACATATTGCGAAATAAATATTACATTAACAGCCTTTATGCAAACTTATCTGGGACCATATTATGTACTGCTGTCATACGAATATATAACATGTTCAAATACATAACTATAGAGGAGAAAAAAGACAAAACAAAACAAAAATACAAGTTCTAACTATACTGATAGTACTAAAGAAAATGCACTGCGAACAGAACTGCTGGCCGATCTTGTAACCAATTTATATTTTATGTAAAAAAAGTGTAGACGTTTTTTTTTTCTTTTTTCTTTTTTTTTACCTAGACATGCCCATATACAATCCATTCTTCTCCAGTAACCGATCAACCTCTCATATATGTATAAACATACTTATGCAACCTAAATGCTCATGAATATTATATGCAGACCCCAACCTTTAAATAAAGTACATGTGTGCACATTGTATAACTCGTCCAAACTAACATATTAGCGTGTAAGTTATAACATGAAATATATATACATCTTATCACTCATTATTATAACCAGGCTGTCATGTATATAAACTATTATAATAATATAAAAAATTAATACAACGTAAACTCACGCACTGTAATATATATATTATTAACATATCAAAACTAATGTACTGATCTTGAATATCATATTATATACCCAGCATACCACTTTACAACAACCAAGGCTACTTTTTTTTTTTTACTCCAACAACAGTTAAGACCGTATCATTAGAATTTTGTTAGCTGTGAATTGGAACTAAGGAGCTGGCATCACACAGTCATTGCCATTAAAATAAACACGTATAGGAATTGCCCAATCCCTACCAATTTCATATTTGTACGCTCTCTTCTTGAATACCAGTTCAGAATATTGCACATTTCCTTTATGCCCCGCTTCCATTATTACATCATTGTAGTGCTTGACTCCCCATAACATTACCGTGTCATTCTATTATAGTCCACCTCCAACTCCTTGTAGTTAAGGCCATAAACTTTAATGAGTTTATCGAAATTCCGGTATTGAACCACCAAGTTCCTATCTGTGTAGTTCATCCCATAGTTAAAGTTGGTTATTGTGATCCTAACTCTCCAATACTTCTTATAATCAACCCTATAATCCCATGACACTTTTACAGGACACATAAGTGATGTACACTGAACTAATGGTCCTTTCCCATCAGTTTTGACGCAGCTAGTTTATGGCCAAGGCTAGTATATTTATACATTTAAACAACTTATATACATAACGCTTTAACAAAACAAAACATATTAACCTTATAAAAATATATCTCTGACCAAATATATGAACTTCCTTACAAACTCCAACTATTGTTATAAAACTATCTGTATATATTACAAATATAAAACAGAACATACTAACTATATTTTATAACCATATAACTTTAAAAAAAACAAATAGAGTGGAGAATACATAACACAGCTACTAGATATATTGTTAACAAAATACACCACAAAAAGAGAAAAGCTTGCCTGAGAAATAAGAGAGTGCTGATCACTCGGAAATGGTGCAAGGCGGTGGGGTAAGTGGCATAGCGAAGTTGTAGTGCTTGCTCACGGTTGTGCAGGGCGGAGAGAGGGTGGATCTGGCAGTTGCGTTTGTTTGAGGTGGAGGTGGTTCACGTCGAGCGACGTACGGAGGTGGAGTGCTCGACAATCGGAAGGCGGGCGGTGATAAATAGCATGGAGGCCGTGATGGGTGAACCAGCGCAGGCGAACGAATTTGAATGCTTTTTTTTTTCAACATGGGACAGAGGAGAAGAAATAAGAAAAGGAAGATCAATAAATGAACGAGAGTGAATGGGTATTAGAGCAATTTGAACAGTTTCTTTTGTAAATTGAAATGATGAAGTAACAGCTGACCATTGAATGAGCAAAAGTTATTAAAGCAATTTATGGTTGCTTGGCAGTCACGGTTCAAATTTTGAAACCAAGGAAAATCAAAAGGTCGCGATTTGTGGTACCGATACGGTAAGCGTTACGTAAAGTGCCACGTACAACGGAACTACGAATTTGACAATCGAATATACCGTAGAGATCAGCACGACGAGACGATCGAAACGGTATATAGAAATCAGTGGTACGATTGAATTTAAAAAAAATTCGAATTTTTCCTACTATGGAAAATGCAAGAAAAACACTGAAAAATAAGATCGACGGAGCCAAAGATGTCCGAATTTGGAAAAACGACAAACTGACATCTTGCTCAAAAGATGGTTTAGAATTTTTTTATGTAAAAATATTTAGGTTTCGAAAACATTTTATTTTCATCGCTTTTTAACTGATTGAATTGAAGTGAATTTACGCGCGAAATAAACTTTCATATTTTCAGACGAAAATTTACCAGTTGCTATGTTTAACTAGACGTATTCCAAATATTAAATTTTTATTTCAAAATTTTATCGTTTAAAATTTCACAAAATTTCAACTAATTACGTTATTCAAACAGTTGAAATTTACGGGTCGTTACACTCTCCCCCACTCAAAACTTTTCGTCCCCGAAAAGGAACGAGGTAGGAGAATAGAAACAACCAGAAAAGAAAAACAGATTTGAAATACAAAATAACAATTAATTTAAACCATATAAATTCAAATTTAAATTAATTGATATTCAATAATTGATTTAATCCATTTGATTTCACTAAAATCAATCTCAACTATTTCTAAATTCATTATCTTATTATCCAATTTCTTCAATTTACAATTTCTAAAACTATAAATTTGAATAGTCTTTTATTATAATCATATTTTCTTCAACAATTTTAAATTCTTCTTTATTCCAAATTACCGTTAAATTTATTCTACTTAATATATCTACTCACATATATTTAAACCATATAAATTAATTTAAACCATATAAGTTTCGATTTAAATAAATTTACATCTATTAATTTCTTTTAAATTCAAGGTATTTTCATAAGTAGATCAAATTTCAATTTTATTAATTCTTTCAAAACAAATTTATTAATTCTTCCAAACAAATTTATTTCATTGTTAACTGAGTTTTACTTATTACCCTATCTAACTCTAATAACATCCTTATAATCAAAATTTAGTGTATAACATTTATTATAAACACTCAAATTATATTTATAAATTCAATTTATATTATATATTATCCAATTACATATTCAACTTCAGAATGATTTAGGTAAGTTGTATTAGAATGCAGTTGAACAATATACAAATAAAATTTTCCAAATTCAATTATTCAAGTTTAAATATTTATTCCAAATTTTGGTTTTATTTATAATTAAAATCATCCTTTAACAAAATTTAAGATTTAGATTCCCGATTAACTTTAAACAATTTAGAGATATATATAATATATTATATCAAATCAAATTAAATTTTAAAATAAGATACTTATATATATATAAATCAAATTATACTGAAGAAATTCAAATCAAAATATTTTTCAAAACAAACCGTAGTAAAGCTACATAATAGTATCTCCACTTCGAAACTCGAAAATGAACGTCGATGATGCGGCCGCCATCACCGAAATTATTTTCCAGCGACAAAGAGAAGAGCACTGATTTCAACATTTTAAAATTCTTTGAAAACGATTTCTATTCAAAAATACTATCAATAATATATACTTTAAATTTTAAAACCAAAGTTTGAAATCACCGGAAACTAATAAATTCTCAAATTTCTGAATTAGATTCATTTCAAATTTCAATCAATTTATAACCAAATTTATGAATTCATTTATTTATTATATGCAATAGTCAATGGTTTACAAAACAATAAATGAAAGTCAAATATTATTATTTCTGACAACAAATTCATTAATAATTTAATTTCAGAAACTTATATTTATATATAATATAATCATTCAAAACTATTTTGTTTATCAAATTTGAAAACAACATTTCAATATAAATTTAGAAATACATTTCTTTGCTCGACGATACAGGAATGGATTTTCAAAATAAGGACAGGGATTCAAATTTGATGGACTTAAATCAAAGAGAAATTTGATTTTATAATAGGCATTGAAACAAAGACGAGATAATTAAATAACAAAATAAGGCGATGGATAAATTTATATAAGTCGCGGGCAACCTTAACCGGTCAACCGTGACTTCAAGAATAAGATCATTGTAGAATTCCGAGGTAAATCGACATTCGATCTCAAGAAATAGAATTCAGGTATAGCAGGAGATAGTTAGCATCGTAAACTGAGGATACAGAAATCTTCGGTAAATCGATGTCTATTGTAAAGGAGTTTTACCCCTTTCAAATCATTCGAAGTTTGGCGAGACTGCCAATTCACTATAAAGATCATTCGAAGTGGAGTTATGGGATGCTCCATAATTGAAAGAAGGCGAATAGTGAGGGACACGAATGAAATTTGGAATCGTAGGGAACGTTCCAAAATTCAAAGAAATCGAGTCATAAGGAAGAGATTGAAACTCGAATGAGAGTGATTCTGTAAATACATTTACCCTATATGTTAAGTTTTGCCTAGAGCTACCAAAGCTCTGATACCAACTGTAACGACCCGCCATTTTGGACCATTTGCATCCATTATAAGTGTATAGGTAGACACTCATGCCGGAGTTGAATTGCTCAAAATACCGCGTTGTTAATTTAAATTTGGCAAAACTGAACATATACAGTAAATAAATAATCACAGATCACAGACACAGAGTAATAAATGCAGCGGAAATAAAAGAGATAGTAGTTCATGAAGCTACTATATGAATATATAAAATACATCAGAGTCTACAACAGAAGAGTAATACGATACATCAGATACAAATCAGAGTACATCACTGGAATCATCGAATATCTGAAAGCTGGATAGATAGCTGGATCTCCAAGCGAAGCTCCAACTCCAACGGTGAGTCTCGAATACTGGTACACTCAGTCTGACCCGAGCGTAAAGCAAAATACAAAACACTCGAGTCAGGATTAACATTCTTATATTAATAAATCCAACTCAAGTGAAATAGCAATTGAAATACAAGTAACTCAAAGGATGTTTGGAATAACCATCCTTTAAGGATCCGTTAAACTATCTACTAGGTAGTAATATACGCTAAGTAGATAATGTCTATCAGTAATATAAAAGATATCAAAATAGCGTTAAGTCATGGCCCATTCCACCCTTAACACATTTTTATTCCCAAAAGCATATACAAGACCGTAGTTTCCCCAAAACCGGAAGTCACCAGAGGGCAATCCATATACTAAAGGTACAAATCAAAATCGTAGTGGTCGCGCATAAATGGAATACAAGTATGACAAGGCACATGAGGCAATACCCAAGGTAGTGATACTACCGTTCGCCTGATCCAGACTGGTGAGAACGCAACGCCGCAGCACCCGCAACACCGTGAAACAACACTCCCAAAATCAAGGGTGCACCAATCGACAACATATAATGAGTAGTTCGAAGAAGTGTGTCCACTTGAGGTAGCTAATCCTCCATTGGCCCGGCACAGCTCCTGTTTTAGTCGTTTCCAATTTGACACAAGTGTCAAGGCTATCCATTATCGTTCTCTTTCTTCAGTCAACACGTACATCATTCCAACCACTTCATTCTGGATCATCACTCCGCGTATAGTTATTAAAGTGGTTTTCGGTTTAGATAGAGAGTATATCCATAACCGAATTCCGGTCTCTTTAATAACTTCCGTAATTATTTCACCGATTGGTCGTTTAATATATTTCAAAACCAAATCAATTACAATTTCAATTAGAATTCGTAAATCAACATTTCATTTGTCTTTCAAAACCAATTTCCAATAATTTACGTTTCAAACTTCCAAATTATCATTTCACCATCTTATAATTCAATTTCAATTTCTATTTAAAACAATCCAAATATTGATTCAAGTTCGAATACAAGTTTCATTTCGAAAACATTTAAATTAAATCTTATTTAACATTCAAATCAATTTAAAATCATTTATCGATTTCATTCAATATTCGTTAAGTTACTATGCCATTCAAAACAATTTCCATTAAATTTCCAATTCATTAAATCCATTATTTAAATTCAACTTCATTTTATCAAAACTTACAAATTTAATTAAATTAAATTCATCAAATCAAATTCTTTACATTTCAAGTCTTACATTAATTCCAAAATATCACATTTCATTTCTTGTTAAAGAAAATTCAATTTCAATTATTTATTTACTTACTTAAATAATTTTCCAAAAAATTAATTAATAAAGAAAACTCAATTTCAATTATTTACGAAGTAAATTCACTTATTCAAAAGTTCAAATTTTACTTATTAAAGAGTTCAATTCAATTTAATCATTAAATAATCGAATCTTATTTAATTATTAAATAATTCAAAACTTAATTATTAAATAATTTTCAAAGTTTAATAATTTCAAACTTAATTATAATTTCAAACTTAATTATTAAATCATTTCAAAGTTTAATAATTTCAAACTTAATTATAATTTCAAACTTAATTATTAAATCATTTCAAAGTTTAATAATTTCAAACTTAATTATAATTTTAAACTTAATTCAATCATTTCTCAAATTAAACCACATTCTTTCATCAATTACATTGTTAATATTTTATTTCATATTATTAAATATTAACATTTTCCTTTCATTAAAATTCAAATTTCAGCTTCATTTCAAAACCATATTACTTATTCAAATAAAATCTTCGTTTATTTTTAAATCAAATTATTGACCAATCGGGTTTTATTAAATTCTCTATCCTAAGTCAAAGTTCAATTTGGGTATTTATCATTTCAACCCGACTCCAATTCAATTCAAAATCAAAGCATATCCAAGGGAACTTGCAGTGTGATAACTGGGATGGTGTCAAAGTAAATAAACAAGCAATAACAACAATCAATATCAATCCAATAATCAATTCAAATAATCCCGAAATAACCGTATTAATTCGCATTGTTATTTGTACGAATTAATATAATTATTTCTAGAATCTACACTATCATTTCATGTAGATTAAAGATTTTTACATTACGGTTTTCACTTGTCATCTATTACAATTTCATCCATCATCCATTTAACAACATACATTCAGTGGTTCAAAGTGTAATTAAACAAATCCTACGTGTCAATAAATTTAACAGTTAAAGGGGTCATATTATACAAATGTCAGTTAATCAAATTTAACATTTAATTATCCTAAATCAAGTTCAATTTCATACTATTTATCATTTTAACATTAACAATTTAACGTCCAATATAAACATCAACAATCAATCAATTATCAGCCAAACTATATTATCATCGCATAAATAATTAACAGATAATAGTGTCAGATGTCACAGGTGAACTGATACAGGTAATAGCATATATAACAGTGTAATTAACTAACAGCAGTATATTTCAATTGTCGTTTCAATTGAAATCAAATTTAATAAATAAAAGATCGTTAATCGTGAGTGAGTGCTCACCTTTCGTGTCTAGAGAGATTTGACGATGAAATGAGCTATGGATCCAGGCATGAAATTTCAAAGCGAAGCGAGATTGGCACGAATATGACGAACAAACTGATAAATAGAGATCGATGACAAATAGATCAGAAACTGTCCGATGTAGACGGAAACAAATTATATATATTATTCTAATATATTATTTTCCTAACCAATATAAATTTTGAAACTTATTAAAATTTATATACCTACGTTTTCCCATCATAGTTTTTAAACTAAAACATATACATAAATCAATGTATATACATTACATATTGCGAAATAAATATTACATTAACAGCCTTTATGCAAACTTATCTGGGACCATATTATGTACTGCTGTCATACGAATATATAACATGTTCAAATACATAACTATAGAGGAGAAAAAAGACAAAACAAAACAAAAATACAAGTTCTAACTATACTGGTAGTACTAAAGAAAATGCACTGCGAACAGAACTGCTGGCCGATCTTGTAACCAATTTATATTTTATGTAAAAAAAGTGTAGACGTTTTTTTTTCTTTTTTCTTTTTTTTACCTATACATGCCCATATACAATCCATTCTTCTCCAGTAACCGATCAACCTCTCATATATGTATAAACATACTTATGCAACCTAAATGCTCATGAATATTATATGCAGACCCCAACCTTTAAATAAAGTACATGTGTGCACATTGTATAACTCGTCCAAACTAACATATTAGCGTGTAAGTTATAACATGAAATATATATACATCTTATCACTCATTATTATAACCAGGCTGTCATGTATATAAACTATTATAATAATATAAAATATTAATACAACGTAAACTCACGCACTGTAATATATATATTATTAACATATCAAAACTAATGTACTGATCTTGAATATCATATTATATACCCAGCATACCACTTTACAGCAACCAAGGCTACTTTTTTTTTTTACTCCAACAACAGTTAAGACCGTATCATTAGAATTTTGTTAGCTGTGAATTGGAACTAAGGAGCTGGCATCACACAGTCATTGCCATTAAAATAAACACGTATAGGAATTGCCCAATCCCTACCAATTTCATATTTGTACGCTCTCTTCTTGAATACCAGTTCAGAATATTGCACATTTCCTTTATGCCCCGCTTCCATTATTACATCATTGTAGTGCTTGACTCCCCATAACATTACCGTGTCATTCTATTATAGTCCACCTCCAACTCCTTGTAGTTAAGGCCATAAACTTTAATGAGTTTATCGAAATTCCGGTATTGAACCACCAAGTTCCTATCTGTGTAGTTCATCCCATAGTTAAAGTTGGTTATTGTGATCCTAACTCTCCAATACTTCTTATAATCAACCCTATAATCCCATGACACTTTTACAGGACACATAAGTGATGTACACTGAACTAATGGTCCTTTCCCATCAGTTTTGACGCAGCTAGTTTATGGCCAAGGCTAGTATATTTATACATTTAAACAACTTATATACATAACGCTTTAACAAAACAAAACATATTAACCTTATAAAAATATATCTCTGACCAAATATATGAACTTCCTTACAAACTCCAACTATTGTTATAAAACTATCTGTATATATTACAAATATAAAACAGAACATACTAACTATATTTTATAACCATATAACTTAAAAAAAAACAAATAGAGTGGAGAATACATAACACAGCTACTAGATATATTGTTAACAAAATACACCACAAAAAGAGAAAAGCTTGCCTGAGAAATAAGAGAGTGCTGATCACTCGGAAATGGTGCAAGGCGGTGGGGTAAGTGGCATAGCGAAGTTGTAGTGCTTGCTCACGGTTGTGCAGGGCGGAGAGAGGGTGGATCTGGCAGTTGCGTTTGTTTGAGGTGGAGGTGGTTCACGTCGAGCGACGTACGGAGGTGGAGTGCTCGACAATCGGAAGGCGGGCGGTGATAAATAGCATGGAGGCCGTGATGGGTGAACCAGCGCAGGCGAACGAATTTGA
The DNA here is from genome assembly GCA_030737815.1 of Allium fistulosum. NCBI lineage: Eukaryota > Viridiplantae > Streptophyta > Magnoliopsida > Asparagales > Amaryllidaceae > Allium > Allium fistulosum. The sequence continues at coordinate 104,760,852 of CM060905.1, forward strand.
ATGCTTTTTTTTCAACATGGGACAGAGGAGAAGAAATAAGAAAAGGAAGATCAATAAATGAACGAGAGTGAATGGGTATTAGAGCAATTTGAACAGTTTCTTTTGTAAATTGAAATGATGAAGTAACAGCTGACCATTGAATGAGCAAAAGTTATTAAAGCAATTTATGGTTGCTTGGCAGTCACGGTTCAAATTTTGAAACCAAGGAAAATCAAAAGGTCGCGATTTGTGGTACCGATACGGTAAGCGTTACGTAAAGTGCCACGTACAACGGAACTACGAATTTGACAATCGAATATACCGTAGAGATCAGCACGACGAGACGATCGAAACGGTATATAGAAATCAGTGGTACGATTGAATTTAAAAAAAAATTCGAATTTTTCCTACTACGGAAAATGCAAGAAAAACACTGAAAAATAAGATCGACGGAGCCAAAGATGTCCGAATTTGGAAAAACGACAAACTGACATCTTGCTCAAAAGATGGTTTAGAATTTTTTTATGTAAAAATATTTAGGTTTCGAAAACATTTTATTTTCATCGCTTTTTAACTGATTGAATTGAAGTGAATTTACGCGCGAAATAAACTTTCATATTTTCAGACGAAAATTTACCAGTTGCTATGTTTAACTAGACGTATTCCAAATATTAAATTTTTATTTCAAAATTTTATCGTTTAAAATTTCACAAAATTTCAACTAATTACGTTATTCAAACAGTTGAAATTTACGGGTCGTTACACATCACGTACATCATTCCAACCACTTCGTTCTGGATCAACACTCCGCGAATGTTAGTTATTAAAGTGGTTTTCGGTATCGACAAAGAGTATGTCCATATCCGATCCCGGTCTCTTTAATAAATTCCGTAATTATTTCACCGATTGGTCGTTTAAATATTTCAAAACCAAATCACTTACAATTTCAATTAGAATTTGTAAACCAACATTTCATTTGTCTTTCCAAGTCAATTTCCATAATTTACGTTTCAAAACTTCCACATTCATAATCTCAAATCTTATAATTCAATTTCAATTTTTATTTAAACAATTCAAATATCAATTTAAATTCGTATATAAGATTCATTTCGAAATCATTTAAATCAATTTAATTTAACATTCAAATCAGTTTAAATCCATTTATCGATTTCATTCAATATTTGTTAAGTAAATTTGCAAATCAAAACAAATTCTATTAAATTTCCAATTCATTAAATCCATTATTTAAATTCAACTTCATTATATCAAAACTTACCAATTGAATTAAATTAAATTCGTCAAATCAAATTCTTTAAATTACAAGTCTTACATTAATTTCAATAAATCACATTTTCATTTCTTGTTAAAGAAATTCAATTTCACTTATTTACTTACTTAAATAATTTTCAAAAACTTAATTAATAAAGAAACTCAATTTAAATTATTTACGAAGTAAATTCACTTATTCAAAAATTCAATTTAATTTAAATCATTAAATAATTCAATCTTATTTAATTATTAAATAATTCAAAACTTAATTATTAAATAATTTCAAAGTTTAATAATTTCAAACTTAATTATAATTTCCAACTTAATTATTAAATCATTTCAAAGTTTAATAATTTCAAACTAAATTATAATTTCAAACTTAATTATTAAATCATTTCTCAAATTAAACAACATACTCTCATCAATTACATTGTTAATATTTTGTTTCAGATTATTAAATATTAACATTTTCCTTTCATAAAAATTCCAATTTCAACTTCATTTCAAAACCATATTATTTATTCAAATAAAATCTTCGTTTATTTTTTTTTAAATCAAATTATTGACCAATCGGATTTTTATTTAATTTTCTATCCTAGGTCAAAGTTCAATTTGGGTATTTATCATTTCAACCCGATTCCAATTTAAATTCAAAAATCAAAGCATAGCAAAGGGAACTTGTAGTGTGATAACTGGGATGGTGTCAAAGTAAATAAACAAGCAATAACAACAATCAATATCAATCCAATAATCAATTCAAATAATCCCGAAATAACCGTATTAATTCGCATTGTTATTTGTACGAATTAATATAATTATTTCTAGAATCTACACTATCATTTCATGTAGATTAAAGATTATTACATTACGGTTCTTCACTTGTCATCTCTTTACAATTTCATACATCATCAATTTAACAACATACATTCAGTGGTTCAAGGTGTAATTTAGCAAATCATACGTGTCAATAGATTTAACAGTTAAAGGGGTCATATTATACAAATTGTCAGTTAATCAAATTTAACATTTAACTATCCTATATAAAGTTCAATTGCATACTATTTATCATTTTAACATTAACAATTTAACGTCCAATATAAACATCACAATCAATCAATTATCAACCAAACTGTATTATCATCGCATAAATAATTAACAGATAATGGTGTCAGATGTCACAGGTGAACTGATACAGGTAATAGCATATATAACAGTGTAATTAACTAACAGCAGCATACTTCAATTGTCGTTTCAATTGAAATCAAATTTAATAAATAAAAGAACGTTAATCGTGAGTGAGTGCTCACCTTTCGAGGCTAGAGGATATGCAATGAAATTGAGCTACGAAATCCAGGCACGAATTCCAAACAAAGCTAGATGACACGATTCGACGATCGAAGCTGATAATAGGAATAGACGAATTCAAATTAGTGTTGGATCGAGGAAGATAAATAGGATGCGTAAGCTTTATATACAACTATATACAGATAAAATGATATTCTAAATTCAAACATATTTTAAATTAAATATACATGTATTATATTTATTGTATAAATTAATTTAAGCACATGTTAACTAAGTATATATATTTCAAATCGCTGTTTTAACCAAAACCCATATATATTCTTCAGCAAACATGCATGCTAAATACAAGCTATATAATTCAGACTAATGTATACTTATACAACAGAATATTATAAATATACTGACCCACCACTGTTCAAGTATACAAGTTAGTGTAAAACCGTTCCAATATATACCCACCCTTAATATACTATATGCTGACCTATAGAGTACTTCATATACCTATTTTAAAACATACAAACCTCATTTGCAACCATATGCGCACCTATATAAAATATATATATAATGAAACACATAATTCATTCCAAATCTAGCTAGTATACAGTATAGACTATATCTCTTACAAAACAAACAAATTACGCAATATTTACATTAAAACATTCTATACATTATCTACATATATACATACCTTACGACTCATATTTTTTTATTTTCATTTTTTTAAACCTCCCAGATCAAGATAAAATATAATATACTTTAACTGAAATATAATAGATCAACAACGTTTAAAATCATGTACTAACTTCCCTTTAACTTTTTATTCCATGCGGTGGAAGCTCAATTGAATATGTACCATGTCAGATCCAAAAAAAATTCTAGACCTCCTCTCCTTTTGAATAAGTATATGGTCTACTTTCATAGTCTGACAAGGCATGCCAAAATAGTTTGTTTCATAATAATTGATGTGTATACTTACTGTTACTTGTAGTGCTTCAGCATAAATGCATTTATATAACGAGTACATGTGCTTTACCGTTCTCACATAAAACTGGTGATATCTCCTAAGGTTCATTATATTTTATTTAATGTGTTCATGTACAATTATAACTTGTAATAATTATTTGTTCATAGTTTGTTATGAATAAAGTTTTGTGCTAATTTTTCAGTTGACAACTTTTTAGTTTTGACTATTTGTTCTTGTTCCAGAAACTGCTTTCATAATTTCTTGTATTTTATATTCTATAATTTAAATATGCAAAAATATAAATGGGCCGATATAAAATATGTATGCCAACATGTACATATTCTACTATAAAATTTCACCAAAGATCTGGACATACATATGCGTGTGAATGCTATAATATAAAATGTAAGATAAAATCAACAGCCTAGTTAATATACATCCAAATGTGCAGACTCACAGATCCAAACTATATGTGTATAATATATTATATATTATAACCATAATTATATACTGTTATATACCTCATGAATACTGACAGGGCAGCTTGGCCAAAACTGGAAGCACGGTGAATGGGCGAGGAGACGTGAAGAAGTGGGAAGGTCTGTCGGAGACGCGGGAGGGCTGACGCGCGCGGGTGTGTGCTCACGTGGCTCGGGTGGTGATGATGACTTCGGCCAGTCATAGGCGGGATGGAGGGTGGAAGCAAGGCAGTGAATGGTAGAGGAAGAGAGCGGGCTGAGATGTGGACGTTGGATTTGGGTATGTCGGCGGTTGCCGAAACGGATGGGAGACCGATGAGGAGGGCTTGAACAGTGGCAGCGAAGTGAGCGAGGGAATCGGCAAGGAGACGAGGTCGTAGTGGAGGTCGGTGCTGCTAAGACGTGGCTGGACTTGGGTGCTTGCGGTGTTTGGAGGTGGCTGCTGTGGAGCGGAGGCGTCGGGTGGTGTGGCAAGCGCGTATGTGGGCAAGGGAAAGAGCTGCTATTGCTTGTTGAGGCCGAAGGTGAAAGAAAGTAACTGCCACTTTGGTGAGATGGATGAGATGTGGTGAGAAGGAGAGGTAGGCTGAGGTATTTGTAGAACAAAAAAATGAAATGAGAATTAGAGAAAGGAGAAGAGAAGCAGGCAATTAGAAATGCCAGGGAAAGAAATGAGTAAAATGAACGTATGAAAATGAACAGGCACCAAAAGAGGAAGCTTCATTATAATGTATAAATTTGAATACGGTGGAAATAACAAAGCCAACATTAAATTTTCTAGGAAATTTAAACAGCTAATGTCTATTGGGTTTGTGCAGTTGAAATTAAGAAGGCACAAAGAAACCAAAAGTATCACAAAACGTACCGATACGGTTCAACGTTTTCGGTTTTCGCCGTCCACCTAACGTCGAAACACACATACGAATATACCGCGGAGATCAGTACGACGAGACGATCAAAATGGTATACAGATATCAGTGGTATGATTGAATTACAAAAATTCGAATTTTCTAATAGCGGAAAATGCAAGAAAAACACTGAAAAATAAGATCGATGGAGCCAAAGATGTCCGAATTTGGAAAAACGACAAACTGACATCTTGCTCAGAAGATGGTTTAGAATTTTTCTATGAAAAAATATTTAGGTTTCGGAAACATTTTATTTTCATCGCTTTTTAACTGATTAAAGTGAAGTAAATTTACGCGCGAAATAAACTTTCATATTTTCGGACGAAAATTTACCAGTTGCTATGTTTAACTAGACGTATTCCAAATATAATTTTTTTATTTAAAAGTTTTATCGTTTAAAATTTCACAAAATTTCAACTAATTATGTTATTAAAACAGTTGAAATTTTACGGGTCGTTACATATTAAAACAACTCAAAAGATACAACTCAAAAGATACAGAATCCAAAAAGTTCTGTACCTAGTATACCTGTTTACAGTGATGATCTTCATCCTGAGGTGATTGAAAGGACTACTGAGGGTCATGATCCACAACTCATAATGTCGAATCAACCAGGTCATGAATCATCTAACTCACCCAGCTATCTCAGTCAAACTCCTAAACATTCAAGACATCAAACAGAGTCAGTTGATGAAAGAAAAGCTAAAAGCATATCAGTACAACCAGTAAATGACAACAATCAAACAAGTACAGATGTATCACCACATGATAGAACTGGTCATCCAATGATTACACGGTCAAAAAGTGGAATCTTTAAACCAAAATTATACATAGTTGCATCAAATTTAGAGGAACCAGAAAACTTTGAGCAAGCTGCAAAGGACAAAAACTGGAAGGCAGCAATGGATGAAGAATATAATGCCTTGATGAAGAATAATACATAGGAACTTGTACACCCACTAGATAATAAAAACATCATAGGGTGCAAGTGGTCATACAAATTAAAAAAGAATCCTGATGGAACAGTGTCAAGATACAAAGCAAGACTGGTAGCAAAAGGCTACACACAGCAATATGGGTTTGATTTTAATGAAACCTTTTCTCCTGTTGTCAAACCAACAACTATAAGAATTATTCTAAGTATTGCTCTATATAATCAGTGGAATATTAGACAATATGATGTCAATAATGCCTTTCTGAATGGAACATTACAGGAAGAAATATACATGAAGCAACCACAAGGGTACAGGGAAAATACAAGTCATGTGTGCAAACTAAAAAAGGCTATATATGGCCTTAAACAGGCTCTAAGAGTCTAGTTTGATAAATTGAAAGCCACACTGACTCATCTTGGCTATCAGTCTATAAAATCAGACAACTCCTTATTTATTAAAAATAGCAATTAGACTAGTGTCTACATTCTAGTATATGTTGATGATCTTGTCATAATAGGAAATGATGAGGATGAAATCAAAAATCTTGCTCAATATCTCGACAAAGAATTCTCCATCAAAGATCTGGGCTCACTAGGTCAAAAGGAAATCAAAGTCAGAGATTATCCTCAGTTAGAAAAAATATATTCTAGAGCTATTAGAAAAGACCAAGATGGACAATGCCAAGCCTCAGCCTACTCCAATGATAAGCCATCAATACTTATCTAAAAACAGGGGAGAATACATAACAAACACTAAACAATACAGAAGTGTTGTTGGTGCTTTACAATACTTAACTATTACAAGGCCAGACATATCTTTCAGTGTTAACAAAGTTTGTCAATTTATGCAGGAACCAAAAGATGACCACTGGAAAGCAGTAAAAAGATAAAGAATATTGAGATACATAAAGGGAACTGCAGATTATGGACTGCTAATGAAGAAAAGAAATAACCTAAATATAATTGGATATACTGATGCAGATTGGGGAACCAATCCAGATGATCGTAGATCAACTACAGGGTACTGCATATATATAGGACACAATCCAGTGTCGTGGTGTTCAAAGAAACAATTTGTAATCTCAAGATCCAGCACAGAGGCTGAATACAGAAGCATTGCAAGTGCAACGGCAGAGATCATGTTGATACAGTCTTTACTACATGAGCTAAACATCAAATCGGAAGTCAAACCAACATTATGGTGTGATAATCAAAGTACAGTATACATGTCAGCAAACCCGATACTACACTCAAGGACAAAACATATAGAGATAGATCTGTACTTCGTTAGAGAGCAAATACAAAAAGGAAACTTGCAAGTAAATCACTTACCATCAGCTTACCAAAGGGCCGACACACTTACCAAAGCCTTGTCAAAGCAAAGCTTCATCAAATTCAGAGAAGAATTAAAGGTGGTTGTGACTCTCACAAACTCAACTGAACCTGAAGAAGCTGCAGAGTCCAATCGACAAAAGTCAAGAGCTTTAACACAAACAACAGCATATCTATCGCCAGAACCGATCTCGAAAACAAACTGAGGTATCCCGATCAACGAAACCACTCAAATCTGCTTGAAGGAACATGCTATAATGATGAAATCACCCAGAATTATACAATTTCACTCTAGATCGAAGTAAAAATCATCGTTTCCTTGAGGCGGCGCAAGGAGAAGCAGCCACGAAATAACCCTAATATTGGTTTGAGGGGGCGAGTTAGAAAATGAAACTGCTGCTCTACTGAAGAATACAAAATGCCTTCGTATTGTATTGTATTAATGGGCCTGGCCCTTGTTTGTAAACAACCCAATGCCTTTGTATTGTCTATATAACAGAACTGTAAATGTACAGAATATCAATCTGATTAATACAAAATCACTTTCTCTGTTTCAATATCTCAATACTATCAAAATCTAATATATACCAACAAAACTGAGGTGGAAAATAGAAATATGTGTTGCTGACAAGCAGTATAGCCTTCAAGTACAAGCGGTATAGCCTTCAAGAAATATGTGTATTCTATGAATTGCACACTCTGCCCACCACTCCCTGGACATCATCTCTAACTGAAAAATGACACACTACATCAAGCCTGGAGCATGATATAAAACTCCTTGATGAATGTGTAGATAGCATATTACATGTTGATATGAAACTTGGATGAAATATTTTCATAGAGCCAAATCTAAATTGCTGTATTATTTTTAGATTTTGAGGCTTGGTTTGGGATAGCTTCTGCAACTTCCAAAATAATATCATAACAACAAAGACAGTAGACTATATAATATAAACATTACGTGATATAATTCATAAAATAGGGGTGTGTGTAATTTAGTTTATATATATTTATGTGTACACACACAAATATACATACACACACACACACTCTTTCACTTTTATGTTACAAAGATAAGAAAATTTTCTTTTATGTTCCTTTCACTTTTGTATCACTTGTTTCATTCTTACATTACATTCACTTTAACTATGTATTACTTACAAATTCACTATGATTAAGGTCATTACTAATCCTTGATTTGCAATAACTATTAATTTCTTTACCTTCTAAGTTAGAAGAGGTTTCATGGATGTTGTCATTAGTTTTTGATCCACTACTCAATGTTACTTCATTTTTAGTTTGTTGGTTATTTATCTTTTATTCTTACTTTATAACTATTATTTTCTAAGTATAGCAATCGCATGTACCATAGACTTGCGAGTTCAAATCCTTTTTCCCTAGATATCATGTTCCTCACCCCCCCCCATTCACCAACCTTCATATCATCAAATTAAGTGATTAACTTAATTAGCTAGTTAGAAATGAAGGATGAAGTTTGCATATGGCAGGGGACACATGAGATTGAGAACATAGGAATTGAGTTGTGTACTTGCATGCTTTGAAATACATATTGTGAACTATCATCCTCCCTCAACTATGCAAAGTCCTATGTTGTGTAGCTTATTTTTTATTTATTAATTACTTATAATATAATGTTATAAATAAAAAAATCTTAACTTGTGCCTCTTTCATCTTCATGCATCAACCTAAATGGAACCTTCCTTTCTACTATATGTACCATTTAAAAGAGCTTGTGTACATTTAACATATTTGAACCCAATCATGTGGATGTATGATTTCATGGTTAAATAAAGTAGGAAATAAAAAAATTATAGTTTACTAAACTAATGCAGAAAAATATTTAACCCCTTTACTTTGATTCAAATCAAAATGAGGCTAAAGCACTAACAAAATGATAGATAATAATAGTGGTTCTTCCTCTGATTGTCCCAATTACTGAAAAACGGACTATAGAGAAGTTTTTTGATCAAGTAGTCATTCAGTGTGTTTCTTAATACATGTTTATTTCCTTAACTTTCTTCATAAGAAAATTACAACAATTATTTTCTAACACAAAATCAACAAGAATTAACTAAAATCATTGATTATGTATCCAACTATATTAAATATACTATAATAAAGTTCATTCTTTTTCATATTGCAATAACTTAAAAATGTGCAAATATCAGTAAAGTGGAATGTATGCAAACTTCAATCGAAACTAAACTCCTACAACCATAAGCTCCCAAAAGATCAAAGGCATCATCACCATACCTATATTCTTGAATTTACTTCTAAAATAAATTAAAAATTAAACCCAAATATATAGATTGTGATAAATTGTTTTAAAGATAATTTAGTATTTTTACCTTATATTGAATTCTGCAATATGGAAACCCCATTGGGGCAACGACTAAGGAGTGGAGATGGATGGAGGAGGCATTGTAATTAGAGTGAAAGCACTAGAGTTGGAGCATAGCCACTGGAGTTGGAGCCTAGGCCATAGAATGTACCAAAGGGAGGGAAGGACAAGTGAAAGTTTTACCCTCCATCAATTTGTTTGCGGTCAAAGTAGAAGGTTATATGAGTTAGGGTTTCTTTTGGATAATAGTCAGGAAGATGGAAAATAACTTTATGACCCGCTAAAATAATAAAAGCCCCCGCCAAACAAAATTTTGACCATTTATTGCATTTTGGTTCTAGTTTTATTTACTTAATAAAACTAATACTGGCAGTTTGAGTTGAAATGCTGTTATTTAATGCAACTAAAACAACATTTTATTAATAGTGATATATATGTGGGCATGCGTGTGCGCACATAAATTTTTTTTGTATGAAAGTTTCTGATAGCTCACGGTCTAATGATACAAAAAAAATTATATTTTTGTTATTAAGATGTTATTATTATATAATTTCATCAATTAAACCTAATAATAAAATGTTAATTTATATGATATATGTATTTAAAAATTCTTTAAAATATTTATAAACACCTAAAACCTTTCGGTAGTAAAAATAAAAAAATTATTTTTTATATATAAACATTTTAAATTGGGGCATTTCACCAAAAGGACAAACTTTGCAGTCCAATTAGTTTCTAGGACGCACATTCAAAGAAATTACTTTCAAGGCCAAAGTCAGCAGAATAATTACTTTCAAGGACAAAGTCAGCAGTCCAATTACTTTCAAGGACATAATTTCATAGGTTTTTAGGCCCTAGAAACTAATTATTTTATGTTTTGTCCTTGAAAGTAATTATTTCAGTTGTGTGTCCTAGAAACTAATTCCACTTGCTAAAGAGGCCCTTGTGGCTAATTTCCACTTTTAAATTATTATTTGATTTAAAATTAGTTAGACAACAAAATATTTTTATAATACATTTATATATAATATAATTCTCTGGAAACTTTTATATAACATATAATACCATTTTGATTCCAGAAATATATTTAAATAATTTTTTATTATTTAATCCATATGGATTTTAATTTTAATTGTATATTTTATCTAAAATTATTTAAACCAAAAATAAAATTAAAAAAATCCTAGCTGTGAGCAGTAGCAAATATGTATTTAAAATATATAAATAAAATAATATATATTATTTAATTAACTAGCTATATGTATATGTATATATCTATACACACACACACACACAGATATATATATACACACACATATATATATATATATATTGAAAACGATTATATATATTATAATTCAATATATATTTAAAAAATCATTTTTGTTTACATATTACATATTATATGATAAAGGTTTTTAAAGTATTCTACAAATTAATATTTAAAATAATTTTGAAATTAATTATATTACATATATATACATACACATATACATATATCTCATAAATGATTTATACAAATAATTTATAACCAATATATTTTATAATAAACACATTATTAACTTTATACTTATATATATACACACACAATAATTTAATGCACATTTATGTATATTCATAAATGATAAAGGTTTGTCTTTTGTACTGTTAATATACGGGAATGATATGTACGCTTTTTCCTTGTAAGGTACCCATTTAGGTTAGGGGGTTGCAAGGTTTTAACGAGGCATATTATAGTAGTATATGGTTTTATTAATAAAGTACCTTTCTTCCAAAAAAAACATGTCCATTTTAGTGTAAATCTCAGCACCTATACACGGGCATATCAAACCATATACACTTTATCATGTTGCATGTGCACATACACACACGTATGTGTATGTGATATACATATATGATATGTAATATAAATTAAAAAACATTTATAATTAAATTTAAAATAAAATATTGATTTTATTTAAAATAAAATATTGATTTTATTTAAAAGAAAATTTAGAAAAGTTCTAAATAAATTAGACTGCGTTATTAAAGATCCAATAATGGAAATTTTGTTGAAATATACCCAATTATTTCACTGCAGGCTGGCCCAGTCCAACAACGATATTAGAGCCAATAGCCTATGCGGTCTAAACTTGTCATGTTAGGGTTAACTAATTAAACTCACTGTCTAAATAGTACGGTGTCTAGAATGGTACTGTCAAGGGATTGTGTTTGGGTAATCAAGTACTCTACCCTACCTGGCTATCGCCCTGGCTCGAACAGATATGTGAACCCAAAGGTTGCCCCTAATAGAAAAGGCCCAATTTGAATTGGACCTTAGGCCAATTTTCAAAATTGTTTGGAAGATAAAAATATAGATTTTTAATTTAAAAGTTAAATTGTGTTTGCCTTCGTTTTTCTTGAGCTATGCTCTTTGTTGTACGTGTTCTGTTCCTATCAGTGCTGCAATATAATGGTCGGGGACCATCCAACCCCGTCGGCCTTGCCAAAAAAAAAAGTTAAATTTAAAATAATATATATATATATTATAAAAATTATAATATAATAAAAAATTTCAAAATGTTTGGAAATAAATATAAATTAATTTTATTGATAAGAGTAATAAAAGAGTTAGATTAATTAAATAATATACATATATGCATGTATAATATATAGTGATATATGTTATGTTGCCTTGAAATACTTAAGATAATATAATATTACATGTATGTATATGTAAAATAATTTTTCAAAATTAAGAAAATTTAATTCAAATAGTATAATTATATAAATAAATTAAAAGTAAATTAATATATTAAATATATATATATATATATATGATATATGTGTATCACTACAAAGTTATAGTATATATAAATATTCAATTTAATATGTTAAGATTGAATAATATATAATTAATTAAAGAGTTAATTAATTAAAAATTAATTAAATAACATTTATTTAATAAAATATTTTACATAAGATTATTATATAAGCTAATTAAAATATAAATGTTATATATTAATAAAACTTAAATAATATTAATGTATAAACTAAGGGTGGAACATTAGGAAACACTAAATAGACTTAAGAAATAAATACGTGCGTAAATGTACATATATCGTGATTTCCAATGTGTTCGACACTTGAATAATAAGGGCATTTCATAAGAAATACATTATTCCATAAGTCGATATCACTCAATATAATATATTGAAGATAATGAATCTTCAATATAATGTTGTCCTCTATAATATATATTAATAAATTACCTGCATGCTCCTTAGTTGTTGAGAAAATTCAAGCTAGGGATGTTATGTGTGGTATTATTAATATATTGAATAGGCAAGGTTAAATATTATTAAGCAAACTCAAGGAATATATATTATACTTAGGCCGCTGCAACATAATAGGTACAAGTGAATAATTTCATTTCGATTTATTGAGTAAACTCAAGGTCGAAGTGAAATTAGGACAAGGTACCACAGGTTAGGAGTTGTATATGATACAACCGATAAAGAGTTATCCATCGTATGTGGAGCTATGACTTGCTAAGCAAATTCAAAGTCAGAATTCTTAGACAAATGAGTCCTAACACCTACTAGTGAAGTCGAAAAACTTCTATGTTTTGGCTTAGGGTTTGGTGAAACATAAAAGACTAGTGGGAGCTTATTAGTAAAATGAAACATATAGTTTAACCTTACTAATATTATAAGAACATCTCTTATGATGTTATTCTAATAATCTTCCAATTAAAACTTACAGAAAATGACAACTCCAAAACATTTTTCTGAAAGTGACAGGCTTGCTAGACCAAAACTATATTAATTAGCTAAGAGAAATTAAGATAGCATTGACTTATGAGCATCTTTGGTCGACTATTACATGCAAACCTAAAGAACAACCCACTGATTATGCGGACCCTGAACTTAGACTTGCTTATGAGAAATGGGTTCTGACCTAGAGATTGCCTAAGTTTTCATGTTGTCTACGTTAGACACGCCGTTGTAAAGGCAGACCAAAAACATATCTGTCTATGAGATATTTGATAGTCTTAAGGCCCTGTTTGATGAACAATCACGTTCCGCAAGGTACGAGCTTACGAAGAAGTTATTCGATACCAAAATGACTAAAGGACAGAAGGTGGACGATTACGTACTAATGCTGAAGGGCTATATTGACAGGCTTTCACAGTTGGACATATAGATAAGCAATGAATTATAAGTTGATTTAATCCTTGGTTCTTTTACACCTTAGTATGTACTGTTCATACTAAATTATAATAGAACCAGTTGAATGTGAATCTCGTGGAGCTCCTTGATATGTTGAGGTCGACCGAGTCTACATCAAAGGATCAAGGGGATGTGCTTACTATAAGGGGTGGTGCATCATCTTTGAAAGTTTCGAAAAAGTGGAAAAGATAAGGTGAGAAAAACAAGAAAAGTAAGAAGACTGATGACAAGAGTAAAAATCACTGCTGTCATAAGAAAGGTCACTGGGAAAGGAATTGTCTTATTTTCCTAAAGATTGTTAGAGAAAGAAAGCAGAATGGTTATACGACTCTATCTGGTACATTTATGATTCCAAATTGTTTTATAATAAAAAAAATGCCTTGGGTTTGAGACATTGGATCTGAAACTCGTATATGTAATTCATTACACGGTCTTCGGAATTAGCACCGCAAGGTAAAAGTAGAGATGAGGCTCCAAGTTACTAATGGATCTATCATAGATGCAGCGATGGTAAAAGATTATCATTTATGTTTGCCTAGTAGAGTAGTATTAATGTTAATTGCCATTTTGTATAAGATTTTATTCGTGGAATTATTTTTGTTTTCAGATCGTCTGAGACTGGATATATAATTCATTGTGCGAATAATGTTATGGACATTAGTTTAAATGGAAATAAAGTCTATGATGGTGTTCCTGAAAGTGGCATTTATGTGATCGATACTAATTATGTGTGTTCTGTGGATATTTCTTCAAACAATATAAATGATAATTATCTTTGGCATTGTAGGCTAGGTCATATTAGTGAGAAACGATTATACAAACTGAAAATCGAAGCTTTTCTCCCGTCAGTTTATTTTTGAATCATTTGACACATGTAAGTCGTGTCTCAAAGGGAAAATGACCAAGCACCCCCTCAGTGGGAGCAACGAAAGAGTTAATGAACTCTTAGGGTTAGTACATAGTGATGTATGTGAACCGATGCCTATAATCCCCAAGGATAATAGTTCTTACTTTATTACCTTCACTGATGATATCTCGAGACTAGGATATATGTATCTTATAAAGAACAAATCCGATGTTTATGAGAAATTTGTTTAGTACAAAAATATAGTTAATATTAAATGGACTGTAAGATTAAGATTCTTCGATCTGATCGTGAACACGTGTGACGCCCCACCTCTATACTCACACTAACCAAGGACACTACTGGGTAATGCCGTCAATTAGTACGAAGAATAAGGCTGTTGAGGAGCGACCATCTATGTAATTGCTTTGTGCGAGTACCGATATGTCAGATAATATGATTTGCATTTCATTTCAAGAGGAAATCTGACATATCAAATACAAACTCAAAGCTACTACACAGTGGCTATGTGGGCTTCGGAAACAAATATGGAAATAAGCATAACACAAATCAGTCACAGATATTCATATCACAAAGGTGGAAACAGATATGAATATAACACATAAAAGTGTACATCAAAATAGTGGTAAAATGTTACCCGGGTAATTGACCCGGTAACGTGAGGATCACTAAACAGTAGACATCGTTCGGCATGAGGGATCGATCGGCATCCCAGCCTTGTTCGGCGTGGAGCCTCGTTCGGCACAAGGGATCGATCGGCATCCCAGCCTCGTTCGGCCTGGAGCCTCGTTCGGCACGACTCCCCCCGCTCGGCATTCCACTTCGCTCGGCGTAGCAAGGCCGTTCGGCATTCTGCTTCGCTTGGCATAGCAGGATCGCTCGGCAGGTTGCCTGGCTCGGCATTTGGATGACGTTCAGCATGATAGGGTCGCTCGGCATGTTGCCTGGCTCGGCATTCGGATGACGTTCGACATGATAGGGTTGCTCGGCATGTTGCCTGGCTCGGCATTCGGATGACGTTCTGCATGATAGGGTCGCTCGACATTCGGATGACGTTCGGCATGATAGGGTTGCTCGGCATGTTGCCTGGCTCGGCATACGAATGACATTCGGCATGATAGGGTTGCTCGGCATGTTGCCTGGCTCGGCATACGAATGACGTTTAGCGCGAATCCCTCGCTCGGCACACCAAGCCTCGACCAGCATCTTACCTCGCTCGGCATCCCAGGCCTCGACCGGCATCCTACCCCGTTTGGCATCCCTGGTTCAGTGCATACGATGGAATATGACAAGCTATCAAGTCCACAACAACGTAAGGGCGTTTGGCATAGCTTCACTTCACTTCAACCTACTACTTGCTCCGGTTCTCTTGAATGGTTACTTCAAGTCACTCGATGGTCAACCAAATGTGGTTCTCGACCAGCACTCCTCGCTCGGCATGGCTCGCTCGGCATGCCTGGTTCGGTGTGCTGGAGTTGCCTACTGTGGGCCGAGATACCTTGTTCCTAGGCCCATGAGGGAAGTCCAACCCATCTTCGTCTATAAATAGAGGTGTAGGGGCACAGTGAAATGGACCTTTTTTCGAGAACACTGGGGAGACTCTGCCGCTTTCAGGACTCACTCTTTTCAGTTCGAACTTGTGCTCAAGACATTATTGTACGGATTGTATCTGTATTTAACTACTTGGGAGAGCAATAAAGATTAAAATTCAAAGTGGACGTAGGCAGTTACGCCGAACCACTATAAATATAGTGTTCAAGATTTCTGCAGTTAATTTAGTCTATATCTCTCTGTTTTAATTTATCTTCTTCATTTATCTCTCTACACAATCTTTCTAAAGGGGGTTAGTGACCAATTTTGGTGCTAACACTTTGGTGCTTTCATTGAGAGTCGAATTCTGGCCACAAGGATCTGCTTTGTAGCTACTGGATTGAATAAATCCCTCGAAGGAGATCCAAGTCATTCACATGACGTCCGTTGATTATACTCAGAGTTCTTATCAATAACTCTACAATGGGAAGACCATGTACCAGATCAGCCTCTCATAATGCAGACGTCAATGAGACTGCTAGCGTACAACAAATAGGACCTAGCAATCAGCAAGAAAATCTGGGAGCAGGAACTACCACACAAAATCAAATGGAAGTTGTCACCAGAACAGAGTTCAACGACTTGATGAGAGAACTCATGGAAAGCAGGAGACAACTTGGAGAACAGATTCAAGCTAACGCCAACCTTATGGCTCAGCTCACTCAACAACAGCATCAGAATGTCGAGGGTAGTCTAGCTCCTTACTCTTCATCTGATAGCTCAACTTCGTCCGATGAACCTCCCAGGCGTAGACGCCACAAGACTGAAACTACACAGGCAGGTGTTGCTGATCGATCAACTAGGGATCACTTACACCTCGGAGACCGCAACCAAGCAGGAATGGGAAACTTAGGATCTAGAGCGCGTGTGGAAACTGGACGCTCGGCTCACCAAGACGCCAATGATGTTGAACCTCAAGATACACGTTTGGCAGACCGCCAGTAGAGGAGGCATCAACTTGACCGATCCCGTAGAATAGACTCCAACCTTCTATCTTCCATACAAACCCCAGACCTATCGCCTATGGTCAGATAGCTGATGAGAGAAAATCAAGGCCTGACCAATGAAGATTGGGGGATATCCAAGAGTCATACTCCATTCACAGACGCTGTTCTACAGGCCGAGTACCCCAGGAAGTTTAGCATGCCAACTATCCTGGCCTACGAAGGAAAGACCGATCCCCGACAGCATGTGATGAGATATGAATGGATGATGGATTCAACTAGAGCGAATGATGCAACCAAGTGCAGATGCTTTCCAATAACTCTATCTGGGATCGCTACCATGTGGTTCACCCGACTTCCTCCACGGTCCGTATCCAGTTTCGAGGAGTTGGCAACGAAATTTATAGAACAGTTCAGAATACATGCTACTCGTCCAAAGGACGTGTTGTCTCTATCAAGTGTAATCCAAGCTCCAAGGGAGTCGTTGAAGGAGTATTTACAGAGATTCCATGTTGCAGCTACTGAAGTTAGCAATCCTAATGATCACGCAATTCTTATGGCTATGATGCGAGGTGTGGATCCGGATTTAGAGTTTGGAGATTGGTTAGCAGGAAAACCTCCAACTACGCTAGAGCGTTTTTACTCGAAGGCTCATCAATTCATAAGAAGAGAGGAAGCCAGGTGGATAAGGCAAGATAAGGCACCGGGGCCTATTCAGGAGACAGTGAAAAGCAACATCGTTGTAAAGCAATCCGTAGACAACTCGGGGAAAGTTCAGGTCAATGTCCAGAAAAAGCCCGGGCAATCTAAGGAGTTCGAAGGAGGAAATCAGGGGAAGAAAAGAGAAGCAGGGAAATGGAAGCCGAGAATTCCAACCTACAACGAATACACCCCACTAAATGAATCTCTTGAGAATATTTACCTATCAACTTGTAATACCTTTCAATACAGAAAGCCACGCCCAAAGGAGTCAACCGAGGAGCAAAAGCGGACTGGGAAGTATTGCCGCTTCCATGAGACTTATGGGCACAATACTGAAGAGTGTAGGCACCTACATGACGCTATAGAAAAGTTGATTAGACAGAAAAAGTTGCAGGAGTTTGTAAAGAGTCCTCAAGAGGGTGGACAAGGAACGTCCAATCCTGGTCACGCACCAGCTCCACGTCACTCTGAGGAGCCTGCTCGAATTGTAGGTAGGCTGGTCATAAACACGATAGTAGACAGACCTCATCCTGCGGATAAGAATTGGCAGGAAATGGAGCGATATACTAAATACCTGAGGCATGTAGATTTTGAGTGTTGTTCAAATACTAAGGACGGGTCCCCAGCTAAGCAGCAGCGGACAATGACAGACAATATAGTATTCAAGAGCCGAGATGCCGACCAGGTAGAGGCTCCTACCGTTGACCCGATGGTCATATCCGTGACTATCGGGCCAGCATTAGTGAAGAGAATTTTGATTGATTGTGGAAGTTCTGTTAACATCATCTTCAAAAAGGCGTATGACCAAATGAAGATGGAGACGAAGGATTTAAAGCCGTTTAAAGCACGTATTCATGGCTTTAACGATGCAGCGACTGATGCAGTTGGGTATGTTGAGTTGCCAGTTGAACTGGGACAAGGTGAACGCAGGAGGGTACGGATCCTACCCTTCATAGTCTTAGGTGTGGATTCTCCATACAATGTATTTCTGGGTCAACCGGCCCTGGATGATTTCAGGGCAACATTGGCCCCGTGGTGTTTGACTTTAAAATTTCCGACCGACAAAGGAGTAGGTGTTGTGCATGGCGACCAGGCGACCGGTCGTGCATGTTATGTGGCTGAGCTTCGAGAGGCTCAGTGAAGGAAGAAAGGAAAGGTTGTGGACAACTCCGTCCGCATTCAGAATACTGACAATTGACAAGTAGCGCCGAGCCCTAGCTCGGGCAACATTCTCGGATCTATAGAGACATAGATCCGAGAGATGATGATGAGGAACCCAGGGAAGAAAAAGAAGCACCAGCTGAACTGACGATCGACATTTCAGTCAGCCGAGACGATCCATCGCGAGTACTGAAGATTGGATCACAACTCAGCCCTTCGATGACCGAGGACCTCAGTGATTTCCTCCGAGCGAATCTCGATGTTTTCGCTTGGACACATTCCGATATGTGCGGGATTTCTCCCGCTATTACGAGTCATATGTTGAACATAGACCCGAGGCACGTTCCAGTTAAGCAAAAAACGAGAGGAATGGATTCGGAGAGGTTCGCTGCTCTCAAAAAGGAGGTGGAGAAACTCAAAGCCAATGGGTTCGTACGCGATGCCCTCTACCCTGAATAGGTGTTAAACCCCATGCTAGTGAGAAAAGAAAATGGGAAGTGGAGAACTTGTGTAGATTACTCTGATTTAAACAAAGCATGTCCTAAGGACAGTTTTCCATTACCTAGAATTGATCAGTTGGTTGACTCCACTGCAGGACACGAGTTATTGTCATTTATGGATGCATACTCGGGATACAATCAGATCCCGATGCACATTCCGGACCAGGAACACACCAGTTTCGTCACAGACATTGGGCTATATTGCTATGTAGTGATGCCTTTCGGATTGAAAAACGCGGGAGCGACTTATTAGCATTTGGTGAATCGAATGTTTAAAGACCAGATTGGTAGAACCATGGAAGTCTATGCGGATGACATGCTCGTGAAGTCACGATAGTCAAACGACCACATTAGAGACTTAGCAGAGATATTTTTCATACTCAGATACTATGGGATGACGATCAACCCTTTGAAGTGTTCCTTCGGCGTTGCGTAAGAGAAAATTTTAGGATTCACTGTTAATACCCAGGGAATCGAAGCTAACTCGGAAAAGATTCAAGCTATTCGAGACATACAAGCGCCTAGGACTATAAAACAGGTACAAAGTTTGAATGGAAAAGTGGTTGCGCTGAGTCGATTCATATCAAGAGCCACAGACAAGTGTATTCCCTTCTTCGATATAATAAAGAAAGGAAAAAGGAATTTTGAATGGACATCTAACTGTGAGGAAGCGTTCCGAGCTCTGGTGAGGCATTTAGAAAATCCTCCATTGCTGTCGAAACTAGTAGACCATGAAATGTTGTACGTATACTTGGCCGTATCCCCATATGCTATAAGTGCGGCTTTGGTCCGCGAGGAGGACCGAGTTTAAAAGCCGGTGTATTACATTAGTAAACGTTTAACGGGGGCTGAAAGAAATTATCCTAAAATTGAGAAATTGGCCTATTGCTTGGTGATTGCATCACGTAAGCTGCGTCCATACTTTCAAGCACACTCAGTCAGTATTTATACCGATCAGCCCTTGCGACAGGTACTCCAACGGCCAGAAACTTCTGGAAGGATGTTAAAATGGAATATCGAGTTAAGTCAGTTCGATATTACATACCTGCCACGAAGAGCCATACAAGGGCAAGCATTAGCCGACTTCATCGCTGAGTTCACTGTGTCAGACGAGCCAGACAATCACAGTGTCATTCCCTCCGTTCGATGGAAACTGTACACCGATGGTGCGTCAAATGACCGTTTTTTGGGGGCTGGTGTAATTCTTGTGACTCCAGAAAATCGATCGATCTGTTATGCTTTGAAGCTCGATTTCCCAGCTATGAATAATGAAGCAGAATACGAAGCATTGATTGCTAGCTTAAAGCTTATTGGGGAACTCAGAGTAAAATCAGTTGAAGTCTTTTGTGACTCACAGTTGGTGGTGTGCCAAGTGCGAGGAGATTACCAAGCAAGGGGACAAAGGCTTGCTCCGTACCTTGCTCTGGTTCAGGAACTATTGGAGAACCTTGGACATTATGACATTTCGCATGTCCCGCGTGAACAGAACAAGGAAGCCGACACGCTGGCCATATTTGCAAGTACTGGCGATGCACAGCAAATGGGATTAGTTCCCGTCGAAACCTTACATGCTCCAAGCATAGATGTGATGGAAGTGGATTTTGTGTTGGAAACGGAAATCGAGAAGGAATCATGGATGACCCCATTCAAACAATACCTGCTAAGCGGAGTAATGTGTCGGAGGGGGTTGTCGATCCCCTTACTTCGATGCGTTGCCCATGATGAGATAAAGCGAATCTTGAAGGATGTTCACGAAGGAGAGTGTGGTGACCATACTGAGGGGCAGACATTGGCAAAAAAGATCCTCCGATACGGATATTATTGGCCAACTGTGAATTGGGATGCTGCAATTATGTAAGAAAATGTGATAAGTGTCAAAAGTATGCGAAAATCCCGAGATCTCCGCCGACAAAACTCACGCAAATGGTTAGTCCTTAGCCGTTTGCAATTTGGGGAATCGATATAGTCGGTTCTTTGCCTATATCCAAAGGTGGCGCAAAATATGCAATAGTTGCGGTCGACTATTTCACCAAATGGGCCGAGGCAGAGCCCTTAGCCATAATCACCTCTAAGAAGGTCATTAATTTCATTGTGCAAAACATTATATGTCGCTTCGGCCTCCCGCGAACCATCGTTATAGACAACGGAACTCAGTTCGAAAGTAGGAAATTCAAAGATTTTTGTTTAAAGTACGGCATTGAGAAAAAGTTCACCGCAGTTGCTCATCCCAAGGCTAATGGACAAGTTGAAGCCGTGAACAAAATAATCAAGACCATACTGAAGAAGCGTTTGGAAAAGGCTGGAGGCAAGTGGGTAGATGAACTTCCAACAGTGCTATGGGCTTATAGAACTACCCATAAGTCTGCGACTGGCCACACTCCATTCGCATTGGCATATGGCACGGAGGCCGTTATACCCGTGGAGCTTGAAGTTCCATCACATCAGGTGACGCATTATGATCCTAGGACGAATCAGGATCTCTTGTTGGAATCACTAGACTTCGTTGATGAAAAACGTGAAGAAGCTGAGTTAAGGACGGCAGCATATAGGTATCGAGTTATGCGATATTATAACGAAAAAGTCCGCTCGAGAATCTTTGATGTGGGTGATCTCGTTTTGAAACGAGTTTTTCCGGTACCGTCACGTATGAATCCTAACTGGGAAGGTCCGTATGTCGTTGAATGGAAGCTTGGAGAGGGAACTTTCAAGCTAGCGACCGTTGATGGCATGACACTCCCCCGAGCGTGGAATAGTGAACATTTGCGACGTTATTATATTTAGCCCGTTTCTTTCGTGTTTTAGGTGCAATTATTTCCAGTGTGTTTTTGTTCCATTGATTCTTAGTTTTTTAGCATGTAATCAGACGATTTAGTTTGTTTTCATTAATAAAGGCTTGAAGCCCTCTTTTCCGTGAATTACTAATGTTTCTACGCAAGATAATCCTATGGCAAATAACTAGAGTTACATTATTCTGTCTAACGTATGAACGCGGATAAACGACTTAAAATCTCCAAGTCCCCTGAGTGTGGACTGGAGTACTCTGAATCCCCAAAGTGCGGACTAGAGTATAAACGATTAAAATCTCCAAGTCCTCTGAGTGCAGATTGGAGTACTCTGAGTCCCCAGAGTGCGGATTGGAGTATAAACGACTTAAATCTCCAAGTCCCCTGAGTGCGGACTGGAGTACTCTGAATCCCCAGAGTGCGGACTAGAGTATAAACGACTTAAATCTCCAAATCCCCTGAGTGTGGACTGGAGTACTCTGAGTCCCCAGAGTGCGGACAGAGTAAAAACGACTAAAATCTCCAAGTCCCCTGAGTGCGGACTGGAGTACTCTGAGTCCCCAGAGTGCGGACTAGAGTATAAACGACTTAAAATCTCCAAGTCTCCTGAGTGCGGACTGGAGTACTCTGAGTCCCCAGAGTGCGAACTAGAGTATAAGCGACTTAAATCTCCAAGTCCCCTGAGTGCGGACTGGAGTACTCTGAGTCCCCAGACTGCGGACTAGAGTATAAACGACTAAAATCTCTAAGTCCCCTGAGTGCGGACTGGAGTACTCTGAATCCCCAGTGTGCGGACTAGAGTATAAACGACTTAAAATCTCCAAGTCCCATGAGTGCGGACTGGAGTACTCTGAGTCCCCAGAGTGCGGACTAGAGTATAAATGACTTAAATCTCCAAGTCCCCTGAGTGCGGACTGGAGTACCCCACAATGCGGAATAGAGTATAAACGACTTAAAGTCTCCAAGTCCCCTGAGTGCGGACTGAAGTACTCTGAGTCCCCAGAGTGCGGACTAGAGTATAAACGACTAAAAATCTCTAAGTCCTCGGAATGCGGACTAGAGTACAAGTGACTTGAAGACATTAAGTCCCCAGAGTGCAGATTAAAAAATATTCTAAGTACCTGAAGTGTGGAATAAGGTAGGTACAACCCCAAAGAATTTCCGAGTTATATGAGAATGGATTGGGGGTTTATATAACTTAAGATAGCTCGGGTTTCGACCACAGTTACACAAAAAGCTGAAAAACAAAAGTCATTTGAAAGACAAAGAAACTAAACTTTATTTATTAATCCAAAATGGGGTTCTACTACCACTCCTCCTAAAACTCGAAGTCAAAAGCCTGTTTACAACGGCTATGAAAATAAATAAAAATGATTACATAATCCAGGCTGGTTCTCGTTGAGCAAGCATGACAGTTACTTCTTCGACTTCTTTTCTTTCTTCGATTTCTCAGACGATTCTTCCCCCACGCGTTTTCTCTTGGACGTTTTGCTCGCTAGAGAAACGGTGTCAGAAGTGGGAGGAGGAACATCCAGTGATTTGGTTCTGCTAGGAAGAATGACTTTTAGAGGCCTGTTCAATGGATCATCAAGTTCTACTACTTGAGACTCGACCTTGATCTCCACTTTCTTTTTCTTCTCTTCCTCGAGCCGCTCCTTCATGCTCAGCTCTGAGGTATGTGCGGAAGCGCCGATAATCTCAATCTCATAATTTTCATCGACAGGGGACGAAGTTTCGAACTTGTCCTCGTTGAGCGCCTCAATCACCTAAGCATCAGGACCGGGGGTTACTCCCGCATGAGTAGCCTCGCTCGCTTTCCCCTTTGTCTCCTTGGCGTCATCGCTCCTTGGAGTCGGGTCAGGATTAGAATGGCCTGCGCAAAACCACAAGAGACGAATGTTGGAATACAATAACCTCTTGCCGTAGACGACAGTTCTTTGAACTTTAAGAAGAGGAGTTATGTACCGGTTTCTTGCTGGCTCTCAACCGTCTGAGGAGTCTCACCCTCTAGAATGGGAGATAGCACATGAATGTCGAGGCCAGGGTCTTCCGGGTCATAACCAGTGTGTTGCTCGAATGTATCAAGTACCGGCCGATCAGTCGATTGAGTAGGAGGAGGGGCTGGAGACTCGGTTCCAGACGGACCAACAATGTCATTTTTTTCCTTTGATGGAGACGAGCCTTT
Organism: Allium fistulosum; assembly: GCA_030737815.1. Lineage (NCBI taxonomy): Eukaryota > Viridiplantae > Streptophyta > Magnoliopsida > Asparagales > Amaryllidaceae > Allium > Allium fistulosum. Next base: position 104,785,325 of record CM060905.1, read on the forward strand.
GCCAAAAAGAGCCATTGCTGTAGATAAGTCTAAAGGCTCGTTCCATCTAAGAAACTCCTTTACTAAAGCATCCTCGTCAACCTCCTCGGTACCCGACTCAACCTTCCTAATCTTTATCAAATTTCCCATGCCTCGGCTAGAGATTTGAGGTAACCCTCGCCGAGAAAAGTCAAATCCCGATGCATAAGGACGCGAGCGTTGTATTCTGCTATAAGCGGGTCGAACAAGCACTTGATCTCCTCCCTACCGGCTTCGGCAGCTGCCTCGAGGCGTGAATCTATATCAGAAAGCGCCACCTTTTTACCTTCCTCACGGGCTATCTCCTTTAGTACTTCGACTCTGGAAAGCTCCTCATCTAGCTGTGTTTTGAGGAGTCGAGTGGCAACAATCTCATTGTAGTATCGTTGGGACTCCTCCTGAGCAGCTATCTTCTCTTCCTCCTTAGAGAGTAGTTCTTTCAACTCTTTGACTTGCAGGGCGAATGCATTCCTTTCTTTTTGAACAGAGTCCTTTTCTAAAGCCAGGGCCCCGCAGCGTTGGACCGCTTCATCAATTTCTTCTTATGAGTTATCTCCAGACGAGTGATGGCCTCAGCAGTATCTTTAGCACTTTGTTGGGCAGCCTCGAGTTGGGACTTGTATGAAGAGAGCTCTTCATCCTAAGTTTTGATAATGTCTTTATCAAAATTGGCTTCAAGCGTCAGGCGATCAATTTCGTGTTGACGCTCAACAGAGACTTCCGAGACTTTTTCAACTAGATGGACAAACGCGTCTTGTTGAACATAAACGTCGTTGTTGCAAGCAATGGCTCTCTGTTTGACATGCCCCGGAATGTGATGGATCGCTGGGAGGAACTTAAGACCATTAAAGTAGATTTTGGGGAATTTAACTTTAAGCTCGGCCAGCTTCTCCGATATCGTCGGATCTGTTGCGGGAACAGGGGGAGATGGCTTTGAAAGTTCCATTTTCTTACGATGTTCCCGAGACTGCCGTGTGCTAGATGAACCGAAGTGTTGATCATGGGGGACAACAGATTATGACCCCTTCTGCGTAGACTTCTCTCTGCCTTGCTCTGATTGAGAAGGAAGATCGTGGGAATATGAAGACTGGCTGTATGATTTCCTTCGATAAGTTGATTCTCGAGGGCGATAGTCTCGGTCTCCAGAGTCATCTCTGTCTCGGCACTTGTCGGTGCCTGAATCTCGGCCAGAATGATGAAAAATAGATGACTCATGAAGAAGATCGAGTCCATGAGTGCGTCCTATGTCACCTGCATAGAATGAGAATAACGACAGGTTATAAAAGAACAGAGTGATGGCTAAAATTGAAGTGCAAGGTGAAGTGCACATGTCCGTGTGTGCCCTAGTGTTCCCCCCGACGGACCGATTTCTTTATCTTTACCAATAGGAGTTTTTCTCCTTGGATTGGGGCCCGAGCACCTGTATCACCTCTCGCGAGCGAATGAAGTTTAAGAGCTTCTGGATCATCGAAACCATAGTTGAGCAAATCATCGGGAATAGTGAGGTCCGACAAGCCTTTCAACGAGCTCTCTAAGTGTTAAGAAGAGGGCTCTTTTTCTACTGGAGTAAGGGTGACCTTAGAGGATCCACCCACTGTCTTCTTCCTCAATTTGTAGGTCAACTTCTTCTTTCCCTTCGAAGGGGAAGGTGTCTTCTCGATATCATGGACTTCGACTATCGGGTCCCGAGCAGGGCTAACATTTTCGCCCTAAACTTCAAGCATTTTGGCTTCTCCAATCTCCCCCTCCTCTAGTGTATCAAGGGCGTTATGTGCTGAAGACTCAGCCTACTTTTTTCCTTTGCCTGAAGCAGGCCTGGGTATAGTTACGCCTTGAGGAAGGCTTATTCGGCGACCTTCCGCCAGCAACCCAAAATTCGTGAGTGATTCATTTGAAATGAGAGATCTGATGTCCTGGTCTTCTACAGGAATGGCTCAGATAGCTTCGACAGCTTCGGAATACCCGGAGCCTTCGGGACGAGGGTTGATACCTGTAAAAGTATAGAAAGAGTTAGAAAAGGAGCATTTTCCGCCAATCACGAGTATTAATCCAGAAAAAAGACTTACTCCCTTCCACCTATTTTCTCGCGAAGCCGGGAGGACAGCGCACGTAGAACCACTCCTGTTTATATTGAGCGAATTTGCTCCACGCTCCAGTCAAAATTTGACACTTGTTATGCAGCTCAAGAAATGCAAAAGGTGGACTATCTGGCCGTCTCTTGAAGCGATAGATATAGCAGATATCGCCAGGAGTCGGTAGCCTAAAAAGAACACTCATGAAGAGAATGCAAGTGCCGTATATAAACGCGTGGCTGTTTAGATGTAATTGCAATGGGGCGATCGATATACTGTAACAGGTCCCGAAGAAAGGAGTTGAATGGCGGCATGCTACCGACCCAGCACATGAATCTATTGCAGGATGTATATCCTACTGGGGGAAAGTGAGGATGATCCTGTCCAGATGGAACTAACACGTCGTCGAAAGGAATCCTGTGTACTGAGCATATACGGTGAAGCGTGCTTTCGTTAATCTTCGAGGATTGAGAATCGATCGGATCGTCTAAAAAGATCATTGCATCCAAGGCATCGAAAGCCAAGTCAACAGATGAGATCGTGGGGTTCAACATGTCTTGTACAGGAATGGACGACGAATTTGAAGTTCTAACTTCTTCTTGTTGAGAAGAGGCCCGGGTCTGTCCGAGATTGTGGCAGAGCTGGATTTCCTAAACATCCCTGATGAATGTTGGATCAGATGAAACAACTGTCTGAACTATACTTATAAAATCATCAACATTAGACATAACAACAAAAATACTCCACCCGTGTTGTGTGTGAACTAGTGCAATCATTCAAGTATAAGTGCCAAAGAATTACAAGTCATAAGGTTACTGAAATAGAGTTAGGCTTTAAACTATCATGTTCGAAGGCCGTCATCGCTGACCGTCTGCGAGAGCTTGTCGTATAATGGTTTATATTTTGATCTCGACATCGACCCTATGTGTTAAAGGTTATCATCTATTTTAAACAAGTTAAGTTCAGGTTTATAGTTGTCAAAACAAGGGAGTTATCAGTCTGGATGTTCGATATGCTTAATTGTTTAAGTCCTTGTCCTTGATCACTATCGTATGCTCGGGCATAAAAGGTATGTTAAGTCAACAATGCATTGTGTTCGAGTCGAGATGGTTCTGACTGACATATCCTACTGTCAAGCTAAATGCCGAACGGCGCTGCAGAGACTCGACCTCCTACACTCCCTCTACCCCGTTCGGCATTCAGTAAGTCATGCCAAGCCGCGTCGTTCGGCACCACAAACGGCATTTTGAGTCCTTCAGCAAGTCATGTCGAGCCACATCGCTCGGCACGCTAGACCCAACTCCGAACTTCACTCCTACACATCTTTCCATCGTTCGGCATAAGGAAGTCATGCCGAGCCACATCCATCAATCTTCCTCTAACTCCTCTCTTCAGACAAATTAAACATCTTCCTAAATGGCTAATCGATCACTACTTCAACTCGCACACAGCCCTCGACCAACAGTAATTAACCTCACCAATTCCTACCGGGCCGACGCCCTCTTCTTCTTCCTCTACATCTAATCCTAAGGCACGTCTAAAAACCTCGAATTCACGTTCATTATCTATGTAACTTCCATTATTCATGGGTTAGAGGATGGTCGTAAATGCAAGTTTCGTCTAAAATCTCTAATCAGAGAGAGTCGAGTGAATGAAAGGTTCATACCTAGAAGAAGGGATCGAAGTCTGGTGAGGTGCATGATTTGGAAGTGGGAACCACTCAGATTTGTCACTAAGGGCAGTCGAAAGGTAACGTGTAGGACTCGGGAGTCTAAAGGGAGGTTGAGATGATAAGCGAAAGTCTGGAAAAGGATGAGTTCGTATGGGCGATTAGAGTGGAGGTAAAAAGTAAAAGGGAAAGGAGGAGTGAAGTATCGACTTTTATAGATGGAAAGGAGGAAGGCGAATAGTCAACGACCAGTAGAACAGGTCAGGGCGCCTTCCTCGTTCGGTATCAATGTCGTTCGGCATACAGTATGTCGTTCGACATTCAATATGTCGTTTGGCATTCAGGATATCGTTCGGCATTCAGGAGATCACTTTCGAGAGGGAAGAACAAAGGTTTAAAGAAAAAATGTGGAGTGATTGTGGATCAAAGTGCATCATGTTCATCCACATGATACACTTTGGGGGGCAAGTGTTACCGGGTAATTGACCCGGTAACGTGAGGATCACTAAAACGTAGACATCATTCGGCACGAGGGATCGATCTGCATCCCAGCCTCGTTCGGTGTGGAACCTCGTTCGGCATAAAGCCTCGTTCGGCACGAGGGATCGATCGGCATCCCAGCCTCGTTCGTAGTGGAGGCTTCGTTCGGCACAACTCCCCCCGCCCGGCATTCCACTTCGCTCGGCTTAGCAAGGCCGTTCGGCATTCTAATTCGCTTGGCATAGCAGGATCGCTCGGCATGTTGCCTGGCTCAGCATTCGGATGACGTTCGGCATGATAGGGACGCTCGGCATGTTTTCTGGCTCGGCATTCGGATGACATTCGGCATGATAGGGTCGCTCGGCATGTTGCCTAGCTCGTCATTCGGATGACGTTCGGCATGATAGGGTCGCTCGGCATGTTGCCTGGCTCGGCATTCGAATGACGTTCGACATGATAGGGTCGCTCGGCATGTTGCCTGGCTCGGCATTCGGATGACGTTCAGCATGATAAGGTTGCTCGGCATGTCGCCTGGCTCGGCATACGAATGACGTTCGGCGCGAATCCCTTGCTCGGCACACCAAGCCTCGACCAGCATCTTACCTCGCTCGGCATCCCATGCCTCGACCGACATCCTACCCCGTTTGGCATCCCTAGTTTGGTGCATATGATGGAAGATAACAAGCTATCAAGTCCATAACAACGTAAGGGCGTTCGGCATAGCTTCACTTCACATCAACCCACTACTTGCTCCGGTTCTCTTGAATGGTTACTTCAAGTCACTCGATGGTCAACCAAATGTGGTTCTCGACCGGCACTCCTCGCTCGGCATGGCTCGTTCGGCATGCCTAGTTCGGTGTGTTGGAGTTGCCTACTATGAGCCGAGATACCTTGTTCCTAGGCCCGTGAGGGAAGTCCAACCCATCTTCGTCTATAAATAGAGGGGCAGGGGCATAGTGAAATGGACCTTTTTTCGAGAACATTGGGGAAACTCTACCGCTTTCAAGACTCACTCTTTTCAGTTCAAACTTGTACTCAAGACATTATTGTACGGATTGTATCTGTATTTAACTACTTGGGAGAGCAATAAAGATTACAATTCAAAGTGGACGTAGGCAGTTACGCCGAACCACTATAAATCTGGTGTTTAAGATTTCTGCAGTTAATTTAGTCTGTATCTCTCTGTTTTAACTTATCTTCTTCATTTATCTCTCTACACAATCTTTCTAAAGGGGGTTAGTGACCAATTTTGGTGCTAACATAAAACTAGATCCACTACATCACAAAAGAATAGATACAAGTGCTAAACAAAAGAATATGTATACATCAAGGAGTCTCTATCTCGAATGTATAAAAGGAAAAACTACTAATCTAAAGTAGTTAGCCAAAAATCAGATGATGTTCCCTGATAAGAAGTCAAATAGAAGCACCTGAAATACCTCGGTCTAACCCGAGTATTATTTAAGAAGAAAAATAATAAACGGATCAGTCTAGCTATAAATATCATATAAAATGAGATAGGATAAGAGATATGACAAAAACATATGATAACAATAATGCCATACTATGACAAGTTTACATCAGATAACAACAAAAATCATACAATATCTCAAATATTATCAAACACTGTCATATTCTTTAAATTATTCACCAAAACACAAATATTGACAAAACATATCAATGCCAATCGCAAAAATCGGTGAAACACAAATTAATCATCAACTAGAAATCCAGAAATCACAAAAAGGGGAAGGCCTATCACAAACGGGAGCATGAAAACCCACCAACACATGTATCACAAACGGGTCACTATCCCATAAAGCCGGTGCAATGGCGTAGTACAATAACGGTACGCCCGAGGAACCTGAAACTCAAATGAGTTGGGACAACGATGTAGTACAATAACAGTACGCCCGATGATCCTTAAACTCAAATAATTCGGAACAACGACGTAGTACAATAACGATACGCTCGATGAACCTGATAAGCTAGAACAACGACGTAGTACAACAATGGTATGCCCGATGAACCGGACTCCATAAAACTATAGGTTGCTAGCCTATAAAAATTGAGACGAAGCTCCATAAAATGAGGTACTGTCCCCCACGTGGACAAAGAGACATCGCATATCGCTAGTCTAAACCATAAAATAATCATCATTGATCAATGAAAAGTGTAGATTACACTAACCTAGTAAATAAATGAGTTTAGCTTCATGTCCCATAACCACTGGCTTAACTTAAATATTTACGAACAAATTGTAGATTTCCACTTGAAAATTGTCACAAGATTTCAATCGAACAAGTTCAAGAATTAACCGACGAAGTAAACGCAAGCGTTTCATACCACTTGTTTTGCTAAGCCGTTTAATTGGATTTCTCGTATGAATGAGGTAAAGGTTTGTATATACTAATAGAGTGGAAAACGGATTTAAAAACGAGTTTTGTATTAAAAATGGTATTGAAATCATCTTTGTGAAAGAGTTTGAATATTTACTACTAGTATAGAAACCTTTGTATTTTAAAAGTGACAAATCAAAGAAAAACAAAAACGATTGTAGAAACAATCGATCACCAAAAGTTCACATACAATAATGTGAATTAAATCCATAAAAATCGATATCAAATCCATCAAATGGATATTCCTAAAAATCCAAAGAAAGAAGTCATCAAAGTCGATAATAAGTGATAACAACTAACCAGATCAACATAAATCGATAAAAATTGGAAATCCACTCAAAAAACAGCCAAAATAGGCAAAATGAACAGTTCCAGACATCTAGGGTTCATCCAGACGTCTGGATTTAGGTTCTGGAAATATATATTTTCCCTGAAACCTTCCAGACGTCTGAAAGGTTGTATCAGACGTCTGGCAAGTTGTGTCAAACGTCTGAAAGGGTGTACCAGACGTTTGACAGGGTGTACCAGACGTCTAAAAGGTTGTATCAGACGTCTGATTCTGTTCTCTGCATTTTTTTTCTGCATTTGTCAAATTTTTCTCTTCTTCGGGGTCTATAACCAGACGTCTGGACTTGACCAACCAAACGTCCGGTTACCTGGTCTGGGCAACAATTTTCCTAGGCCATGATGGCCAAAACGATTCAGGAGCGATCAGACGAGCAACGAAGACTAGGGATTTATGCCAAGTGACAACCCATCCTTATAGGCTCTTCGATATACCCCAAATATCATGTCCAAACATCCATAGAAGGATTTTCATAAAATTGGACTTCAAAAACAAAAAATTGGAAAATTCACCAAATCAATTCAAATCAAAAGCCAATGAACATGAATAAATGTTAGGAATTCATAGCTAACAACAATGAAAGTTATAGACGTAGACGTGAGTTCAAAAACTCGCCTTTAAACCCAAAAACAACGAATGAGAAGCTCAAAAATAAAGGAAAGATCAACTACTCTTCAACTTCAACTCTAGAAGCTCTAATCTAAGATCATAAGCAAATATTTCCTAAGTTAGGTTATAGGAAATTTCTGAAATTGAAGAGAGATTAAGATGGAGAAGAAGAAGAAGAGGATGCTTACCTAAGCTTCTCTTTGATTTTGGAGCTTGGATCTTGAATTTCCTAAGAAGACTAGTGCTTAAGAATTTCTAATTTCCTTTTCTTTCCCTCATTCTTTCCTTTAGCTTAAGAGTGTTAGTAAAATAGAATGAGTGAATGAAGAGTGAGGGAGTTAGGGTATTTTGTTGGGTTAGTGGGCTGAAACCCAAAGTCCAATAGAAAAATAGCAAAATTCTAGTCAACTCCAAACATATCGATGTTTATACTCAAAAAGGTCGCAAACGCCGATTTGAACTCAATGGAAGTGGTCTCGAGTCCTAATTCGACTATTTACAAAAACTAGTATTTCGGACTTTATTCCGACTAACGATGCTATATTTAAATAAAACATTTAAATATACAATCATAAAATATGCGGGTTGTTACAGACTCCCCTCCTTAAAGAAATTGCATCCTCGCAACACTTAAGAAGAAAATAAAGAGTAACAACCATACAAAGGCATATCAACACAAAAGAAAATTTTGAAGTGAGAAGTTCACCCTAAGGAGCACGAGAGAGCAAGTCCGGATGTGTTTGCTCGATGAATTCTCTGAATTCCCAAGAACAATCCTTAGGATTTGAGGACCATTGAACTTTCACAAGCGGAACATCTATATTTCGAAGGCCTTTAACCTCCGAAGCAATGATACGAATAGGATGTTGCTCATAAGTCAAATTAGATGAAACTTCAATTTCTTCAATAACACCGGGCTCAAGAATAGAATCGGAATCTCTAAGGCATTTTCATAGTTGAGAAACGTGGAATACGTCATGAATAGCAGAAAATTGAGCCGGTAATAAAAGGCGATAAGCCGCGGAACTAATGCGTTTGGTGATGGGAAATGGACCAATATATCGAGGTGCTAATTTTCCCGATCGACTGAAATGCACAACACCCTTTATAGGTGAAACACGAATGAACACCAAATCTCCCACAGAAAATTCTAATTTCCTTCTTCGGTTGTCGGCATAGGACTTTTGTCTACTTTGAGCTTCTTTCATCCTATGACGAATAAGGTCAATCTTTTCTGTGGAATCACGAATAAAATCTGGACCTAAAACCAGCTTCTCAACGGCTTCAAGCCAACACGAAGGAGATCGGCATGGCCTTTCATAGAGTGCCTCAAAAGGTGCCATACCAATACTAGATTGGAAGATATTATTATAAGAAAACTCAACAAGAGAAATATGATCTTCCCAACTTCCACCAAAATCAAGAACACAAGCACGAAGAAGATCTTCAAGAGTTTGATTCACACGCTCTGTTTGTCCATCGGACTGAGGATGATAAGCGGTGCTAAAATTAAGCTTCGTTCCCAAAGCTTTTTGAAGACCCTTCCAAAATCCACTAGTAAATAATGGATCACGATCGCTAACAATAGAAGTAGGAACTCCATGCAATTTAACGATTTCTTTAACATAGATTTTGGCCAAAAGAGGTACGGTCGGTTTGGACCGAACGGGAATAAAATGGGTGCATTTTGTAAGTCTATCTACAATCACCCATAACTGTCATGGCCCGAACGAGAATGGTGAAGACCGTCAATAAAGTCTATGGAAATTTGATCCCACTTCCAAATTGGAATGTCCAAAGGTTGCAATAACCCATCGGGCCTTTGATGCTCGGCATTTATGAGTTGGCAAGTCATGCAATGCTTAATGAAGTTAGCAATATCAGATTTCATTCCATCCCAATAATAAAGTCATTTCATGTTCGCGTATATTTTACTACTACCAGGATGAATGGTAAATTTAGAATGATGAGAATCTTCTAAAATGTCTCTACGAAGATCACTAATATTTGGCACAATAAGTCTACCAAATTTTCAAATGCCTCCGCGAGCATCAGTATCAAAGTCTTTCAAACCATCAACTTTATTTTGATCCCTACAACTTTGGGTAAGAAGAGCTAATTTGGGATCTTGCTTTTGAGCTTCAAAGATTCGGTCTCAAAGAGAAGGATGAGCCTCAGGCTACATAAAACAAGATATGAACATGAATCGGATTCACGATCTCGAATCTCTCAAGTGGACAAAGTCTTGAGATCATTCCATTCGGATATCATCATGGAAACAATCGCTTGTTGCTTACGACTAAGGGCATCGGCAACACGATTTCCCTTTCCGGGAGTATAGAGAATATCAAGATCATAAGATGCAAGGAATTCGAGCCAACATTGTTGATGCAAATTAAGTTCCTTTTGAGAAAATAAATACTTCAAAGTTTTATGATCGGCGTAGAGAACAAATTTCTCTCCCAAAAAAAATAATGACGCCAAATTCTAAGAGCGAAAACAATGGCCGCGAGCTCTAAATCATGAGTGGCATATCTAGTTTCGGCAGGCTTTAATTGTCTGGAAGCGTAAGCGATAACACGTTCCCTTTTGCATGAGAATGGCACCCAAACCAATACGACTATCATCGGTACAAACAATGAAGTCTTGGTTCCTTTCGGGAATCACAAGAATAGGAGCATCAGAAAGGATTTCTTCTAATTTCTAATAAGCAGCTTCTATGCTAAATCATTTATTTCATGATCCTTTTTTCCGAAAAGCTAAGACATTCCAAATTATAATTAACTTTATGTAATCATCATTTTAGAAAAATTTACTTATTACAAGTCAATTTACTATGTCTGACTGTCTCATCATAGCGTTTAGGAGATTCCTATCGATAACGTTGATCAGGCACATCGACCAGAATTCTTAAAGCACTCAATGGGCAATGCAACACAAAACCATCTTCTATATGATAAACATGTCTCTTAAAATTTTTATGAATATTCTTTGCTCGTTTTAAGAACAAAATCCAATTATACATATAAACATATCTTATTAGAAAGATTTGCAACTTTAAATTGTTGTTTTCACCCATAATCAATGAATACAAGAACTGACTGATCGAAATATTCACAAAATACTTGATTCATAAGATGGATGAAATAAGGTGGAAGGTTCGTTAAACGAATGATATAACAAACCACTCATAAGAATCATAACAAGTGCGGAATGCGGTAAGTAGAACGCTATCCTCCGCAACTCGTAGCTGATTAAAACCGGTGGCAAGGTCGAGCTGAAAAGACCTTAGCACCACTCAATAGATTGCTTAGGTGATAATCCTAAGACAAGCTCAAATATACCAGGAAATTCACAAACTACTTTAATGAGGGAAATAACATCTTCCTCATCATGTGGATCTAGAGAATAAAATGATGCCACCAAATTGGAATCGAAATCATTAAGTAAAATAGAAATCTGCTTAATAGATTGAGAATGTCGAAGATGGATAGTCCTATCGGGATATAGGATATAGGCTTCATAATGATTAAGCCAATCCTTTCCCAAAAATCACACTACAAGAAAATCTATTTTTAGTTGCATTAATTTGTGGCGTTTTAAATTTTGTGCAACTGTTGGTAATTTTACAATATAAAAATAAACAAAGAAACGCGGCTAATTCTCCCGCCAGTAATTCGTGGAATTTTTTGCTAAAGTTTTTTGTGACCGCTCAAATTTCCTTTACCACTTTTTCTTCTTCTCAAACTACTCCGCTTAAAAAAAATTATTCATCTCTTCCAATTTACTCCACGAGCCCTAATTTTCCTAATTCAAAAACTGCGATCGAACTAAAATAAAGCAAACGCGATTTTAAAAGCAGAATTCCAAGTTTCGCGAATCAAAATCCCAATTACCAAGTTATTTGTACAAAATCATATGACGTCTCAAGGAAGGCTTTAGGCTAATTCATGAATTAGGTAACATCCCCACAATTGTTTCTCGATTTTAGGATTTGGCTTTATTATTTGAATTAGTATTTGGGAAACTACCAATGGATGGTTACGTAATCGGGAATTGGGTTAATTTCTTGAAGTCGACTTCGTTTGGGGAACTGGCAAGCAATATTCGACGTGTATTAGTGGCAAGATTGAGTTTATTTGTATAAAATCATATGCCATCTCGAAGAATGCTTCAGTCTAAATCACAAATTAGGTAACATCCCTGTAGTCGTTTCTCAAGTTTTAGGATTTGGCGATTATTTGTTGAATTGGGATTTGGAAAACATATGTCAATTTAGTAAAATATCCCTGTGTATTGAAGAGAAAACTGTAAAAGATGGATTGCTAGATATTTTGCAAGTCAGCATGATCATTAATATATTCTAACGTGTTTGCCTCTGCTTTCTTACAGGTATCCAATTCAAGCATTTGAAATCAATTTTCTTTGTAATCATATTTCGTCCTTATTATTTTTCATTTATTATGGAAAAATTTATATAGACTGAAATGAAAAAAAATATTTCCTACTTATTCGAAAATGTCTACATTGTAAAATGTACGGTCAAAATAGCTCCAAATTTTTTAGTTTTTGCATACATGATATAACTTCATAGTTGTTTTGAAACTCACTGGTATAATAGTGTTCTAACATGAATAGAAAAAAGTGCATATTGATAAGAAACATATTTTATTTGTTTATGGAATAATTACTAACTGATGTATAAGTTGCACGAAACACATTGATTTCGAAACCATTTTGGATATGTTACCCTGAATTTTCATATGGGCTTTTAAACTATTAGAAAAGTGGCATTTCTCATCATAGGTAAGCCTCGGATCCAATTTGAAAATAGTCATATTCGAATGTTGATATAGTTGAGCTATTCTGCCATTTGATTTGATAATTTTATATTACACTTAACTTGATCAGTCGATTATTTCCCACTACTAAGACTGCATATCTTTAGGTACAGGTTGGCCATAGTTTAATTTAGCATGATCTGATTGCATGTACTGTTATCGTTGTGTACCAAGCTTTAACTCAATCAAACCATTTTAAGATAATTATCCCTACCAAGTTAACCCTTGACTGATATAAAACAATAGACCAAAATATACATCATCTTCCAAAGTAAATGTATATTGGTCATCATTGTGCATCATCCAAATGGAAAGCTATAGATTTGATGTTGCGGTCAAATGCCTAACCAACTATTTTTTTTAAATAATTTTTTGAAACAGAAAAATATTTTAGTTTCATAAATATTTATTCTATGTATTTATAGTTTAGTTTCATAAATAATAATCGATTATAAAATCTACACTTCTGAAGCAAGATTTTGGATTACAAATTACATTTTATAATATGTTATCCTTGTTAGAGATGCTCCTGCAATACTTCAAGTGGCAGAATGAGTTTTACATAATTGCTACGGTTGAAATTTTGCACTTCCATTCAAATAGTTTATTCTTATGCTATGTACCAGTACGATGAATTTTGGCCAACACAACACTTGATTCAAATACTGTAAATCATTAAATACAGAGTATAAACTTAAAATGTTATGCTTGAAAACATCAAAATTTTCATAATATATTAGCACAACTAGGATATTTTAAAGTGAGACACTAGGATATTCCATACTTATTATCAATTGCATCACTTATCTGGATTTCATTGGAAAGTTTAAATATTTAGATGATAGATAAATCATTATGAATTGACGATCACTGTACAGTTGATTTTTTGTACCATTTATTGGAATTTGGCTTCAGAAGTTTGATGTACTTGTTTGCTAGCTTTTACATTTTATACAACTATTGTCAAAGAGGCATATTGTGACCATGCACAGTTGTGCTTAAAGTTATGTTGTGTAATTCAAAAGTTCTACTCAAATCATTTTTGTACTCATGTAGAATATTTACACAAAGTTTGCCTATAGATAAAAGACTGCAGAACACGTTATAATGGTGATGCCGACCAGCAAGCACGTAGGAAAAAGTTCAGTTTTCCTGCACGCCTTATCTGTACTGATTGTTTTGAGGTAACATAAAGTATCTATTCAGAATTGAATTTGTTAATTTTGTTCTTTAGAATTGTATAGCTTATGACCGCAGATTTTTTTAAACAGAGTTATTTTACCATATCAAGCTACCGATTTCCTTTCTATGAGCTCTGTTGAAGTTGTTATTTCATATTACTCTTACCTAGTTGGCATATAATTATGAATAATATACTTTATACATAAATATGACACTTCTGGTCTTGTATATATGTGTATTTCCAGTCGTTAACATCGTAATAAAAATTTAGTAACCCTTACGTCCACTTCTATCTTAAATATTCGATAGGATTCAAAGATGCAGATGCGTGTTATGTAAGTTCAATGTGCATTCAATACTCGGTTGAAGAAAGGTTTCATTACTCATTCTGCACCCATTCGTAGACCTGTATCTATCAACTCAATTTAATTTCATACCTACAATTGTAATGTTGTCTAAGGATATTTGTGTGTGTGTGCGCGCCCGCGCGCGTGTGTGCATGCTATTGTCATTTTGATTTAATTATTATTTGTAATATTTATCAACGCAACTGGTCATTTTAAATTGAATTTTTTACCCAGACTCACTTGGATGAATATTTGGGGAATGATGGACCATATGATATCTGCACCTGTCAGGTGAGTCATCTTATGATTCTATTTTGGATGGTAAATGAAAAATAGTATCAGATTGTAAACAAGTTTTTAACTGTTAATTCTTTGCGATGCATTATTCATGGTCTACTAAGGCACGAGCACGAAGAGCTTTAGCTAATGTGTCTGCCCTTCTAAGACCTGGCGATCATTTCATTGGAACAATGCCTGATGCTAATGTTATCATCAAACGACTTAGAGAAGGTTGGTACTAACTAAAATATTTATTACGTGGTTGCAATAAGAATGATCATGATCTAGATCATATGGGATTTTAAATATATGAATTTTATACATATTTATATCATTCTAAAATATTATATCTGAATAGTTAAATCATGTTCAATAATTTTCAATAAACCTTTACTTTTGTCATCTGAGGAATGGGGAGAATGGTTTAATTTGGTACTTCATATTATTATTTTTTGTTTTATTTATCCAATAGTAATGTTTGCAAATGCAGGGCCAGGCCATCATGTTACCCCTAATTATTTCATTATCTCATGGTATATAATTCTTAATGAGCACTCTTAAAATATGAAATTTACAAATCAATGTTTGCTTAGATTCCTGTAGGACTTTAATGGCATGGTGAATTGGTTTACTCTTTGAGTTGCATAGCTATAAAATTTCAAACAGACCCAATATGTGATTTTTATGACATCTTTCATTTTGAATATTGCTAACCTGGTTTATGTTCTTAATCGTAAAACGGCAGCATCATGTTTAGTGATAACCGATACTAATTCTGTTGATTATTTTCAGCTGATGGACTACCGTTTGGCAATAGTGTATATTGGATTTCCTTTGATGAAGAATATGCTGAAAATGTGAAATCCATATTTTAAATTTTATTTTTCTAGCATGATAATTGAATTGGATTATTTCATTATGCTATGCATGGTTAGAAATTCAAATCATCCAGTCCATTTGGCATCAAGTATAAGTTCCACTTAGAGGTAATATAGTAATTTTAAACACCTTTGTTGGCAACTCTTCTCTTGTGTAAATGGCGAAATTATCTTCTTTTCAACCATTTTACAGGATGCTGTTGATTGCCCTGAATGGATTGTACCATTTAACCTTTTTAAATCTCTAGCTGAAGAGGTTAGATTCTTTTTTTCATTCTGTATTTATTTTATACACTTAAATATCTTGTATAACAAACCCATAAAATGCACAAAACATTGCTTATCTTAAGGAGATTTGGAAATATCTTCTGTTGATTTGTATCGAAGGATAAGGATGAAAACTGATACACAGGTCACTTAAAAAAGTGGAGTGATAAATACACTATTCTTTGCAAATATTTTGACAAAATTTTGTAGATGTTTGATCTCATATTTGAAGTCCTACGAGTTAACGTAATTGTTTGACTATCTGTTGTGCTTTCACTTGTGTAGGCATCGGATTTTTGAAGAGAGCAAATTTGGACTTGATGATGCCAGCTTTCACTTGTGTATGCAACAAAGAATTATGCGTAATCAAACGTTTTATTAGCACTAGTTAAATATAACATTTATTAGTACCCGATGTGTAAATTTGTATACAAATGGTTATTGTATGTGAGTTAGGTCATTTTGTCGAAAAACTATTGTATTGGAATGGTTATGGATATTTTATTTGATTATATGGTTAATGTGTTTTTTAACTTATTTGAATATGATGATTATGTGAGTGATTGTTGATAGATAAAATAGAACCAAAATAGACCATTAACAGGAAATAATAGCATGAAAAAATGGTGTAAAATAATAAACAACTTTTAGTAGCGTTTCAAAAACGCTACCGAAATATATATAGTGGCGTTGAGTAAATGCAACCGTAAAATAGGGGTAAAGTTGGAAATTCTATTAGTAGCGCAAAAAATCTTTTGGTGGCATTTTTTAAACGCTACAAAAAGATTTATGGTGGCGTTTGAAAAACGCTGCCAAAAATGCATTTATAGTGGCGTTAAAATAAATGCAACAAAAAATCATGGATTTTTAGTCACATGTTTTCTCGCGGCGTTTATCAAAACGCCACCAAAATTTTTTGTAGCGTTTTTTGAGCGCCACAAAAAATAAAATTTCTTGTAGTGTCAATTCTAAAGCCTAAGTAGCACATAACATGCAAAACGGCTCGGAAAGTATAACCATATAAGACAAGCTTGACATTCTTACAAAGAAAAATGAGTGTTGTGGGTCCACCAACTAGATTCGCAATTCTCAAATGAAGTCATCAAGCCCAAAATATTTAAAGAAAAGGTATCAACAAGTTCTTTTGATATAAAATAATGAGATGAACCCGTATCAAAAAGAACTCGAATAGGATAATCACAAAACAAATTAATGCCGTCAAGGATAGAATGAGAAATACCTTGACCAAGAGATGTGTTACAAGGAGCTTGCACAACATTAAACTTTCCCACTTTCTTGCTTTGAAGTTTGGGACATGAAGATAAAATATGACCCGAAGTTTTGCAATAGCGACAAGCAAGGGACTTCGAACACTTATTTGCATAGTGATCCTTAGAACTACAATTGTAGCATACTCCACGATCAGGGATTGGAGTCTTTGCTACCGAAGTTGCTTGCTTCACTTTCTTATTGGGATTAGGCTTTTAAACTTAATACGCCTCTTCTAGAAAATCCCAATATCACCATCACTTTCTTTATCGGCCTCTTCAAGTTGAAGAGTGATATCTACAAGCTGGTCGAAAGGCACTTCTAATTTCAGAGATAAAACATTTTCAGGGTTCTTATTCAAAGCACAGATAAACCTTTGATTCTTTACAAGATCCAAAAGTTGTTGGGCAGACATGAATACACCATCCAGAGGAGAATCACTGGATTGACCAATGCTAGGACTTCCAAGTTTACCCATCTCTTCTTCTTTAAGAAAGTAAGAATGAAGAGGAAAAAGGTTATTCTCAGAATGAATATCAAACAAACTTGATTGATAAAACAAGGCATCATAAAAGAAAATAGGATAGAACGGGTCCAATGACTCGAATTAAATCCTAAGTCACGACTCTTAAGAAAGACTTAGGACAATGATCCTTACTAGATTATTCTACATTGTTCCGAAGTTTGGCTCTGATACCAAGCTGTGATGCCCCACCTCTATACTCACACTAACCAAGGACACTACTGGGTAATACCATCAATTAGTACGAAGAATAAGGCTGTTGAGGAGCGACCATCTGTGTAATTTCTTTGTGCGAGTACCGATATGTCAGATAATATGATTTGCATTTCATTTCAAGAGGAAATCCGACATATCAAATACAAACTCAAACTACTACACAGTCGCTATGTGGGCTTCAGAAACAAATATAGAAATAAGCATAACACAAATCAGTCACAGATATTCATATCACAAAGGCAGAAACAGATATAAATATAACACATAAAAGTGTACTTCAAAATAGTGGTAAAACTAGATCCACTACATCACAAAAAAATAGATACAAGTGCTAAACAAAAGAATATGTATACATCAAGGAGTCTCTATCTCGAATGTATAAAAGGAAAAACTACTAATCTAAAGTAGTTAGCCAAAAATCAGATAATGGTCCCTGATAAGAAGTCAAATAGAAGCACCTGAAATACCTCGGTCTGACCCGAGTATTATTTAAGAAGAAAAATAATAAACGGATTAGTCTAGTTATAAATATCATATAAAATGAGATAGGATAGGAGATATGACAAAAACGTATGATAACAATAATGCCATACCGTGACAAGTTTACATCAGATAACAACAAAAATCATACAATATCTCAAATATTCTCAAACACTAAAAAGAATGTCATATTCTTTAAATTATTCACCAAAATACAAATATTGACAAAACATATCAATGCCAATCGCAAAAATCGGTGAAACACAAATTCTAGAAATCATCAACTAGAAATCTAGAAATCACATAAAGGGGAAGGCCTATCACAAACGGGAGCATGAAAATCCACCAACACGTGTATCACAAACGGGTCGTTATGCCATAAAGCCGGTGCATTGGCGTAGTACAATAACGGTACGCCCGAGGAACCTGAAACTCAAATGAGTTGGGACAACGACGTAGTACAATAACAGTACGCCCGATGATCCTGAAACTCAAATAATTCGGAACAACGACGTAGTACAATAATGGTACGCCTGATGAACCTGATAAGCTGGAACAACGACGTAGTACCACAACGGTACGCCCGAGGAACCAAATTCCATAAAACCATAGGTCGCTAGCCTATTAAAATTGAGATGAAGCTCCATAAAACGAGGTACTATCCCCCACGTGGACAAAGAGACATCGCATATCGCTAGTCTAAACCATAAAATGATCACCATTGATCAATGAAAAGTGTAGATTACACTAAGCTAGTAAATAAATGAGTTTAGCTTCATGTCCCATAACCACTGGCTTAACTTAAATAGTTACGAAAAAATTGTAGATTTCCACTCAAAAATTGTCATAACATTTCAATCGAACAAGTCCAAGAATTAACCGACGAAGTAAACGCATGCGTTTCATACCACTTGTTTTGCTAAGCCGTTTAATTGGATTTCTCGTACGAATGAGGTAAAGGTTTGTATATACTAATAGATTGGAAAACGGATTTAAAAATGAGTTTTGTATTAAAAATGGTATTGAAATCATCTTTGTGAAAGAGTTTGAATATTTACTACTAGTATAGAAACCTTTGTATTTTAAAAGTGACAAATCATAGAAAAACGATTGTAGAAACAATCGATCACCAAAAATTCACATACAACAATGTGAATTAAATCCATAAAAATCGATATCAAATCCATCAAATGGATATTCTCAAAATCCAAAGAAAGAAGTCATCAAAGTCGATAATAAGTGATAGCAACTAACCGGATCAACAAAAATCGATAAAAATTGGAAATCCACTCAAAAACAGCCAAAATAGGCAAAATGAACAGTTCCAAACGTCTGGGGGTTCATCCAGACGTCTGGATTTAGGTTTTGGAAATATACATTTTCCCTGAAACCTTCCAGACGTCTGAAAGGTTGTATCAGACGTCTGGCAAGTTGTGTCAAACGTCTGAAAGGGTGTACCAGACATCTGACAGGGTGTAACATACGTCTGAAAGGTTGTATCAAACGTTTGATTCTGTTCTCTGCATTTGTCAAATTTTTCTCTTCTCCAGGGTCTATAACCAGACGTCTGGACTTGACCAACCAGACGTCTGGTCACCTGGTCTGGGCAACAATTTGCCTAGGCCATGATGGCCAAAACGATTCGGGAGCGATCGGACGAGCAACGAAAACTAGGGATTTATGCCAAGCGACAACCCAGCCTTATAGGCTCTTCGATACACCCCTAATATCATGTCCAAACATCCATAGAAGGATTTTCATAAAATTGGACTTCAAAATCCGAAAATTGGAAAATTCACCAAATCAATTCAAATCAAAAGCAAATGAACATGAATAAATGTTAGGAATTCATACCTAACAACAATGAAAGTTATAGACGTAGATGTGAGTTCAAAAACTAACCTTTAAACCCAAAAACAACGAATGAGAAGCTCAAAAACAAAGGTAAGATCAACTACTCTTCAACTTCAACTCTTGAAGCTCCAATCTAAGATCATAAGCAAATATTTCCTAACTTAGGTTATAGGAAATTTCTGAAATTGGAGAGAGATTGAGATGGAGAAGAAGAAGAGGATGCTTACCTAAGCTTCTCTTTGATTTTGGAGCTTGGATCTTGAATTTCCAAAGAAAACTAGGGCTTAGGAATTTCTAATTTCCTTTTCTTTCCCCCATTCTTTCCTTTAGCTTGAGAGTGTTAGGAAAATAGAATGAGTGAATGAATAGTGAGGGAGTTAGGGTATTTTGTTGGGTTTGTGGGCTGAAACCCAAAGCCCAATAGAAAAATAGCAAAATTCTAGTCAACTCCAAACATATCGATGTTTATAATCAAAAAGGTCGCAAACGCCGATTTGGACTCAATGGAAGTGGTCTCGAGTCCTAATTCGACTATTTACAAAAAGTAGTATTTCGTACTTTATTCCGACTAACGATGTTATATTTAAATAAAACATTTAAATATACAATCGTAAAATATGCGGGTTGTTACAACACGGGTACATTGGACAGGAATTTCGACAGTACTTAAAAGATAATGAGATTATCTCTTAGATTGCTCCACCCTATATTCTGCAACACAATGGTGTGTCGGAGCAAAGGAATCAAACCCTATTAAATATGGTATGTTCCATGATAAGTAAGGCTAAGTTATCTCTGTCCTATTGGGAATATATGCTAAAAACCGCAGCACAAATGTTAAGCTTGTAGCCTACTAAATTTGTGCTTAAAACACCATATGAGATGTGGTATGGTAAAAAACCCCAACTCAAGTATTTGAAAGTGTAGGGTTGTCCAGCGTACGTTAAGAATGTTGATCCGAATAAAGTTGAGGTTGTTGGAACTGGGCCAGCCCGTAGTGGAAATTATAGATGAATTTCAAAAAAATTACCCTATTGGATCTTTATTGGGCCTATGAAGTCTAATTTATTTAGAACATTTCTAAATTTAGTTTAAGTAAAATCATGTATTTTATTTAAATTCATAAATTATTGTTTGAAATTTATTTGATTTTTTTTCAATTATTACATAAGAATACGTATGTATCATATACATATATAAATATGTGTGAATGTGTAACATGATATTACGTGCAAGCTATAACATGCGCGTACATAGATGTTGGGATTTACATCACCATGGACACATTATCTCATTCTATATATATTGTATGTTATCCAAATATGTGCATATACTTATAGTTATAAATATCCAAGTAATTGTATATGAATATATATATATATATATATAATCTATTATAAATATATATATATTATAAATAATAATTAAACATATATATGTGTGTGTGTACATATAAAATTAAAAATCTAAGAAAATAAATTATTTTATTTATTTATATATACAAAAGAAAAGTAAATAATTATAATATATATATATAATGATTAAATGTAAGTTTGTATTATATTAAACATATATATATATAGAAATTAATTTTTATTTTATTTTAATATTCCAGTTAGAAATCACACAGATCCAAATTTTTTATAATTTTAATATACTAATATATATTTATTATGAATTAATTGGTCAAACTATCATAAATAAAAAAATATCAAATTATATAATAAAATATCAAATTTTAAATTTTTAGAAAATAAAGAATGATATTTTAGGTATTGCGAAATATTTACAGATTTTTCTAAGTAAAAATTATATTTTTAATTAATTAAATACCAATCGGCTAATTTTTAGGTTAATTTTTAAAAATATAAAAACTTATTCAAAAAATATGAAATATTTTCCAAGATCTTCTGATATGATAAGCTAATTTTACAAATTTTAAAATTGAATTATCAAAACAATATTTATTTTATATGGATTTATTAAATCTTACATGATTAAATAGTGATAAAAAATATCTAATAATAATAGAAAATTTATTTTCGATTCTTAGAATTCATAATTAATATAACAATATATTATAAAATTATTAGATCAAATTTTACATAATACATACATACATACATATATAAATATATGCTTTGATATAAATTGTGTAAATAAATTGATTTACATATACACACACATGCATTAAATATTGTAATATTAAAACAAAATACATTTATTTAGTATAGAACATTAGATTATTAATAATATATGTGTATGTATGAGTACATTAAACTTATGCCATTAGTTAATCGTTATTGTGACGACAACATTACCTGTAAACTCTTACCTAACTAACTAAGCAATAATAACATATATACATAGATGTGCTTAAGCAATGAATAATTATACCATAATCATATACCTTTTTATTTAAATAAATAGTTACCCATAACCGATGCTCTCAAGTCCACATTGAAAAGGTGATCCTCTTCCTTTGGAAATTTCCTCGATTCGTCAGATTGCTAGTCTTGAATCGCTGACCTTTCGCTATCAAATAGCTGCCAGTTTGAGTTGACTTGATTTGAGATTTTTCTAGGGTTTTTAAGGAAGCGTTTCAGCCATAATAATGATGAAGGAGGTGGCCAAAAAGTTAGATGAAGTTAGGTTTGGAGATGATTTTATATTGGTCAAATGAGAGAGAAAATATGATAGTATCTAATTATTTTTCTCACATAATCTCAACCATGCCATTCAAAACCAACTTGCAACATCTTTTGCCGCCCCTATGCTTTGTTATTGCTATTGAACCATGCCTCAAACAAGATCGGTCAATAGCCACCCATTTAACTTCGATTAAATATGTTTAGTTACATCCAATTTAATTCGTCATTGATATCTCATATCGATCGATATATTTATACTATTATAAATATATATTACAATATTTATTTCTCAAATCATATTCAAATATAATAACTAATATTTCATAAATATTAATTAATTTATAACAATTACAAACTAATTAAATCATTTGGTCTAAAGAGAATTCATTATTTCGGTTGTGTAATTCTTGGGTGTAAATTCGGTCAGCAATTAACATTGAACTATTCAAATGTTAACGTTCACACATCACTTAGCAGGTAGTCTGACATTCTAGCCAAATTTATCGCTTACTTAGTTTCGACAAAAATTCAATTTCACATTATTAAGCATCACCCAGTAGTGATATTTATTTACACCAATTATCTTCATCAAAACTGTGTCACTTTGTAATTGTAAAATTTGGTAATGGTCAAAATTCCAATATCATCCATATTCAACTCTATAGTCCAAACACAAAGTCATTGGTTCAATAATAACAATTATTATTAACCGAAATGCTCTGGCCAAAGACTTTAACTTTGAGTTGACTTTAGTTGACCGTGATACTAACCCCATATAACTGAGGAGACGAATCCTCTCTTGAATAGTGCTTCACTTCCAATACTTCCACTCGACCCAACTATAGTCACTCGATGGAATTTCATGCCATGATTAGACTATAATCAAAGCGGAGCTTTCATATTGAAGATCCATGGTATTCTTAAGTCGAGGGAACTGTGTAAATCAATCACATCGATATTTTCTGTTTGACCTTAGTTATATTAACCAACAGAAAACTATCGAGTGAGTCGTTCCATAGTTATCCAATAACTATCAGTATATAACCTCCATGTGCCCCCAGCAGCCATGAGTAATACATTGTCCAACATTTGGAGGGCGTTACATACCTTAGTCTCAACGGATACGTCGATATCCAAGCTCGATGCATCTCGACTAGGAACATCCAAGGTGGTATATTTATTTTTATTCTGATAAATTACTTGCGGTTGCAACACTTTATAACTAATATCATAAAACATACCATTTATGGATTTTCTATAAAATTTACTTTTAATTAAATTAATTAATTAATACAACCACATTATATCAATTATAATATAGAAAGAAGATACCTTTTATTTTGACAAGATTCGTCAAAGAGTTAGATATATGTAACAAATTATATAATTGCCCATATGACATACCTCTAACTTTATCGATCTCCCATTTGCACTTGGGGTCAATTATGGAATCTCATTCCAACTTTTCTAGTCGGTTTCCTGTAAACCGATCGGGTCATCCCTCAATGAATGGGTATGCTATTTTATTTTAATTATCTACTCTATCAATCTACTCTCTTCGATGCTGATAAACTCCTTTACCATATGGAACGATTTGGAGTATGTCTCTCGACTTCCAGTGAGGTCTAAGTTCTATTATGAACTATATAGTGGCATTATTATCATATAACAATGTTGTAAGATTCTCGACATTTGGAATCATCCTCGGCTTAATTATAAATCTGTGCATTTATTGTGTATACACATTGTTTTGTTGTGGCGCTATTCATGTCAATGAATCAGCCACAATCTCTTCTATTTGGAACATTTCCAACTTAAATATTCTTAATTTATTATTGACATGTTATACTCAATATCACTTATGAATTTTGAGTCTAAATACTCTTTATAAGGAGTTTGTTGTTTTTGTAAACATTTCTTTAGTACTTCATAAATACAAGAGACCTCAAACAACCATATAGTGAGATCTATTTGGATTTGATATTTGCTTCACGTATCAAATACACAAACAAAATACGGTATCATAGACAACATAACATATACGATAATTACTATTGCCGGTGTGTAACTATCCGCCTTTCTTACTACCAAAGACGACACTTAATACATCCTCGGCATTCATGTGCCGAGCATTTAGCCGTCCGAAAGACAGGTTCATTAGGGGTGAAAGAAAGAAAAGATAGAAGAGAAGAATCTAAACAACACAGAATCTCACAACACAACGGAACAATATATATTACTAACATAATATATTACAAAGTCATTTCAAAAATGTTACATCAGAGTCATACTAATACAAATTCTACCCTAGGACAGTTATAGCAGTCTGTCCCTACCTAACTGATACAATATACATATAATACAGTGGAAACAAGATAAATAACTAGTTATCGATGAAGCCACCTGCTCCAAGCTCCTCCAAGGTAAATCTACGGAAAACCAGAACTACTTGGCTACCCATTCAAATTTGAGCACCCAAGAGTTTAGGAAAATAAAATAAACTCCGGGTCAGACATGTTCTGGTGTGAGTAAAGCAAACATTTTAACTTTGTGAAAACCTTTAAAATCAAAGGTATCTCGTAAGACCACGCTACACATAAACAGGGACGGGTTTTTACCTTACGATAACTAAAACGTTTATATGAAATTCTCTTATATTATAATAGTGTCTAGGATACAAAAACTTATTAATCTGAGCCGAAATTGTTACAATAATTAAATTCCAGCATAATAGGTATACATCTAAAACCGTAAAGGCTCGTATTGGAAAATGGATTCCATACAATGACTGGGTTACTGGGATACCGCCTATCATAGTGCATCTCTAGATAAAATGACACCGAGGTCGAACCTATCGACCCTTGCCAACACAGAATTGGCCTACCCTTTACTGGATCTTACCGAATATGATCACCCCTCCTTTAATAGGCCCCGAAGCATACAACTAAGAGATAATATCGACCCTATATAGGGATGATCATACACTACTTGGGAGCTACCCACTTAGCCCTGTTGCATCTTCTCTATTTTAGTCATTCCCGATTGATGAGACTTAAGGCTACGTTTTAGCTTCTAAATGGCACTTTCCACTTGGAATGATAACATTGCCCTCCAGGCAACAATGCAATGCAGCATTCATCCATACTAGTTCGTTCATGGATTGAATGAAACGCTTGAGAGCTCCGTCTTCAATTCCATCATCTTCAAGATGTCTTCATTTCGAAACGCTTGAGTTGGATCTAAATGGTTTTCGGATAACATATCCGATCTCGGTCTCTTCGAAACAACATTCGATAGTTTCCGGTAAACTCAACCCCGGTTCTTTAGGAAATAAACAGTCAAAGATAAGAGCGAAGATCACCTTCTAACCGTTAGTGGATGGATTTCCTTATCATTTGTCCTAGGAGAACGAAACAAGATTTATACACATAGTACAACATCATCAAAGACGACTGTGCCATATAACTCATGTGTTTCTCCTAGATATTTCCAAAATTACGTTTTGGGTCCTTATTTGATAGTCTGTTATCTAACTATCAAATAAACAAACAACAACCAATTCCATTTGAGATTTATTTATCCATAGCAACCACTAAGCCTCAAAACAAATCTTTATTTAATAAATCTCTTCCAAAAACATTTGTCTAAAACAATATTCATGTACTTATCTCTCTCACATAAGTATATACACAAAACATTTTCAAATAACTTCTTACTTCCAAATCACGTTAAAAAGGATTAAACAACTATTGTTTAAATTGGAGGTAAGGACTACCCTAAACACTATTCCCTCGGTGTTAAGTGTGGAACGGATGTTCCATACCACCATTTCAAAAGGTCTGTTTAGAGAAACTCAGATCGTCTATTTTATTCATGAAACCTCTTTTACTTGAAATCCAAATAAACTTCAAAATACTTTCCAAACTTCCAAACTCATTTATAAAGCCCTTTTATAAATATTAAAAATCATTTATATAAATTGCTTTTATAAATGTCCAAACTTTTTATATAAATATCTTATAAATTCAAACCTTTTTACAAACTCCCTTTGTGAATATCCAAATCATTTTCTAAAACTTCTTTTATAAATAACCAAAATCATTTATAAAACTCTTTATAAACCTTTCATGTTTAAACAACTTTCTAAATAACCTTAAATCAAATTAGCTTCTTTTAAT
The DNA here is from genome assembly GCA_030737815.1 of Allium fistulosum. NCBI lineage: Eukaryota > Viridiplantae > Streptophyta > Magnoliopsida > Asparagales > Amaryllidaceae > Allium > Allium fistulosum. Next base: position 104,811,883 of record CM060905.1, read on the forward strand.
AAGCAAATCCATTTTATAAACCTCCTTTATTTATAAAATCTTCCTGGCTTAAAAACTCAATTCCATTTACCGAAAGCCTTTTATAAATATCCAATATCCTTTATAAAATTCTTAATAAAAACTTCTTTTGATAACATGGAAAACCATTCCCATTAGTTAAAAACACCTTTAGTAAAACCATTTGTCAAATCATTCTTCAAATATCTTGTTCAAATTGAAATAACTTTGAAACCATTCAATAAGTAAAAATGAAATATTTATCCTTACAAAATCAAACGGAGGTTCAGCAACTACAATGGTGCTTTTAATTTGGTTTACTTATCCAGTTTAACATGGCATCACATAACAACAGGTATATAAGAGGTTGGAAAATAACAATTAATCAACTTAAGTAAATGTCCAAGTTAATTGTAATAGCAGAATGGTGTTTTGTTCTGCAAATAGATGTCATTTAGTTTTCCTCATCATATGGGGTTACTTAAGGTTAAGCGATACAGAAATCCCTTGATTTAAAACAAATTTTGAAAAGAAAACAGTTAAAAACAAACTGATTACTTAAACTCAAAGTGACTTTAAAATAAATTAAAACCTTTATTAATGAGAATCAAATCCTTGTTAAATAGTAATTAACTCTAACTAAAGGTAGTTAAACCTTACTTAAACTGTATTAAAACATAATTAACTTTAATCAAAGATTAATTTAAATAAGACCCCTTTTAGAATATTAATTAATAATTATCTTAAATAATAATTAATTAATCCCTAAATTAATAATTAAATAGAAATTAACTTTAATTAAGTAACAAATCATAATTAACTTAATTGATTAACATTTAAGTTTAAAAACCATTATTAACAAATGATTAGTACTATTACCTTTATTAATTAATTAATTAATTAATCATTAAATAGACACTACAAGGAGAACAGTGATTTACGACAGCTGAAAACCGTCGGCGGCCGTCGGAAAAAGCCGTCGGAACAGACGTCGTCGAGGAGCAGTACTTCCGACGGCTTCCGACGGAAGTCGCCGTACATATTTCCGACGGCTTCCGACGGATTCCGACACGTGTCGGGACCCGTCGGAAACCGTCGACAAAAATGTCCTACAGGCTGTCGGAAGCCGTCGGAAATATCGTACCTGTAAACTGTAGGAAGCCATCGGAAACCGTCGGAAATCTGCTGTTTTTTTATTACTGCTGTAAATGTACCCTTCCATCCACATTTCTCTTTCAAAAACTATTAGCAATACTGCACAATCCAATATACAATATACCAACCAAATATCAAAACCCAAACTACACAAAATTAATCAAACCCACAAATATACCAAATTACATCAAAATAAAATACATAATATACATAACCATTCCAACATTCACAACAACCCCAACAACAAGTGTTCTACCATGTCATACATACACAACATAACACAAAATCATCAACATCCACATCATCATACAACCACATAACCAAGTGTATCAAACATAATCATACAAAAGTCAACAACTGCCTCCACCGTCTACCAAATCATATAAAACTTAAAAAAACATACCTGAAAAAGCAAGCAATCAATCACTCTCCTCCAGATCCAGAGCCAGCAGAGGAAGGGAAGCGGCCACCATACTGCTGCATGTACTCGGCGATACGCTGGTCTAGCAACTGTGTGGTCTGTATGACCTGTCGGTGGTTCTGCTCCTCCAGCTGGGCCACTCTAGCCCGCAAATCTTCGATCTATGCTAGATCGATCTGAGCTCTAGTCTGCCGACCCCGTCTCTGACTCCTGGCCTGCAATAAATATTTAATTTAGCTGTGTGATCTCTGTAAGTGTATTTGCAAGTATGCGAATTTTAGCTGTAATTCTAACACACAATCATATGGCCTATTGATGGGCCATAGTGACATTACGGGAATAACTGTCCTAATGAAAGTCAAATGACTTAAAACTAGTAAACTAAACAATTATTGGGAGAGGCGTAGGGTTTTGGGTACAAGATGCTTGTATAAATCCCTACGATTTAATTAATTATGACTTAAATATCAAATTAGCAGTAAAATAAATTATTTACCACTTGATTGCCTAATCTGTATCGTCTACCATGCTCTGCTGGATCCATAACGGACTCAAAAATAGCATCCTCCTCATCAGTCGTCGGCTGTTCTCGACCCGTATCAGCAAGAAGTTTCTGGCGCTGCTCCATAAATTTTTCCTGCATTAACAAATTAATAACATCATATCTTATTTCATTATAGTTTAACAAGCAGAGTAATTACTAATACTGCATAAAATGAAATATGCTTACATGGCTCTTGCTGGATTTATCGTCCTGCCATGTATATGAAACAGTTCCGTCCGGATTTACATGCTCGACAGCATGCGTACGAGTGAACACATCAATATAGCCCATGGGACCATGCGCCTCAGCTTCCTGAAGTTGATTTTTACATACAATTTTTATACATTTAAAATTATATAGCATAAACTATTTATAATTATCATTCGGTAAATTTACCAACTCCTGCCGATACTACTGAAATGACTTCGACCCTCCGCGATGAGTGATGGGATTTTTATTTCTGTTTGCAAAGTTTCTATCCGACTCTGCTTGTACATTCAAAATTTGATACATTATTTTTCAATCACGTCAAATTAATAATTCAAAATAATTTAGTATACTTGCCTTCGCCTCGTCCGTTTTCCAATATCCCAACCATGCTTGCCATACGCTCTCCCCCATCCACCGTGGTTTCTTACCGGATTTCTTAATTTTAGATATCGTGTCCCTATAGTTCTTGCGCATCTTCTTCATCCAGTATCCTCGTGCCAGCAGCATATCGTCTGTCCGGATGTCTATCTTCGACCATATTTCTATACGGGTCGTCCTAACTATTTCGTTAACGACACTTTCAGACTCTACAGAAGTATTTGCTACAACTTCTCCATGCCGATCCCAAACATAATACTCGGGTACAAAACCGTTTTTGCACAAATGAACTTTCACAATATCTGGTAACAAATACTTCAAATGTCTACACCTACTACACGGACAACGAATTTCTGGATCGTTTCCGTTATTACTTAAAGCGAATTCAACAAACACGAATTTCTGGATCTTTTATCGAGCCCCTCAGTCCTTTTCTTTGGTACATCCATCTCCTTCGATCAATAAAATAATCAATCATTTTTCCTATTTGAGAAAATTAGAAGTTCAAAATTTAATATTTATTTTCAAGAATACAAATTCGAAAAAGATTATTTTCATGGTCATATAATATTTGAATTTAAAGAACAACTTCACAAATTTAAAAATATTTTTAAATATGGCACATTTTATTTTTTAATGTATCGATATAAAAAATTGTATAAATTTTTTTTTCCATGGTCAGGCATCCTACTTCCCATTACAAACATAGTAAGCATTTACATTTCGTATATTACTTCGTCTCAAACGATTCAACAAAATTTCGGCAATATTTCCCTTTTGTTCCCTGCATTGTACACAAATGCGTGGACGTAGGAAACAAAAAAGAAAAGTTAGGCCGAAATTTTATGAACCGTTTGAGACGAAGTAGTATACGAAATGTAAATGCTTACTTTGTTCATAACTTGTCCAATACAGGGACAAATCCAACAAACATTGTACCAGATGAATATAAATAGTCGTTTTTTGAAAAAAAACGACTATTTATATAACGATCATGTACAACATTCGTCAGACGGGGCCAAAAACTGTCTAAGGGACATTAGTTAATTAAATGTGCGCAGTTTACGAAAAAATGCAGTTTTACTAATTTTTCACATTTACAAAAAAATATTTTAATTTAACACATTTATTCGACGTATTCCATCAACTTAAGGCTCGTTCGACGCATTTTTGTTGTTGCATAAGTCTATACATGCACAATATAATATTCCTAGCTCGTGCATTTATTTTATTTTAGTCCAACTAACACAATACAATGATAGCAGCGCTACACACATATACAATGGTACAACCAAGGCATATACAACGATTTCCATATACACTAACAAGCCCAAATTATACATGTTTTTCACAATTTCACGATAAAAGATGAAATAGGTATATCATGGAATGCTAGAAACTATTATAACACAATTGGAAACAATTTCAATCACCAATTAGCCCTAATTTATCAATTTATGCAAATCTAGAATTAGGGTAAAAACACAATTTTTCTCGAAAATAAAAGATTATACCTTAGCTGGAGAGCAATAGACGTTGATTATGCAGCCGGGGAGGATCCGAAAGCTCGAAATTGATGATTGGAAGCTTGGGGAAGAGATTTGGAGATTAATATTTTCGTATGAAAAGTGAGGAAGAAGAAGGCTCGGCTGAGCCTGTAGTTCGATAATTTCCGACGGCTTCCGACGGCCGCCGACGGCCCGTCGGAAGCCGTCGCCCCCTCCGTCGGTATTTAGCTTTTTTCTAGTAGTGAGATAAATAATTAAATAATTTTTCTATAATTAGTAAATTAAATTTAGAAAACATTTTCCAAAAAATTAAGTTAAAACAAGTTTAGATTACAAAAATAGTTAGATTTTTCGAACTACGCGTATAGCGACTATCGCTATACGGACCCATAATTTCAAAACTTGAAATTTTACTTTCTAACTTTTAAAACTTTAAATTTTGAACTCTTATCACTTCTAAAACATAAAAATGAACTTTTGAAAACCAAATTTAAGTTTTAAACTTGAAAACTTTTCGCTTTGAAACAAAAATCAAACTTTCGACAAAAAGCGGATTTCTACGTCGCTTTTGGTTAGCGAATCGCTAACTTCATGCCACGAACCCATATGCAACAAATAACTCATTTCAAACACCATACCACAACATACATCATAGCACTAACATAAGCAAAATTTTATTTTTTCATAATTGCTAACTAACCTTTTTCTCAAAATACAAGACATGGACTTTCTTGCTTACTCAAACTTCAGCGTACACAATTATCACCAAATCATCACATAATCAAGCACACATCATATATAACATTCATACATCAAAATACATCATAGATTTGCTAACTTTAATAAATTTAGCTAATTGTTTAAAAAGCGTTAACTTTACCCACCAAACTTTCACTAAATCAAGGCAAATTTCTACCGAACTTGAATATACTCCTAGCAAACCGCCTTAACTTGAAAATATGACTTTGTGTGGCCTTGGAGGAACAGGTTTGGCTCAGCCTTGGCTAGTATTGGGCTTGGCCTAGGTTAGTTTGGGGATGATGGAGCTTGTTTTGGAGAGGAGTGATATTCGAAGTGAAGTAGGAAGGTTTAAACTTGATTTTAGAAGAGTGTACACAATATTTTAACTTAGGAATTTAGCTAAGAAGCCATGGATGGATGAATGGAGATATGAAGAGGGTATTAGAAAAGGAGGATGTAAAGTAGAAAATATGAGAAAGAGGTGGAGTGTATATAGGCATAGAAAACAAAAAATTACTAAACTAACCTTGTATATATATAATAATATATATTCATGTCATGAAAACATGAAAGCCAATACTCCTCCCCCACCCTATTATACACGTTAGTTATGGCCTCTCCCTCCCTTAAATCATGCTAGCACCATGCCTTGTACTTAGGTGCTTAAATTAAGGGATTTGCTTAAGTTTTATAATATATATGTATATTAAAGGTCAAATCATTCATGTATGTGTGTATATACTAAGTATTCATGTATGTATACATGCATATGCATGTATATTATTTGCAAATTTGATCAACCCCTAGTTTATAAGTGTGTGCATGGTGAAACAAATGTGCACGACGGAAGCCGTCGGAAGCCGTCGCCCCCCTCCGTCGGTATTTAGCTTTTTTCTAGTAGTGAGATAAATAATTAAATAATTGTTCTATAATTACTAAATTAAATTTAGAAAACATTTTCCAAAAAAATTAAGTTAAAACAAGTTTAGATTACAAAACTAGTTAGATTTTTCGAACTACGCGTATAGCGACTATCGCTATACGGACCCGTAATTTCAAAACTTGAAATTTTACTTTCTAACTTTTAAAACTTTAAATTTTGAACTCTTATCACTTCTAAAACATAAAAATGAACTTTTGAAAACCAAATTTAAGTTTTAAACTTGAAAACTTTTCGCTTTGAAACAAAAATCAAACTTTCGACAAAAAGCAGATTTCTACGTCGCTTTTGGTTAGCGAATCGCTAACTTCATGCCACGAACCCATATGCAACAAATAACTCATTTCAAACACCATACCACAACATACATCATAGCACTAACATAAGCAAATTTTTTTTTTCATAATTGCTAACTAACCTTTTTCTCAAAATACAAGACATGGACTTTCTTGCTTACTCAAACTTCAGCGTACACAATTATCACCAAATCATCACATAATCAAGCACACATCATATATAACATTCATACATCAAAATACATCATAGATTTGCTAACTTTAATAAATTTAGCTAATTGTTTAAAAAGCGTTAACTTTACCCACCAAACTTTCACTAAATCAAGGCAAATTTCTACCGAACTTGAATATACTCCTAGCAAACCGCCTTAACTAGAAAATATGACTTTGTGTGGCCTTGGAGGAACAGGTTTGGCTCAGCCTTGGCTAGTATTGGGCTTGGCCTAGGTTATTTTGGGGATGATGGAGCTTGTTTTGGAGAGGAGTGATATTCGAAGTGAAGTAGGAAGGTTTAAACTTGATTTTAGAAGAGTGTACACAATATTTTAACTTAGGAATTTAGCTAAGAAGCCATGGATGGATGAATGGAGATATGAAGAGGGTATTAGAAAAGGAGGATGTAAAGTAGAAAATATGAGAAAGAGGTGGAGTATATATAGGCATAGAAAACAAGAAATTACTAAACTAACCTTGTATATATATAATAATATATATTCATTTCATGAAAACATGAAAGCCAATACTCCTCCCCACCCTATTATACACGTTAGTTATGGCCTCTACCTCCCTTAAATCATGCTAGCACCATGCCTTGTACTTAGGTGCTTAAATTAAGGGATTTGCTTAAGTTTTATAATATATATGTACATTAAAGGTCAAATCATTCATGTATGTGTGTATATACTAAGTATTCATGTATGTATACATGCATATGCATGTATATTATTTGCAAATTTGATGAACCCCTAGTTTATAAGTGTGTGCATGGTGAAACAAATGCGCACGACGTTTTTCGACGACTTTTCGGTGTTGAAAAATCGAATTTTCGAAAAACGATTTCCGGTCATATTTCCTATTTTTATTTGAACTATGTATATTAGTAAACAAATTTTTGAAAACTATTTTATCATCATTATTAAATAATTAAAATAGGTTTATGTGCTAATAAAAATCCATTTATTGATTATACAAAATATATTTAAATAGCCTATTTCAAAGCGGCAAAATCCTGGGTCATTACAAATCTATTTTACCATTATTTGTTATTATTTAAAAGATTCGTATTTATTTTAATTTATAAAACCTATTATTTGAATATTTAAAATTTATTAAATATTCACAAATCAAGGCGGTAAAATTCCCGGTCGTTACACGGTGTATAAGGAATCCATCTTACATGTTCCATATTAAACATTTTAATAAAGTGTCCTTACATATCGTTTGGGACATTCCTAATGTATTTTATACTTACTATAAAAGACATTATTTACAAATCCAACGTTGAGTATTAAAACAACTAAAGCTGATTTATGTACATCGTTAAATATCAGCATTGTGTTGTTTACTTATGGTTTAGAAATATCTATGTATCTTTTACGTTCTTTCTTATAAACACACGCTTCCTCTACATTTTGATTGATAATCTAACAATTTGATATTTCTATTAAAATATTTGTTCAATTCCAATGCTTAAAATGATACTTCTTATCATTTCTTGGATCATATCTAAAAACTGACAACCTCTATATCGCTCCACTGACTTCGAGACACATTGGTTGTTATGTGAAAATAGTCTACTTTAAATCATTATTTAGAATTTTCTATTTCAGCGCATATGTACCAAAACACCAAGTCTTATAAAGCGATAATCTTGCGAGTAGATCTGAAATAACTTGATCATGTTGAATGATGAATCTATTATGCCAATCTCAACATTTCAAATTTACGAGATTATTCTTATCAATATTGCTCATTTAATTCCAACTGCATTAGTCTTGCTTATAAAGACACAATCATGGTCGATGGATCACATCCCTTCGATTACAACTACGAAAATTATATTTTGATAATGTACTTGGAATTCATTTTCGGATCTTTGCATCACACCATATTATAGAGCCAACACTCTTAATGCTTTTATTAAACAACTGAGGATTGTATATTTTCGATATTGATAAGAAACTCATAATTTCTCTTCAATGTGTGAGAATACTTATTAGACATTCTAATGCGATGTGTTTGTTTAGGTTAGTTAATTTCATTTCATCTCATCTAATCAATTTTATCTATGGATCGTATCCAATACCAATTTACTACTAATAATTTCTCAAAAAATTCCTTCACAATGAAGTTGGTATTTCTTGAAACAACAATTGTTTCTCGGTGCAACGGAATAGGTATTCCTAAATACTTATAATTGCCTTTTATATAAACCTAATTTATTTTTTAGTTTACAAAACTTATGTTCAAAACATAAATATATCATCCAATGACAGACTTTTCTAAAATCCTTTTGGGAAGATTCATACAAGATCTCACGAAAAATTATTACGTTCAATCTTTCGACTCGCACAACCTGTCAACTCCTTAGCCTAGGATATGTTAGAGTTTCTTATAAACCCTTATCTTGTATGATTTTGTAAACTATTATTTAGATGAAATAATATCAACCTTCTGTACTACTCTTAAGTACATGACCTTATAGAAAGAAACTAACTCAACTTCACTCACAATAAATCGTACATTGTCCAATAAAGTTCGATTACTCCTTATCAATATATCATTATGTATCACATGGAGGAGTGACTTTTGAGATTGAATCTTTATTCATTTTTAGGTACGTTCAGAACTCTTTCTAATATACTCACCCATTCGACCAAATTGAATCATTTATATTGCATGTTATATCATTTACTTTCGTTTTACACTCTATGAGTCTATCTTAGACACACTACATATGTATCAAATACACATGTCCATGCCGGTGATAACTCATCGGTGAATATGACGAAGAGAGTGGAACTGTTTTGGTATTAATAGACTTACGATTGCATACGTCTATATGTATCAATCCAAAGAGTTCATCAACTCTTATTATGATGGCCCACCTTTTTGAATAGTTCAAGTCGACAATAAACCACACATGTCCAACTCAAACTGTTTAAAAAATAGATTATCAATGGGTTTATTTTAAAGAAATAAAAAGAAAAGAAAAGAAAACAATAACAGATACTCGTAGCGGAACCATAAAATACAATAATCACATAAATAGTTCATGATGTTGTTTAACAATATATACTTAATTCAATTTACAACATAAATCGCGGTTATACAATATTATCATAGTTATACAATTCTAATAGACAAACTGAATTAGTGCAGCGGAATATATACTTGTAAATATGATACCAAATCTTCGTCTTCGTTCTCCGGAATGACTATCTTCGATAACTGAAAAACTCGGTCTGACCCGAGCATAATGAAAAAACAAAACACTCAAGTTAGGACTAAAAATCCTCATGTAAGTTAAATCAAAATTAGGTGAAAGACGTGCAGCGAACCGGGATTTTCGACCCTCGAAAATTGACATCAATACGTTCACCGTATAGAATGCCGAGCAATCGAGTGCCGGAAAATACCAGATCATTAGAGGTGAAGAAGGAATGTAAAGATCCCGAACTCGGCCTTCGAAAATCGGCACCCATACTTCACTTGTACTCAAAATGCCGCAGATTCAAACGCCGAATCTGGCTCTCCGGAGCTTATAACACCATTAAGTATAACAACACAGCGGAATAAAGAAATAGATGATATCATATACAACCCCAATGAATACAATATCCAGTATGATATACAATAATGATATCAATATGATACAACAATATCAGAGATAAATAATGATACAGCGGAAATAACAGGAGTGATAACTCCAATGATCTTCAAAAGAGAATGAGTTCAACAACTCCAACATCAGCTCGAACCACCATCACGTAAGACAAAGGTAAGTAATGTCAGTTGTGATCTCCAAAACTGAACTAGCTCCAATGTCAACTAAACCTGATTATCTGAAAAACCCAACTCTAGACTGCCCGTGTGGAAAATTATGGGCACCTAGAGTTTAGGAAGGGAACAATAAACTCCGAGTCAGTCGTGGGACTGGTGTGAGTAACAAAAATAGTTTATCTTTAAAACAAACAACAAAAGAACTTTAAACATTGAAATCCGCAATGCTTTTGGAAAATGAAACTACCATAAGACCTCCCACCACACACACAATGCAATCGCAGACTTGGAGGAGATTTCTTCTTATGATAGTCAAATATGCTTACTACGCAAATGAAAAACTCTTTAATATTATTATTAGTGCATAGTGTACCAAATCATTTCGAAAATACAATATTAATCTTAGCCAGCATATGTACCATTATATTATGCCTACTATAGCTACCATTTTAAATGGCAGGTTCTACAACTAAAACCGTACTGGGTTCGTATTGTTTCTTTGAATTTTCCAACAAATGGTCAGGCTAAGGAACTTCCTACTACCACATGGGTATGCCTCTGGCGGGACGTCCCGAGAACTAACTAGCTCTCTGCCAACACAAGGCCGGGTTACCCCTTACACTAGGTAACTACTACATGAATATGCCATCCCCCGGTCCTTTGGGACCTTTATTCGAGCGCTCGATTTCCAACACATCACACAGTAATAAATAAAGTGTGTCCACATGAGTAAGTATCTGGACTCCATACCATGATACCACCCTTTTCCAGAAGGAAATGACATACCCTAAAGGGCGCGACCCTCATAACCTTGCCGCATCATTCCTGTTTCGACCATTTCCGGTTTGTGAGGTTCGATGAGGTCTCGTCCACAAAGCTACGCTTTTTCACAAAGCCATGCTTTGATCACAAATGATCAATAAATGATCAACACACAGCAACACTCAGCATGTCACACTACCAAATTGGGAGTATATCACTGATAACCTTCAATTACATAACCTCTGAGCTCGTACGTCTCAGAGAAGGGTGTTAAGCTAAGAGAATAAATATCCGCCACCAAGCAGAAATGTATTTTAAAGAAATCAGCTTTATATCTCAAAGTGTAATGTCAGACATGTAACCATACAAGTCTGTTCCGGGTTCGAACAGAACCGAAGGCACTTCCGAAGAAGCCCTTGCAAATCCGGGTATTCACAATCCTGATCGGACTTCCCATCACTTAGGGAATCTCTATACCGGGGCCACTCGGTGCAGAGACAATCGGTAGGTTATCCAATCGTTTTCACAAATACCCGGTCTTCACCACCGGTCTTCAAATGCTGTCCATTCACGTCCTATCACTATTCGGAATGGGTTATATGACACAAAGGTCCTTTCCCGGTTAAACCGAATAGTTAGGGCAATATTTTAAACATATGGATATTGGGATTTCAATTAAGTCACAATTTATTACCCAAAACTCCTCTTTCAAATGGTTTAAACACATTACCATTTAATCTTTTACAAAAAGATTCAATTCACAAAGTTCACCCAGTTTCACAAAGATTTATTCATAGATTTTCCAAATCAATCCCCTTTTCAATTTGAATTAACTCGTTAAATCTTTAAATCAAAGATTTAACCGATAGCTTTCAAAACAATTCCCTTTAAATTTGAATTAACTCCTTAAATCTTTAAATCAAAGATTTAACCGATAACTTTCAAAACAATTCCCTTTCAACCTTTTATACAAAAAGTATACCTTTTCAATTTCAAAACAAAGTTCAACAATCTTTCACAAAGGTTTATTCATAATTCGGAAAACCATTTCCAATTCAAACTTGAAATTCCTTTAATTAAATTGGAATTTCATTTCTTATATGAAAGCTTTTATCATTTGAAAACAAATAGTTTTCATTTCGGAAAATCTGATTCCTTTATACAAGTTAAAGTCTTTAGGTTAAATTCGAATTCTTAAAATTATACTTTTTTAAAATGGTTCAAGCCCATATAAACACATTTATACTTGTATAACTCTCTTAAACCATAATTTTGAACATATAATTCAATTCCTTATTTTGAATTCAAATTCAAATTGAATTATTTAAATTTCAAGATATTAAAAATATCTTTAAAACTCCATCCAAAAGCTTTTCATAGTAAACCCCAATTTCCAATTTCAAAATCAGTTGAAATCAAAATTTCAATCTCAAAAACATTAAATTTAAAATCATTTGTGACTTAACCGATTTCCTTATGAAATCCATATTTGGGTGTCTATGGTGTAGTCCAGGGGTTTCACACAGTAGTGCAACATCATTCAATCATCACAGATCAGAATACAGAAATATAGTTGATAAGTGGTATAACTATAACGCTTATCTTTTGTTCACAGATCACATATAATATATTACATTCATCCCAGATAAATAAACTATAGTACATATCACACACAAATCAGAATATATCACACAGCATCACAGATCAGGGAATACCGATAATTCAACATTCAATACAATTCAAATATCCATAAATAGGATTAATTTAATTATCTGATTAATTTAAATCAGATAAATTTCTATGAATGGATTTGCTAATTATGGTAATTTAATAATCAATTAATTACCAAACATTTGATAAATTGTGCTTTAATTAATTATTAATTAACCCTTAGTTAATAATTAATCCTCAATTAATGTTCTTAATTAATAACAAGTTAACTACTCCTTAAGTGATAATTATTTCTTAATCACTTCCTTAACTTATTAACCTTTAATAGATTAATTATTCTCAAATTAATTGCCTTGGTTAATTTATCACATATACTTAAATTAATTATTACTTAATCACTTGATTTATCAATTTTAATCATTAATTAATATTTAATTAATAATCCTTAATCACCAATTAATTAATCTTTAAACCTTCATTAATTACTTTAACCTTTTAATGACTTATTTAATTAATCCAAATCATTATTTAATTAAATAAATAAATTATCCATTTTTTTAATTAACTTATGAATTACAAATCAACATTGTATCTTCATTAACTTAAAACAAATCTCATTCTTATCAATGATTTTTTTATCACTTATAAATATGTTGAGACATTTATATTCAATCCACTTTTAAATTCATTTTAAATTCCAAGATTTAAAATGAATACCAATTGATATTTTTTATAAGTTTAAAGCTAATTCTTTCTTTACTGACTTGAAGTTATATTTAAAGTCTGATTTTAAACTCAGTTTAAAACTTTGTTTTATAATTAAATTTTAAAACTTCAGAAAACAGAACAGGTTTCTGTTTTTAAAAATTTAGGCAAACTTCTACCCGAGTCTCACGAGTCCTGCTTCGAGCCAATTGCCTCTTTACCTCGAGTTTTCTCCAAATCAACCCGAGGCACTTCCAAATTTTTTTAAAAATTTGTTTAAGATAAAATCTGGAAAGCTAAATACTCACGTCCCCGAAGACAAACTCGAGAAAAACAACTGAATCCCCGAGTTTCCTCTCGAGCCACTTCCCCTGCCAAACTATTGACACACTGACATGCGTACACATGTACGCCAGAACTTCGACTTTCCGACCATCGCCGATACCTTCAACATGTCGACGACCATCCCCATCATCAATCCCAACCACCCAGACTTCATCACAAACCCAAATTCAAAATCAAGCTATGGAGTCGAAACTGGAACTACATACTATGGCCAAAACCCCTCTCGAACTCACGTCTCCGACCACCGGTCATCGCGCAACTCCGACCAAACCTCCCCTAGCCTTCCACGCTGCTTTTCCACTAGGTCCGGTGCAACTCGATGCACTAACGTATCCATGGTGATCGAATTCTCGACCACGACCCAAATTAGGGTTAAAAACTAAATCGCCTCACCGCCAATGCCACGGCGATCTGTCGACGCTTCCACTATTTTACCTAGCCTCGCCGTACATTACTCCACCTCCAGATGAAACCCCGAGAGCCAAGTGATCGTCGATCACCAGGAAATGGTCAAAAGCCATTTCCAGTTCAACTTTGAACTGCACCTTCGATACTCGATTAAAAATCGAGATTTTTATTTCAAAAATCCTATTTTCCAGAGCTGATTCAAATTATATAATTGAAACAATAAATTATAATACTTGATTTTATCATGCTTGCATGTGTTCATCAGTACTATGAAGATTTCAAGCATATCTAAATTTTATTTTGCTAGAAAAAAAGGTTTCTTTAATTTATAACCAAATAAACATATTGTTTGGATCTTTCAGCCTAATAATGATCAAAATATTTGATTCTTGGGTTTTGATCAAGCCTTGATGCTCTGAATTAAGAAAACAGAGATGATTCCAATATATACAGGCATACACACATACAAATGTTTATAACACAGAGGAAATTCATGTATATATATATATGCAAAACAAAGTAACTTCAATCTCAGACTTCACAGGCAACAGATATATATATATATATATACTTAACTTTTAATTTAAATGGTTTACTCACAGTGTTTCAAGTGAAGAACATAGCACTTCTTCTTTATGTTGAAACAGGTTTGAACTTTTAGCTGAAGCTTCCTTCTCTAATTTGTCTTGATGTTTTAAGTTGAATTCTTGTTAGAGTTTAAATGGTATTTTTTTCAGTTTTACTTAGTGATAATGAACGAAACTGAAATGGAAATGATGAATATATGGGAGATGAGTTTTACTGGTGATGATATGGTTTGTACAAGTTGATACAAATTTGTACAAATGGTCGGTGATTTTTTCTTGCTTTGTCTACTAATATTTGTTTTGGTGGCTGATGTGAAAATATGGTGATGGCTTGCATTAATTGTCATGTACAATCTTCATACTTAAATGTATATATTATCTTTTTTTTATTGAATACTTGAATACACATTTGCTATTTTCTCTTGCAAGTTCAAAGATATTTATGTTTTCATACTTATATATCTTATTGTCTTCATTTTGCAAGTGTACATACTTGACTATATTTTTATCTTTTGTATTCACTTTATATTTTCGTTTTTGGTCTTTAGTCTTGTTACTTTGTAACAAAATTGAATTCTATTTTTTTAATATGTTGTTATAATTTCTCTAATGTATTCACTTTATATTTTTACAAAGTTTATTAACATGTTATTCGGATTTATCTATTATATCTATTTCTATTTCTAACTTAAATACTCATTTCTAACTTCAATATTTATCGTCTTGTATTTCTCTATACATATTTATTTTAATATTATTTTTAGTTCTTTTAAAGTTTAACCATCTAACATTTAATTACTTACTTATTATTTATTTTGTTTTATTTTTGTTACATTTGTATTCATTCATTAAATTTTGTTTGGTTTTTTTTTTCTTTCGTAATGTCATTTTAAAATACAAATAAATTTCCATTTTAATTGTTGTTAGATTTTACACTTATGTTTACATATTAGTAGGATATATTTAGAAGTTCAAATTATTTAACATATATTTTATTTTGTTTAAATCTTATATTTTTGTAATATGAATAATTTTCTATATTTTTTATCTGTTGTTAAATTTTGGCTAATGGGTTAATTTTACAATTTTTTTTATACTTTACCTTATATAATTTGTATTTTTATTTTTAAACCATTTATTTACGATTTAAATTCAAATCAAATACATATCTATACATATATAATTTCAAATTTACTCATATATGCCCAAATATATATAGATATACATTCACATATATATACAATATTTTAAATTTAAATGATTTATACAGAATTTATTTTAATTCGGGGAAACTCGCAATCAATTTATCAATTAATTATACAAATTTTATTCAAAAATCCAATTAATTATCAATTTAAATTTATATAAAATTCGGGATTGTTACAACCTTCCCCCCTTAAAAGAATTTCGTCCTCGAAATTGCCAAGGAGACACATCGGGTTTTCCAGATCTACGAAATATACAGTGGCATCGGTTAGTTCGAAGGGATAACTAACCATTCATAGAACATATTGGGATCCAAAGAATAGATAGATATATAGATACAATTTCCAAAACTTCTAATTTAGAAACTAAAGCATACCTATCAACCATAGCAACCAATGCAACCAATTCATCCAAACAAACAATTCGGACCTTTTTGGAGTTTACGTCCCATTTTAATATATCGAATCTCCTTCCTGGATCTACCAGGAACTATCAAAGAATTTGAGAAAAGATGACGAACAAAAGAGATTGATAGAGAAAAGATTGTTTCCTTGTTGTTACAGGGTATTGACCATTTATAGTCGTATTCCTTGTCCCCTATCTCATCATCTTCTTACACTCATACTTACTATCAGTGGATAGCAAGAGAATTTACTGAGAATTACTCATTCTAGGGTATACTTCACCCTATCTCTAATGAGCTACTTAATGTGTTATACTCCTGAGCTAAAGTTCAACCTTCAGCTCTGATACCAAATGTAAAGATCCTGAACTCGGCCTTCGAAAATCGGCACCCGTACTTCACTTGTACCCAAAATGCCGCAGATTTAAACGCCGAATCTGGCTCTCCGGAGCTTATAACACCATTAAGTATAACAACACAGCGGAATAAAGAAATAGATGATATCATATACAACTCTAATGAATACAATATCCAGTATGATATACAACAATGACATCAATATGATACAACAATATCAGAGATAAATAATAATACAGCGGAAATAACAGGAGTGATAACTCCAATGATCTTCAAAAGAGAATGAGTCCAACAACTCCAACGTCAGCTCGAACCACCATCACGTAAGACAAAGGTAAGAAATGTCAGTGATGATCTCCAAAACAGAACTAGCTCCAATGTCAACTGAACCTGATTATCTGAAAAACCCAACTCTAGACTGCTCGTGTGGAAAATTATGGGCACCCAGAGTTTAGGAAGGGAACAATAAACTCCGAGTCAGTCGTGGGACTGGTGTGAGTAACAAAAACAGTTTATCTTTAAAACAAACAACAAAAGAACTTTAAACATTGAAATCCGCAATGCTTTTGGAAAATGAAACTACCATAAGACCTCCCACCACACACACAATGCAATCGCAGACTTGGAGGAGATTTCTTCTTATGATAGTCAAATATGCTTACTACGCAAAAGAAAAACCCTTTTGATATTATTATTAGTGCATAGTGTACCAAATCATTTCGAAAATACAATGTTAATCTTAGCCAGCATAGGTATCATTATATTATGCCTATTATAGCTACCATTTTAAATGGCTGGTTCTACAACTAAAACCGTACTGGGTTCGTATTGTTTCTTTGGATTTTCCAACAAATGGTCAGGCTAAGGAACTTCCTACTGCCACATGGGTACGCCTCTGGCAGGACGTCCCGAGAACTAACTAGCTCTCTGCCAACACAAGGTCGGGTTACCCCTTACGCTAGGTAACTACTACACGAATATGCCATCCCCCGGTCCTTTAAGACCTTTATCCGAGCGCTCGATAACCAACACATCACACAGTAATAAAAAAAGTGTGTCCACATGAGTAAGTATCTGGGCTCCATACCATGATACCACCCTTTTCCAGAAGGAAATGACATACCCTAAAGGGCGCGACCCTCATAACCTTGCCGCATCATTCCTGTTTCGACCATTTCCGGTTTGTGAGGTTCGATGAGGTCTCGTCCACAAAGCTACACTTTTTCACAAAGCCATGCTTTGATCACAAATGATCAATAAATGATCAACACACAGCAACACTCAGCATGTCACACTATCAAATTGGGAGTATATCACTGATAACCTTCAACTACATAACCTCTGAGCTCGTACGTCTCAGAGAAGGGTGTTAAGCTAAGAGAATAAATCTCCGCCACCAAGAAGAAATGTATTTGAAAGAAATCAGCTTTATATCTCAAAGTGTAATGTCAGACATGTAACCATACAAGTCTGTTACGGGTTCGAACAGAACCAAGGCACTTCCGAAGAAGCCCTTGCAAATCCGGGTATTCACAATCCCGATCGGACTTCCCATCACTTAGGGAATCTCTATACCGGGGCCACTCGGTGCAGAGACAATCGATAGGTTATCCTATCATTTTCACAAATACCCGGTCTTCACCACCGGTCTTCAAATGCTATCCATTCACATCGTATCACTATTCGGAATGGGTTATATGACACAAAGGTTCTTTCCCAACTAAACCGAATAGTTAGCGCAATATTTTAAACATATGGATATTGGGATTTCAATTAAGTCATAATATATTACCCAAAACTTCTCTTTCAAATGGTTTAAACACATTACCATTTAATCTTTTACAAAAAGATTCAATTCACAAAGTTCACCCAGATTCACAAAGATTTATTCATAGATTTTCCAAATCAATCCCCTTTCAATTTGAATTAACTCGTTAAATCTTTAAATCAAAGATTTAACCGATAGCTTTCAAAACAATTCCCTTTCAATTTGAATTAAATCTTTAAATCAAAGATTTAACCGATAGCTTTCAAAACAATTCCCTTTCAACCTTTTATACAAAAAGTATACCTTTTCAATTTCAAAACAAAGTTCAACAATCTTTCACAAAGGTTTATTCATAATTCGGAAAACCATTTCCAATTCAAACTTGAAATTCCTTTAATTAAATTGGAATTTCATTTCTTATATAAAAGCTTTTATCATTTGAAAACAAATAGTTTTCATTTCGGAAAATCTGATTCCTTTATACAAGTTAAAGTCTTTGGGTTAAATTCAAATTCTTAAAATTATACTTTTTTAAAATGGTTGAAGCCCATATAAACACATTTATACATGTATAACTCTCTTAAACCATAATTTTCAACATAGAATTCAATTCCTTATTTTGAATTCAAATTCAAATTGAATTATTTAAATTTCAAGATATTAAAAATATCTTGAAAACTCCTTCCAAAAGCTTTTCATAGTAAACCCCAATTTCCAATTTTAAAATCAGTTTAAATCAAAATTTCAATCTCAAAAACATTAAATTTAAAATCATTAGTGACTTAACCGATTTCCTTGTGAAATCCATATTTGGGTGTGTATGGTGTAGTCCAGGGGTTTCACACAGTAGTGCAACATCATTCAATCATCACAGATCAAAATATACAAATATAGTTGATAAGCGGTATAACTATAACGCTTATCTTTTGTTCACGGATCGCAGATAATATATTACATTCATCCCAGATAAATAAACTACAGTACAGATCACACACAAATCAGAATATATCACACAGCATCACAGATCAGGGAATATCGACAATTCAACATTCAATACAATTCAAATATCCATAAATAGGATTAATTTAATTATCTGATTAATTTAAATCAGATATATTTCTATGAATGGATTTGCTAGTTATGGTAATTTAATAATCAATTAATTACCAAACATTTGATAAATTGTCCTTTAATTAATTATTAATAAACCCTTAGTTAATAATTAATCCTCAATTAATGTTCTTAATTAATAACAAGTTAACTACTCCTTAAGTGATAATTATTTCTTAATCACTTTCCATAACTTATTAACCTTTAATAGATTAATTATTCTCAAATTAATTGCCTTGGTTAATTTATCACATATACTTAAATTAATTATTACTCAATCACTTGATTTATCAAATTTAATCATTAATTAATATTTAATTAATAATCCTTAATCACCAATTAATTAATCTTTAAACCTTCATTAATTACTTTAACCTTTTAATGACTTATTTAATTAATCCAAATCATTACTTAATTAAATAATAAATTATCCATTTTTTTTATTAACTTATGAATTACAAATCAACATTGTATCTTCATTAACTTAAAACAAATCTCATTCTTATCAATGATTTTGTTATCACTTATAAATATGTTGAGACATTTATATTCAATCCACTTTTAAATTCATTTTAAATTCCAAGATTTAAAATGAATACCAATTGATATTTTTTATAAGTTTAAAGCTAATTCTTTCTTTACTGACTTGAAGTAATATTTAAACTCTGATTTTAAACTCAGTTTAAAACTTTGTTTTATAATTAAATTTTAAAACTTCAAAAAAAGAACAGGTTTCTGTTTTTAAAAATTTGGGCAAACTTTTACCCGAGTCTCACGAGTCCTGTTTCGAGCCAATTGCCTCTTTACATCGAGTTTTCCCCAAATCAACCCGAGGCACTTCAAATTTTTTTTTAAATTTGTTTAAGTTAAAATCTGGAAAGCTAAACACTCACGTCCCCGAAGACAAACTCGAGAAAAACAGCTGAATCCCCGAGTTTCCTCTCGAGCCACTTCCCCTGTCAAACTATTGACACGCTGACATGCGTACACATGTACGCCAGAACTTCGACTTTCCGACCATCGCCGATACCTTCAACATGTCGACGACCATCCCCATCATCAATCCCAACCACCCAGACTTCATCACAAACCCAAATTCAAAATCAAGCTATGGAGTCGAAACTGGAACTACACACTATGGCCAAAACCCCTCTCGAACTCACGTCTCCGACCACCGGTCATCGCGCAACTCCGACCACACCTCCCCTAGCCTTCCACCCTGCTTTTCCACCAGGTCTGGTGCAACTCGATGCACCAACGTATCCATGGTGATCGAATTCTCGACCACGACCCAAATTAGGGTTAAAAACTAAATCGCCTCACCGCCAATGCCACGGCGATCTGTCGACGCTTCCACTATTTTCCCTAGCCTCGCCGTACATTACTCCACCTCCAAATGAAACCCCGAGGGCCAAGTGATCGTCGATCACAAGGAAATGGTCAAAAGCCATTTCCATTTCAACTTTGAACTGCACCTTCGATACTCGATTGAAAATCGAGATTTTTATTTCAAAAATCCTATTTTCCAGAGCTGATTCAAATTATATAATTGAAACAATAAATTATAATACTTGATTTTATCATGCTTGCATGTGTTCATCAGCACTATGAAGATTTCAAGCATATCTAAATTTTATTTTGCTAGAAAAAAATGTTTCTTTAATTTATAACCAAACAAACATATTGTTTGGATCTTTCAGCCTAATAATGATCAAAAGATTTGATTCTTGGGTTTTGATCAAGCCTTGATGCTCTGAATCAAGAAAACAGATATGATTCCAATATATACAGGCATACACACATACAAATGTTTATAACACAGAGGAAATTCATGTATATATATATGCAAAACAAAGTAACTTCAATCTCAGACTTCACATGCAACAGATATATATATATATATATATATACTTAACTTTTAATTTAAATGGTTTACTCACAGTGTTTCAAGAGAAGAACAGAGCATTTCTTCTTTATGTTGAAATAGGTTTGAACTTTTAGCTGAAGCTTCCTTCTCTGATTTTTTTTATGTTTTAAGTTGAATTCTTGTTTGAGTTTAAATGGTATTTGTTTCAGTTTTACTTAGTGATAATGAACGAAACTGAAATGGAAATGATGAATATATGGGAGATGAGTTTTACTGGTGATGATATGGTTTGTACAAGTTGATACAAATTTGTACAAATGGTCAGTGATTTTTTCTTGCTTTGTCTACTAATATTTGTTTTGGTGGGTGATGTGAAAATATGGTGATGGCTTGCATTAATTGTCATGTACAATCTTCATACTTAAATGTATATATTATCTTTTTTTTGTTGAATACTTGAATACACATTTGCTATTTTCTCTTGCAAGTTCAAAGATATTTATGTTTTCATACTTATATATCTTATTGTCTTCATTTTGCAAGTGTACATACTTGACTATATTTTTATCTTTTGTATTCACTTTATATTTTTGTTTCTGGTCTTTAGTCTTGTTACTTTGTAACAAAATTGAATTCTATTTTTTTAATATGTTGTTATAATTTCTCTAATGTATTCACTTTATATTTTTACAAAGTTTATTAACATGTTATTTGGATTTATCTATTATATCTATTTCTAACTTAAATACTCATTTCTAACTTCAATATTTATCGTCTTGTATTTCTCTATACATATTTATTTTAATATTATTTTTAGTTCTTTAAAGTTTAACCATCTAACATTTAATTACTTACTTTTTTTTTGTTTTGTTACATTTGTATTCATTCATTATATTTTGTTTGGTTATTTTTTTCTTTCGTAATGTCATTTTAAAATACAAATAAATTTCTATTTTAATTGTTGTTAGATTTTACACTTATGTTCACATATTAGTAAGATATATTTAGAAATTCAAATTATTTAACATATATTTTATTTTCTTTAAATCTTATATTTTTGTAATATGAATAATTTTCTATATTTTTTATCTGTTGTTAAATTTTGGCTAATGGGTTACTTTTACATTTTTTTATACTTTACCTTATATAATTTGTATTTTTATTTTTAAACCATTTATTTACGATTTAAATTCAAATCAAATATATATCTATACATATATAATTTCAAATTTACTCATATATGCCCAAATATATATAGATATACATTCACATATATATACAATATTTTAAATTTAAATGATTTATACGAAATTTATTTTAATTCAGGGAAACTCGCAATCAATTTATCAATTAATTATACAAATTTTATTCAAAAATCCAATTAATTATCAATTTAAATTTATATAAAATTCAGGATCGTTACAAGGAAGAGGTAGAAGAAAAATAGAAACAACACAGAGTCTCACAATCGCAGCTGAACAAAATATAATATATAATAATAGATTTTAAATATAGGACTGTACTGTTAATATACATACCATTATCAGAGTACAGTAGACAACAATCAATCTGGACAGTTTAATAACTTGTCCTCACACAACGGAAATATAAACCAAGTACGGGAATATGCCTCTGTCATCCAGCTTGTCTCCTGAGCTCCATAGCATCCTAACCTGAATCTGTAATACTCGGTCTGACCCGAGCATTATAATAAAATAACACTCGAGTCACATTTCAGCATGGTTGGGCGCAATCAAAACCGTACGGCGCTTATTGGAGAATGGATTACATACAATGACTAGGCACTTGGGTACCACCTATCATGGTAGACATCTAGAAATATGTACCGAGGACCTCGCCGAGATCCCCTAAAACACAAGATCGACCCTATCCCTAACCTGGATAGAACCGAATATGTTATCACCCCGGGTGTTTCCACCCTTAAAAGAATCGAGCGCTCACTTTTCCATGCACAACCATATCCATAATTTACATATATTTCCGAGGGTATCTATAAAGGTGATAACATACCCTAATTGGGTGCCAACCTCTTAGCCTTGCTGCATCTCCCCTGATTTTCAGTCATTCCGGTTGATGAGGCTTGAGGCTACGATTACCTTTCAAGAACAATTTCACTTAGAATGCTCATCGTCCTCCAATGACAATGTTCTAATTGCATTCGTCCATACAAGTTGTCCTGGGTCTGGACAAACCGAATCACCCTCTTCACTATCTTCATGGTATCCATTCGTAACGTCCAAACCGGATCGAAGTGGTTTTCGGATAATTAAATCTGATCCCGGTCTCTTCGAAACGATTAACGAAAATTGGCCAATATTGATAGTCGGTTATTTAACTATCAATAAAACATCCACAAGTAGACATCGGGCCTTATTATAAATTTTCCAAAATTTATTTTCAAAATATCTTTATAAGATATATATTTAAATCCCTTCCAATATTTCAAAAATTGAGACAACTCAATTACTTATACCCATATTGGAATATTTCAAAACATCTCTTATTTCAACACTAAGAAAAAATTCAATTTATTTCTCTTTTCTCAAAATCCTTCACAATTTATATTATAAATTCCTTCACTCGTTTATAAAAAATTCTATAAGTTCTGGGATTCCTTGATTTATCCCCTTTAATATTTTCCAAAGTCAAATACCTTGTCTATAATTCCAATTTCCCCTTTCTACTTCTTTTATGAATTCTATCTCATTTTTCGAAGTTCACTCTTATTTAACTACTTTGGAAATTTTCTTACATTTTATCAAATTCCATTTTGGGAATTCTCTAATAAATCCCATCTACCGAATAAACCCAGTTTCCAACCTCGAGAGAATTTATAAATAATTTTAAATCATTACCAAACTCTATATATATATAAAATAAGTATTTAAAGAATAATAATTTATTTTCAAAACATGTTCAAGTAATTATTTAAAATATCGAAACTCTTTTTATAAACATCAATAAATCATTTTTAGATAACAAATCAATTTTCAAAGCTGATTTTAAAAATTAGGAATTATTAAAATAAATATTAAGTATTTGAAAAATTCACTTTTCGATGTATTTCAATTCTACTAGTTCGAAATTATACAATTTGATAAATAAAACTTCCCTTTTTAAAAATAACTTAACTTTTTAAAATAAAAATAAATTTTCAAAATCTCAATAACCAATTCAATTTATAAATTCCTCTTGATTCACAACCCATCGATTTCATTTCAATTCTCCTAACCATTTCCACTTTTCAAAAATAGTATCCACTATTTTTCTCAACCTTGTTTCCATATTCTAATATAAATTCACCCTATGAATTTATATGTCCAAATTATCATTTCGTATCGTTTACCGTATTTACAAAAACACTGTTTATAAATTTCTATAACTCTTTTGGGTTTAACTTGCTTATAAAAACAAATATTATTTATAAAATTTCATTTTATAAATCCATTCCTTATAAATTCCATATATTTCTCAAATCTATTTAAAATATCGATTTCAACTCCTTTTCATATTTTCCAGGAATATCGTTTAAAAATCCATCATTCAAAAAAAAAATCCTTTACATAAATTATTTTAAAATCTCTATTTAAAATATTTTTTTACGAATAGCTATATACCAACCAAAATCAATTTTTTAAAGATAATCCAAATTTCGATATAAATATTTTCATATTCAAAATATCCTTTTAAATTCTTTCAAATTCCAAAAATAATATTTATGATATTTAAAATACCAAAAGTTAGGCTAGTGCTACTATATCATCTAATAATTCACATCACAACAATAACCTATAACAAATTATTCTAACACATCATATATTATTATATATGAAAAACAATCAATATAAATTTTGAGGAATCCAGTTGGATCCCTCTAACCTGTTTCCCTGCATCCACAGATGTTAATACAACATAAAAATATCAATCCCACTTCGAGGGGGATATCGTGGTATATTGGGTCATCCGCTATTATGCGGGACGCATAGGGTCTCGTCCGCTAAAATATGCTGCAATCCGCTACTAGTAAATATACTACTATATATATATATTACATCGAAACTGAGAATAATTTATAAATTCATCCAAACAATCAATAATTTAAATTCAACATTTTTAAATTATACTAGCAATCCAAATGAGTGAGATTTTACTCACCTAGATTTTTAAGTTTTGTTAATCATTCTCCCAAATCAATTCCAATGTAATTTCCAATTATCGATTTGCAGTTACAAATCCATCGACTCATTCCGTAATTTCGGACCTCGGATGAATAATTTATGAATTTTATTAACATCGAGATAATTAAATTAAGATTAACTTAAAAACTGTTTTAAACTAATTTAAATTACCTTAAATTAATTCATCTTCCCCAATCGTTGCTGCACACGCACAGAGCATTGCCGTTGCTGTTCGACATCGACTCCATCTCCCTCTCCTTATACGCGCTCGAGCATTTCAGGTCGACAAAACTTCGACTACGACTATCGAAAACAACCTGGATTAAACTAGTTTGCAAATAGCGATGGCAGCCTCTCTCTCCGACATCTTCACGAACCACCTAGCTCCACTCCTCCGAACACCAAACGTGCGCATCCATCCTCCTGCTCGACTTTGACGAACCCAGGCCGAACACGCGCGCCCTTTTTTTTCAACCGCGTGAAGCACTCACGACTGCCGTGACTGCCACCCCCTTCTCTACGCTGCCGCACTTCCACACCAGACACACGCCACGCCTGTCGCGCCCATGCCGTCCTCCACCCTTGCACGACTTTCTCGATCGATTCCCCTCCTTCGATCGCCCATAGCTACTTCAAAGCCCAACCCTAGATCACATCTTCGAATTCAAATCTCAGGCGAGCGACTCCTCCAGCCCTAGGCGATTCGCCATTTTAGTTTGTTTTATATATTATTTTTCTTTGAATCGGATTTCATGGATCTGTGTTTCAAAAAAAGAAGAAGAGGGAGACGTGAATTTGAACAGAGGAGGCGGCTTTGTTCAAATCGTTTTTTTCTCTTCTTCCTGTCATTTTCGATTTTGAAACAATGAAAGGGAAAGGGTACGTGATTTATGAACTGAAAGAAAGGAGGGGGACACGAATTTAATCGTGATGGTGGCGTGTTTTAGAAGGTAGGTCTTGATTTTTTACTGGTTATAATATTATTTAATTATAAATATCTCATTTAATGTAACTTAAAATTTCGATACTCTATCGAGACATGCCGCTCGGTGTTTATAATGTTATACCCCTATTCCGAACGCAATGGAAAAGATTTCGAGTCCTAATTCGATCGTATGGAGAAGATAGCTTTTTGGATCCAATTATCATACTGAATTTTCGATATTAAATTCAACACGTTTGTATCCCGTACGATCAAACGATAACTCCAAACACTACGAAATTTGAAATCCGATAATAATACAATATTACAAATCCATTGGAACTAGTTTCGTCGAATTCCAAGACTGTGCCCCGAATCGCTATTTAAATGCGTCGATTAAATCGACGATTTCTAAATTGACGAAATCGCTTGTGATTTCAGTTTTAAAATCTCACTAACTAAATTATAATTCAAATAGAATTTATACCAACATTAGAAATCTTTTCGACTCATTAACAACTCCAAATTCAATTATTTAACGATTTTCAATTATAAATTCAACAATTAAATTTATTCAGTAAATCGCTATATTTGGAGTTTAAATTTATTTTAAAATTTTCAACCAACATCTTCACATTCAAAAATCAAACTATATTCCAAACCCATATTTAAATCCACTTAAATATTCAAAATCAAACGATGAAAAATCCGGGTCGTTACATTCCTTCCCCCTTAAAAGAATTTCGTCCTCGAAATTGCTAAGGTAGGAAAAATGATCCAAGGCCATTAACTTATCAAATCTACTTAGTTAAAACTTAATATTATACGTTTTTATCTCTTTTAGTTTCTACTAAAATCATTAGTTTTCAATTCTAATTCCAAAACCCTTTATTTCAGTTGCAATTCAAAAATCAACTTTTTAGTTAACAAAAATTTCCAAAAATTTTCTAACACCCTAAATTTCCAAATTTTTTTGGCAAGGTCTCCTTTGTACGGAAGACCTTTTGTAATATGACAAGAGAGATAAAAATATATACATTGGCCCACACGATCAGAAAACAAAATATATATCAATATTTATATTTTGTGGTATTTAATTTGAAAACGTACCTTATATTAGCGTTTTTAAGCGAGCGGCTTATTTTATATGCAATTTGCGCAATCAAACTCAAGCAAAACAACTTGATACACCTGTACTTACTCAATTTAAACACATAAGTACCAAAAACATAAAATTCAATAACATTTCATTTATTTAAATAGTTAAAACACATAATATTCATAAGCAATGCATGCTAAACATATATTTATAAGCAATTATAAGGTTCCAACACCAATTTGCTTACTTCCAATCAATCCATATACCATTTCATTCAATTCAAATGATTTACAACTCAATTTTCTTGCATTCACTTCATAACTACGCATTATATTTATATCCATTCCAAATCAATTCTAAACCAATTTATTCACTTTCTATTAATTCATAGAATTTTTATTTACTTCTGTTTGCGTCAATCGAAAATTTTTCTATGCAAATTCAGCAATATTCATTTAATAAAATAACCATTCCAGTTTATAGCTATTTTAAATCGATTCCAAATCATTTTATATTCAATTCTATTCCATTTCAAATTGATTCACGATCAATTCAGTTGCATTCCGTTTATATCTACTTTCATAATATTCAAATCCATTTTATTTAAATTGATTTCTATTTAATCAAATTCCATTTCAATTTTAGATTGATTCTTATTCATTCAAATTCCATTACATTTACTAATTAATTTAATTAGTTCATTCACTCAATCCACTTCATATTTTAATCCTAACTCAAATTCATTCTCGAATTTATTTAAATGATATACAAGGCCATATTCAATTTATTTACTCTTAAATTGAATGTATTTATAACTCAAGTTCCATTTTCAAAATCCACTTTTAATCCATAATCCAATTTTATTCAACCGAGTTAAATTCCATTTTTGTATTCAATTAACTAATTAATTATCTAATTAGTTCACTTCCATTTTATAATTCCCTATCTGATTTTACTTCAAAAATCACTTCATTAATTTCTTGAGTTCCAAATTCATTTTATAATTCAAGTTTGAACTTTTATTTCTTCACCAAAATATCGAACCATTTTTATTTTTAACTCAAGATTTACATCACTTCATAGCTTAATATATATTTATTCCATTAATTTCTAATTTTATAAGCTATTCAAATTTATTTATTCACAATTCCAAGTTTCACTTAAATTTTATTTCATTCAAAATTTATACCCTATGGTTATATAATCATTTCACAACTCAAAATTTATATTTACTTCAATTCGATATTATTTCTAATCCAATCCAATTTTATAACTTATAGTTATATAGTCACTTTACAATTCACATTTACATATTTAATTAAATTCAACATGATTCGAATCCAATTCATTTTTTATTTAAATTTCAATTCCTTTTAACCAACATTTCAAAACCATATTCGAGTTATTCATACTTAAACTAATTTCACTCCAAACAAATTTATTTTTAATTCATTCCATTTTATCAAGTAAGGATTCAACTCTAATTTCTAATTTTGCCACGCTTCTTTCCTTATATTTATTTATTCTATTCACTTATTCATTTTCAATTCAACTCATTTAATTAGTTCACTACACCAATTTATTCCATTTAACTTTGCTTGAGTTAACTCACCATTTCATTAATTTATTCCATTTAATTCCATCGAAATTAAAATCAATTAAATTTCTAAAATTTAATTTCTTCAATTTAAGTTAAATTCTATTTTAACTTTCTTACTTTAAATTTTAATTCCAAAATTCAATTTTCACACTTCTTTCCTTATAAATATCATCTTCCACTTATATGTTTTTTTTAACTTATTTCTCAAATTCTATAGAACATTTAATAAGGATTCCAGAATTTTCTTAAACACCCGGTATTTATTTCAAATCACTTTGAAATCAAATATATATATATACACTCTCTTTGGTTTAACAAAACACTTCCTTGGATTTTCAAAATCAACCTGATTTTATCCAAAACAATTCCTTTCGGAATTTTTAAACAATTCTTGTTTGCTCAACAAATCTGAAATATCAATTACGGTAGCAATCCGTCGCTTAGAAACTCAAAAATGAACACCGATGATGTCACGATCATCATCAGAATTATTTTCCAGCGACTGTAGTGAGTTCAGTGCTATTATCACTTCCAAAATCCATTAAAACGACTTAATTTCAAAAATATTCCAAATAATATTACTATTATTCATCTTCAAACACTTTGGAATATATTTCCAAAAATCTCCGGGATTTAATTTTCTAAATTCTGGTTTGAACCCATTTTTAGTTTTTAACTCGTTTGTATGAGTCATATTTACATAATTCTACTTGGTTTTTATAAACCATTTCCAATTTTTATAGTCTTGTTTTGATTACATCAATATACTATAATAATAGAAAATTATTTTCTTTATATCAAAATATAATTTGTGTAAAATTATTTAATTTACCCGCTTCAAACAATACTGTGTCGGTTAATCGTGTTTAGAAACTCTTATCGATTTAGTGACGTCCCACTACTCGATCAGAATTTATATGCCACTCAACCAATAAATCAACACAATATAAAACAATTTATATTCACCAACAAATATGCGCTCATATCTATTAATATACTCAACTCATTCTAGGGTACTGCTGACCCTATCTCTAATGAGTAATCCCCATCAAAGTCAAAGTTCTCGCTTAACCTTCAGCTCTGATACCAAATGTAGCGATCTGGGATTTTCGACCCTCGAAAATCGACATCAATACATTCACTATATTAAATGCCGAGCAATCGAGTGTCGAAAATACAAGATTGTTAGGGTTGAAGAAGGAAGAGGTAGAAGAAAAATGGAAACAACACAGAATCTCACAATCGCAGTGGAACAAAATATAATATATAATAACAGATTTTAAATACAGGAACTGTATTGTTAATATACATACCATTATCAGAGTACAATAGACAACTGTAACAACCCAATATTTTTGCAATTATTTTAAAATTAAATTTTATTTCAATATTTTTATTTTTAAAACATTTTAGAAGTATAGTTATAATTTTCAAAAGTGTAGTTATAATTTTTCCAAAGTTAATTGTATTTTTGTTTGCAATTTTTAATCTAGTTTCAATATAATAAGCTATTTTCTTTATTTACTTTTAGTTTCTATTTATTTTTCCTATGAATAATTATTTATTTTCATTTTCACTTTATTTTTGTTTGCTTTTTATTTTTATTTACTGATTTTTATTTTTTTATTTTGAATTAAAAAGAATTGGAAATTCAAAGAGGCAAAGTCCTTTCATTTGCTTGACTTTTCATTTCTAGTCTTTTCATTTTCTTTGGCCTTTCATTTTCTTTTGTTTTAGCCGTACACTTTTATTTGTTTTCACGTGAAAACATCCCATTCATTTCACAATTCACGGCCAAAAACATTTCTAAAATTATTTTGGTAATGGCTTCTTCCATTTCTACTTCTTCTTTTCATTTTTCTATTAAATTTTCCATTGTTTTTGCCTATATCTCTCCATTGTTTGCTCGGCCATAACCCACCACCATCACCACCGACCACCACATCACTTCCTCCTCATCATCCACGGCTTCAAACATCACCATCCCTCTGACCATAGATGGCCATGACCATCCCTTGTATCTAACACCACAAAAACAATGCAAAACTCCAAAACAATGTACATAGCCGAGCCTACCTTCAACATACCCTTCATTGTTGACCACGGCCACCCCTTTAGCCACCACCACTAGCTTGTTTACCACCTCTGAACACCATCTTCCCCTCTGTTCAGACTTGTAGCAGCCCGGCCGAGCCATATGGACCCATAGGTCGAGCCTAGACGGTGACCAAACTCCTCTCCAGCCTTGCCTTTTGACCTTCTTCCATTTGTAACTCCTACCCTGTAACGACCCGTATTTTTTTCACGGATAGAAAAGTTTGTCAAATCTGGAATTTTAGCATTTTTAAGTCATTTCAGATTTTTAGGCAGATTTGCCTAAGTCCTAAGTCGTTCACGACTTAGCATGAGTCGTGAGTCGTATACGACTTAGGAGATGGGAGTGTTGACACAGGGCTTGGAGTTAGGTCGTTAGACGACTTAAGGAAGACTAGTTGTTGGCTTTGGTTAGGTCGTAGGCGACCTAAGGGGTTAAGTCGTGACCGAGTCATATGTTAGGTCACACGCATTCATAAGTCGTTGCCGAGTTTAGGTGTTTGTTCGATGAGTCGTATTCCAGTAAGCTGTTGAGTCGTGAGCGACTGAGGAGTTAGCGGTCATAAGTCGTAGAAGCATAGATGTGATGAGTCGTATCTTCTGCCAAGTATAAGTCGTGACCGAGTTAACTAATAAGTCGTAGAATGAGTTGTCTCGTCTAACCAGCTAAGTCGTATCCCAGCAGGTTGTTAAGTCGTTAAGTCATATAGACGAAGGTGTTAAGTCGCAACCGACTTAGTGGTTGAGTCGTATACCCAAGTTAAGGTGATGAGTCGTACCCTGATGAGTCGTACCCTGATGAGTCGTACCCTGATGAGTCGTACCCTGATGAGTCGTACCCTGATGAGTCGTACCCTGATGAGTCGTACCCTGATGAGTCGTACCCTGATGAGTCGTACCCTGATGAGTCGTACCCTGATGAGTCGTAGTCTTTGTGTTGAGTTGGAAGATGCTATAAGTCGTAGACAGATGAAGGTTAAGTCGTAGGAGCGTGTGTTGACTCGTAGCTTGGTTAAGTCGTAAGGGGTTGCTGAGTCGTAGGGGCTTAAGTCGTAAGTCGGAAACGACTTAGGAGATAGACTAATTGCGACTTAAGGGCAGTTTTCAGCTATAAATAGGAGGGGTTGTTCTCACTTTTTGGGATCCGGATTTTGAAGCGACGAAGTGCTGCCATTTTGAGAGCTCGACTTCTACACTTCTTCACTTCTTTTCTCCACTCTAATCTAGTGCTTCCATCCATCCAAATCGAAGATCAAGATTGAAGATTCAAGAGCTTAGATTGAAGATCTTCATCTTTTCAAGAGAGATTTCTTCATTTGAAGCGGATTTGTGATAGATCAAGCTTGATCCTTTGCTGTCCAGATCTGAAGCGTGTTGATTTGGGTTTGTTTAGGAGATTTGGTGAGTGGTGATTATCTCTCACGCGGATCCAAAGGAGTATATCGGATTGTTGGCTTGATTTGGTGTTAAAATAGAGGTTTCCATGCATTTTCTTCATCCTATGTGTAGATCCATATAGATCCATTGTTTATGATGATGTTACATCCACTTTATCATATGTTAACCTATGCAAGTTCATTCATCAAGTTTGTAGAGATATAATCCATGTTTTCATGCTTATTGGACTTTCAACTCTTTAATTACGAAAATGCCATTATTGTTATAATTGTCTACTTAGATCATATTTGAATGCTTGATTGTTTGGATTGATGTTTGATTTGATTGATTGTTATGAACTAGATGATTGATGATTAGATTTAGACCGAAAACGATTCAAAAGCTAAGGGAAAGGCTCTTGAATTGGGAAAGCTGCTTGTGGCATATGTAGCGGGATGATGAAGCTCTTATGCATAGATTTGATGATGTAACGATGAGATGAGGCTTTGCGAGGATGTAATGAAGCGAGGCAATCATATGATGAAGACTTGGTCTAATCCAGACGGGATCATTCCAAGCATGTTGATAACTCGGTGATATGATTCGAGTTGAGGATAATAAATGGATATGAGAATAGTCGTCGAGGAAGATGACTAGGAGGCTTGGATAGCATCGTTGTTGAAGGTTCTAGCATGCTCTAAGCAAGAGTACGTTTGGGCAGATTCGATAGTCCCAACGGCCAACTGTTGATGGTCGAGTACTCTGGGCAGATTCGATAGTCCTAGGCACGGGCTGCGACGACGTGCGGGAGTTATGTCTAGAACCGGGGTTTCCATTAGCCCTTGACGGACGGCTGAAAGAATGTGCCGGTCATTCAATTAACGGTGATATCGAAGCAATGTTAACAGTGATAGCCAGAGTCATGGATGTTTGGTTGTATCGTCATTCGGACTCAAGAGCGGTATTTTCTGGGTGCTTATCTGATTTAGGCCTTGGTACTTGGAAAACATCGCCCTTGACTTGAGTGATAGTAGCTTTACTTTAAATTGTATGCTCTGCTCTATTTGCTTCTGCTTAGTGTGTGTCTGGGGGCTATCACTGTAGAATGAGGTTGGAGTGGGAGGGTTGTATTCCTATTCCTTTTCCTTTATGCTCTTTTGGTATGTTGTTAGTTAATTTACTGCTTACTAAGACTGTTGTCTGACTCAAGGCTTTATGTTTTTAATTCTTATTGCCTTGGGCTGTTCGTCCATTTTGGGACGGGCAGACTAGGTAGCAGGTGACAGGTGCTGTTCTCTTCTCACGATGCTGATATCGAAGACGAGCTAGAGGGTTGCATATTATCTTCTTATTATATGTACTGGATATTCCGCTGTTTTGTATTCTCTGAGAGATTTGTAGTGAGGCTGGATGTATTGACTATGTGGATGCTTGTATTCAACTATTATGGAGTTTTATATGATGCCATTTTGTTCTGTAAAGCTTCACTATACATATGTTCTATTGTATTTTGTCCATGCGCTGTGAGTAATACGATAGATTCTTTCGTTTTAAATCTTACCTTGACAATTGTCCATGGTCGCCTGGCACACTTTACAGCGCTCTATCTCTAGATTCGGTGCAGGGGTCATGGATTCGAGGATGTCTTTGACGAAGTCAAAGGGTTGCCGCCGCATAGAGAGATCGAGTTTCGAATAGATCTAGTTGAAGGAGCCAGACCTGTTGTGATGCCTCTTAGGCGGATGGCGCCTAGGGAACAGCAGGAGTTGAGGGTGCAAGTTGATGACCTTTTGCAGAAAGGATTCATTCGGCGTAGTGTGTCCGAGTGGGGTGCACCAGTTGTGTTTGCAACCAAGGCAGATGGGTCGTTGAGATTGTGTGTGGATTATCGTGAGCTGAATAAGGTGACCAAGAAGAACAAGTATCCATTGCCGAGAATAGATGACTTGTTTGATCAGCTTCACGAAGCTAAGGTGTTTTCTCAGATGGATTTGGCAACGGGATTTCACCAGTTGAGCGTGGCTAAGGATAGTGTGCCGAAGACTGCTTTTAGGACACCATCCGGTTTCTTTGAGTGGCTGGTAATGCCGTTTGGATTGACTAACGCGCCAGCATATTTTGTGGATCTTATGAATAGAGTGTTCAGAGATCAGTTGAACAGGTTCGTACTTGTGTTCGTGGATGATATTCTGATTTATTCCAGAACGGAAGAAGAGCACAAGACGCACTTGCGTATTGTTTTGGAGATCTTACGGAAACATCAGCTAAAGGCTAAGTTTTCAAAGTGTCACTTCTGGAAGAGTGAAGTGAGGTTCTTAGGCCATGTGATTTCTGGAAATGGGATAGCGGTTGATCCCGCTAAGGTGGCAGCAATCCAGGATTGGGTTAGACCTAAGAATGCATCAGATGTGAGGAGTTTTCTTGGATTAGCAGGATATTATCGACGGTTTATCAAAGACTTCTCCAAGATAGCTGCACCATTAACAGGATTGACGAAAAAGAACCAAGTGTTCAGTTGGGATGCTAAGTGTGAGCAAGCTTTCGGAATCCTGAAAGAGCGATTGACGAGTGCTCCTGTTTTGACTATTCCAAGTGGGAATGATGAGATGGTGGTTTACACCGACGCATGTGGTACTGGACTTGGAGCGGTGCTGATGCAGAAGGATAAAGTTGTTGCGTATGCTAGTCGACAACTAAAGCCGCATGAAAGGAATTACCCGACTCATGATTTGGAGTTAGCGGCGATCGTATTTGCTCTGAAGATGTGGAGACATTATCTATTGGGAGTTCGATTCGAGTTGTTTACGGATCACAAGTCGTTGAAGTATCTTTTCTCCCAAAAGGATTTGAATCTTCGACAGCAACGTTGGCTAGAGTTTTTAGCATCATATGATTTTGGTATAGCTTATACTCCGGGAAAAGGTAACGCAGTGGCAGATGCGTTAAGTCGAAGACATGCAGGATTGGGAGCCATGTTTTCAGAATGGAAGAGTCTCGAGTATTTAGCTGGATTTGACTTCAGGCCTAGATGCGAATTGGAACCTGAGATGTTGGCAAACTTATCAATAAGACCCACTCTTGTGGAAAGGATTGGTGAGAGCCAAAAGCGAGATGATAAGCTTGTCAAGATTATCCGTGAATTGGAATCTGGATTGGATCCAGAAAAGGATAAAGGATTCGAGGTCGATCGAGAGGGTTGGCTTCGGAAGCAAGGACGACTAGTTGTTCCCGATATAGATGAATTGAGGAGTGAAGTTCTGAAGGAAAGTCATCACTCAAAGTTGACAATTCATCCAGGAGGAAATAAGATGTATCGGGATATGAAGAGAACCTACTACTGGGAAGGTATGAAGAAGGATGTTGGAAATTTTATTTCCAAGTGTATGAACTGCCAGTTGGTAAAAGCCGAACAGAAGAAGCCAAGTGGATTGCTTCAGCCATTAGAAGTTCCTACATGGAAGTGGGAACAAGTGTCGATGGATTTTATCGATGGATTGCCTAGAACCAGAATGGGAAATGAAGGGATTTGGGTCATTGTGGATCGTCTGACTAAGAGTGCACGATTCATTCCTATTCGATCGACTAGGACTGCATCAAAGTTGGCTGAGTTGTATGTTAAGTGGATAGTCCGATTCCATGGTATTCCGAAGAGTATAGTGAGTGATCGAGATCCATTGTTCACTAGTGGATTTTGGAAGAGCTTCCAGGAAGTTTTGGGAACCGAGTTGTGTTTGAGTACAGCTTATCACCCTCAGACAGATGGTCAGACTGAGAGAGTCAACCGAGTTTTGGAAGATCTCCTCAGGGCTTGTGTTTTGGATTTCGGAGGATCATGGGAAGATCACCTTCATTTGGTGGAGTTTGCATACAACAACAGTTACCAGTCAAGTATTGGTATGGCACCGTATGAGGCATTGTATGGAAGACCGTGTAACTCTTCGACATGTTGGTTGGAAACTGGAGAAAAGCTGATACTTGGGCCAGAGATGATTCGGCAGACTTCAGATTGTATAGAGATCATTCGGCAACGAATGAAGGCAGCCCAAGATCGTCAGAAGAGTTATGCTGATAAGCGTCGAAAGGATTTGGAATTCGACGTTGGTGATATGGTTTTTGTGAAGATTTCTCCTCTGAAGAATGTTATTCGATTCGGGAAGAAAGGAAAATTGACTCCGAGATTTGTTGGACCATTCCCGATCACCGAGCGAATTGGAAAGCTCGCCTACAGATTGGAGTTACCGGAAAAGATGACGGGTGTGCACAATGTTTTTCATGTATCGTATCTACGGAAGTATGTGCACGACTCGAGTACAGTGGTTTCTGCTGATAGCTGTGAAGACTTAGAAGTTGATCCAGTCGATAGAAGACCTCGTAAGCCGCTTCGTGTTGTGGAAACCGACACGAAACAGCTTAGGAGGAAGGTAGTTAAGTTGCTCAAGATACAATGGAGTGATGATGATAACGACTGTACGTGGGAGGTGGAAGAGAGGATGAAGGCAGCTCATCCTGAACTCTTCGAGGTATGGCCCTAAGGTGTCGTGTCATCTCGCGATATTGTAACTTGTTCTAAGTCTTAGAATTCTGTACGCTAAGTTAGAATTGGATACATGGTTTGTTGATTGCTATGGATGGTAGGCGTACAGAATAGTTTTGATTGCTATGATTGTTTGGGATTTCGGGGGCGAAATTCCTAAGGGGGAGAGAATGTAACGACCCGTATTTTTTTCACGGATCGAAAAGTTTGTCAAATCTGGAATTTTAGCATTTTTAAGTCATTTCAGATTTTTAGGCAGATTTGCCCAAGTCCTAAGTCGTTCACGACTTAGCATGAGTCGTGAGTCGTATACGACTTAGGAGATGGGAGTGTTGACACAGGGCTTGGAGTTAGGTCGTTAGACGACTTAAGGAAGACTAGTTGTTGGCTTTGGTTAGGTCGTAGGCGACCTAAGGGGTTAAGTCGTGACCGAGTCATATGTTAGGTCACACGCATTCATAAGTCGTTGCCGAGTTTAGGTGTTTGTTCGATGAGTCGTATTCCAGTAAGCTGTTGAGTCGTGAGCGACTGAGGAGTTAGCGGTCATAAGTCGTAGAAGCATAGATGTGATGAGTCGTATCTTCTGCCAAGTATAAGTCGTGACCGAGTTAACTAATAAGTCGTAGAATGAGTTGTCTCGTCTAACCAGCTAAGTCGTATCCCAGCAGGTTGTTAAGTCGTTAAGTCATATAGACGAAGGTGTTAAGTCGCAACCGACTTAGTGGTTGAGTCGTATACCCAAGTTAAGGTGATGAGTCGTACCCTGATGAGTCGTACCCTGATGAGTCGTACCCTGATGAGTCGTACCCTGATGAGTCGTACCCTGATGAGTCGTACCCTGATGAGTCGTACCCTGATGAGTCGTACCCTGATGAGTTGTACCCTGATGAGTCGTAGTCTTTGTGTTGAGTTGGAAGATGCTATAAGTCGTAGACAGATGAAGGTTAAGTCGTAGGAGCGTGTGTTGACTCGTAGCTTGGTTAAGTCGTAAGGGGTTGCTGAGTCGTAGGGGCTTAAGTCGTAAGTCGGAAACGACTTAGGAGATAGACTAATTGCGACTTAAGGGCAGTTTTCAGCTATAAATAGGAGGGGTTGTTCTCACTTTTTGGGATCCGGATTTTGAAGCGACGAAGTGCTGCCATTTTGAGAGCTCGACTTCTACACTTCTTCAATTCTTTTCTCCACTCTAATCTAGTGCTTCCATCCATCCAAATCGAAGATCAAGATTGAAGATTCAAGAGCTTAGATTGAAGATCTTCATCTTTTCAAGAGAGATTTCTTCATTTGAAGCGGATTTGTGATAGATCAAGCTTGATCCTTTGCTGTCCAGATCTGAAGCGTGTTGATTTGGGTTTGTTTAGGAGATTTGGTGAGTGGTGATTATCTCTCACGCGGATCCAAAGGAGTATATCGGATTGTTGGCTTGATTTGGTGTAAAAATAGAGATTTCCATGCATTTTCTTCATCCTATGTGTAGATCCATATAGATCCATTGTTTATGATGATGTTACATCCACTTTATCATATGTTAACCTATGCAAGTTCATTCATCAAGTTTGTAGAGATATAATCCATGTTTTCATGCTTATTGGACTTTCAACTCTTTAATTACGAAAATGCCATTATTGTTATAATTGTCTACTTAGATCATATTTGAATGCTTGATTGTTTGGATTGATGTTTGATTTGATTGATTGTTATGAACTAGATGATTGATGATTAGATTTAGACCGAAAACGATTCAAAAGCTAAGGGAAAGGCTCTTGAATTGGGAAAGCTGCTTGTGGCATATGTAGCGGGATGATGAAGCTCTTATGCATAGATTTGATGATGTGACGATGAGATGAGGCTTTGCGAGGATGTAATGAAGCGAGGCAATCATATGATGAAGACTTGGTCTAATCCAGACGGGATCATTCCAAGCATGTTGATAACTCGGTGATATGATTCGAGTTGAGGATAATAAATGGATATGAGAATAGTCGTCGAGGAAGATGACTAGGAGGCTTGGATAGCATCGTTGTTGAAGGTTCTAGCATGCTCTAAGCAAGAGTACGTTTGGGCAGATTCGATAGTCCCAACGGCCAACTGTTGATGGTCGAGTACTCTGGGCAGATTCGATAGTCCTAGGCACGGGCTGCGACGACGTGCGGGAGTTATGTCTAGAACCGGGGTTTCCATTAGCCCTTGACGGACGGCTGAAAGAATGTGCCGGTCATTCAATTAACGGTGATATCGAAGCAATGTTAACAGTGATAGCCAGAGTCATGGATGTTTGGTTGTATCGTCATTCGGACTCAAGAGCGGTATTTTCTGGGTGCTTATCTGATTTAGGCCTTGGTACTTGGAAAACATCGCCCTTGACTCGAGTGATAGTAGCTTTACTTTAAATTGTATGCTCTGCTCTATTTGCTTCTGCTTAGTGTGTGTCTGGGGGCTATCACTGTAGAATGAGGTTGGAGTGGGAGGGTTGTATTCCTATTCCTTTTCCTTTATGCTCTTTTGGTATGTTGTTAGTTAATTTACTGCTTACTAAGACTGTTGTCTGACTCAAGGCTTTATGTTTTTAATTCTTATTGCCTTGGGCTGTTCGTCCATTTTGGGACGGGCAGACTAGGTAGCAGGTGACAGGTGCTGTTCTCTTCTCACGATGCTGATATCGAAGACGAGCTAGAGGGTTGCATATTATCTTCTTATTATATGTACTGGATATTCCGCTGTTTTGTATTCTCTGAGAGATTTGTAGTGAGGCTGGATGTATTGACTATGTGGATGCTTGTATTCAACTATTATGGAGTTTTATATGATGCCATTTTGTTCTGTAAAGCTTCACTATACATATGTTCTATTGTATTTTGTCCATGCGCTGTGAGTAATACGATAGATTCTTTCGTTTTAAATCTTACCTTGACAATTGTCCATGGTCGCCTGGCACACTTTACAGCGCTCTATCTCTAGATTCGGTGCAGGGGTCATGGGCGGTCGTCACATACCCCTTTGTATTCCACTTTGTAACCATGCCATATTGATACAAACCCGACCCTTTTCCACCTATAAGACCATCATGGCCGAGCCTAAAGCATGTTAGGGTCAAGCAATGTTGAGTTGTAGGCAAGCAAAATTGATTAAAAGCTTGGTTATGCCTTTTGTCTAACTCTATTTCCATTTTTATTTCAATTTAATCTTTTCTATTGTATTTATATTTATATTTTGCTTTGTTTTATTGTTATATACAAGATTAACATCTTGTCTCTCTCTCCATTCAAATCTAGTCGTGCTATCGTGCTTTCAGGATTTTCCTTTGTCTGTTTTATTTGCAAACTCCAGCGTAGAAAGGTGAGTATTCACACATGACATTTATACTTATATAATTTGTGAAGTGACAACAAGTGAATGTGTAAACTATTATATCATGTTATACATGCCTGTGATGTAAATTATATGATGTTAAACCCTGTTATAAACTTGTCACATCATCTACTATGTTATAATTTATTATACTGTTTATTTATTTCTGTTAAATCACACTACAAGTTCCCTGTAGAATAGAATCACTATGGGTTGAAATGATACATACCCGAACGGACTTTAGAATAGGGAAAAATCGTTATGGGCTAAATAAGCCTGAGCGATTTTTATTTATTTTATTTAATTGGGATTGCGGGTTTGAAATGATAAAACCCGGATTTTCTTTGTAAACTTCGGATTGAAATGATATATTATCCGTATCACTTGACTTAGGTTAGAAAATATTATACAGACCCGTGGTTATTTATATATTTTTCTGAAAAAAATTTAGTATTTTTTTAAAGGTAAAAATATGATAATTTGATTTAAATTGAATTTAAAATGATTTAATAAAGTGTTAATGATTTTTCTATGTATTAAAAATGTTAAATAAATGAATAGAAAATTGTGATTTAAAACATAACTTAAATTGGAAATTTTGATTTGATTTTTAATGGAAGTTTAAGTTAATTAAATAAAAATGGAAATTAAGTTTTATTTGTGAAAATGGAAATTTAAGTGTTAAAGTAAATTGTTAAAAATGAAAAATGGGAAAATGGTACACTTGAATTTAATAAGTGAAACTTTGGAAAATTTGATTTTTATTGTAAAAAATATCTTTATAAAAACCAAAAGTTAAAGGTATTTAAATGAACATTTTTGATGTGGAAAAATATGATTTTTATAAGTTAAATTGATTTAAATTGAAGTTTATTTGTGGCTGGAATTCTATTTAAAATCTGGAAATTCTCTTAGTAACACTTCAGAAATGCTATCGTTTCTGAAAAATGAACTAAAACTGAACAAATAGAATCTGTAGCACTTTGTAAGTGCTGTAGTTGCAGAAGTGAACTAAAAGGCTAAAATTAACTAAGGGCTATGACAGCACTTTGTAAGTGTTGTGGTTGCTGAATTAAAACTAGAATCTGAAACTAATTAAAGGGCTACTATAACAACCCGCATATTTTACGATTGAATATTTAAATATTTTATTTAAATATGGAATCGTTAATCGGATTAAGGTCCGAAAAGCTACTTTTGTAAACAGTCGAATTGGGACTCGAGACCACCTCCATTGAGTCCAAAATGGCGTTTACAACTTTTCTGAGTATAAACATCGATATGTTTGGAGCTAGCTAAAATTTCGACCTTTTCACTTAGGGCTTTGGGTTTGGGTTTCAGCCCATTAACCTAACATATCAACCCAACTCCACTCCACTCCTCTTCCTTACTTCATAATATTTCCTACAACTTAAGCTTTAGCAAAAATGGTGGTGGAGATGGGAAATGAAAATCCTAAACCCT
Source organism: Allium fistulosum (assembly GCA_030737815.1). Taxonomy (NCBI): domain Eukaryota; kingdom Viridiplantae; phylum Streptophyta; class Magnoliopsida; order Asparagales; family Amaryllidaceae; genus Allium; species Allium fistulosum. Next base: position 104,853,901 of record CM060905.1, read on the forward strand.
AGTTTCTTTAGCAAATCCAAGTTTTAGCTCCAAATTCAAAGAGAAGCTTTGGTAAGTATCTCCTTCTTCTTCTCCAACTCATTCTCTCTTTAATTTCAGAAATTTCCTAAACCTAACTTAGGAAATGTTCTTCTTTTGAGCTTAGATTCAAGCTTCTAGAGTAGAAGTTGAAGAGTAGTTGATCTTCCTTTGCATTTAAGCTTCTCCTTCATCGTTTTCGGGTTTAAAGGTGAGTTTTTGAACTCACATCTGTCTCTACAGATATCGTTGTTGTTGGGTATGAATTCCTAACAATTATTTATGTTCATTTGCTTTAGAATTGGATCGATTTGGCGAATTGTTCAATTTTTGTTTTTGGAATCCAATTTTTGTAAATATCCAATCTTTGATGTTTGAACACGTTAGTGGAGCGTTTCGGAGGGCCATGCAAGGCTGGGTTGTCATTGGGCGTAAATCCTCAACCGTAGTTGCTCGTTCGTTCGCTTCCGTCCGTGTTACCGAATTTGCCCCAAAGGGGGCTAGACTGATTGTGCTTCTGAAGCAGGTTCATTCGACTGAACCAGGGGTTCAGTCGAATGAACCAGAATATGAAAAATTCATAGAAGCAGGTTAAGTCGATTGAACCAGTGGTTCAGCCGACTAAACCAGACCCGGGAAATTGCCTGGGTCTGTATCAGTCGACTGACCATCTGGGTCAGTCGACTGACTCTGGGGATACAAAATTCGTATCCCTGTGTCAGTCGACTGACCACCTGGTTCAGTCGACTAACCTGATTACTTCAGCCCCATTTGATTATTTTGCTATGGACTTCCAGCTTTTAATCGGTTCGTGATTTTTCGATTTGTCTGTTATCATTTATTATCGATTTTGATGACTTCTATTTCGGGATTTTTGTGGTTATCCATTTTTGATGGATTTGGTATCGATTTCGTTGGATTTGATTCACGTCTTCGTATGTGGATTTTGGTGATTGATTGTTTCTACAATCATTTTTGTGATTTGTCACTTCTAAATACAAAGATTTCTATACTAGTAGTAAATATTCAAACTCTTTTTCCAAAGATGATTTCAACTCAATTTTTAAATACAAAGCTCGTTTATAAAACCGTTTTCTAATCTATTAGTATATACAAACCTTTACCTCATTCGTATGAGAAAATCTAATTAAACGGCTTAGCAAAACAAGTGGTATGAAACGCTTGTGTATACTTTGTCGATTAATTTATGGACTTGTTCGATTGAAAATCTTGTGACAATTTTCGAGTGGGAATCTATAATTTGTTCGTAAATATTTAAGTTAAGCTAGTGGTTATGGGACATGAAGCTAAACTCGTATATTTACTAGCTTAGTGTAATCGACACTTTTTATTGATTGATAATGATCATTTTGTGATTTAGACTAGCGATGTGTGATGTCTATTTGTCTGCGAGGGAGACTAAACCCCGTTTCTGTGGAACTTCGGTTCAATTTAGCGGGGTAGCGACCCGTGGTCTACGGGCCGTTTGTGGAGCTTCGGCTCAAAATTTATGGTTAGCGACAATGGAATAGCGTTCCGTTTGTGATACACGTGTTGGTGAGTTTTCATGCTCCCATTTGTGATAGCCCCCCCCCCTTTGTGATTTCTGGATATCTAATTGATGATTTCTAGAATTTGTGTTTCACCTATTTATGTGATTGGCAACGATATGTTCGTCAATATTTGTGGTTTGGTGAATAAAATAAAGAATATGACATTCTTTTTGTTGCTTTGAGATTTCTTGAAATATTGTATGATTTTGTTGTTGTTTAAAACATACTTGTCACAGCTTGACATTATTGTTATCATACGTTTTTGTTATATCTCTACCCTTATCTCATTTTGTATAAGATAATTATAGCTAAATTGGCCCGTTTATTATTTTCTTCTTAAATAATACTCGGGTCAGACCGAGATGTTATAGGTGCTTCTGCTTGACTTCTTATCTGGGACCATCTTCTGACTTTTGACTAACTACATTACCCTTGTATTTTTTGTTGTTATACATTCGAGATATAGACTCCATGATGTATACTTATTCTTTTGTTTAGCACTTGTATCTATTCTTTTGTGATATTGTGGATCTTATTTGACCACTACTCTGATGTACACTTTTATGTGTTATATTCATATCTGTTTCCGCCTTCGAGATATGAACATATGTGACTGATTTGTGTTATGTTTACTTCTATATTTGTTTCCGAAGACCTCATAGCCACTGTGTGGTAGCTTCGAGTTTGTATTTGATATGTTGGATTTCCTCTTAAAATGAAATGTAAGTTCTTTTATCTGGCATATCGGTACTCGCTCAAAGCAATTACGTAGATGGTCGCTCCTCAACAGCCTTATTCTTCGCGCTAGTCGACGGCATTACTCCATAGTGTTCTTGGCTAGCGTGAGTATAGAGGTGGGGCGTCACAGCTTGGTATCGGAGCCAAACTTCGAAACAATGTAGAATAATCTAGCAAGGATCATTGTCCTAAGTCTTCCTTAAGAATCGTGCCATAGGATTTAATTCGAGTCTTTGAACCGTTTTATCCTATATTCTTTATGATGCCTTGTATTATCAATCAAGATTTTTTTATATTCATTTTGTAAATAACCTTTTTCTCTTTTCTTTCTTTCTTAAGAAGAGAAATGGTTAGACCTGGCCGTCCCAGCGCCAGTAAATCTAGTGCTACTCCCTAGGATGGAGTATTTATGTCTGCTCAGCAACTTCTAGACCTTGTGAGAAATGCTCAAGCTGCCGGACCTATTCCTGAGCCTACCCACCCTAAATCTGGGTTGGCACGCTTGTGCCGTGATTACACCAAATTGGGTGGAAAACCATTTAAAGGTTCCGAGAGCGTTATAGAAGTCCAGGCTTGGCTTCGAACATGCGACCGCATCTTTTCTCGCATGAATCTTATTGATCTTCATCGAGTCCAAGTGGCTTCTAGCATGCTCCAAGAAAGAGCATTAGACTGGTACGAGCTTTTGATCTCTGAAATTATTGAAGCGGATCTTACTTGGGAGCAATTCCGGGAAAGGTTTGAGTTAAAATTTGTGCCAGAAGCTGAAAAAGTATCTCTAGCTCGACGCTTCATTGACCTTGTTCAAGGTGAATCTTCTGTGACGGATTACGTCGCTTCTTTCGAATCTCTCTCTAAATATGGGGTCGAGTATATTAATACCCCATTGAAGAAAAATCAGAGATTTGTGTACGGCTTGAACAAGAGCCTTAAAAAGCCATTACTTCTGAAATTAGAAGTTTCTTTTGATCAACTTGTTGATATCGCTCTTCGACTCGAAGAGGCCGATAAAGAAAGTGATGTTGAGGTCAAGCAAAACATCAACAAAAAGAGACCTTTTAAATTCAAGCCTAATCCCAACAAAAAGGGGAAGCAAACAACTTCGGTAGCAAATACTCCTAACTCTCGTCGTGGAGAATGTTACAACTGTGGTTCTAAGGACCACTATGCAAACAAGTGCCCGAAATCTATTTCTTGCCGCTATTGCAAAAGTTCGGGTCATACTATATCTTTGTGTCCCAAACTTCAAAGCAAGAATGAGGGCAAGCTAAATGTTGTACAAACCCCTTCTAACACTTCTCATGGTCAAGGTATTTCTCATTCTATCCTTGATGGCATTATTATATTTCGTGAATTTCCTATTCGAGTTCTTTTTGATACGGGTGCATCTCACTCTTTTATATCAAAAGAACTTATTGATGCTTTGTCTTTGGATGTTATTCGCTTGATGACTTCTTTGAGAATTGCGAATCCAGTTGGTGCATCCGCAACACTCAGTTTACTTTGTAAAGATGTCAAAATTATTTTATGTGATTATTCTTTCCGTGCCGGTTTGCATGTTATGCGTTACCTTGGTTTCGGAATGATTTTGGGAATGGATTGGCTTAACCATTATGAAGCTCATATCCTATGTCCTGAGCGGACTATATATCTTCGGCATCCTCAATCTGTTAAGCGGATTTCTCTTGTTCTGAAAGATTCAGATTCTAATTCGAAAGCATCCTTGTACTCTCTAAATCCTTATGATGACGATAATGATGATGAGGAAGATGTTATTTCTCTCATTCACATTGTTCGTGAATTTTCCGACATATTTGAGCCCGTTTTAGGATTACCACCTAAGCGAGCAATTGAGTTCCAAATTAATCTAATCCCTGGAGCTCAACCTATTACTCGACCTCCTTATCGTATGTCCAATAAAGAAAATGAGGAGATGCGTAAACAATTATCTGAATTGGAAGCGAAGCAATTTATTCAATCTAGTTCCTCTCCATGGGGAGCTTCGGCTAGTTTTGTGAAGAAATCTGATGGTACACTTAGGCTTTGCATTGACTACCGCAAGCTTAACGATCTTACCATCAAGAATAAATATCCCTTGCCCCGGATTGATGATTTATTCGATCAACTTAGGGGTGCTAAAGTCTTTTCACAATTAGACTTAGCAACCGGTTTTCATCAACTCCGTACTGCATAGGATAGCATTCCTTTGACATCGTTCTGTACTCGTTATGGATCTTATGAATGGCTTGTTATGCCATTTGTCTTGACGAATGCTCCAGCTTATTTCGTCGACCTTATGAATCGAGTTTTCAAAGACTTCCTCGATCGATTTGTTCTCATCTTTATAGATGATATTCTTATTTATTCTAAAACCGAGGAGGATCATGAAAATCATCTTCAGATTGTGTTGGAAACTCTTAGGAGAAACCAATTGAAAGCAAAATTTTCTAAATGCCACTTTTGGCAATCTCGTGTGAAATTTTTGGGGCACCTTTTATTTATTTAATCATCCTGTTCGTGTTTTATTTGATACTGGAGCTTCGCATAGTTTTATTTCTATGGCTATTTGTGATAAGTTTGAGCATCTCTTTTCTCCTAAGTATGCTTCTATTCCTTTATGTGTTTCAAATCCTATTGGTGGTCCCGCAAATCTTAATAAGATTTGTAAGCATGTGAAACTCTTTCATTCTGGTTATCGATTTTCTGGAGATTTCTATGTTCTTGGTTTCGATGCTTTTGATTTATTGCTTGGAGATGATTGGCTTAATAGGCATGATGCCCGTATCTCTTGCAAATCCCGAATTGTATCTCTTGTGGGAGATAAGGGTGATCCCTTGATTATTCAGTGCCGCATGCCTCAGGATTTTGCTGGAAATTTTATCTATTCTCTGGATTCTTCTCCTGTTGATCTTTAGTCGACTCGTGTGGTCAAACTTTATCCCGATGTATTTGGTGAAGTCACTACTTTACCTCCTAAGCGGGAAATTGATTTCCATATTGATCTTATTCCTGGAGCTTGACCTGTAGTTCTTCCTCCTAGAAGAATGGCACCCCGCGAGAAGGTTAAGTTAAGGAAGCAAATTGAGGACTTGTCTTCCAAGGGTCTGATCATACCTAGCTATTCAGAATGGGGAGCAGCGGTGGTTTTCGTCACTAAGTCCGATGGTTCTCTCTGGATGTGTGTTGATTATAGGGAGCTGAACAAGCACACTATGAAAAACAGATATCCAATGCCTCGCATCAATGATATGTTTGATCAGCTTTATGGTGCTACTGTTTTCTCTCAGCTTGATCTTGCCTCAGGTTTTCACCAGCTCAGAGTCGCTGAGGAAAGTATTCCCAAGACTGCTTTCCGTACTGAGAATGGATTATTTGAATGGTTAGTCATGCCTTTCGGTTTGACTAATGCTCATGCTTTCTTTGTTGATTTGATGAATCGTGTTTTTTGTGATGTGCTGAATAAATTTGTTCTAGTCTTTGTTGATGATATTCTCATTTTCTCTAAGTCCAAGAAAGAGCATGAGTCACATTTGAAATCTATTCTTGAAACTCTTAGAAATCATTAGTTGAAGGCCAAATTTTCTAAATGCCATTTCTAGAAGGATGAAGTCTGATTCCTCGGGCATATTGTTTTTGGTAATGGAGTTTCTGTTGATCTAGTCAAGATCGCTGCGATCAATGTAAGTCCTTCTTTCCTTCTCTTTCCTTGTTTCATTCAATTTATTATATCTTTCTAGTTGTCCTTATTTATCCCTATTCTGTACAGGATTGGGAAACTCCTAAGACTCCTACAGATATCTGTAGTTTTCTAGGCCTTACCGGTTATTACCAGAGATTCATTGAGAATTTTGCTCGGATTGCTGCACCTCTCACCGCTTTGACTCGAAAGAATGCTAAGTTTATTTGGAGTGATGAGTGTAAGGCTGCATTCAGTGAGTTAAAGCACAAGCTTACTTCCGCACCAGTTCTTACCGTTCCAAATGGAAATGAGGGATTAACGGTATATACTGATGCTTGTCGTGAAGGTTTGGGAGCTATTCTGATGCAGGATGGGAAGGTCATTGCTTATGTTAGTCGTCAGTTAAAGACCCATGAAGCCAATTATGCTGCCCATGATGTAGAGTTGCTTGCTGTTGTTTTTTCTTTGAAGCTTTGGAGACATCATCTTTTGGGTACTAAGTTTGAGCTTTTCACAGATCATCAGTCTTTGAAGTATATTTTCACTCAGAAGGATTTGAACCAGAGACAAGTTAGGTGGTTAGAGTTTCTTGCTTCTTATGACCTCGACATCAACTATACCCCTGGGAAAGCTAATGTTGTGGCAGATGCTTTGAGTCGGAAGAAGGCTATGTTGTGTCAGCTTGTTGTTTCTTCTCCTCTTTTGGATCGTATCATGGCTAAGCAGGATGAGGATGAGATGCGTAGATTGATGAAGGAGAATGTTCGTAGTAGAGTTGGAGGTAGTAGTCTTGATGGTAGTGGAGCTCAGATAGATGATAAAGGTATTTTGAGGATTAATAATAGGATTTGTGTCCCGAATGTTGATGGATTGAGACAGGAGTTACTTCGGGAGAATCATCAGTCCAGACTTTCTATTCATCCGGGAGTGACCAAGATGCATCAGGATATGAAGAAGTTGTATTGGTGGAGAGGTATGAGGCGTGATATCTCCATTTTTGTTAGTAGTTATGCGACTTGTCAGCAAGTCAAGGCAGATCATCAGAAGACCCTTGGTTTGTTGCAGCCTCTTGAGATTCCCAATTGGAAGTGGGAACAGGTTTCTATGGATCTCATTGATGGATTACCGAGGACTAGGAAGGGTAATGAGTGTATCTGGGTTATTGTGGATAGATTGACCAAATCAGCTCATTTCATTCTGGTCAAGTCTACCCGTTCTGCTCCTAGTTTGTCTGAGATCTACATGAGGGAGATTGTTCGTCTCCATGGTGTTCCTCTCAGTATTGTTTGTGATCATGATTCTATCTTTACTAGTCAGTTTTGGAAAGCTTTTCAGGATTCTTAGGGTACTCGTCTGAATCTGAGCACTACTTACAATCCATAGACGACGGTCAAACGGAAAGGGTGAATCAGATTCTAGAAGATCTTCTTCGTGCTTGTGTGCTTGATTATGGAGGATCTTGGGAAGATCATCTCCATATTGTCGAATTCACCTATAACAATAGTTATCAGGTATAATTTCTATCTTCTGTTTTAATCTTATCTTAATCCTTATCTATCTCATTTCTATCTTTGAATTCAGGCCAGTATTAAAACGTCTCTGTTTGCTGCTCTTTACGGACGACCTTGTAGATCTCCATCTTGCTGGATTGAATCTAGTAATCGTTTGGTTCTTGGTCCTGAGATGATTTTAGAGGCTTCTGAGAGAGTTGAGGAGATTAGGAGGACGATGAGGATTGCTCAGGATAGGCAGAAGAAGTATGCTGATAGGCATAGGCGGAGTTTAGAGTTTGTTGTTGGTGATTTGGTTTTCCTTAAGGTCTCTCCCTTAAGGAATGTCATTCGATTTGGTCGTAGAGGGAAGCTTTCTCCTAGGTTTGTTGGTCCTTTCCGCATTGTGGAAAGAGTTGGTTCTTTGGCTTATCGTCTGGATTTGCCCGAGAAGTTCTCTGGAGTGCATAATTTATTCCACGTTTCTCATCTTCGTCGCTATTTGCACGATCCATCCCTTATTGTCCAGCCTTCTGCTCTTGATAGTTTGGATATTGAGCCTAATATGACTGTCGAGAGGAAGCTACTTCATATTGTCGACAGAGGTACGAAGCAGCTAAGAAGAAAATCTATTGGTCTGGTCAAAGTATAGTGGAGTACTGATGATCGAGATTGTACCTGGGAGACGGAGGAGAGCATTCGTGCTTCGAATCCCGAATTGTTTGTTTCAGGTACTATTTGCTTTTCTATCTTGTTTTCCTTTATTTTCCTTGTTTTGTTCTTTTCGAGGACGAAAATATTTGAGTAGGGGAGAGTGTAACAACCCAATATTTTTGCAATTATTTTAAAATTAAATTTTATTTCAATATTTTTATTTTTAAAACATATTGGAAGTATAGTTATAATTTTCAAAAGTGTAGTTATAATTTTTCCAAAGTTAATTGTATTTTTGTTTGCAATTTTTAATCTAGTTTCAATATAATAAGCTATTTACTTTTAATTTCTTTTTATTTTTCCTATGAATAATTATTTATTTTCATTTTCACTTTATTTTTGTTTGTCTTTTATTTTTATTTACTAATTTTTATTTGTTTATTTTGAATTAAAAAGAATTGGAAATTCAAAGAGGCAAAGTCCTTTCATTTGCTTGACTTTTCATTTCTAGTCTTTTCATTTTCTTTGGCCTTTCATTTTCTTTTGTTTTAGCCGTACATTTTTATTTGTTTTCATGTGAAAACATCCCATTAATTTCACAATTCACGGCCAAAAACAATTCTGAAATTATTTTGGTAATGGCTTCTTCCATTTCTACTTCTTCTTTTCATTTTTCTATTAAATTTTCCATTGTTTTTGCCTAGATCTCTCCATTGTTTGCTCGGTCATAACCCACCACCATCACCACCGACCACCACATCACTTCCTCCTCATCATCCATGGCTTCAAACTTCACCATCCCTCTGACCATAGATGGCCATGACCATCCCTTGTAGCTAACACCACAAAAACAATGAAAAAATCCAAAATAATGTACATAGCCGAGCCTACCTTCAACATACCCTTCATTGTTGACCACAGCCACCCCCTTAGCCACCACCACTAGCTTGTTTACCCCCTCTGAACACCACCTTCCCCTTTGTCTAGACCTGTAGCAACCCCGGCCGAGCCATATGGACCCATAGACCGAGCCTAGATGGTGACCAAACTCCTCTCTAGCCTTGCCTTCTGACCTTCTTCCATTTGTAACTCCTACCCCTTTGTATTCCACTTTGTAACCATGCCATATTGATACAAACCCGACTCTTTTCCACCTATCAGACCATCATGGCCGAGCCTAAAGCATGTTAGGGTCAAGCAATGTTGAGTTGTAGGCAAGCAAAATTGATTAAAAGCTTGGTTATGCCTTTTGTCTAACTCTATTTCCATTTTTATTTCAATTTAATCTTTTGTATTGTATTTATATTTATATTTTGCTTTCTTTTATTGTTATATACAAGATTAACATCTTGGCTCTCTCTCCATTCAAATCTAGTCGTGCTATCGTGCTTTCGGGATTTTCATTTGTCTGTTTTATTTGCAAACTCCAGCATATAAAGGTGAGTATTCACACATGACATTTATACTTATATAATTTGTGAAGTGACAACAAGTGAATGTGTAAACTATTATATCATATTATACCTGCTTGTGATGTAAATTATATGATGTTAAACCCTGTTATAAACTTGTCACATCATCTGCTATGTTATAATTTATTATACTGTTTATTTATTTCTGTTAAATCACACTGCAAGTTCCCTGTAGAATAGAATCACTATGGGTTGAAATGATACATACCCGAATGGACTTTAGAATAGGGAAAAATCATTATGGGCTGAAATGATAAGCCTGAGCGATTTTTATTTATTTCATTTACTTGGGATTGCGGGTTTGAAATGATAAAACCCAGATTTTCTTTACAAACTACGGATTGAAATGATATAGTATTTGTATCACTTGACTTAGGTTAGAAAATGTTATACAGACCCGTGGTTATTTATATATATTTTCTAGAAATTAAGTATTTTTTTAAAGGTAAAAATATGATAATTTGATTTAAATTGAATTTAAAATGATTTAATAAAGTGTTAATGATTCTTCTATGTATTAAAAATGTTAAAAATGAATAGAAAATTGTGATTTAAAACATAACTTAAATTAGAAATTTTGATTTGATTTTTAATGAAAGTTTAAGTTAATTAAATAAAAATGGAAATTAAGTTTTATTTGTGAAAATGGAAATTTAAATTTAAGTGTTAAAGTAAATTGTTAAAAATGAAAAATGGGAAAATGGTACACTTGAATTTAATAAGTGAAAGTTTGGAAAATTTGATTTTTATTGTAAAAATTTTCTTTATAAAAACCATAAGTTAAAGGTATTTGAATGAACATTTTTGATATGGAAAAATATGATTTGTATAAGTTAAATTGATTTAAATTGAAGTTTATTTGTGGCTGGAATTCTATTTAAAATCTGGAAATTCTCTTAGTAACACTTCAGAAATGCTATCGTTTTTGAAAAATGAACTAAAAACTGAACTAATAGAATCTGTAGCACTTTGTAAGTGCTGTAGTTGCAGAAGTGAACTAAAAGGCTAAAATTAACTAAGGGCTATGACAGCACTTTGTAAGTGCTGTGGTTGCTGAATTAAAACTAGAATCTGAAACTAATTAAAGGGCTACAGTAGCATTTTAAAAATGCTGTCTTTGCTGAATTGAACTAAAATCTTTAAATTGAACTCTGAACTATTACAGCAGTTTTGTAAATGCTGTCTTTTCTGAATTGAACTATTTTTCACTAAAACTGAACTATTACAGCAGTTTATAAATGCTGTCTTTGCTGAATTGAATTGTTTTCAAACATAACTTACCGCAGCACTTTCTAAATGTTGTAAAAGCTGGAATTTTAATGTTTTAAAGTATTTAAGTGAATAAATGAACTCATAAAAGGTTAAAATTTTGGGAATTGAATATTTGATATAAAGGTATAATGACTTTAATTTTAAATGGTTTAAATGAAGTATTTTGATTTGAAATATCAACTATTTTGAAATTTATAACCACGGGTTATAATAACGATTGGTTGTTAAAGAGACCGGGATCAGATATGGACATACTCTCTGTCGATACTGAAAACCACTTTGACAACTGTGTACGCGGTAGAGTTTCCAGAATGAAGTAGGATGGTGGCGACGATCCTAAAGGTATATGCGTGGACCCAACTCCCGTGAGTTGGCATAAGGTGGCTAAAACAGGAGCGATCGACAGGCCAATGAGGTAGCACCTCTCATCGGACACACTTCTTCGATACCATTCTATTACTTTTGTGATTGTTTGGGTGCACCCCTTGATTTGAGAGTGTTGTTCGAGGTGGGCGGTAGTGGCTGCTATTCGTTTCCACCAGCCCGGATGCGTAATTGGTATATCTACCCTGGCATTGCCTAGTTGTGCTGTGTCACCTACCATATCGAGCTTTACTACGAGTTTCTATTTGTGTCGTACCTATGGAGTATCTTCTCATAGCCTTTCGAGGTATGCAGGTACTGTATAGACTATTGGCACTATCACGTGTTAACGGGGAATATTGGGTCACTCCTTAATGCTATTTAAAAGTGTGTTTATTTTATGAGTAGACATTATTATAATAGCAAATATTACTACATAGTAGATAGTTTAACGGATCCTTAAAGAATGGGAGATCCCAAGCATTCTTTAAGTTACTGGTGCATTTTATTACAGTTCACTTGAGTTGGTTTACATTGTATAAGTATGTATGTCCTGACTCGAGTGTTTGTGTTTTATTTATGCTCGGGTCAGCCTGAGTATCAACTTTGGATCTCACCTTCTGGAGCTAGGACTGCTGGAGATCATCTTTTATCTAGTTGCTATTTATTTCCGTTCAGTATTTCTATATCGGCTTTGTATTAGAGACTTATGTATTTGGGATTTCTTCTGTACTTGTTTCAGAACTGTATTTGTTTTCAGACTATGTATTTTATATCTGTTTTGAGACTTTGTATTGTAGTGGCTTCATGAACCACTGTTTATTTTATTTTCCGCTGTGAGTTATTCTGATATTCTGTGTCTGTGATTCTGTGATTGGTTTTATTTGCTCCAAATTTTATTACAATATGTTATTTTGCATTATTCTAGTCTAACATGTGTGGATTATTGTCGATTTGAATGGTCCAAAATAGTGGGTCGTTACAACAACAATCAATCTGGACTATTTAATAACTTGTCCTCACACAGCAGAAATATAAACCAAGTACGAGAATACGTCTCTGTCATCCAGCTTGTCTCCTGAGCTCCATAGCATCCTAACCTGAATCTGTAATACTCGGTCTGACCCGAGCATTATAATAAAATAACACCCGGGTCAGTCTGGAAAACCTACGTGGGAAAACACACTCAATTTGAATTATTAACTTTTATCAAAGTCCTTTGAAAACAAAGGTATCTCGTAAGACCACGTCACACATAAACACGACAGGTTTTTCCCTTATGATAACCAAACATTTTTATCAAAATCGTCTGATATTATAATAGTGCCTAAACCAATTAAATAGAAAATAGCTGAAATGCTTTCATCTCTCGTTTCAGCATAGTTGGGCATAATCAAAACCGTATGGCGCTTATAGGAGAATGGATTCCATACAATGACTAGGCACTTGGGTACCACCTATCACGGTAGACATCTAGAAATATGTACCGAGGACCATGCCGGGATCCCCTACAACACAAGACCAGCCCTATCCCTAACCTAGATAGATTCGAATATGTTATCACCTCGGGTATTCCCACCCTTAAAAGAATCGAGCGCTCACTTTTCCATGCACTACCATATCCATAATTTACATATATTTTCGAGGGTATCTAGAAAGGTGATAACATACCCTAATTAGGTGCGACCCACTTACCCTTGCTGCATCTCCTCTGATTTTCACTCATTTAGGTTGATGAGGCTTGAGGCTACGATTACCATTTAAGAACAATTTCACTTATAATGCTATCGTCCTCCAATGACAATGTTCTAATAGCATTCGTCCATACAAGTTCTCCTGGGTCTGGACAACCAAATCACCATCTTCACTATCTTCACGGTATCCATTCGTAATGTTCAAATCGGATCGAAGTGGTTTTCGGATAATTAAATTCAGTCCAGGACTCCTCGAAACGATTAACGAAAATTGGCCAATATTGATAGTCGGTTATTTAACTATCAATAAAAACATCCATAAGCAGACATCAGGCCTTATTATAAATTTTCCAAAATTTATTTTCAAAATATCTTTATAAGATATATATTTAAATCCCTTTCAATATTTCAAAATTTGAGACAACTCAATTACTTATACCCATATTGGGATATTTCAAAACATCTCTTATTTCAACACTAAGAAAAAATTCCATTTATTTCTCTGTTCTCAAAATTCTTCATAATTTATATTGTAAATTCCTTAACTCGTTTATAACAAATTCTATAAGTTTCGGGATTCCTTGATTTATCCCCTTTAATATTTTCCAAAGTCAAATACCCTTGTCTATAATTCCAATTTCCCCTTTCTACTTCTTTTATGAATTCTATCTCATTTTTCGAAGTTCACACTTATTTAACTACTTTGGAAATTTTCTTACATTTTCTCAAATTCCATTTTAGGAATTCTCTTATAAATCTCATCTACTAAATAAACCTCGTTTCCAACCTCGAGAAGATTTATAAATAAATTTAAATCATTACCAAACTATATATATATAATAAGTATTTAAAGAATAATAATTTATTTTTAAAACATGTTCAAATATTTATTAAAAATATCGAAACTCTTTTTATAAACATCAATAACTCATTTTTATATAACAAATCAATTTTCAAAGCTGATTTTAAAAATTAGGATTTATTAAAATCAATATTAAGTATTTGACAAAATTCACTTTTCGATGTATTTCTGTCTACTAGTTCCAAATTATACGGTTTGATAAATAAAACATCCCTTTTTAAAAATAACTTAACCTTTTAAAATAAAATTATATTTTCAAACTCCCAAAAACTAATTCAATTTATAAATTCCTCTTGATTCAAAACCCATTAATTTCATTTCGACTCTCCTAACCATTTCCACTTTTCAAAAATAGTATCCATAATTTTTCTCAACCATGTTTCCATATTCTAATATAAATTCACCCTATGAATTTATATTTCCAAATTATCATTTGATATCGTTTACCTTATTACTGTTTATAAATTTCTATAACTCCTTTGGGTTTTACTTGCTTATAAAAACAAATCTTATTTATAAAATTTCATTTTATAAATCCATTCCTTATAAATTCCATATATTTCATAAATCTATTTAAAATATGGATTTCAACTCCTTTTCATATTTTCCAGGAATATCATTTAAAAATCCATCGTTTAAAAAAATCCTTTATATAAATTATTTTAAAATCTTTATTTACAATATTTTTTTGAGAATAGTTAAATACCAACCAAAATCAATTATTTTTTTTATCCAAATCAATTTCTTAAAGATAATCCAAATTTCGATATAAATATTTTCATATTCAAAATCTCCTTTTAAATTCTTTCAAATTCCAAAAATAATATTTATGATATTAAAAATACCAAAAGTTAAGCCAGTGCTACTATAGCATCCAATAATTCACATTACAACAATAATCTATAACAGATTATTCTAACACATTATATATTATTATATATGAAAAACAATCAATATAAATTTTGAGGAGTCCAGTTGGATCCCTCCAACCTGTTTCGCTGCATCCACAGATGTTAATACAACACAAAAATACCAATCCCACTTCGAGGGGGATATCGCGGTATATAGGGTCATCCGCTATTATGCCGGACGCATAGGGTCTGATCCGCTAAAATATGCGGCGATCTAGCTACTAGTATATATACTACTATATATATATATATTACATCGAAACTAAGAATAATTTATAAATTCATCCAAACAATCAATAATTTAAATTCAAAAAATTTAAATTATACTAGCAATCCAAATGAGTGAGATTTTACTCACCTTGATTTTTAAGTTTTGTTAATCGTTCCAATCCCAAATCAATTCCAATTTAATTCCCGATTATCGATTTGCAGTTACGAATCCATCGACTCATTCCGTAATTTCGGACCTGGCATGAAAAATTTATGAATTTTATTAACATCGAGATAATTAAATTAAGATTAATTTAAAAACAGTTTTAAACTAATTTAAATTACCTTAAATTAATTCATCTTCCCTAGTTACTGCTTTACACGCATAGAGCATTGCCGTTGCTGTTCGACATCGACTCCACCTCCCTCTCCCTATACGCGCTCGAGCATTTCAGGTCGACAAAACTCCGACTGCGACCATCGAAAATAACCTGGATTGAACTAGTTTGCAAATCGCGATGGTAGCCTCTCTCTCCGACATCTCCATGAACCACCTAGCTCCACTCCTCCGAACACCAAATGCATGCATCCATCCTCCTGCTCGACTTCGACGAACCCAGGCCGAACACGAGCGACCTTTTTTTCAACCGCGTGAAGCACTCACGACTGCCGTGACCGTCGCCCCCTTCTCCACGCTGCCGCACTTCCACACGAGACACACGCCTACCGCGCCCATGCCGTCCTCCACCCTCGCGTGACTTTCTCGATCGATTCCCCTCCTTCGATCGCCCATAGCTGCTTCAAAGCCCTACCCTAGATCGCATCTTCGAATTTGAATCTCAAGAGAGTGACTCCACCAACCCTAGGCGATTCTCCATTTTAGTTTGTTTTATATATATTTTCTTTGAATCGGATTTCGTGGATCTGTGTTTCAAAAAAAAAGAGGGAGACGCGAATTTGAACAGAGGAGGGGGCTTTGTTCAAATCTTTTTTTCTCTCTTCTTCCTGTCATTTTCGATTTTGAAAGAATGAAAGGGAAATGGTACGTGATTTATGAACTAAAAGGAAGAATGGGGACTTGAATTTAATCGTGATGGTGGCATGTTTTAGAAGGCAGGTCTTGATTTTTGACAGGTTATAATATTTTTTAATTATAAATATCTCATTTAATGTAACTTAAAATTATGATACCCTATCGAGGTGTGCCGCTAGGCGTTTATAATGTTATACTCTTATTCCGAACGCAATGGAAAAGGTTTCGAGTCCTAATTCGATCGTATGGAGAAGATAGCTTTTTGGATCCAATTATTATACCGAGTTTTCGATATTAAATTCAACGCGTTTGTATCCCGTATGATCAAACGATAATTCCAAACACTACGAAATTTGAAATCCGATAATAATACAATTTTACAGATCCAATGGAACTAGTTTCGTCGAATTCCGAGAGTGTGCCCTGAATCGCTATTTTAATGCGTCCATTAAATCGACGATTTCAAAATTGACGAAATCGCTTAAGATTTCAGTTTTAATATCTCACTAACTAAATTATAATTCAAATAGAATTTATACCACCATTAGGAATCTTTTCGATTCATAAACAACTCCTATTTCCAATTATTTAACGATTTTCAATTATAAATTCAACAATTAAATTTATTCAGTAAATCACTATATTTGGAATCTAAATTCATTTTAAAATTTTCAACCAACATCTTCACATTCAAAAATCAAACTGTATTCCAAACTTTAAAACCACTTAAATATTCAAAATCAAACGACGAAAAATCCGGGTCTTTACAATATGGGTGTAAATAACCTCAATTTTTACTTCGAAATTTCACATAAACAATTTCAGGGTTTCAAACTTCACTTCAGGATTTCAATAGATTAATCAACTACAAATCGATTTAATAAATTTCATAGTTTAAACAAAACTTCAATGTTGAATTTTTGGATCTTATTTAAATCACTGGAACCAATACAAGTTCTTTTATCAATTATTTCTCAAATAGATTATTCAGTTTTGGAAAATTTCACAACACTTTACAAATTCCCAAAATATCAACAATTCCATTTTCAGTATAAAATACCAAAATCATTAATTTGTTAAATTTTCAAGTTCCAGATTTCTTTACAAAATACTTTCTGTTACTATATAAGGTTATAGAAAATATTACAAGCCCTTTACCCCCATTTTTTTTATATACATTATTAAAAAATATAAAATTTTAAAGTTTATAAATGGATTTCTAATATATTTTCAAAAATTCGATTTAACCCAATTTACAAAATTACATCTTTATAAAATATAAATTCCCAAAGGTTAAATTTCAAAAACTTTTCAAAGTTTGAAAATTCAATTTATCAAAACTCCAATTTACGCGACCGCGATAAAATCACAACGATCATATTTCTGCAAAAGCAGTCAACAATGCATCCAATAATTGACATATCAAATATAATGTCCAAGGGTTCATATCAAAGTTCAGTGTTCAAGTGATCAACATCTCAATAGTGACAATAATAGGGGTGATAACAGGGATATATCGAAATCAATAAATCATATATATCCAATCAAAATACCATCCATCACAACATCACTCATGGCAACCAACAATCAACACCCAATCAATCATTGCAACCATATATCACAACAGTCATAAATTATCAATGTCGGGTGTTTAACTAAAGATGGTATGCTATTTAAATGTAAATTTAAATGCCAAATTAGCTTTCAAAATTTAATGTCAATTTAACTATCAAATTTGAATGCCAATTTAAACAAATCTAATTTAAATTCAATCAATCAATTTTTATAAAGTATTTTCAATCAATCAAATTTTCAAACAGCAATCAATATAATTTATCACTTCGTAAATTGATTTAACCTATAATAGGAATTTAGTACATTGTGAGTGTGTTAAATCACTCACCTTAAATAAATTTGGAAATTTTCACTGAAACGAACAACTACGAATCAAATTTAAAGATGAAGCCAACGCCAATACGAATCCAATGCAATAGACGACATCCAAAACTGACCTCGTACGAGAGAAATACAGATTAATTAACATTTGAATTTAATTTAATTAACACACAATTTAATTAATTAAAGACTGAGATTAATTACCACTTAACCATGCTTAGCCGTAAAACATCAACTTCAACCAAGTTGCAAAACGATCATCGCCAAACCACAATGTCGTCGCTCCACTTGTGACCGACTCCGCCTTCCACTGACGCGCTCAACCCTGGCAAACTCATTGCCACCCCATTCACTGCCCCTCGGCCTCCATAGCTCGAGATCGAGCTCGATTTCCATCGCCGTTTAATTTCTAATTTCAGCCACCTCAGGCAATCGCTGACCAGCAAACTCCAAGCGTGGATAGCCCCGACCATCCTCTCCAACTTCACTTCAGGTGCCGCCTCCTATCGATCACCGTAGACACCGAAAAACTCCACCAAAGCTACGCTGGTCGTGGGCGATTCTTCGCTGCCCCGCTCCTTCGTTCGACATCTCAACCGGTTAATGTCTTCACGTCCTCAAGACGAACAAGTTTCCAGTTGGAGTCGAGGCCTGAAAATGCCTCGAGTGGCTCCGATCAACGTGGGACGTTGGATGTGAGGGTTTGTTTTAGGGCCGGCTGCGTAACTGAAGAAGAGAACGATCGTTTATATAGATTTTTACCTTTAATGTTCATGCAAAAATCACGGACCCCAAATAAGACGTGCTAACCATTGTTCTATACCAAATACCCTTATTCCGAACACAATGGAACATATATCGGGAGCCAATTTCATCATATACAGAAGATAGCTTTTCAAATCAAATTATTTTATCTAAATTCCTTTAATTGATTCTACGCGTTTCAAGCTCGCACGACCAAATGATAAGTCCGATTTCTACGAAACTTGAAATCCTATAATAATTCATTATTATGGATCTAATGAAACTAGTTTCGTCGAAATCTGAGACAGTGACCAAAAAGAATATTTTTACCCGTTAATTAAAACGAGCTATTTTAAAAATCAATTTAATCACTTTTAAATCCAATTTTAGAAGTTCACTAAATCCATTCTAATTTAAATAAAATTTAAATCAACTTTTGAAATCATTTTCATTCATATTAAATTCAGGATTCAATTATTTAAACAATTTCAAAATTTTAATTTAACAATTAAATTGTCAAATAACTCACTATATTTGAAATATTAATTATTAACTTATGAAATTAACCTTTCAATATTCAAAATCAACTAAATATTCCAAATTCAAATTTTATATTAAACCATTTTGTAAATTAAAATGTTTGTTCAAAATTTATATAAACAATGCTCTTACATTTAAATTCATAAACAAATTCACTTTAAAATAAAATGTTTATTCAAATATATAACAAGAAAAGTTCTTACAATAAATACAAAGATTACACTTCATAAATCAAAGCCCTTGGACAATTCAATTACGATGAATTCCAATATTAGAATTTCAGATGAATTTTAGTTATCAAACAATTATTTTATCTTTATCTAAAAAATTCAACATTTATTATTCAATTCCAGCTATAGATTATAAACACATTCAATGCATAGAATCTTATATAAATGAATTTATGTTTTTACTTTTAAATTAACATTCATTCGACTCTTTATTTACTTAACATTGATCATTTCACTTCCTGTTATCAATTACTTACAATTTAATATTATTTAATCTACTTTCTAATATAAATTACCATCTTTTCTCATCTTGAATTTTGTTATTTAAAATTTTATCTAAGTTCATATCCAATAAATTACATTAATAAATCATTAAATTTTATTTCCAACCATTTTTATTCAAAAATTATATTAAATTTAATAATTTAAAATAGTTAAAAATACGGGTCGTTACAATCTCCCCCACTCAAAACTTTTCATCCTCGAAAAGGAACCAAGTATGGAATTAAACATCATTATATTTTACTCAAAATAATAAACATATAAAACATAAAAATCTTATTTGATAAACCTTTATTATGCTTCCGCTATGCCACTACGATAACGGCTTATTTGTAAAACAAGTTATAAAATTTTAAAATCTGAAAAAAATTCTAGCATCCGAATTTACGGAAAATTTCGGCAGCGTCTCCTTTGCGCGGCTCGATTGTAAAAATTTATAATGTAGATATATAACACAAATATACATCTCATCTCAATGATGAGGCATCCCGTTGGGAAAAACATAAAAGTACGGTATGTAATCCGAGATATGTACCTTATTATTATTAATACGAGCGAGTTTGCTCATATTAAAGCGAGCAAAAGTGAACCAAAATGCATACATGTCCGAATGGGCTTCAAATGTACCTATCTCAACTTAATATGAATATTAGTTGCTTATAAAAGATAAAGAAAGCATGCATGAGTTTGATAGAACTATATAACATGAATTCTACATCCAAACCATAAGCATAAGCATCAATACACAACATAACAATCATATGCAACCAAAACGGTTATAAAAATGATTTGGAACAAAAGAAATCATCCAACAATTAATATCCATCCAATTAATTCATATCTATTTCATTCACATTCAATTTTATTCAATTTCAATTTATTTCACTATGTTTAACACACAACAACCAATTCACATGGTAATATGACGCAATTACAAGGACGATGCAATTCTATATGAAATTATAATGATGTAAAAGCTAAATGCATGATGCAGTGCGAGCTACGAATTCACAAGACTTAGGTCACTCACGACCTAACAAACCAAAACTGGAAAATAAGTTGTTAAAAATTGAAGTCTTAGGTCGCTCACGACCTAATGGGTTCTTAGGTCGCTCACGACCTAAGGAAGATGGGCTACGAGCTAACGGAACTAACGCTCAGGAAAACAACTCATGACCTAGCGAGATAGAGGAGGGAGCAAGTAATGCTGGAAAAAGTGGCAGTGTCCAAATTGGTGAAGTATTAGGTCGCATACGACCTAACGAGGCTTTTAGGTCGCTCCAACGACCTACCGGTTTCAAAGATCACATGCTACGACCTAACAGGCTAGGGGAAAATGAGCTACGACCTAACAGTCTGAAAGGAAAGGTGATTCGACCTAACGAGTTACGACCTATGTTAGGTCGCAAGGAAACGGAACGAGCTAAGTTAGGTCGCGAAGGCTTAGGTCGCAAAGTCTTAGGTCGTGGAGACTTAGGTCGCGAAGAATTTCTGAAGCCGCTTCTGTTAGGTCGTAAACGAAGGGATGCCGTTCATTCTTAGGTCGCAAAGCTCTGGATGCCATTGATTTCCTTAACTCGCCGATCTGGAATGCTGTATGGTCTTAAGTCGCGGAAGATTGTAGCGTAGATTGTTATGCCGCTTTATCAGATGCCGTTCATTTGTTAAGTCGTTGAATAATGTAATTAGGTCGTTACCGACCTAAGTGAGTCGTTTGTCTTTAAGCCTGTTTGTTTTTTAGGTCATTTTGTTGTACTTTAATGTGATAAGTCGCTGTGTTGTACATAGGTCGTCACCGACCTTAGATAGGTCATAAGTCGTCGTCTATAGGTCGTTTTCGACCTAGGAGTTGTGAATTTTTCTACACTACGTGAGTTGTAGCCTATAAATAGGCATGTATGGTCATTTGTAAAGGTTGTTGATTTTTGAATAAAATTCTCTTTTGATTGCTTTGTGCTTTCATTCCAATTGGTAGTTGAGTGTAATCTCCTATCTCCACTTACGTCATTCGAGTGCGCTCGAATCTTCGTTTGTTGAAGCCGATTCACGGTATCTTGTGTGCAAGATCAACGTCGAAGAATCGTAGATCTCTTTCCCGGTATCTTCGGATCAACGAGTCAGAGATAGCTAGAATTCGGTATCTGCGGATCAACGAATTTGGGCACTTCAGTATTCATCAAACCACAGATTGCTACTTTCAACGATCTACATCGATTTTTGTAATATCCGCTGCGTCAGTTTGGTATCAGAGCTTGTTCTAGCCAATCATAGCTAGATCGAGACTTGGAGCCTAATCATTTTGAAGTTTGAGATTGTTTGGCCGAGAAGTTTGAAGTTGAGCCGTGAGCAAGTGAAGTTGTTCATCATTGTTCGAAGATTGATTGATCGAATTTGAAGTGGAAGGCCGAAACTTTGTCCATCGTGTTCATCGCGATTTGCTACAAAGTGGAAGTTTTCGATCCGTTTCATTTTGGATCATTGTAAAGTTTTCAAGTATGCCGCCAAGAAGAGCTAATCGCCACCAAAACGTAGAAGCTTTGTATCGAAGAGAAGAAGCTGATGAGATGGAACAAAGAATCAATGAGAATTTTAGTGAAAAGCTTAACGAAGGAATTGGCCGGTTAGAGAAGCTTATGACAGAAATGAATCAAAATCGGAGAAGGGTTTCACCTGAATCTAACCATGGGGGTAGTAGAGTCTCGCCACATTCCAATCGAGACAGAAGTGTTGAAAATGATCAAAGGCGTGGGAGGAACGTGAATGATCGAGAACGGAGGAATGTAGATAGAAGGGATGATGGTGGTAGACGTGATGATAGAAGAGATGTGGGTGGACGAGATAGACAACGATATACATCTGATTTTGAAGAGGAGTATGATGGTGGTAGTGTTCAAGGACAAGGACGAGGACAAGGAAGAAATTACTCTGAGTATGATCACAAGTGGGAGTCGGGGATGAAGACTGAAATTCCTGAATTCAAAGGTGGTATGCAAGCGGAGGAGTTTCTAGATTGGGTGGCTAATGTTGAAGAGATTTTTGACTTTAAAGAAGTTCCAGAACATCGTAGAGTGAAGTTGGTTGCTACGAGGTTAAGGGGTAGAGCTTTGGCATGGTGGCAACAGACCAAACTTACACGTGATCGGATGGGAAAGTCAAAAGTTGAATCTTGGGAGAAGATGAAGAAATTGATGAAAGCAATGTTCTTACCATACAATTATCAATCTTTGATGTATCAACGTTTGCAGAACTTGAGGCAGGGCACGAAGACAGTTAATGACTATGCTGATGAATTCTATCAACTTATTGCAAGGAATGATATTATGGAAAAGGAAGAACAACTAACCGCCAGATTTGTTAGAGGGTTGCGAATGCAGATTCAGGATATGGTTAATATGTTCGATCCAAGATCTGTAGCGGAAGCACATCAGAAAGCGTTGGCTTGGGAGAAACAGGGACGACGAGGAAGTGGTGTGTTTACTAATTCTAACAATCAAGCGAAGGGTGTTGGTGGAAGTTCTAATGTTTCTAAACCTATCAGTAGACCAGTGGTGAAGGAGGCTGAGAAGGCAAGGGTTAACAATGGTTTCAAATGTTACAATTGTCAGGAATTGGGTCATAAAAGCAGCGAGTGTCCAAAGCCAAAGAAACGAACCATGATTGTAGAAGTTGAAGATGAGGATGTTGATGGGGAGTGTTCTAGTCCAGTTGAGGAAGATGAGCAGGATATTGCGTCAGGAGATGAAGGTTGTAATCTAATGCTGAGGAGATCGTGTTTGACACCGAAGCAGGATGAAGCTAGTTGGTTGAGGAGTAACATCTTTCAGTCAACATGTACTATTCTGGGGAAGGTGTGTAAGTTAGTGATTGATGCAGGAAGCTGTGATAATATTATTTCAACCGAAGATGTGACAAAGTTGAAATTGAAAACAGAGAAACATCCGAGTCCATACAAGTTAGCATGGTTGAGAAAAGGAGGAGAAGTGAAAGTGGATAGACGAGTTCGTGTTCCATTCTCTATCGGGAAGAAATACAAAGATGAAATATGGTGTGATGTAGTAGAGATGGATGTTTGCCACTTATTATTGGGAAGACCGTGGCAGTATGATCGAGCAGTACAACATGACGGTCGGACCAATAGCTACAGTTTTATGTTTGAAGCCACGAAGATCATCTTAGTTCCAAAGAAGAGACAACCGGGAGAAAGTAAGACAGAAGAGATTGAGGAGTTGAAAACCTTATTATCTTTGAAGGAGTTTGTTAAAGAAGTTGAGGAAGAGCCTGAAGTGTTTTTGTTGATTGGGCGAGAAAGCAGTGAAGAGGTTGAAATACCAGAAGAAGTTAAACCAGTTTTGAAAGAATTTGATGATGTATTTCCAGAAGAGTTACCAACGGAATTGCCACCGTTGAGGGATATACAACATCAGATAGATCTTGTTCCAGGTGCTGTGTTGCCGCACAGACCACATTATCGAATGAGTCCGAAGGAACATGAAGAGTTGCGGAGGCAGGTAGAGGAATTGCTTGAACAAGGGCGTGTACAGGAGAGTTTAAGTCCTTGTGCTGTACCAGCTTTATTGGTACCCAAGAAGGATGGGACGCGGAGGATGTGCACTGACAGTCGAGCCTTGAATAAAATTACTGTGAGATATAGATTTCCAATACCAAGGTTGGATGACTTGCTAGATCAAATAAGTGGAGCCACTATATTTTCGAAGATTGATTTAAAGAGCGGATATCATCAAATTCGTATCAGACCAGGAGATGAGTGGAAGACTACTTTTAAAACCAGGGAGGGTCTATACGAATGGATGGTCATGCCATTTGGTTTATCCAATGCACCGAGTACTTTTATGAGGGTGATGAATCAGATTTTTCGACCGTTCATTGGGAAATTTGTGGTGGTGTATTTTGATGATATTCTGATTTACAGTGGGAGTCCAGAGGAACATCTGAATCATCTTAGAGAAGTGCTGATGGTACTGAGACAAGAACAATTTTATGCTGCAACGAAGAAATGCGTGTTCATGACGCATAGTGTTTTATTTCTGGGGTATGTTGTTTCGAAGAAAGGTATACAGGTGGACCAGAGTAAAGTTGAGGCGATCAGAGATTGGCCGCAGCCCAAGACGATAACGGAAGTTCGTAGTTTTCACGGGTTGGCTTCATTTTATCGAAGGTTTATTCCACACTTTAGTAGTGTGATGGCACCTGTTACAGATTGCATGAAAGGTAAACAATTTGCATGGACAGAGGAAGCAGGGAGTGCTTTTGATAAGATCAAGGAGTTGCTGACATCTGCACCAATTCTGGTATTACCTGATTTTCAGTTAGTGTTTGAACTACATACTGATGCATCCAAGGTTGGAATTGGAGGAGTGTTGAGTCAGAAGGGACGTCCAATTGCATATTTCAGTGAGAAGTTGTCAGGAGCGAAGATGAGATACAGTACGTATGATGTGGAATTCTATGCTGCGGTACAATCTATCAAACACTGGAGACATTATCTATTTCAGAAAGAGTTTGTCCTGTATACTGATCATGAAGCATTAAAGCATTTGTAAGGGCAAGATAAGATTTCAGCGAGACATGCATCATGGATTGCGTATCTACAGCAGTTTACTTTTGTTGTTAAACACAAGTCAGGGGTGACAAATCGTGTGGCTGACGCTTTGAGTAGGAGGAGTCATTTGTTGACTACACTAAAGGTTGAGGTGACAGGGTTTGAATTATTGCCAGAATTGTTTGAAGAAGATCCTTATTTTGCAAAGCTTGTTGAGAAAGTCAAAGACGGAAGTACTGATGAATTTGTGATGGCAGGTGGTTTTCTGTTCAAGGGAACTCGATTATGTATACCAGATTGCAGTTTACGGTTGAAGATTGTGAAAGAATTGCACAACGAAGGTCATGTGGGTAGAGACCGTACACTACAATTGATTTCGCAATCTTACTTTTGGCCATCGATGAGGAAAGAGGTGGAGAGGTTTGTGGAGCGTTGTCATATTTGTCAAGTTTCGAAAGGAACTGCGACTAATGCTGGTTTATATATGCCGTTACCCGTGCCTGTAAAACCATGGGTGGATATCAGTATGGACTTTGTGTTGGGGTTGCCGAGAACACAGCGTGGTAATGATTCCATTTATGTGGTAGTTGACCGATTCTCGAAAATGGCATATTTTATTGCTTGTAAAAAGACGGCGGATGCTGTTCATGTTGCTCAATTGTTTTTCAAGGAGATCTATCGACTTCATGGATTGCCAGAATCTATTGTATCGGATAGAGATACTCGATTTCTGAGTCACTTTTGGTTGAGTTTGTGGAAAATGGTGGGAACGAAGCTGAAATTTAGTAGTGCTTATCACCCGCAAACTGATGGACAGACTGAGGTGGTAAACAGATCATTGGGAAACTTGCTGAGGTGTCTTGTACAAGATAATCTGAAGAGTTGGGATGTGAAGTTATGCCAGGCAGAGTTTGCCCATAATCATGCTGCGAATCGAAGTATTGGGTTCAGTCCATTCCAGATTGTTTATTCGAGCTTACCGAAAGGGCCGTTGGATTTAACAGTGATACCACACTCAAAGGGAACAATTAAGAAAGCTGCTGATTTTGTTGAAGGGCTGACAGAATGTCATAAAATCGTTCAAGAACGATTAGAGAAAGCAAATGAGAAGTATAAACAGTCTGCAGATTTGAAATGACGAAATGTTGAGTATAATGAAGGTGATCTAGTTTATGCAGTATTAATGAAAGATCGTTTTCCAGTAGGCGCATACAATAAATTGAAAGCACGAAAAATTGGTCCGGTGGAAGTTCTGAAACGAATCAATGAAAATGCTTATAAACTGAAGCTGCCAGATGATGTGTATACGTCTGACGTGTTCAATGTTAAACATCTCATACCATATCACGGGAACGAACGATCTGATGGAGATGAATTTACAAATTCGAGGTCGAATTTTTCTCAACCTGGGGAGGATGATGCAGCGCGAGCTACGAATTCACAAGACTTAGGTCACTCACGACCTAACAAACCAAAACTGGAAAATAAGTTGTTAAAAATTGAAGTCTTAGGTCGCTCACGACCTAATGGGTTCTTAGGTCGCTCACGACCTAAGGAAGATGGGCTACGAGCTAACGGAACTAACGCTCAGGAAAACAACTCACGACCTAGCGAGATAGAGGAGGGAGCAAGTAATGCTGGAAAAAGTGGCAGTGTCCAAATTGGTGAAGTATTAGGTCGCATACGACCTAACGAGGCTTTTAGGTCGCTCCAACGACCTACCGGTTTCAAAGATCACATGCTACGACCTAACAGGCTAGGGGAAAATGAGCTACGACCTAACAGTCTGAAAGGAAAGGTGATTCGACCTAACGAGTTACGACCTATGTTAGGTCGCAAGGAAACGGAACGAGCTAAGTTAGGTCGCGAAGGCTTAGGTCGCAAAGTCTTAGGTCGTGGAGACTTAGGTCGCGAAGAATTTGTGAAGCCGCTTCTGTTAGGTCGCAAACGAAGGGATGTCGTTCATTCTTAGGTCGCAAAGCTCTGGATGCCATTGATTTCCTTAACTCGCCGATCTGGAATGCTGTATGGTCTTAAGTCGCGGAAGATTGTAGCGTAGATTGTTATGCCGCTTTATCAGATGTCGTTCATTTGTTAAGTCGTTGAATAATGTAATTAGGTCATTACCGACCTAAGTGAGTCGTTTGTCTTTAAGCCTGTTTTTTTTAGGTCGTTGTGTTGTACTTTAAT
Organism: Allium fistulosum; assembly: GCA_030737815.1. Classification (NCBI taxonomy): domain Eukaryota; kingdom Viridiplantae; phylum Streptophyta; class Magnoliopsida; order Asparagales; family Amaryllidaceae; genus Allium; species Allium fistulosum. Next base: position 104,881,292 of record CM060905.1, read on the forward strand.
GTGATAAGTCGCTGTGTTGTACATAGGTCGTCACCGACCTTAGATAGGTCATAAGTCGTTGTCTATAGGTCGTTTTCGACCTAGGAGTTGTGAATTTTTCTGCACTACGTGAGTTGTAGCCTATAAATAGGCATGTATGGTCATTTGTAAAGGTTGTTGATTTTTGAATAAAATTCTCTTTTGATTGCTTTGTGCTTTCATTCCAATAGGTAGTTGAGTGTAATCTCCTATCTCCACTTACGTCATTCGAGTGCGCTCGAATCTTCGTTTGTTGAAGCCGATTCACGGTATCTTATGCGCAAGATCAACGTCGAAGAATCGTAGATCTCTTTCCCGGTATCTTCGGATCAACGAGTCAGAGATAGCTAGAATTCGGTATCTGCGGATCAATGAATTTGGGCACTTCAGTATTCATCAAACCATAGATTGCTACTTTCAACGATCTACATCAATTTTTGTAATATCCGCTGCGTCAATGCAACTATGTGTAACACATGAATGTAATGCAACTGATAAGGATGATGTTAAACTACATGCAACCAAACAACATAGCAATCCTAAGCAAGAAACAATCATAGCTAGCAATTATAGCATAGAATCATTTTATTAAAATTCATACGATATATATATGTCATTCATACGTATAACAATTTCGATCTCTTACTCGAATCCGCAATTTTATTTTCCGAACTAGTATTGGTAACCCGAATACTCTAGTGCGGACTCTAATCCGACTTCTTGATTAGAAACTTCCATCCTCCTTACATAGTAATAAACTATGATAGAGAACTTCAGATTCGTATCAAAAATCTGTATCGGTGTTCGTCGTCGAGAATCGAGCAAACAATTCTAAATCGGATAGGTGTGAATTACCTTAGAATCGTGTATTCAAATCTGAATCAAAACTGTAAATGCAATGAGAATGGTCTATATACTACTTACGTATTTATTCCATTGGTTTCCTAATTACACCAATAGATAATTCAAGTGGTTGTTATATTCAATTCTTAAATGTTTGAAATTTTTCTTTGTTAAAAATTCTTTTACAACAAAATACTTTTATATTGAAATAATTTTATATTGAAAATACTTTTGATAACTCAATGTTTCAACAAGTTTATCCTCGTTTTTACAGAATCTAGCAATACGTTGATCAGACGCAAGACTAGAAATCTCTAAGTACTTAGTAGACTCGTTTCAACACCCAGTGAAAATACTTGGAAAACTTTTAAAAATAAATATGAAAGTACCAATCGAAAACCAATCATTGATCGCAACTACACAATGGTTACGCCCCTATCCCAGAGGAAACATCTGTAACTTTGGGTAATCCCTACCCAGCGAATTACGCCATGCAAATCAAAATCAAATCGCCCATGGATCGTAGTCTACTTAGCGGTTACGCCCAATGGTTATGTCTCTATCCCACAGAAAACATAGTAGACTATAGGCAATCACTGCCCCTTGAATTATGCCATGTGGATTGCAGTTTACTTAGTAGTTACACCTTATGGTTATGTCGCTATCCCAGCGAAATCATAGTAAACTGTAGGCAATATCTGCCACCTCGAATTACGCCATGTACATCCATAGATCGCAGCTACACAATAGTTACGTCGCTATCCTAGCGAAATCATAAGTAGACTGTAGGCATCACACCCCCCAAATTACGCTATGCAATCAAATCATAAGACCATAGGTTACACTATGGAATTCAACGGAACTCATGAGTTTATGTCCGGACGACCGAAATCAATCAATAGAATGAATCCACGAAGTGGATTATTGAAAATCACGGAGGGTACTTCCTATATCTTTTACTTTGAAATATATCATACTATATATAGCACCCTTTCCAAATCATAACTTCAAATGTCACACTTATACAAATTCCATTATATATAAGATTTCATTTCCAAATTGAGTACTTTCCAAAATCAGTAGTCTCGAATATATCATATCATTCTTATATAAATTCCATTATATATAAGATTACTGTTTTTAGATCTAATACCTTTCAAAATCAATAGTTTTCGAAATAACTTCATACTTATACAAAAATCATTTTCATATAAGAATCGAAAACTTTAAAATCAAATATTTAAATAGAGTCAAAGGTCTTCGAAATCAATCCATTTTCATATATCAGTTTAGTTTCAAATCCATATATAATTTGTAACGACCCTGATTTTTCAGCCCAATTTAAATTTTAAAATCTATCGTTTTAATTTTAAATTTTAAATTTACATACAATCTCAATTAAGATCCAAACTTTGTTTATAAAATGCGCCCAGTTGGTTATTGATAGGGGTAAAGTTTTGTCGTAAAATATCACTGAAAATTTCGTTCGCGTTTTATTGTATATCAGTTCAATTTAAAGCGCGAAAATTTTTATCTTCCGAACCCGAATATTTTTAAATAGAAAAATTCTAAATCATCTTTTGAGCAAGGCGTCATTTTTCGTTTTTCAAAATTCGGACTTCTTTAGCTCCATCGATCTTATTTTTCGGCATTTTTCCTGCATTTTCCCGATAATATAAAATTCGAAATTTTGTAATACAATCGTACCACCATTATCTGTGCACTGTTAGAAGCGCCTCGTCGTGCTGATCAAAACGGTATATTTATTTGTGCTTATCGGAGTCCGTCGTAAAATTGGCGTGTAAATTAAATCGTTCCGAACGGACCGTTTAAACAAATGTCAGCCCAAATTCTTGAGCCCGTATACATTCAAAAAATTAGAAAAATAAAAATTTAGCTGATGCATTTATGGTGGTAGTTGGGAGCTAGTGGTTGGCTGGGGAATTGGATTAGACGTGTGGAAAGTTGCAAGAGAATTGGGAAGATAAAGAAACACATTGTTTTACAAAAAGCAATTACTGTTCGTACCTACCTATTGGCTAAAATATATAAAATTTATTCACTGTTCATTCTCATTCACTGTTCTCTTCAAATTTCAAGAATCAGGTAAAACGCGTCTCCTCCATCCCTCTCTTCTTCCTTTCCTTATTTTCTTTTCGCGCTTCTCTGGAAAAAAAAAATTAATAAGAAAAAAAAAGAAAACAAAGCTTGGCCGAAACAAACTCAGCACCCCACTTAGTCTCCCTCTTCATCCACCAAGGCCAAAAAAAACCCAACTCCTCTTCACCTCAGCCACGCGAATCATCTCCACCCTCAACCGATACCTTCCCACCCGAGTGTCGCCTCCAACTACCCTCCGGCCTTCCCACCCGCGTGTCGCCTCCAACTTCCCTCCGGCCTTCCCATGCACCTCCCCACTTCGCCATCCACCACCCAGTCATCTTTTCCCTCGACCGCGCCACCGTCCTTGCCTTGTCGCGCCACCACTCCTCCGACCTACCGTGTGCATGTAAGATGTGTGCGTATAAATGGGAAATACATGCGTGTACATGGGTGGAGTTTAATTTAGTGTGTGCGTGTGTTTATTTTTCAAAATTTAGTGTGTGCGTCTGTTTATCTTTCTAAAATTTAGTGTGTCATAGCATTTTGAGGGTAAGGTGATGAAACGTGAACTGAGAGTTGGGGTAAAAGTGTATGCAATTTGAAAGGCATTAGAAACTGTTGTATTTTATTTTTTAGTCTCGGTTATAAAAAAAATGAAATAAAACTGAGATTGGCTGCCAAAAATAGTAATCCAGTTTTCTTTGCTTGTTGTTGCAGCGACCGACTGAGCTTCTTTCGCAATAGCAAATTTTCAGCTTCGTTCTTTTCTCCGTCTTAGTGTTCATTGTTCGTGTTGTACCGACTCTATTCTTACTTCTTCGTGCTTCGCCGTCAATTCCTTTATCCACGGAAGGTGAAAAAAATTTTCACGACATATATTCTTATGCCAGTTTGTATTGTTGAATGATTGTTATGTGATTAAATTGAATGATGATTGCTATTGTTAAGTGAAAAATAAATTGCAAGTTAAATTTGATATAGGATAGTTAACGAATTAAAACTTGGATTATATATGTCGAACTTTGATTTGTTAAACTTGACCCCCTTCATATGTAAAATTTGATTAGTAAAACTTGACCCTTTAATTGTTAAGTTAGTTGCCACGTAGAATTTTATAAATTACACTTTGAACCTTTGAACGTATATTGGATTAATTGTGGTAGTGTAAAAATTTGAAATTGGACGACAAGTGAAACCGTAATGTAATCATCTTTAATCTGCATGAAATGATAGTGTAGATTCAAGGAATAATTATATTAGTTTGCATAAATAACAAATGTAAATTAATACGATTATTTCGGGATTATTTAAATAAATTGTCGAATTGTTGTGAATGGATGCTATTGCTTGTTTATTTACTTTGACACCATCCCAGTTATCACATTGCAAGTTCCCTTTGTATGCTTTGATTTTTGAATTGAAATGGAATCAGGTTGAAATGATAGATACCCAAATAAACCTTGACTTAGGGTAGAAAATTAAATTAAATCCGATTGGTCAATGTTTTGATTTAAAATAAAATAAAGTTTTATTTGACAAATAATATTGTTTTGAATAAAATTTGGAATTTAAATTCGAATGAATGAAAATGTGAATATTTGTAATTTGAAACAAATATTAACGTAATAATTGACGAAGAACATTGTTTAAAATTTAAATTGATTAATAATGAAGTTTTGGAATTGTAAAAATTTAAGTTTTGAAATTTGTGATAATTAAGTTTTGGAAATTATTAATAATTAAGTTGAAATTAGAAATAATCAAGTTTTGAAATTATTAATAATTAAGTAATAATTAAGATTTGAAAATTTTCTTCTTAAGAGAAAGTGAATTTTTGAATAAGTGAAACTAAGTTTCTTTAATTAAGTTTTGAAATTTGTAACTAAGTAAATAATAAATGAAATGAATTTCTTTGATAAGAAATAAAATGCGTTTTATTGAAACAAATGGAAGACTTGTAATTTAAAGAATTGGATTCGACAAATTTAATCTAAAATAAATTTCTAAGCTTGATATAATAAGTTGAACTTAAGAAAGTAATGTAATGGATTGGAAATTTAATTGAAATTGTTTTAATGATAAAAAAATTGAATGAATATCGAATGAAATCGATAATTGAGTTTAAATCGATTTGAACGTTAAATTAAGTTAAATGATTTTGGAATGAACTTATATCCGAAATTCAATGAATATTTGAATGGTTTTAAAATTGAAACTTTGAAATTGAATTATAGAAATTTTAAAATGAAATTGGGAAGTTATGAGATGTAACTTTGGAAATTGATTTAGAAAGACTAACGAAATGTTGACTTACAAATTTTAATTGAAATTGAATTTGATTTGGTTTTGAAATTTATTAAACGACCAATCGGTGTTATAATTACGAAGGTTATTAAAGAAACCGGAATCGGTAAGGGACATACTCACTGTCTAAACCAAAAATCACTTTAATAACTATGCGCGGAGTGTGATCCAGAATGAAGTGGTTGGATTGATGAACGTTGATGATTGAAGAAAGAGAACGATAATGGATAGCCTTGACACTTGTGTCAAATTGGAAATGACTAAAACATGAGCCGTGCCGAGCCAAATGGCGTTAGCTACCTCGAGCGAACACACTTCTTCGTAAACTACTCATTACTTTGTGATTGATTGGTGCGCACCCTTGATTTGGGAGTGTTGTTTCGCGGTGTTGCGATCGTTGCGGCGACGCGTTCTCACCAGTCCGGATCAGGCAAACGGTAGTGTCACTACCTTGGGTATTGCCTCATGTGCCTTGTCATACTTGTATTCCCATATACGCGACCACTACGAATTTGTTTTGTATTATACCTATGGAGTACTCCCTGATAGCCCACCAGTTTACGGTGGAGTTAACAGTGCCGTATAGACTATGATGCTATATAAAAATGTGTTAAGGGGAATAATGGTGACGCCTTAACACTATCTTGATATTTTACTTTACTGTTAGACATTATCTATTTATCGTATAATATTATGTATGAATAATTTAACGGATCCTGAAAGATGTTTATTCCATTCATCTTTGAGTTATTGTTATTTCCAATTCTGAATCATATTATCTGTATAAGAATATATGTCCTAATTCGAGTGTTTGTTTGTGCTTATGCTCAGATCAGATTGAGGATTGCTGTTGCTGTTCTACTTGGAGCCGAAGACCGAAGACTATCGTCATTTTATCTTTTCAGTATTGTTCTTTCTATTTGGACACTATTGGACATCTATGTTGTTCTATTTCATTTTATTTGAGACATTTTTGTATTTATGGGTAGCTTCATGAACTACTCTATGACTATGTTGTATTTCCGTTGCACTATTCTGTTATGATGTATTTTTCTGTGATTCTGTGATGATTCTCATTTATATACATATACTCCATTAATGATTCGTGTTTTGCACTATTTAAGTTGACATGTGTGGATTATTGTCAATTTAAATGGTCCAAATATGCGGGTTGTTACAGTTGGTATCAGAGCTTTGGTTCCTAACAACCTTAGCCTGTGGAGTTTTAAAGCTCATTAGAGATAGGGTAATATACCCTAGAATGAGGAGAATCATTTTAGAATCCACACCCTTGATTCATCTTTCTTATTGAATTCATTTGAGTAGAATTTCCTTAAGTTCTATAAATTCCTATCTTTGATTCTAAATCAGTTTGGTATTCCTGGATGGCTACCAGAAGATATGTTAGAGGAGGAAGGGGTGGAAACGCTCCTGTTCCCCATGCTCCAGCTCCCGCAGTCCGATTCTCCACTCTTAGCAAGGAGTATACTCAGCTTGGAGGAGTCAAATTTACTGGCTCCGAGAGTATTATCGAAGCACAACAATGGCTAAAGAGTTTGGAAAGGATCTTTTCTGGCTTGGAGATCACAGATGCTCAGAAGCGCAAGTTGGCCGCTTGGCAGCTTCAGGATGCTGCACAAGATTGGTGGGAGTCAGTCACTTCTCGAACTGATGAGGAAACCACCACTTAGGCCTGCTAACCTTAAAAGGGTTTGCAAATATGTCACTCTTATGCATGGCATTCACTGTTTCACTTGGGATTTCTATGTCCTTGGATTCGAGGCATTCGATATCCTATTAGGTGTTGACTGGCTACAAAAATTTGAAGCGGTTGTCTCTTGCAAAGCTCGAACCATCTCTCTAATTGACGACAAGAGTATACCTTTAGTTATTAAAGGTAAATCACCTCAAGAATATGCTGGGAGTTTTATATTTTCCCTTGACTCCCATCCAAATGAACTAAGCTCTACTCCAGTTGTTCAATTCTTTTCTGATGTATTTGGAGAAGTAAATTCTCTACCACCTCCGTGGGAAATCGAATTCTGCATTGATCTTATTCCTGGTGCCCGACCAGTAGTTCTCCCTCCCTGGAGAATGGCTCCTAAAGAGAAGGCTGAACTGAATGCTCAAATTAAAGATTTATTTGCTAAAGGCTTGATTCGGTAAAGTCATTCAGAATGGGGTGCTGCAGTTTTATTTGTCACAAAGTCAGACGGCTCTCTCAGAATGTGTGTGGACTATAGAGAGCTAAACAAGCTCACACACAAGAACAGATATCCAATGCCCCGCATCAACGATCTATTCGACCAGCTCCATGGAGCTAAAGTATTCTCTCAACTCGATCTGGCTACTGGCTTTCACCAACTCAGAATTGCTGAGGAGAGTATTCCTAAAACAGCATTCCGCACTGAAAATGGTTTCTTTGAATGGCTGGTTATGCCGTTCGGTCTTACTAATGCTCCAGCTTATTTCGTCGACTTAATGAATAGAGTTTTCCGAGATGTTCTTAACAAGTTTGTTCTTGTTTTCATCGATGATATTCTCGTCTTCTCCAAGGATGAGAAAGAGCATAGGTCACATTTGGCTTTGTTCTTGAAACTCTACGCAGTCATCAGCTTAAAGCCAAGTTTTCAAAATGCCACTTTTGGAAAGATGAAGTTCGATTTCTTGGCCATATTGTTTCGGAGAATGGGATTTCGGTCGATCCAGCTAAGATCGCCGTAATCAATGTAAGTTCTATTCTTACTTGTCAATTCTATCAAAAACAACTTATCAATATCTTAATTCGAATCTTTGGAATTTGCAGGATTGGGAGACCCCCAAAACTCCCACAGATATCCGCAGTTTCTTGGGTTTGGCCGGCTATTATCGCAGATTTATAGAAAACTTTGCTCGTATTGCCGCACCACTTACCGCACTGACCAGAAAGAATGTGAAATTTATTTGGAGTGAAAAGTGCGAAGCAGCTTTCAATGAGATGAAGCGAAAGTTGACCTCTGCCCCAGTTCTTACAGTTATTGACGGTAGCGAAGGATTGACTGTCTATACTGATGCCTGCCGTGATGGATTAGGAGCAGTTTTAATGCAGAAAGGAAAGGTTATTGCTTATGCTGGTCGTCAGTTAAAGACCCATGAAGAAAATTATGCAACTCACGATTTAGAGCTTCTTGCGGTTGTATTTGCTCTTAAGCTATGGAGGCACTATCTATTGGGAACAAAATTTGAGTTATTCACTGACCATAAGTCATTGAGATATATCTTCTCGCAAAAGGATTTGAATCAGAGACAAGTCCGATGGCTCGAATTTCTAGCTGCATATGATCTTGATATTAATTACACTATGGGAAAAGCAAATGCCGTAGCCGATGCTTTGAGCAGAAACCAAGCTATGATATGTTGTAATCTTGTTGAAGGGATGTTATTCGAGCTTTCCGTCTCCCCAGCTCTTATGGATCGTATTATAGCCAAGCAATATGAGGACACTTTGCTTTATCGCATCAAAGAAATAGTTCTTGGCAGAGTTGGAAATGCTGATAATAAATTGGGAGCACATGTTGATAGTAATGGAGTCTTGAGAATTGATAATCGCATTTGTGTCCCTAATGTTGATGGTCTTAGACAGGAAGTGCTGAAAGAAAACCATAAATCTTCGCTTTCATTTCATCCCGGTATCTCTAAAATGTACCAGAATATGAAGAAGCTATATTGGTGGAGTGGAATGAAGCGCGATATTTCTACCTATGTTAGCAGGTGCACCACTTGCCAACAAGTTAAAGCTGATCACAGAAAGACAGTAGGATTGCTTCAACCTCTAGAGATTCCAGGTTGGAAGTGGGAGCAGATTTCTATGGACTTTATTGATGGGCTACCAAGGACTAGAAAAGGTAACGAAAGCATTTGGGTGATTGTCGATAGACTGACGAAGTCCTCTCACTTTATTCCAGTCAAGTCCACTCGTACAGCTTCGAGTTTGGCTGAGATATACATGAGAGAAGTTGTTAAACTTCATGGTGTACCATCTAGTATTGTATGCGATCGAGATCCTATTTTCACCAGTAAATTCTGGAAAGCATTTCAAGATACTTTGGGCACCAAACTGAATCTGAGCACAGCTTATCATCCTCAGACAGATGGCCAAACTAAGAGGGTGAATCAGACTTTGGAAGACCTTCTCCAAGCTTGTATCATTGATTTCGGTGGATCTTGGGAAGACCATCTTCACTAGGTTGAATTCACGTATAATAATAGTTACCAGGTAAAAAATTGAATTTCAAATTTGGAATAAGTATATTTGAATTTGAATTAATTATCTTTGATAAACCAGGCAAGCATTGGTATGGCACCATTCGAAGCCTTATATGGACGGCCGTGCAAATCGCCAGCTTGTTGGATTGAGTTTGGAGATAGATTAGTGCTTGGTCCAGAAGTAATTATGGAAGCCTCTGAAAAAGTCGAAGAAATCAGGGAGAAGATAAAGACGGCACAGGATAGACAGAAGAGCTATGCTGACAGAAGGAGAAGAGATCTCGAATTCAGTATAGGAGACAAAGTATTTCTGAAAGTGTCGCCTTTGAAGAATATTGTTCGATTTGGAAGGAAAGGGAAGCTAGCTCCCAGATTTGTTGGTCCGTTTGAGATTACGGAAAGAGTCGGAACATTACCATATATAATTGCATTACCAGAGAAGTTCGATGGTGTGCACAATGTGTTTCACGTCTCACATCTTCGTAAAGTTGTGCATGATCCATCTATGACCATCCCTACTGCTCAATTGGATGAGATAGTTATCGAGCCTGATTTGACTATTGAGCGAGAGCCTCTTCGGATAGTCGATCGTGAGACGAAGCAACTCAGAAGGAAGTCGGTAAATCTCGTCAAAGTACAGTGGAGTGTAGATGAGCGAGATTGCATATGGGAGACTGAGGATAGTATTCGGGATTCAAACCCCGAATTACTAATTTCAGGTATTATTCAAATTTCTCGAAATCTATCTTGACTTTTCTACTTATTTCATTTCTACTTCACTCGTCTCGTTCCTTTTCGAGGACGAAAAGTTTTGAGTGGGGGAGATTGTAACGACCCTGATTTTTCAGCCCAATTTAAATTTTAAAATCTATCGTTTTAATTTAAAATTTTAAATTTACATACGATCTCAATTAACATCCAAACTTTGTTTATAAAATGCGCCCAGTTGGTTATTGATAGGGGTAAAGTTTCGTCGTAAAATATCACTGAAAATTTCGTTCGCGTTTTATTGTATATCAGTTCAATTTAAAGCGCGAAAAATTTTATCTTCCGAACCCCAATATTTTTACATAGAAAAATTCTAAAACATCTTTTGAGCAAGGCGTCATTTTTCGTTTTTCAAAATTCGGACTTCTTTAGCTCCGTCGATCTTATTTTTCGGCGTTTTTCCTGCATTTTCCCGATAATATAAAATTCGAAATTTTGTAATACAATCGTACCACCATTACATGTGCACCGTTAGAAGCGCCTCGTCGCGCTGATCAAAACGGTATATTTATTTGTGCATATCGGAGTCCGTCGTAAAACTGGCGTGTAAATTAAATCGTTCCGAACGGACCGTTTAAACAAATGTCAGCCCAAATTCTTGAGCCCGTATACATTAAAAAATTTGAAAAATAAAAATTTAGCTGATGCATTTATGGTGGTAGTTGGGAGCTAGTGGTTGGCTGGGGAATTGGATTGGACGTGTGGAAAGTTGCGAGAGAATTGGGAAGATAAAGAAACACATTGTTTTACAAAAAGCAATTACTGTTCGTACCTACCTATTGGCTAAAATATATAAAATTTATTCACTGTTCATTCTCATTCACTATTCTCTTCAAATTTCAAGCATCAGGTAAAACGCGTCTCCTCCATCCCTCTCTTCTTCCTTTCCTTATTTTCTTTTCGTGCTTCTCTGGAAAAAAATTTAATAAGAAAAAAAAAGAAAACAAAGCTTGGCCGAAACAAACTCAGCACCCCACTTAGTCTCCCTCTTCATCCACCAAGGCCGAAAACAACCCAACTCCTCTTCACCTCAGCCACGCGAATAATCTCCACCCTCAACCGATACCTTCCCACCCGAGTGTCGCCTCTAACTTCCCTCCGGCCTTCCCACCCGTGTGTCGCCTCCAACTTCCCTCCGGCCTTCCCACCCGTGTGTCGCCTCCAACTTCCCTCCGGCCTTCCCACGCACCTCCCCACTTCGCCATCCACCACCCAGTCATCTTTTCCCTCGACCGCGCCACCGTTCTTGCCTTGTCGCGCCACCACTCCTCCGACCTACCGTGTGCATGCAAGATGTGTGCGTATAAATGGGAAATACATGCGTGTACATGGGTGGAGTTTAATTTAGTGTGTGCGTGTGTTTATCTTTCTAAAATTTAGTGTGTCATAGCATTTTGAGGGTAAGGTGATGAAACGTGAACTGAGAGTTGGGGTGAAAGTGTATGCGGTTTGAAAGGCATTAGAAATTGTTATATTTTATTTTTTAGTCTCAGTTATAAAAAAAAATGAAATAAAACTGAGATTGGCTGCCAAAAATAGTAATCCAGTTTTCTTTGCTTGTTGTTGCAGCGACCGACTGAGCTTCTTTCGCAGCAGCAAATTTTCAGCTTCGTTCTTTTCTCCGTCTTAGTGTTCGTTGTTCGTGCTGTACCGACTCTATTCTTATTTCTTCGTGCTTCGCCATCAATTCCTTTATCCACGGAAGGTGAAATAAATTTTCACGACATATATTTTTATGCCAGTTTGTATTGTTGAATGATTGTTATGTGATTAAATTGAATGATGATTGCTATTGATAAGTGACAAATAAATTGCAAGTTAAATTTGATATAGGATAGTTAACGAATTAAAACTTGGATTATATATGTCGAACTTTGATTTGTTAAACTTGACCCCCTTCATATGTAAAATTTGATTAGTAAAACTTGACCCTTTAATTGTTAAGTTAGTTGCCACGTAGAATTTTATAAATTACACTTTGAAACTTTGAACGTATATTGGATTAATTGTGGGAGTGTAAAAATTTGAAATTAGACGACAAGTGAAACCGTAATGTAATAATCTTTAATCTGCATGAAATGATAGTGTAGATTCTAGGAATAATTATATTAGTTTGCATAAATAACAAATGTAAATTAATACGATTATTTTGGGATTATTTAAATAAATTGTCGAATTGTTGTGAATGGATGTTATTGCTTGTTTATTTACTTTGTCACCATCCCAGTTATCACACTGCAAGTTCCCTTTGTATGCTTTGATTTTTGAATTGAAATGGAATGGGGTTGAAATGATAGATACCCAAATAAACCTTGACTTAGGATAGAAAATTAAATTAAATCCGATTGGTCAATGTTTTGATTTAAAATAAAATAAAGTTTTATTTGACTAATAATATGGTTTTGAATAAAATTGTAACATCCCGAAAATTTTCGACTTTCGAAAATTCAACATCGATACTCACTTTATCGACTGCTGAGCCATCGGATGCCGGAAACCCGGAAAGTTATGGTTTTAAGAAAGAAGAAAAAGGTAGAAGAAGAAGATAGAAGAAAAAGAAAGAAAAAAAGAAGAAAAAAACAACAGAACAAGAGCAGAAGCAGAAAACAATATCAGAATCTCACATATCGCAGCGGAACAATATATAATAGATAAATGAATAATCTTTAAACAAAGAACTATATCATTTTATACATACATCAATCATCAGAGTCAATATACAACAATGGACAGTTATATAACTTGTCCTCATACAGAATACACAGCGGAATAAATAATATCAGATACAAATACTACGTCTCGTCCTCCAGCTTATCTCCAAAGCTCCAGAATATCCAGATAACCTAATAATCTAACTCTAGACTGCCCGTGTGGAAATTGGTGGGCACCCAGAGTTTAGAAGGGAAACAATAAACTCCGAGTCAGTCATGGTGACTGGTGTGAGATCGTAAAACAGTTATTTAGCTTTAAAATAAATAGCAGAGAATTTTAAAGTCAATTCGCAATGCTTTTGGAAAATGAAACTACCATAAGACCTCCCACCACACACACAATGCAAACGCAGACTTGGAGGAGATTTCTTCTTATGATAGTCAAAGATGCTTACTACGCAAAATCAGATTCTTTTTGATATTATTATTAGTGCATAGTGGAAAACATTTCGAAAATAGAATATAAATCTTAGCCAGCATAGGTACCATTATATTATGCCTACTATAGCTGCCTCCTGAGGAGACAGGTTATACAATTGAAATCGTAAAGGCTCGTATTGTTTCTTTGGATTTCCAACAAATGGTCAGGCTAAGGAACTTCCTATCCACGATGGGTACGTCCCTGGAATAGACGACCCGAGAACCTAACCGGATCTCTGCCAACACAAGGCCGGGTTACCTCTGCAAAAATAGGTAACTACTGACACGCGTATGCCATCCCCCGATCGTCACCGATCTTCCCGAGGATCCCCGATTCGCAACAAACCACATAGATAATAATAATGCAGTAACCACAGAGGTTAAGTATCTGGGCTCCATACCATGATACCACCTTTATCCAGAAGGAATGACATACACTAAGGGGCGCTACTCCCTAGAACCTTGCTGCATTCGTCCTGTTTCGACCATTTCCGGGGTGTGAGGCTCGATGAAGTCTCGTCCACAAAGCTACGCTTTCTCAAAAAGCCCTGCTTCGGGTCAAACAAAAATGATCAACCTATGATCACAAAGATATAAGATCAAACAAATGATCATATCACAAATGATCAAACACTGATCATTTCACAGCAACACTCAGTATGCCACGTTACCAAATTGGGATATATTGCTGATAAATTTCAACTACATAACCTCTGAGCTCGTACGTCTCAGAGAAGGGTGTTAAGCTAAGAGAATAAATTCTCCGCCACCAACAGAAATGTATTTGAAAGAAATCAGCTTTATATCTCAAATTGTAACGTCAGACACACAATCCATACAAGTCTGTTCCGGGATCGAACAGAACCGAAGGCACTTCTCACGAAGCCCTTGCATTTCCGGATAATTTTCAATCACGTCAGGACTTCCCGTCACTAAGGGTGATAAAACCTCTAAATCGGAGATCAGCCGATGTAGAGTAACTCGACGGTAATCCTTCCGTTTTCAAAAATATCCGGTCTTCAACACCGGTCTTCAAATGCAATTCATTACGACGTATCACGTATTCAGAATGGGTTATACGACCCCATGGTCCTTTCCCGGCTAACCCGAATAGTGAGCGCTTATTTAAAAATAAGTGTGGCATTCAATTCATCCAATTCACAACAAATACCTATCTAAAGGTAATTATTGATAGTCGGTTATTTAACTATCAATAAAGATGCGCTACATCATCAGATTCCAAATAATTTTCCCAAATTATTTCATCTTCCAAAATATCTTTACTAGATATATAATTTTCCACGCTTAACCATTTGAAAACAATTTCAAATCAATTTCCACACTTCAAAAATAAATCAATATTTATTTTCAAACGACTTCGCTTTCTTTTATAAATTCCATAGTGAATTTCTATCTTTCAAAATATCTACTGATATACGATTTTCAATCGTTTTCAAATATTCAATTTCAATTTATCTTTAAAAAGATAAATTCTCAAAACGTTCGTTTCATATTGGAAAAGCAATTCCATACTTATTTAAAAATAAGTATTTCACAAATCTATTTATTTTCAACATTTGAAAATATTCGATATACTTAAAATCAAATTAAGTATATATTCATTCTTTAAGGAAATCATTAATTTTAACATCTATTTGAGTCAAAACGAATGTTGCGTAAAACATCGTTACGGCGACTCAACATCACTAGTATAGGGATTCGAAATTTTTAAGGTAGATATATGAAAATCCCAATATTACATAAAACATTTCCTTTCGGAAATCATTTACTATAACAACAGTGTTATAGTCCACCATTTCCTTATATTTCTCGAAAACGTCTATTTCAACAATAAGTGTTGAAATCTATGCTTTCGATTCATAACACATTTTAAAACACCTTTAAAATGTTTAACTTCATTTTTTAAAATATTACTTCTTCAAAAATGAATCCATTTTACTTAACAATATATTCACTGTCCAAAATCGTGAATAAAATTTACTCAACCCCATTTCAATCATTCCTACACATTTTTATTTCAATAAAAATTCGCTATTCAAAATCGTGAATATATCTTCTAAAATAATCTTCTATATTTAATTCCTCAAATTCAATTGATTTCGAATTTATAAAACAACGTTTATAAATTCTATTTCTCTCTTATAACAACTTTGATTTATAAATCTTCCTAAATAACCTTCTATAATCCATTTATCAAAATTGAGTGATTTTAGATTTATAAAACAACTTTTATAAATTTCTTTTACACTTCATAACAATTTCAGCTTCAAAAATCATTTTATTAGCAAGTTCTATTTATATTCCATCTAAGGGCAAAAGTCAAGTTTATAAGTAAATTTTCTTATAAATCTTTTATTCCACAATTTCATTCACATTTTATAACTTCAAAATTTATCAATCCATAAATTTCGTATCTTCACATTTCATAATTATAAATTCATATCTTCACATTTTATAATTATAAATTTTAGGCGTTTATTTATTTGAAATAAATCAACTCAAAGATCAAATAAAAATGTTTATTTTAACAAGATCACTTTAAAAACCCTTTTTAAAGTAAAAGATGTTATTTTAAACTTCAAAACTGAATCCGATGATGCAACAGCATCAATTAGTCCATCACACATTCAAAACATCATATATCAACATATGATAACAGAATATACATCACAATATTTATAAATAAATAAATACTGTTGAGGAATCCAGTTGGATCCCTCCAACCTGTTTCCCTGCATCCAAAGACGTTAGCACAATACCATTCCACTTCGAGGTGGAATATCGCGGTATATAGGTTTTATAAAAATCCGCTTACTAACGGCGCAATAGGGTCTCATCCGCTATACGAGGCGGGAAATCAATCAATCCAATATATACATATGCCAATATGTATATACTGCTATATATATAGATATATCCTATTATATCTAATAGCACATTCAATAGAAATCAAACAGTCAATCAAATCAATAACTGAAAATTTCCACTTTTCAATGTGAGTGAGAAGATCTCACCTTAGCCTTTTTATTTTGCCATCCATTTTCATTCTCGGCTTGATTTCTTTACAGATTTTGACCTAGTATAAATATTTATACAATTCGTTAATATTCGAAATAAATCGAATAATCAATTTCCATTTATAAATTTTATAACTAATTTATTCGAATTGAAACCAACTTTAAATTTTAAAGTGTTTTAACTCATTAGATTCCTCTTTTGAAACCATATATATATATATATATATTGGAATCGTTAATATAAATTTCCATAATCTAAAGTAAAATCGTTTTTCCCAAATCATATATATATATATTATTACTGTACACTGTTTATTTTATTTTTTCCTTGTATATACTTTCCTTAACTGTATACACATATGTATATAATATATTTATATTTATACTTCCTTTGTAAAGAAACAAAACCATGATTTTTTTTTCTTTACTGTAATTATTATTTTCTTAAAACAGCATATACCAGAAAATTGTATAAATCCAACTTATATAAATTTAAATCTAAATCAGAGGGTTAAGATATTATATTTTCTTAATCTATTCAATTATAAATATAGAATTAAAAATAAAAAGAAAATACCCTGCTGCCCAAATTAATTACTGGTTGCTTAAAAAATATTTTAAATTTCCTTTTCTGTGAATAAACCACAGGAATTTCTTTGCTGTAATTTTTTTTTATATATTTATAAAATCTAAAAAAAAACAACACCCATACCTTACGAAAGAATCGAAAACGAGAAGGACCTCATCTCTGCTCATGACCCGAGCGATGCCTAGACCACCCAGCTCCGTTCTGCCTTGCAAATCAAGGTCGAGACAACCCTCGAGTGCTTCACGCGCCCCCACCTCCAGTTTGCTACCGTAAAACCCACAATCATCAACTCGAATGCCACCCTCCGCTTTGCCGCCGCCATACCCTATCGCGCTCGAGAATCCACGCGCGCGCCAGTTCGCTCGCCCACGAAGTCGCGATGCCGGCCTCGAGCCCATCCACCTGCAGCCCCACACCACTTGCACCGCCCCCCTTGAACACTGCGTCTCCGATCCCAAGCCTAAATCAATTTCGAGCCTCCCCCCTGACGCCGCTTTGTTCCTCCCACGCGCGTACGAGATCGCGACAACCTCCCCAGTCGAACGAAAATTTGATTTCGACATTTCTCCTTTTTTTTTCTTTTTGAACGCGTTCGCCATTTTATTTTAAACGAGGAGAGGGATGGCAGCCATTATCCTTTTTATTTGTGAACTGAGGAAGTAAGAGTTCGGCTGTTATAAATTTTGAACGAGAGGATGGGTTTGCACGATTTCTTCGTGATTGTCTGCGTGATAATAGGCGTGATTTTAGGGGAGAAAACGTGGTGACGTGTTGACCAATTTAAATTTAAATTTAAATTGAATTCGTTTTAAAATTTAACGCGTTTATTCGTCGTACGCTCACATAACAAATCCAAATATTACGAAATTTGAAACCCGGCAATAATCCAATATTCCGGACCCAATGGAACTGGTTTCGTCGAATTCCGAGACTGCGCCTCGGACGGCTATTTTTAAATATCGATACGAACGATATAAATTCCAGAACTGAACAAAACAGTCTGAAATTAAATTCTGAAGCTTCAATCATCTTCAGTATTATCAATACGAATTTTAAAAGCCTTCGAAATATTTTTCTTCAACTTTAAATTGAAGATACAAATTTTTATTCAACTTCCGATCGATTAAATCTTAAGGTTCAATCGCCAAATTCAAATTTAAATCGGGGATTCAAATTAAATCATCGTTCAAATATTTAAAATAAATTAAATATTCCCAATTTAATTTGTTCAAAATTCTGGGTCGTTACAGATTTCCCCCCTTAAAAGAATTTCGTCCTCGAAATTACAAGTTAGGAAAAATGGTCCTTAACTCGTCTACTCTTTTTCACAATTCAATTGTTTTTATCAATCTATCAAAACAAATCTTCCTACTAAAGATTCTTTATTCATCAACTAACTTTTTCCAACTTCAATTTGTTTACTTCAAAATTCAAATTCGAGTTTAAATTCAAATTTTAAACTTTCAAAATTTCTCAAAAATTTTCTAACGCCCTAAATTTTCGAAAAATTTCGCCAGCGTCTCCTTTGCGCGGCTAATACGGCACGACTACAAAACGTCCCTATGGACTCTCAGATTTCAAAAAGAAAAAGAAAAGGCCAAGCGGCTAGAGAGAAATCATCAAAAACTCATATTGGAATTCAAATACGTACCTTTTTCGAGCAATTGAAATTTATCTTCGAAATCAAATTCCAATTCCTTTATACCTGTATATCCTACTAGCCATAATGTCTAGTTATAACATCCAACTATTTTGCAAATTTTATCACAATTTTTTCAATATATACTTCTTATATCCTCTTTAAATTCGCTATTGAAGTTACATATTCAATTTCGTTCAATTTTTTTATTTCACATTTATTTGAATTCAATTTTATCTTCTATTCTGAATATTGAATTTATTAATTATCTTTAGTTCACTTCATTGGCAATTGATTCCATTCAATTAAATTTGCATTTTATATTTTCATTCGGTTTCAACTTCATTTACTACCAAATCCAAAAGAAGTTTAACGTTCAGTTTTAATCTTATTCACTTCATTTAATAAGCTTCACTTACAAATTTTAGTTTAATACTTCACAAATCAAATTCAATTTCAGTTCTATTCATTTTCAAATCTTTTATAAGTTACCAACTTATTTACATTTCGGTTTCTATAATCATTTATATATTCACTTACAATTTCATTCTACTAATGAATTTTAATTTCAATTATCTTCTTGGAATTTTATTTCCATTTATAAATTCCATTTACAATTTATATTCACAATTTTATTCATATATGAATTCATCTCTTTAAGTTAGATTTTTATTTAAACTTTACAAGTTATCAACTTCTTAATATTTCATAGATATTTTTATATAGTATTCCAGAGTTTACCCTCATTTCAAAGCCATTCTGAAAACAATTCAAATTCCATTTGAATTTCCAAAACAAAAACCCAAATTTTCCAAACACTTTCCGTTTAAAATAATTTGGCAGCAATCCCTCTTTTGGAAACCCGAAAATGAACACCAATGATGTCGCGATCATCATCGAAGTTATTTTCCAGCGACCGAAAAGAGTTTAGAGCTTTTATCTCTCTAAAACAATTTTCCACAATATCAAATCCTTTGAAAAATTATTTTCAAACCATAAAGGAATTAAACTTTTCAAATCTCCAAAATTTTCAAATTCTTTTCAAAACATTTCCAAAAACTTCTCTGGAATTCCATTTTAAATTACAAATCACATTTATAATTTACATTCCTTAATTTCATTTGTATGTGAATTTATTTCTTAAATCTTTGGTTATTACTTTATTTCTTATTCAATTTCAACATAACAATAATAATATTTCAATGTCATTACTTCATAACATCCAAACATCCATATACTATGATAATTCATAGAAAACCATTTCTTTTCTATACAAAAATAGAGTTGGGTAAAATTATTTCATTTACCCTATTCAAAACAATACTGTGCCGAATTGTTCTATATAAGTGTTTAGAGATCCCTATCGATAGAGTTGTACGGACAATACCGACCAGAATCCATATACCACTCAACAAACCAATCATCACAATATAAAACAATTTTATATTCAAATAACAAATACGCGCTCATATCTATTATTACACTCAACTCATTCTAGAGTACTACTGACTCTATCTCTAATGAGTAACACCCAACAGAGCAGGGTTGTCGCTTAACCATATGCTCTGATACCAAATGTAACATCCCGAAAATTTTCGACTTTCGAAAATTCAACATCGATACTCACTTTATCGACTGCTGAGCCATCGAATGCCGGAAACCCGGAAAGTTATGGTTTTAAGAAAGAAGAAAAAGGTAGAAGAAGAAGATAGAAGAAAAAGAAAGAAAAAAAGAAGAAAAAAACAACAGAACAAGAGCAGAAGCAGAAAACAATATCAGAATCTCACATATCGCAGCGGAACAATATATAATAGATAAATGAATAATCTTTAAACAAAGAACTATATCATTTTATACATACATCAATCATCAGAGTCAATATACAACAATGGACAGTTATATAACTTGTCCTCATACAGAATACACAGTGGAATAAATAATATCAGATACAAATACTACGTCTCGTCCTCCAGCTTATCTCCAAAGCTCCAGAATATCCAGATAACCTAATAATCTAACTCTAGACTTCCCGTGTGGAAATTGGTGGGCACCCAGAGTTTAGAAGGGAAACAATAAACTCCGAGTCAGTCATGGTGACTGGTGTGAGATCGTAAAACAGTTATTTAGCTTTAAAATAAATAGCAGAGAATTTTAAAGTCAATTCGCAATGCTTTTGGAAAATGAAACTACCATAAGACCTCCCACCACACACACAATGCAAACGCAGACTTGGAGGAGATTTCTTCTTATGATAGTCAAAGATGCTTACTACGCAAAATAAGATTCTTTTTGATATTATTATTAGTGCATAGTGGAAAACATTTCGAAAATAGAATATAAATCTTAGCCAGCATAGGTACCATTATATTATGCCTGCTATAGCTGCCTCCTGAGGAGACAGGTTATACAATTGAAATCGTAAAGGCTCGTATTGTTTCTTTGGATTTCCAACAAATGGTCAGGCTAAGGAACTTCCTATCCACGATGGGTACGTCCCTGGAATAGACGACCCGAGAACCTAACCGGATCTCTGCCAACACAAGGCCGGGTTACCTCTGCAAAAATAGGTAACTACTGACACGCGTATGCCATCCCCCGATCGTCACCGATCTTCCCGAGGATCCCCGATTCGCAACAAACCACATAGATAATAATAATGCAGTAACCACAGAGGTTAAGTATCTGGGCTCCATACCATGATACCACCTTTATCCAGAAGGAATGACATACACTAAGGGGCGCTACTCCCTAGAACCTTGCTGCATTCGTCCTGTTTCGACCATTTCCGGGGTGTGAGGCTCGATGAAGTCTCGTCCACAAAGCTACGCTTTCTCAAAAAGCCCTGCTTCGGGTCAAACAAAAATGATCAACCTATGATCACAAAGATATAAGATCAAACAAATGATCATATCACAAATGATCAAACACTGATCATTTCACAGCAACACTCAGTATGCCACGTTACCAAATTGGGATATATTGCTGATAAATTTCAACTACATAACCTCTGAGCTCGTACGTCTCAGAGAAGGGTGTTAAGCTAAGAGAATAAATTCTCCGCCACCAACAGAAATGTATTTGAAAGAAATCAGCTTTATATCTCAAATTGTAACGTCAGACACACAATCCATACAAGTCTGTTTTGGGATCGAACAGAACCGAAGGCACTTCTCACGAAGCCCTTGCATTTCTGGATAATTTTCAATCACGTCAGGACTTCCCGTCACTAAGGGTGATAAAACCTCTAAATCGGAGATCAGCCGATGTAGAGTAACTCGACGGTAATCCTTCCGTTTTCAAAAATATCCGGTCTTCAACACCGGTCTTCAAATGCAATTCATTACGACGTATCACGTATTCGGAATGGGTTATACGACCCCATGGTCCTTTCCCGGCTAACCCGAATAGTGAGCGCTTATTTAAAAATAAGTGTGGCATTCAATTCATCCAATTCACAACAAATACCTATCTAAAGGTAATTATTGATAGTCGGTTATTTAACTATCAATAAAGATGCGCTACATCATCAGATTCCAAATAATTTTCCCAAATTATTTCATCTTCCAAAATATCTTTACTAGATATATAATTTTCCACGCTTAACCATTTGAAAACAATTTCAAATCAATTTCCACACTTCAAAAATAAATCAATATTTATTTTCAAACGACTTCGCTTTCTTTTATAAATTCCATAGTGAATTTCTATCTTTCAAAATATCTACTGATATACGATTTTCAATCGTTTTCAAATATTCAATTTCAATTTATCTTTAAAAAGATAAATTCTCAAAACGTTCGTTTCATATTGGAAAAGCAATTCCATACTTATTTAAAAATAAGTATTTCACAAATCTATTTATTTTCAACATTTGAAAATATTCGATATACTTAAAATCAAATTAAGTATATATTCATTCTTTAAGGAAATCATTAATTTTAACATCTATTTGAGTCAAAACGAATGTTGCGTAAAACATCGTTACGGCGACTCGACATCACTAGTATAGGGATTCGAAATTTTTAAGGTAGATATATGAAAATCCCAATATTACATAAAACATTTCCTTTCGGAAATCATTTACTATAACAACAGTGTTATAGTCCACCATTTCCTTATATTTATCGAAAACGTCTATTTCAACAATAAGTGTTGAAATCTATGCTTTCGATTCATAACACATTTTAAAACACCTTTAAAATGTTTAACTTCATTTTTTAAAATATTACTTCTTCAAAAATGAATCCATTTTACTTAACAATATATTCACTGTCCAAAATCGTGAATAAAATTTACTCAACCCCATTTCAATCATTCCTACACATTTTTATTTCAATAAAAATTCGCTATTCAAAATCGTGAATATATCTTCTAAAATAATCTTCTATATTTAATTCCTCAAATTCAATTGATTTCGAATTTATAAAACAGCGTTTATAAATTCTATTTCTCTCTTATAACAACTTTGATTTATAAATCTTCCTAAATAACCTTCTATAATCCATTTATCAAAATTGAGTGATTTTAGATTTATAAAACAACTTTTATAAATTTCTTTTACACTTCATAACAATTTCAGCTTCAAAAATCATTTTATTAGCAAGTTCTATTTATATTCCATCTAAGGGCAAAAGTCAAGTTTATAAGTAAATTTTCTTATAAATCTTTTATTCCACAATTTCATTCACATTTTATAACTTCAAAATTTATCAATCCATAAATTTCGTATCTTCACATTTCATAATTATAAATTCATATCTTCACATTTTATAATTATAAATTTTAGGCGTTTATTTATTTGAAATAAATCAACTCAAAGATCAAATAAAAATGTTTATTTTAACAAGATCACTTTAAAAACCCTTTTTAAAGTAAAAGATGTTATTTTAAACTTCAAAACTGAATCCGATGATGCAACAGCATCAATTAGTCCATCACACATTCAAAACATCATATATCAACATATGATAACAGAATATACATCACAATATTTATAAATAAATAAATACTGTTGAGGAATCCAGTTGGATCCCTCCAACCTGTTTCCCTGCATCCAAAGACGTTAGCACAATACCATTCCACTTCGAGGTGGAATATCGCGGTATATAGGTTTTATAAAAATCCGCTTACTAACGGCGCAATAGGGTCTCATCCGCTATACGAGGCGGGAAATCAATCAATCCAATATATACATATGCCAATATGTATATACTGCTATATATATAGATATATCCTATTATATCTAATAGCACATTCAATAGAAATCAAACAGTCAATCAAATCAATAACTGAAAATTTCCACTTTTCAATGTGAGTGAGAAGATCTCACCTTAGCCTTTTTATTTTGCCATCCATTTTCATTCTCGGCTTGATTTCTTTACAGATTTTGACCTAGTATAAATATTTATACAATTCGTTAATATTCGAAATAAATCGAATAATCAATTTCCATTTATAAATTTTATAACTAATTTATTCGAATTGAAACCAACTTTAAATTTTAAAGTGTTTTAACTCATTAGATTCCTCTTTTGAAACCATATATATATATATATATATTGGAATCGTTAATATAAATTTCCATAATCTAAAGTAAAATCGTTTTTCCCAAATCATATATATATATATATTATTACTGTACACTGTTTATTTTATTTTTTCCTTGTATATACTTTCCTTAACTGTATACACATATGTATATAATATATTTATATTTATACTTCCTTTGTAAAGAAACAAAACCATGATTTTTTTTTTCTTTACTGTAATTATTATTTTCTTAAAACAGCATATACCAGAAAATTGTATAAATCCAACTTATATAAATTTACATCTAAATCAGAGGGTTAAGATATTATATTTTCTTAATCTATTCAATTATAAATATAGAATTAAAAATAAAAAGAAAATACCCTACTGCCCAAATTAATTACTGGTTGCTTAAAAAATATTTTAAATTTCCTTTTCTGTGAATAAACCACAGGAATTTCTTTGCTGTAAATTTTTTTTTTATATTTATAAAATCTAAAAAAAAACAACACCCATACCTTACGAAAGAATCGAAAACGAGAAGGACCTCATCTCTGCTCATGACCCGAGCGATGCCTAGACCACCCAGCTCCGTTCTGCCTTGCAAATCAAGGTCGAGACAACCCTCGAGTGCTTCACGCGCCCCCACCTCCAGTTTGCTACCGTAAAACCCACAATCATCAACTCGAATGCCACCCTCCGCTTTGCCGCCGCCATACCCTATCGCGCTCGAGAATCCACGCGCGCGCCAGTTCGCTCGCCCACGAAGTCGCGATGCCGGCCTCGAGCCCATCCACCTGCAGCCCCACACCACTTGCACCGCCCCCCTTGAACACTGCGTCTCCGATCCCAAGCCTAAATCAATTTCGAGCCTCCCCCCTGACGCCGCTTTGTTCCTCCCACGCGCGTACGAGATCGCGACAACCTCCCCAGTCGAACGAAAATTTGATTTCGACATTTCTCCTTTTTTTTTCTTTTTGAACGCGTTCGCCATTTTATTTTAAACGAGGAGAGGGATGGCAGCCATTATCCTTTTTATTTGTGAACTGAGGAAGTAAGAGTTCGGCTGTTATAAATTTTGAACGAGAGGATGGGTTTGCACGATTTCTTCATGATTGTCTGCGTGATAATAGGCGTGATTTTAGGGGAGAAAACGTGGTGACGTGTTGACCAATTTAAATTTAAATTTAAATTGAATCCGTTTTAAAATTTAACGCGTTTATTCGTCGTACGCTCACATAACAAATCCAAATATTACGAAATTTGAAACCCGGCAATAATCCAATATTCCGGACCCAATGGAACTGGTTTCGTCGAATTCCGAGACTGCGCCTCGGACGGCTATTTTTAAATATCGATACGAACGATATAAATTCCAGAACTGAACAAAACAGTCTGAAATTAAATTCTGAAGCTTCAATCATCTTCAGTATTATCAATACGAATTTTAAAAGCCTTCGAAATATTTTTCTTCAACTTTAAATTGAAGATACAAATTTTTATTCAACTTCCGATCGATTAAATCTTAAGGTTCAATCGCCAAATTCAAATTTAAATTGGGGATTCAAATTAAATCGTCGTTCAAATATTTAAAATAAATTAAATATTCCCAATTTAATTTGTTCAAAATTCTGGGTCGTTACAAAAATTTGGAATTTAAATTCGAATGAATGAAAATGTGAATATTTGTAATTTGAAACAAATATTAACGTAGTAATTGACGAAGAACATTGTTTAAAATTTAATTGATTAATAATGAAGTTTTGGAATTGTAAAAATTTAAGTTTTGAAATTTGTGATAATTAAGTTTTGGAAATTATTAATAAATAAGTTGAAATTAGAAATAATTAAGTTTTGAAATTATTAATAATTAAGCAATAATTAAGATTTGAAATTTTCTTCTTAAGAGAAAGTGAATTTTTGAATAAGTGAAACTAAGTTTCTTTAATTGAGTTTTGAAATTTGTAACTAAGTAAATAATAAATGAAATGAATTTCTTTGATAAGAAATAAAATGCGTTTTATTGAAACAAATGGAAGACTTGTAATTTAAAGAATTGGATTCGACAAATTTAATCTAAAATAAATTTGTAAGCTTGATATAATAAGTTGAACTTAAGAAACTAATGTAATGGATTGGAAATTTAATTAAAATTTTTTTAGTGATAAAAAAATTGAATGAATATCGAATGAAATCGATAATTGAGTTTAAATCAATTTGAACGTTAAATTAAGTTAAATGATTTTGGAATGAACTTATATCCGAAATTCAATGAATATTTGAATGGTTTTAAAATTGAAACTTTGAAATTGAATTATAGAAATTTTAAAATGAAATTGGGAAGTTATGAGATGTAACTTTGGAAATTGATTTAGAAAGACTAACGAAATGTTGACTTACAAATTTTAATTGAAATTGAATTTGATTTTGTTTTGAAATTTATTAAACGACCAATCGGTGTTATAATTACTAAGGTTATTAAAGGAACCGGAATCGGTTAGGGACATACTCACTGTCTAAACCAAAAACCACTTTAATAACTATGCGCGGAGTGTGATCCAGAATGAAGTGGTTGGATTGATGAACGTTGATGATTGAAGAAAGAGAACGATAATGGATAGCCTTGACACTTGTGTCAAATTGGAAATGACTAAAACAGGAGCCGTGCCGTGCCAAATGGGGTTAGCTACCTCGAGCGAACACACTTCTTCGTAAACTACTCATTACTTTGTGATTGATTGGTGCGCACCCTTGATTTGGGAGTGTTGTTTCGCGGTGTTGCAATCGCTGCGGCGATGCGTTCTCACCAGTGCCGGGCCAAATCGGAAAATACTTTCAAATTATGTTATTATATATTTTCAGAGTCTTAAAACCCAATTTCAAAAACTCCCAGAAATCAAACTCTCAAATTTCCAATTTGAATAACTTTTTGTTTATTTATTAACCATATCTAGCTAAACCATATTTCGTATATCACTTTCAAATGGTATCCATTACTCTTTAAAATGATACATGGGGAAATTCAGTTATATATTCACTTCAAAATCCATGTTAAAACATGCAGTTTCTCAACCGGTTAAATATATTTCAAAAAAAACCAAAATTTCCAACCAGTCAAATGCTCAAATCAACAGCCAATAGTCGATGCTCATAACTGGCCGAGCACGACTCATCAATCAATAAGTGATAATATGCACATCCATATTAATCAAACAATCAATCAACAAAGAGATAACATCCAATCATCATCAACAGTCATGAATGATTTATCAGTTCATAGAATTCATTCTTTTATATTCTATATATAATCTAAGTTAAAACATTTCATTTATTAATTTCAAAATATTTTTATATCACTAACAAACACGCTCTCTCCTATATTTATATACACTCAATGAGCTATCCTACAGGTTTAGGTATGCGCTAAACCAAAGCTCTGATACCAATAGTGATGATCCACCTTTTTGAACAGTTCGTCGATAATAAACCACACATGTCCAACTCAAACTGTTTAAAAGATAGATTATTAATGGGTTTATTTTAAAGAAATAAAAAGAAGAAAAGAAAACGATAACAGATACTCGCAGTGGAAGGATAAAATACAATAATCGCATAAACAGTTCATGAAGCTGTTTCACAATATATACTTAATTCAGTTTACAACATAAATCACGATTATACAATATTATCAGAGTTATACAATTTTAATAGACAGACTGAATTAGTGCAACAGAATATATACTAGTAAATATGATATACCAAATCTTCGTCTTCGTACTACGGAATGATTGTCTTCGATAACTGAAAAATTCGATCTGACCCAAGCGTAATGAAAAAACATGTAAAGGCCTGCAAATCCATACCCCTTTGAGTCGACCATAATTCACATCAGTTCAAGCCAAATTGAACGGAAATACGAATATTTAGGGGTGAAGAAGAAAAACTAGAAGAAGAAATAGAAACAACATCATAGAATCTCACAATCGCAGCGGAACTAAATATAATATACAATAACAGATTTTTATACAAAAGAATCTGTAACAGTTTATATACTTACATTCATCAGAGTACAACAATCCATACATCAATCTGGATAGTTATAGTAACTTGTTCTCATATAGCGGAAATATAAGTCAATTACGAAAATATGTCTCTATCATCCAGCTCGTCTCTTGAGCTCCATAGCATCCTATCTTGAATCTGTAATACTCGGTTTGACCTGAGCATTATAATAAAATAACACCCGAGTCAGTCTGGAGAACCAGCGTGAGAAAACACACTCAATTTGAATTATTTACTTTTCTCAAAATCCTTTGAAAACAAAGGTATCTCGTAAGACCACGTCACACATAAACACGACGAGTTTTTACTTTATGATAACCAAAACATTTTTATCAAAATCGTCTGGTATTATAATAGTGTCTAAACCAAGTAACTAAAAAGTAACTGAAATGCTTGCATCTCGCGTTTCAGCATAGTTGGGCACAATCAAAACCATACAGCGCTTATTGGAGAATGGATTCCATCGAATGACTGGGCCACTGGGGTACCGCCCGTCACAGAGTTTTTCTAACACGAAAAACCGGACCATTTGGGTTAAGAAGAAGAGGTAGAAGAAGAAAATAGGAAACAACATCAGAATCTAACCATCGCAGCGGAATAAAATATAATATATATTAACAGATCTTTACACAAATCAAAACTATATCAGTTTTATATAATATAGCATCAGAGTATACACCAGAGAACACATAACATACAACTGGACAATAACCATATCATGTCCTCAATACAAAAGAGTACAACAATCAACACAGCGGAATATATATATATAAACAAGTACGGGAGATACGTCTCGCCATCCAGCTCATCTCCTGAGCTCCACAGCATCATATCCTGTAACCTATAATACTCGGTCTGACCCGAGCATCATATAAAACAATACCCGAGTCAGTCTGGAATACCAGCGTGAGAAAATCACACTCAATTGATTATTAAAGTTTCAAAAATCCTTTCGAAATCAAAAGCATCTCGTAAGACCACACCACAAATAAACATGTCGGGTTTTTACCTTACGATAGCTAAAACACTTTTTATAAAATCCTCTGATATTATAATAGTGTCTATATACAAATACTTATTAAAATAGCTGAAATTGTTACATTATTAAATTCCAGCATACTAGCCACAAAAGTGGGTAATACAAACAAATACCGTACAAGGCACGTAGGCAGAATGGATTTCCAACGAATGACTAGGCACTGGGGTACCACCTATCACAGTACGTGGCCTAGATCACCGTACCGAGGAGTACGCCCGCTCCCCTGCAACACAAGGCCGGAACCATCCCTTACTGGATGATCCCGAATAAAATCACCCCACGGTTGGGATCAGCAACCGCACCACTAAGCCGAAATAAAAAGGGACATCTAGACAGGGATGACCTTATCCTCCAGTGGGAGCTACCCACGAAGCCTTGCTGCATAACCCCTGATTTTCAGTCATTCCCGGTTGATGAGGTTCGAGGCTAAACGATACCTTTTCAGAACATATCCCTTAGAATGCCCATCGTCCGCTGACGATGTTTCGCAAGCATTCGTCCATACAAGTCCGTCCTGGGTTTGAACGGAACCGAAGGCACTACTCCTACTACATCCATTTTGGAAATATCCTCAGGATTAGTAGCGACTAGCCCTTGCACTTCACAGCTCCATCTTCGACTCCGAAATCGTTACACGAAACGTACAAACCGGATCGAAGTGGTATTCGAGTCTCCAGACCTAGAATCCCGGTATACGGAAACTCGATCCCGGTCTCTTCGAAACGATCAGCGCATTGGCCAATATTGATAGTCGGTTATTTAACTATCAATTAACATCCACAAGCAACCATCACATAATAAATAATTTCCCACATTATTTATTTGCCCAAATATCTTTCCAAGATATATTTCCAAATTTTCAAAGCTCATTTGAAAACAATTTCAAAACAGTTTCCGCTTACGGAAAACATTTCCCAAATAATTATTTCCACTGAATCACCAAGTACAAAATACTTTTATTTTTAAAATAATTTAAAAAAAAACACTTTATTTTAAATATATTTTATAACATTGAAATCAAACTACTTTAATACTTTATTAAAAATATATACTTTAAAATAAACCACTTTATAAATATAAACTAAATTTCTCTTTTTAAAACAGAATAGCAAATCACTTTTATATAATTACTACAAAAATAGATTTTTAAAAATACCTACTTTGAAAATTAACATTTAGAAATAAACAATTTTCTAAAACATGCTTTTTAAAACATACTTAAAACTTTTAACTTATATTTAAAATTGCTTTGAAAACGTACTTGGCTATCCAGAGAAATACACTTCTCATTTCCATCTTTTAAAAATAAATCAACATTTATTTTTAAACCAAACCATATCTTTTTATAAATTCCCACCTTGAATTTATATTCAAATATCCACTGATATTTTATTTACTTTATAAACCCAGTTTATATCTCCAAAATCTCACTTCTCTTTTAAAATTCCAATTTTAAACAACTAAATCAATTTCCAATTGATTTTCCAATTTACTTTACTTTACTTTGAAATAAATTTCCTTTACTACTTCATTTATTTCAAAATACATTAACTTTTAGATTTATTTTTTTATTTGAGTTAAAACCCTTTTTAACTGAAAATACCAATTTTAAACTTCCAAAATTCCTTCTTTAGCCTTTAATTAAATTTAATCCTTACATTCAAAATAAATCCTTTATTCTTTAAATTTAATATCACTTTAGTTTAAAGTTAATATTTCCCTTGTTATTTCGAAATTCCCTTATTCCAATTCACTTGAATTATTTACTTAAAATTTACTCTTTTATTTCTTTCAAAATCCAATTCAATATATTTTGATAACTCCTTTTATTGAAATATTCAATCCAACCATATCATCCAATATTTCAATCATCAATAAAATCATCACAGGATATCAATATTCATAGAACAGAATATCAAATAATCTAAATAATTTTGAGGAATCCAGTTGGATCCCTCCAACCTGTTTCCCTGCATCCACAAACGTTAGCACAATACCAATTCCACTTCAAAGTGGAATATCGCGGTATATGGGATTTATATAAATCATCCGCTATTATGCGGCGCATAGGGTCTCATCCGCTATATAATGCGGGAATATCAACAACTCCAATATATACATATGCCAATATGTATATATTGCTATATACTACTATATATATCATATCAACCAAATCAATCATTTAACCAGACATTCAAATTTAACCAATTAAATTAAATTATAATTTAACTGAGTGAGATTAACTCACCTTTGCTTTTATTTGCAGTCCACTACCATCTCGACTTGTTTCCTTTCTTATGTTGACCTTGAATAAATATTAGATGGTTTGATTAATATTCGGATTGATCGAACAAATTAATTATTGTTTAACAATTTTAAATTTTGGTGAATGATAAATTTTAAACAATAACCAAATTCTAAACTAATCTCCCTTAAAAGATCTTTTAGTAACAAAAGTAAATTAAGTAAGAAATTAAATAAGTTGACCATCTAAATTTTATTCTTAAAATGGAACAGTACGTGAAGATATATAAATATGTTAATTCTCCTTCTTTTGAAATTTCATATATATGTATACTTATAAAATATCTTGTATAGATAAAAATCAAATTTTATTTACACTGCTCAATCTATATTTTATATTTTCCAAAACTTGTATATATATATATATACTATTCTCAGTTATTATCTATTTCAAATCTGCAAATACATATATAGCTTTGCTGCTTAACTATATTTTTTTTCAATACATTTTAAAGCTTTGGTTTAAAACTTATGTATATTTTAATTTCTTTCATCTATATAAATATATTCTATAAATAAATAAAAATAAGTAAAACTACCTCACTGCCGAACTATCGGTCGCCGAACCCCTTCGCGAGCCACAAGATTCAAATGCGCCGCCGTGAAACCCTTCAAAAGCTGAAGTCGAGGTCATCGACGAAGCTTCCTATCACCATTTCAGCTCGAGTACCAGTCTCCTCTACCCTCACCTACCGCTAACACCCACAACCCAGATCGAAATCGACGACAAGAGATATGCGACCTCCCCTATAACTCGCCGACTAGCACTGTCCACATGCCCGCGCAAGGCTTCAACTCAGTTGAATCGAACAGCGACCGTCATCCCCTTGCCAAACTCCCATCGGCATCGCACGTGAATCGAAAATCTGACCGCTCTCCCCCACGCGAGTCGCCCCGGCCCCGAGATTCGATTGCACCCCGACTCGTCGATTTCCAGTCGAGAGCGACATGGGTTTAAAAATTTGGTATCGCCTCTTCTTTTTTTTTTTTTAAACGAGGCTGTCGATTTGATTTAGGGAAAAGGGGCGGCCATTTTGAGTTATGTGAGATAACTATGAATGAATGAAGAAGGATTAGAAGAAGAACGAATAATAATAAATTTTAGTTCGGCCATAAATTCTTCGATCTATTACACGTGTTAGGTTGTTTACTTTTAAGGGGGACGCGTGTTCTACCAGTTGAACACGTTTTTAATTAATATACGTATCTACAAAGGCCTGCTACAGTATTCAATTATTTAATTAAACAATTAAATCACTCAATAAATAGTGGCATTTGAAATTCATGTTAGAAATTAACATTTAAATATTAAAATTAATTAAATATTCCAATTTCAAATGCTCAAAAATTTCGGGTTGTCACAGTACACCTCTAGAACAATGTACGGAGGACCTCGCCGGGATCCCCTGCTACATAAGACCGGCCTACCCCTAACCTAGATAGACCGAATATGTCATCCCCTCGGGTGTTCCCACCTTTACTATCGAGCGCTTCTACTTTCATGTATACACATATCTAATATAAATAGGGTTCCGAGGACATCTAGAAAAGTGATAACATACCCTACTTAGGTGCGACCCACTTAGCCTTGTAGCATCTCCCTTGTTTTAGTCATTTCCGGTTGATGAGGTTTGAGGCTAAGCGTTACCTTTCAAGAACAATTTTACATAGAATTGAAATGACCCTCCTCTTTCTACCTTAATTTCATAAGGATTTTTTTTTTCATCAAAGGGAATTTAAATCAAATATAAATCAAAATGCCATACAAGCTATTGACATAGCCACTTATTTCTTTTCTAAGTCTTGTTCTACTGCCATAGGTGCACTTTGACAAATACTAACACATATATATATTTATCTTGCCTAGATAATTCTATTTAACTCTAAAATAGTATTTACTTGATCTTATGATAGTTATCAAAGTTGATATTAATTAATAACAATAAGTTGAATTGACAAAAATTGATAAACCTTGGGAATTTACTCGAAAATAGGCAAATTAGGAAAAATCAGCAGTTCAGACGTCTAAATTTCTATGACAGACGTCTAGATTCGATCTCAGACGACTAAATTTTTATGACAGGCGTCTCAGAGTGTCTAAATTTTAAACAGAGAGTAGAAAACATTTTGAACTAAAATCAGACATCTAAATTTTTATTGACAGACGTCTAAATTAGATCTCGGATGTCTAAATTATTATGACAGACGTCTAAGTTTAATCTCACACGTCTAAATTATTAAGACTGCCGTCTAAATTTGATCTCTATGTACCTGCATATTCACATTCAATTTATATGTGTCTGGATGTCCACCTACGTTCATTTACACTTTTAAGTTTGATTTAAACTTCCTTTGAACTATCAGAGTCATTTTCTTTTAAAACAATTCAACCAGGATTCAAAACTTATTACCAATATAAATATATCAGTGCATCCTTAGTAATATACACATACATATGAGGATGTAAGTGTTTATCTTGTTTAAATTCAGAGTATATATATTTTTGTTAAACAAGTGTATCCTGCTTGATTTGGATTCTAGCAATTCTGACTAAGGTTAATTACTATATTCTTTTGAATATTTGTAACAAGTCAGTAAATCCTATGCATATTTAATTTATATGAACTTAAAAATATCCACAAGAATAATTCCAGGTTTTTATAGCTAGACTCAGATTTTTAACCTTCAAACTTAAGGTTTTAAGTAACTTGAAATTATCTAATACAATGTATGTACATACACATTTCTATTTCTCAAATACAGGCATATACCATTTACAGATTTTCATCACAATACCCATATATATATATATATTTTCTTGCAAAAATTCAACCAAGTCTTTAGATTAATCCCAAGTTTAATACATCACTAGATTCATTTAGAACAACTAATAAATCCAAACCTTTAAGATCATTACATACCAACCAAAACAGATCTATAAAAACTTCCCAGATTACATGCAAATATTTCATTCTAAGTTCTTATTTAATTCTAATTTAGCATGCTTATATAATCACTCTCATTAGCCACAGCAGCTTCCTATTTAGATCCAGCATTCCCTGAAAGAACATTAGAGGCTGCCCCATTTTAGATGAGACACCCCAGATGCCATAAGCAAACAAGGGTCAGATACAAGATCTGGTATGAGTAAAATCAAAAATTCCATGATATTAGGTAAATGAGTGAGACATAAATATTTTGTTCAAGTGGGCATATCATCTTCGATCAATTTGCTTGACTTGTTTATGACTAATTATATACACATATTTAACCATGCAAACATAGGTTTCAAACAGAAATACTCAGGAACTATCATAGTTCCAGTCCAACCATCTTAGGAATAACTCAAGTTCCTACTTCATCAATTTAAGGTTGCATTTACCAAATTAATTCCTAGCCTCATCTGCCATAAAGGAATCACGGGGACACATTGCAATAAAATAATTCACAATATTGCACAAAGATCTCAGGGCTTAAACAAACCATGTGCCAACTTGCATACTTCAAATATGACAAGCATTCCAGCAGTCTTCTTGGCTCACAATCCTTAGTTTATTTACTAAGTGTTCATGTTTAATCCTATCGTGAGATAGCTAGGTGACTAAATCCCAGTATACATGAAACATTACATAGAGTTTACAAGCATAACTCAAGAACAATCTAACATTCATGTCCAGGGAAAATCATATTTTCAAGTGTTTTGGCTTAAAGAAAATACGAGAATAATTACAACTGGGAATAAAGACTAGGCATGTGGGTTATTATTGTTTCATAAGCAACCATGTTTGAACTAAATTCAAGATCTAGCTTAAACAAGATCTCTGGCTCATGGATTTTCTATTTGATCAAGGGTTCAGCACTTTTGGATATTTCCATTGCAACCTTGAATCTTTCATTTGAGTCTCAGCACTTACACAAGTGTAATGCAACTCATATACATTTTGGTTTCTATGTTTTCCATGCCATATCTAAACCAGTTACAAGTATTCTCTATTTACTTTCATGATTTTATACTTTACCTTTCTGGGTGTAACCAAACAGAGCAACACATTCAATCATCAAATCAATCAAAACATGCAGAAACACCCATTAAAACATCCATTGAAGCATCCATTAAAACCATAGTAATGGAATCAAAAACATGTAGAAAAATAACATAAATCTGGCTGCCTCATAACAGGACTTAATGCCATGGGTTTAGTGAGATTACTCATAGAAAAATGCTTCTCTTGCTAACTCAGAAAAGAATCCTTTTCAAAACTTGTTTTTCTGCTTGTAAGTATTTTCTCCTTTGTTTTCTTAAATGTTTTTGGGTAGCAAAAATGATTTTTTTTCTGGTTTATACTTGGGTTTATAAGAGAGGTTTTTCTAGGGTTTTATCATTGTAAAATCTCATTTCTACCCTGGCCAAAACTCATGCATTTTGCATTTCAAGTTTGTTTATTTTTCACCTTTAATATCCCGGCCATATGTGAGACATGCCTCCCCTTTTTCTTTTCCAGAATATATATATTATATTCTTACCAAGTCATGATAATTGTGTGACATTGTTCACTTGTTTATTTTCTAAAATCCTCCTTTCTATTTTCTACCTAAAGCAATTATTTTGCTTGCAATTCGTCTTTTTCCATTTTAGTGTTATAGTTTCACTTGCTTATGTATACCTTACAGTGCTTGAAAATGTATATTTGTATACATATCTTATCTAGGCTTATTTAATTCCTCTTAATTTCAGAAACATATGCACCTATATGTATACAGGTTTTTAAATCCTTATAACATATATGTGTATATTTTTTTTTCTCTGGATTTTAAATAAAATCTGTTTACTGATTTAAAAGAAAACTTACTTTTCTTATTTTCTGGGATGATCCCTATAATTCCAGAAATCAAATATCCATGTTGCAAAATCATGTTTGTATTGCTTTTTAATTCTTGTTTTAAATTCAAGAAATCTGGAGTTCTTCCTTGTGCCATATCAGTGTGCACGTGCACACATGCACACATACTTGCACACAATTAACTCCATATATTCCTATACAAATAATTTCAAATATTTTCAAAATTCAACTAAAACAAGATTCCATGAATTTCTGGGGCATTACAAGAATGCTCATCGTCCTCCAATGACGATGTTCTGATAGCATTCGTCCATACAAGTTGTCCCGGGTCTGAACAAACCGAATCACCATCTTCATCATCTTCACGGTATTCATTCGTTACGTTCAAACCGAATCGAAGTGGTTTTCAGATAATTAAATCTGATCCCGGTCTCTTCGAAACGATTAACGAAATTGGCCAATATTGATAGTCGGTTATTTAACTATCAAATAAACATCCATAAGCAGTCATCTGGCCATTATTATAATTTTCCAAAAATATTCCCAAAATATCTTTATAAGATATATATATATTCAAACCCTTCCAATATTTCAATAGTGGAAATCAAACTTAAATTCTTATATCCTTAACAGGATGTTTTTTTTCAATTCATTTCAATACTTAGAATATTTTTTTTTCTCACTTCCAATTATAACTCATCCCTTGAAAAATATTTTCTATATTTCAAATCTTGAAGTTAACTATTTTCAAATCCTTTCCGTCCAATACTTAGGAATATTTATAAACATCTTCCCTAAGATCTTTTATTTCCAATATTCAGGGATTAGTCCATTTATTTCCTATTCTCCAATTCTTTACAAATTTTATTTGTAAACCCCCTAATATTCTCAAAGTCGAATGCACTTGACTATAACTCCAATTTCTCGTTCTAACTTCTTTTTATGAATTCTAGTTCATTTTCCGCATTTCTCGTATTTTAAACACTTTGGAAATCTCTTTAAGCTCCCAGAATCCCACTATAAGATTCCTCTTCTAAAATCATACTCATTTAACAAACTTCAGTTTCAATCTCGAGAGGATTTATAAGTAAATTCCATCTTTTAAAGCTATATATATAAAATAAGTATTTTTAAGGAATAGTAGTTTATATGTAAAATATGTTTAAGTAAATTTTAAAATATCAAAACATTTTAAATAACATCAATAACTCATTTCCAAATCATTTTTAAATAACTAATTAATTTACAAAGCTGATTAATAAAAATTAGAATTTATTTCAACAAACATTAAATATTAGAATAATTAACCTTTCGGAATATCCTAAATCTCAATTTAAGTTAAATAGTATAGTAATTTAAAAAAATCCATTTAAAATAATTTTTATCTCTCGACAAAAATCTATTTTAAAAATCCAATATTGCCAATTCCAATTTATAATCCATCTCGATTTGTCTCACATAAGCTAAGTTTTAATTTTATCACAATTCTCACATCCAAGAATAGATTCCACTATTTCTTTCCCAAACGATTTCCATAACTCGATATAAATTCACATCGTAAATCTATATTTCCAATTTACCAACTGACCATCATTTCCTTATTTATAAGCATCATTTATAAATTTATAACTCCTTTGAGTTTTACTTGTTTATAAAAAAATAAAATTCCATTATATAAGTTCATTTCTTATAAATCCAATTTATACTTCCAATCTATTTTTAACATTGATTTAAACTCCTTTTCATATTCCCAGATACCATTTATAAATTCTTTTATATAAGTCTTTTTTTT
This sequence comes from Allium fistulosum, assembly GCA_030737815.1. Classification (NCBI taxonomy): domain Eukaryota; kingdom Viridiplantae; phylum Streptophyta; class Magnoliopsida; order Asparagales; family Amaryllidaceae; genus Allium; species Allium fistulosum. The sequence continues at coordinate 104,919,537 of CM060905.1, forward strand.
AAAACCCCCATTTAAAATTTCACAATAGTTAAGTATAACCAAAAATCAAATATATTTTTCAAATTCAATTTCTTTAAAATAACTCCAATTCCAATATATATTTTTATATCAAATTCCCTTTAATTCCACAAATTTTAAAATATATTTATAGTTTTTAAATTATCAAAATTCAGGCCAGTGCTACAATAGCATCCAATAATTCAAATCACTACAATAATCTATAATAGATTATTCTACACAAATCATATATCACTATATATGAAAAATAAACAACATATTTGAGGAATCCAGTTCGATCCCTCCAACCTGTTTCCCTGCATCCACAAATGTTAATACAACATAAAAAAATACCAATCCCACTTCAAGGGGGATATCGCGGTATATAGGGTCGTCCGCTATTATGCGGGGCGCATATGGTTTCATCCGCTATAATGTGCGGGTATATCACTCCAAATACTAATATATATACTATATATATATATATATATATATATTAGTATCATTCACAGACAATAAATTTATAAATTCAACTAGCATCCAAAATTTAATTTCAACTATTTAAAATTTAAACTTTGGTAATCCGAATGAGTGAGAGTTTTCTCACCTTTGATTTTTATTTTGCAATCCATTCCCAATTTATACCTTTCTGCTTAGACTCCGTTCGATTCTGACATCGTATGAGTTTAATATGTATTAATAAACCACAAAATAAATTATTGACAACTAACTTAGATTTAAAATCATTTTAAATAATTTACCCTTCGCTCTCATCAAAGATCACTCTTCCTCGTCGCATCCCAGTCGATCGTGACTGCACTCAAATCATCGAGCCCCCTACTATCGAGCCTTTCCTTCGAACGAGTACTGCACCATCTCCCTCTCGACTTCCCTACAGCCACCTTCACTGCTCACGCCACACAGCCTCCACCATTCGAACGCAACCTTCACTTCAGGTCGAGCACGAACTCGCGACCAAACCCCAAATCGACTATGACATCGCCAGCAGCCTCCTCCCTGACATCGACCGTGCCACCATACCACCAAGCTCACAACCGAGCTCGAACGCGAGTCCTCCCCCACCAACGCAGCCTCGCCACCTCCAATCGACCGTACGGCCATCCATCTGAAACGCACATGCCATCGAGAACGAACAATCCTCCAAAAATCCAATCGAACGCCGCTCCGCCTAGGGCTCTGCTGCCTCTTCGCGAAACTCCTCCTCCTTGCGCGAGTCGAAGGCCGAGGCGAGCACGAATTCGAAATCAATAGCCTTTATTTTTTGATTTCGTTCGATATATATATATATATATATATATATATATGTCTTTCTCTGAATTGATTTTTTTTTGCGGTTCTAAATTTTAAAGGGGAGAATGGGAAGTCGAACGCGATTTTGAACAAGGGAGGGAGAGCCGTGTCTAGGAAGGAAAAGAGCAGCGTACTGGGGAAGGTTTTACTTTGTTTTGGTTTTATAAATTTTTATTTAATTATAAAATATCTCGTTTTAGCAACTTAAAATTTTGATCTCCTATCGAGGTGTGCCGCTAGGCGTTTGTAATGTTATACCCCTATTCCGAACGCAATGGAAAAGGTTTCGAGTCCTAATTCGATCGTATGGAGAAGATAGATTTTTGGACCCAATTATTATATTAAATTTTGATATAAATTTCAACGCGTTTATATCCCATATGATCAAACGATAACTCCAAACACTATGAAATTTGAAATCCGATAATAATACATTATTATAGATCCAATGGAACTGGTTTCGTCGAATTCCGAGACTGTGCCCCGGATCACTATTTTAACGCGTCGATTAAATCGACGATTTAAAAAATTCTGAAATCGCTTAAATTTTTAGTTTTAAAATCTTACTAACTAAATTATAATCCCAAATCAAATATTTAAACCATTTAAATATTCACAATTAACCGTCGAAGAATCTGGGTCGTTACATTCCTCCCCCTCAAATGAATTTCATCCCCGAAATTGTTAAGGCAGGAAAAAAGTTCCAAACCATTAACTTATCAAAACTCACTTAGTGAAAATTCGATATTTCACTTTTCTAATTTTTTTTCCTTCATCCAGAACAATTAATTCACCATCCTAAACCAAAATCCTTTATTTCGATTATAAATTCCAAATTGATTTCCATTAACAAAAAAAATTTCAAAATTTTCAAAAATTTTCTAACACCCTAAATTTCCGATTTTTTTTGGCAAAGCCTCCTTTGTACGGAGAGCCTTTTGCAATATGACAAGAGAGATATATAAATATACATCGACCCACATGGTCGGAAAACAAAATATATAACAACATTTTATAATTTCGCGGTATTTAATCCGGAAACGTACCTTATTTAGCATTTTTAAGCACGCGGCTTATTTTTAGTTTGCAATTCGCACAATTAAAGTCAAGCAAACAGCTCCAGGTACCTGTACTTACTCAATTTAAACACGTAAGTACCAAAACTTGAAATTTAATAACATTTCATTCATTTAACTAGTGCAAACACTAGTTTAATTACTTCCAATCGATCCATATATCATTTTATTCAATTCAAATGATTTACAACCAAATTTTCTTGCATTCAATTCATTTTTATTTCAAACAAACTCATATCCATTCCATATTGATTTAAAAATCAATTTTATTCACTTCTATTAATTCATAGAATTTTATTTACTTCCGTTTACACCAAAACCAAATTTTCTATGCAATTTCGGCGATATTCATTTAATAGAATAATCTCTTTAGCTTATAACTATTCTGAATTGATTCCAATCAATTTATATTAAATTTTATTCTATTTCAGATTTGTTCACAATCAATTCGCTTACATTTCATTCATGTCCACATTCATTTTATTCAAATCTAATTCATTAAACTCGGAGTCACTTCATGCTAATTTATTAAGTAGCCATTTTATAAATCTATTTAAGCCAAGCTTTCACTAAAATATTAACTCAAGTTAATCTATTTATTTCTAACTATCCAGCTATATAACTTAAACTTATTTCCTTTGCAACCCAATTCCATTTCAAATTTTTGATTTGGTTTTTATTCAATCAAACTTCATACCAATTACTAATCTATTTAATTAATTCATTCACTTATTTCACTTCAATTTTAACCTCCATATTCAAATTCATTTCCGAATTTATTAAAATAATATTCAAGGCTATAATCAATTTCTTTATACTCAAATCGAATTTATTTGTAACTTAAGCCATTTCCATTTCAATCAAATTCCATTTTATTCGACACGTTTCCAATTATATTTAATTCATACCATTTAAGTCGAATTTTATTTATAACTCAAGTTTCATTTCAAAAATCCATTTTTAATCCACAATCCAATTTTATTCGACCAAGTTAAGTTCCATTTCCGTATTTCATTTACTAATTAATTATCTAATTAGTTCACTTTCATTCTATAACTCAATATCTGATTTTTAGTTTAAAATCACTTCAACAAATTTACTCGAGTTCTAACTCATTTTAAAATTCAAGTTTGGATTTTTATTTCTTTACCAAAATATTGAACCATTTCATTTTGACTTATTTATTCCACTTTTCAATTTTGAGTTACACAACTTATATTTTTTTTCACTTTTCCATCAATTTATACTCGAATATATTCACATTTTATTTTTAACTTGAGGTTATACACTTATTTATATCCCAAGTATATTTTAATTCAATTCATTTTATTTATTTCAATTTGCTTTGCTTAAGTTTAATTTTATCCAGTATAACTTTACTCAAGTTAAAATTCATTTCCAAAACTCAAATTCCATATTTTTCTTTTCTATTTAGAATCATTCTCAATTTATAAGTTTATAACTTATTTCCTTTGGATCTCTAAATTATTTAAATAAGGATTCCAAAATTCAAACTCCCGGCATTTATTCCAAATCATTTTGAAATCTCAATATTCCAAATCACACTTTTTAAATCTTAAACCAAACCCGGTTTTTATCCAAACAAATTCCCTTCGGAATTTCCAAAACAAAACTTGTTTGGCCAACAAATCTGAACAATCAATTTTGGTAGCAATGCGTCACTTAGAAACTCGAAAATGAATACTGATGATGTTGCGCGGTCATTACCATGATTATTTTCCAGCGACTGAAGTGAGTTCAGTGCTATATCCCTTCCAAATCCATTTAAAACAATTTTCTTTCTAAATTATCTCCAAAATAATATTACTATTATTTATTTTAAAACACTTTGGAAAACACTTTCAAAAATCTCCAGGATTTAATTTTCCAAACTCTGGTTTTAATCAAGTCTTAGTTTTAATTTTATTTGTATACTTCACTTATACAATTTAATTTGGTTTGTTTTATAACCATTCCAAGTTTTTAAAATCTTACTTTGGTTATAAAAAAGATAATCCAAACACATCAATCTATTATAATAATTTCAGAAAATTATTCCTTTCATATAAAAATATAATTTGGGTAAAATTATTTCATTTACCCGCTTCAAAACCATACTGTGTCAGTTTATCGCGTTCAAGTGTTTAGAAACTCCTATTAATTTAGTGGCGTCCCACTACTCGAACAGAATTTATATACCACTCAACAGATAAATTAACACAATATAAAACAATTTATATTCACTAACAAATACATGCTCATATCTATTATTACACTCAACTCATTCTAGAGTACTACTGGCTCTATCTCTAATGATTAATCCCCACTAGAGCCAAGGTTCTCGCTTAAACTTCAGCTCTGATACCAAGTGTAAAGGCCTGCAAATCCGTACCCCTTTGATTCGACCATAATTCACATCAGTTCAACCCAAATTGAACGGAAATACGAATCTTTAGGGGTGAAGAAGAAAACGTAGAAGAAGAAACATAATCAACATCACAGAATCTCACAATCGCAGCGGAACTAAATATAATATATAATAACAGATTTTTATACAAAAGAATCTGTAACAGTTTATATACTTACAATCATCAGAGTACAACAATCCATACATCAATCCGGATAGTTATAGTAACTTGTCCTCATACAGCGGAAATATAAGTCAATTGAGGGAATACGTCTTGGTCATTCAGCTCGTCTCCTGAGCTCCATAGCATCCTATATTAAATCTGTAATACTAAGTCTGACCCGAGCATTATAATAAAATAACTGATGAGTCGGTCTAGAGAACCATCGTGAAAAAACACACTCGATTTGAATGATTAACTTTTCTCAAAATCCTTTGAAAACAGAGGTATCTCCTAAGTCCACGTCACACATAAACACGACTGGTTTTTACCTTACAATAACCAAAACATTTTTATCAAAATCGTCTGATATTATAATAGTGTTTAAACTAAGTAAATAGAAAGTATCTGAAATGCTTGCATCTCACGTTTCAGCATAGTTGGGCACAATCAAAACCGTACGGCGCTTATTGGAGAATGGATTCCATCGAATGACTAGGCCACTGGGGTACCGCCCGTCATAGTACACCTCTAGAACAATGTACCGAGGACCTCGCTGGGATCCCCTGCTACACAAGACTGACATACCCCTAACCTGGATAGACCGAATATGTTATCACCCCGGGTGTTCCCACCCTTACTATCGAGCGCTTCTCCTTTAATGTATACCCATATCTAAGATAAATAGGGTTCCGAGGACATCTAGAAAAGTGATAACATACCCTACTTGGGTGTGACCCACTTAGCCTTGTTGCATCTCCCCTGTTTTAGTCATTTCCGGTTGATGAGGTTCGAGGCTAAGCGTTACCTTTCAAGAACAATTTTACTTAGAATGCTCATCGTCCTCCAATGACGATGTTCTGATAGCATTCATCCGTACAAGTTGTCCTGGGTCTGAACAAACCGAATCACCGTCTTCATCATCCTCACGGTATTCATTCGTTACATTCAAACTGGATCAAAGTGGTTTTCGGATAATTAAATCTGATCCCGGTCTCTTCGAAACGATTAAAGAAATTGGCCAATATTGATAGTCGGTTATTTAACTATCAAATAAACATCCATAAGCAATCATCTAACCATTATTATAATTTTCCAAAAATATTCCCAAAATATCTTTATAAGATATATATGTATATATTCAAACCCTTCCAATATTTCAGTAGTGGAAATCAAACTTAAATTCTTATATCCTTAATAGGATATATATTTTTCAATTCATTTCAATACTCAGAATATATTTTTTCTCACTTCCAATTATAACTCATCCCTTGAAAAATATTTTCTATATTTCAAATCTCAAAGTTAACTATTTCAAATCCTTTCCGTCCAATACTTAGGAATATTTATAAACATCTTCCCTAAGATTATTTATTTCCAATATTCAAGGATTAGTCCATTTATTTCCTACTCTCCAATTCTTTACAAATTTTATTTGTAATCCCCCTAATATTCCCAAATCGAATGCACTTGTCTATAACTCCAATTTCCCGTTCTAACCTCTTTTTATGAATTCTAGTTCATTTTCCGCATTTCTCGTATTTTAAACACTTTGGAAATCTCTTTAAGCTCCCAGAATCCCACTATAAGATTCCTCTTCTAAAATCATACTCATTTAACAAACTTCACTTTCAATCTCGAGAGGATTTATAAGTAAATCCCATCTTTTAAAGCTATATATATATAATAAGTATTTTTAAGGAATAGTAGTTTATTTGTAAAATATGTTTAAGTAAATTTTAAAATATCAAAACATTTTAAATAACATCAATAACTCATTTTCAAATCATTTTTAAATAACTAATTAATTTACAAAGCTGATTAATAAAAATTAGAATTTATTTCAAAAAATATTAAATATTAGAATAACTAACCTTTCGAAATATCCTAAATCTCAATTTATGTTACATAGTATAGTAATTTTAAAAAATCCCATTTAAAACAATTTTTATCTCTCGATAAAAATCTATTTTAAAAATCCAATATTGCCAATTCCAATTTATAGTCCCTCTCGATTTGTATCACATCGGCTATATTTTAATTTTATCACCATTCTCACATCCAGGTATAGATTCCACTATTTCTTTCCCAAATGATTTCCATAACTCGATATAAATTCACATCGTAAATCTATATTTCCAATTTACCAACTAACCATCATTTCCATATTTATAAACATCGTTTATAAATTTATAACTCCTTTGAGTTTTACTTGTTTATAAAAAAAATCTTATTTATAAAATTCCATTATATAAGTTCATTTCTTATAAATTCCATTTATACTTCCAATCTATTTTTAACATTGATTTTAGCTCCTTTCCATATTCCCAAATACCATTTATAAATTCTTTTATATAAGTCATTTTTTTAAATCCCCATTTAAAAATTCACAATAGTTAAGTATAACCAAAAATCAAATATATTTTTCTAATTCAATTTCTATAAAATAACTCCAATTCCAATATATATTTTTATATCTAATTCCCTTTAATTCCACAAATTTTAAAATATATTTATTGTTTTTAAATTATCAAAATTCAGGCCAGTGCTACAATAGCATCCAATAATTCCAATCTGTAACGACCCAAGATTTTAATTTAATTTAAATTAATAATTTATTGAATTTTTGAATTAAATTGAGTAATTAAATAAATTTTTGGATAAAAATTTGTACATTTAATTAGAAAATTGGAGCGAGTTTCCCCGAATCCAAATTAAAATATATTTTATCATTTAAATTTAAATATTGTATATATCTGAATATATAAGTATTCGGGCATATACGAGTGAATTTGAAAATAGTTAATATATAGATATATTTTTGATTTGAAGTGTAAATAAATGATGATAATATTAAAGTAAAATAAAGATTTAAGTTAAAATAGAAGTAAATGTTTGAAATAGAATAAATTAGAAATTCAATTATATTGTAAAGTAATAAAATAACAAATACAAGTAACAAAGCAATATAAATAGTATAAACAACATTAAAACAAGAACAAAGTAAACAAAACAAAAACACATTTAAAATGAAACAAACTAGCAGCCACCATTGTAAAACAAATATAACTACATATAAGCAAAACATAAAACAATAAAGTATATAGGCTGCAAAAGGAATACATTCAAACATTAACAAGTGATAAAACAAACAAATATAAGTATGAACACTTATAAAAGAAAGCAAACCTACAAATGATATTTAAAGTTAAACAACATTATACACATTCATATATAAACAAAGATCTTCCATACCAAAATCACCTCAGCCGAAGTCAAAATGAAATAAACAAAATAAAGCAAGTACAAGCAAGCATCTCTAGCCCATAACTCCAAGCAACTTCAGCCATACCCTGTCAACTTCTCTCCTATATACCAACTCCTCAACATCATGAAATGACCCACTAAATTTTTTTTAAAAAAAACATTCAGTGGCCATTTAATCAAGAAAAATATTTAATTCAATTTTTCTTCTATCTAGGACCTTTCTGCCAATAAATATTGGTTTGATCATTTTATCTTAAACTTATATATATAAAGATATATAAGTCATCTTCTACCTAAATCAGAGTATAGAAATTTTGAAGGTAGAAACCTGTTGAGTATTGCCTAAAGAAATACTCTCTACATAGCAATAGTGTTTCTTTTTCAAAACTAGGTTTTCCAAATTTTTGGATTAATGCATTACTATTGATTCTATGTCTCAAGGCTCCTTATTTTACATATATGCTTCTGATTTTTTTACTGGGTAACTTTGCTTTTACTTGTGCAAGTGTGTGTGCATGTTTCTGTGCAGGTGTGTTCAAACTCAGGCTATAATAAAGTGGATCCTAAGTGAACACAAGCAACATCTAGGCGTAATGGAAACGCGCCTAACTTATACATGAGAGGTCACAAGTTCGAGTGCTATGCTGGTCGGTTCAACCCAATTTTTGTTTTTTTTTTCTTTTTTTTTTCCCTTGTTTACATAATTGCCTGAGTCTACCCTGTATTTGGCTATGAAACAGATCTAAAACTTAATTAAAAACACTTGGGTGCTGTTTTAGCCCAGGCTTAAGAAAATGGCTATGTTAGCCTTATTCTGGTTTGCATTACTCTGATATAAAGTATCTGCTATATCATTTTCGTTTCAAAGCAACTCAAACCCTTTTATCAGATTTTTTTATTTTTGACTTGAACAAGGATTCTCTCATGCCAGATCTTTTGATATATATATAAACCACAAATTCTTTCAATCTCAGATTTTCTATCATTTTAGCCTAACTGTTCTTGAAACTTGAGATTCAATTTCTTAACAAAGCATTTTGCAAAACAAAATACATAAGTTCCAACTGATACCTATAAATTCAACACTTACAAAACAGCAAATAACAATACATGGGTTTTTCTAAGCAACTTAAACAAATAGCTTAACATAGTTCAACATGAATATCTAATTTAGCTTCAGCAAAGACTTTTTTTTAAAAACATAGCATCCAATTCTTAAGCAGTTTAACATCCAAAGCCTGATCAAAGCAATCCTTATTTCCCTGCAAAATCACCATGAACTGCCCCATATAAATATGAGACACCCAATGGTGCATAAACACAAAAGGGTCAGACTATTTGTCTGGTGTGAATAATCTAACTGAAAACATGATTTATTTCAATTCTATTTATATTCCAGTACTTTGCAAGAATAGGAAATTCAGCATCTTCTGTGTGCATGTTTTTGGTGAAGCATGTTCATTCATATCAGTGTTAAGCAAATTCACAATGACTTGATTCCTAGAAAAACAATCATAAGATTCATCCCTGAAAACACCCAAAACAACCAAATACAAACTTCAATCCAGTTATCATCTCCTTTTCAACTTTTCTGGCCATCAGGGATTTTGCCCAGACCTCTACTGAATCTATTCCTAGAATTCATTATCAAATTTATCAGGGACTTTAGCTACTTTCTTCTTTTTAAACACACACTGCCTGGGACCTTTCTCTGTTAACCCAGCACACTCAGGCCCCTGGGTATAAATATACCATGTGTGAACTTGCAATATTCCCATTGCCAAGCTATACTTTGGTAGCCCTAAGATCCCAAGTCCTTAGTTAAATTACTAAGTGTTTTAATATTTTTCATAGCAGTGCTAATCCCTTCTGCATCTCACTTCTTAATCAGAGAAACATAAATGATGCAAGCAACATATATTCATCCAGAGTTTGGTAAGTTAAATTTTCAGAAGCAACCATTTTATCACAAAAGAGTGAGGTGACTTCTTAGCACATTATTTTGCCTATGGGTTTCACTGGATCAAGATGTAAGCATATGGTCCTGAGTAATTTTCCAGATATATATATATATATTCTTTCCTACCTCTGGTTCAATCAGATTCATGATCTGGCTAAACCACAAGTATATTTGATTTGGGTAGTTCATAAAACATAGAAGCTCAGCACATGTACAACATTGCACTTCTACATTTTTCTTTTGTTTTAATTAATATGAGGCATAAGCAACAACACAATGTCACAGCCCATATTTCTTTCTACCTTTAGACCATATACCCACTACTTGAATCCGGGGATTTTACAAACAACTTAAAAAGAAAACTTATCAAAGAAAACACCCAATCTCAAAGTTAACCCATATCTCAGACAAACATTTTAGTTCATAAATCCATGACTCTTATTTTTCCTGGGTAAATCAGATAGAGATTTTACCCTTAAACAAATCATTCACAAGCCAAAGTCATCCAATCATAAAACATAACTTGTAAAAGAAAATTAGTTCAAACTGGCTGCCTCAATATTCAGGTCTTAATGCCAAAGTTTTCAGTGAGATTACTCACTTTAATCCTTCTTCTTCCTATGCCTTATGAACCCCTTTTTAATCTTCTGCCTTCTCCTATTTTCTCTGGTTTATACCTTGTATATTTTCTTTTTAAGAGGTAGAGCAAACATAAAACCTTACCACACCAGGTCTTCTTATATGAACTCTGGCTGCTACTAGGGTTTTAGGAAATTACCAAATGCCAATTTTACCCTACCAACTATGATCTGCCTCTTATTCTAACATTTTAGAGAAAATGGGTAAATAGTCATGGTATATTTTCCAGAAAATATACCTCATTGCCCCGGTCATGTTATTTGCATGATTTCTTCTCTTTTCTTTTTTCTTTTCTAAAGTAAAAAGGAATTGCTAAAAATAGATAAAGTACTTGTCCAAGAGCTCATACCATTTTCATGCAAATGTTAATTTTCTTTTTATTTCTGCAAGTATTATTTTGTGCACATGTATAATACATGTATGCCTACCCTGGCCTAAGTCTCTTTTTTTTTTTCTTCAAGGCTTGATGATTTCTGCCTACATGCATATATACTTGTAATTCATATATCCTATTATTTCTATTGATTGTTGCTTATTTTATCACACAGAAAACTGTGTACATGTTTGTGCACTGCCTTGTGCACATGTGCATGTTTTATACTTGGTATCTGCAAATCAATTTCCTATATATTTTTTTTTCAATGCAATTTCAAACAAATACAAACTAAATTGAATCATGAAATTACTCACAAAAATCAGGGTTATCACATATACCCCTCCTTTTAGGAATTGTGTCCCACGATTCTTTTATACTTAACTTAAGTATCATTTCTTCAGAAAAGTGAAATTTTTTTTTTCTGATTTCAAAACCATTTTCAAACCAATCACCTATTAAGCACTATGCATATCAACACAAGATAAAAATCACAATGCATATTCAACCAACACATTCATTAGTATGTACATATATATATAGATTTACCTTTTCTTTAATCAAACAGCTGAGGATAATCATTTCTGATTTTATCCTCCACTTCCCACATGCAATCATTTGGGTCTAGACTCCATTGTACTTTTACTAGTTTAATTTCTTTGTTTCTCAATTTCTTAGTTTCTCTAGAAACTATGCCCACTGGTTCCTTTTCATAGATCATCCTAGGATCAATCTGCACATCTTTAGAGGATTCTAATATTGCTTCCTTATCATGAACCCATCTCCTTAGTTGAGACACATGAAAGACATCATGCATTGCTCTCATTTCTTCTGGCAATTCTAATTTATAGGCTACTGTCCCTATTCTTTCTAGAATTTTATATGGTCCTATATATCTAGGAATCAACTTTCCTTGTTTCCCAAACCTTAGAACCTTTTTCATGGGTGATATCTTGATGAACACATAATCCCCAACATCATATTGTACTGCTTTTCTCCTTTGATCTGCATATTTCTTTTGCCTATCTTGGGCAGAGGCAATTCTTTTTCTGATCAAGGCTACCTTTTCAGAAGTCTCCTTCACATTTTCTGGTCCTAAGACCACTTTTTCTCCAGACTCATGCCAACTTGAAGGTGATAAACATGGCCTTCCATAGAGAGCTTCAAAGGGGGCCATGCCTATACTACTGTGATGGGTGTTATTGTATGCAAACTCAGCTAGATATATGTAATCTTCCCAGCTTCCTCCCCAATCCAATACACATGCTCTCAACATGTCTTCAAGCAATTTGTTCACAATTTCTGTTTGGCCATCAGATTGAGGATGGTATGCTGTACTCAAGCATAAATCAGTCCCCATTGCTGAAAACTCTGCCAAAACTTGGAAGTGAAGATGGTATCTCTATCACTCACTATAGTCTTTGGTATACCATGCAGTCTGACTACTTCTTTAACAAACAACTGGGCTAGGGTATTAGCATTTCTTTCTGATTTTACTGGTATAAAGTGGGCTGACTTAGTTAACCTATCAACTACTACCCAAATACTATCATTTCCCTTCCTAGTTCTAGGCAAACCATCAATAAAATCCATTGATATGTCTTCCCATTTCCACTGTGGTATTTGTAAAGGTTGAAGCATTCCTGAGGGTTTTTGATACTCAGCCTTCACCTGCTGGCAAACCATACATTTTGATACATAGGTTGCCACTGCACTCTTCATACCACTCCACCAATAATCTCTCTTGAGGTTGTGATACATTCTTGTGCTTCCTGGGTGTATAGTATATTTACTTTTGTGGTAAGCATCCAAAATTTCTTGCTTCAACTCATCCATTGCTGGAACACATATCCTTTCTCCCTTCTTCAGATGGCCCTGATCATCCAACTGAAAACCTTCCACTGTCTCACCATTTAATATTTGTGTCTTCTTTCCAAATAAAAATGGATCTTGGTTTTGTAGCATTGCAACTCTATTTTTCAATTCTGATCCCAGAGTAATAAAACTTAATTTTCCCATCTCTACCTTCCCACTGCATAAGCTCATGTTTTCTAGGTTATCACTTTTTATCTCTGAATCAATTAATAATGATAAAGTGTTAAACTCTTCTATCATTAATCTAGCCACTTTAGCATGTTGTCTACTTAGGGCATCTGCTACCTTATTAGCCTTACCTGGTGTGTATAATATTTCAAAATCATATGAGGCTAAGAGTTCAATCCATCTTTGCTGCCTCATGTTTAATTCTTTTTGTGAAAACAAATATTTGAGGGATTTATGGTCTGTATATACTTCAAATTTTGCTCCTAACAAGTAGTGTCTCCATAGCTTAAGGGCATACACTATAGCAGCCAATTCAAGGTCATGAGTAGCATACCTTACTTCACTTGATTTCAACTGCCTAGAAGCATAAGCTATTACCTGATGTTGTTGCATCAATACTGCTCCAAGCCCTTGTCCACTTGCATCAGTATATACCACCAAGTTTTCATTTCCCTCAGGTACTTTAAGAATTGGAGCTTGTACCAGTGCCTCTTTTAATTTCCCAAAGGCATTTTCACATTCCTCAGTCCAATTGAACACTTGATTCTTCCTAGTCAATCTGGTTAATGGAATTGAGATTTTTGCAAAATCTTTTATAAATCTTCTATAGTAACCAGCCATTCCCATGAATGATCTGACTTCAGTGACATTAGTAGGCCTTTTCCAAGCTTGCACTGCAATGACTTTATTGGAGTCCACAGCTATTCCTTTTTCTGATATAATATGGCCTAGAAAGTTCACTTCATTCTGCCAAAAAGTGCATTTTGAAAACTTTGCTTTCAAGTCTTCCTGTCTCAATTTCTCAAATACCAAATGCAAATGGTTTTCATGCTCCCTAACTGACTTAGAATAAATTAATATATCATCAATAAATATTAATACAAACTTATCCAAGTATTCTCTGAAAATCCTATTCATCAAATCAACAAAATAGGAAGGAGCATTTGTTAAGCCAAATGGCATCACCAAAAATTCATAAAGTCCATATCTGGTGTTAAAAGCTGTATACTTAATGCTTTCCTCTTCTACTTTCATCTGATGAAAGCCTGAAGCTAAATCAAGTCTAGAAAATATTTTTGCACCACTCAATTGATCAAAGAGATCATCAATTCTTGGTAAGGGGTATTTATTTTTAACTGTGACCTTATTTAATTCCCTATAATCAATACATAATCTCAGAGATCCATCATGCTTCTTAACAAAGACTACTGGTGCTCCCCATGATGAGCTACTGGGTCTAATAAAACCTCTTTCTTCTAGTTCAACTAATTGCTTTTTCAACTCCATCAATTCCTTAGGCCCCATTCTGGTTGGTCTTTTAACCACTGGGCTAGCTCCTGGAATTATTCTAATTGAAAATTCAACTGGCCTATGATTAGGAACTCCTCTTACTTCCCCAAACACATCATCATATTGATTAACTATGGGGATCTCTTCTAATGCAGGCATGGGTTTTTCATTTGACAATGCAGAAAGGTTGGCTATACTTCTGTTTTTGTTTGCCTCACATAGAACAGTTATTCTTTGTCCATTAGAAACCTTCAATGATATGGTGGATGTCTCCATATTTATGATAGCCTTATATCTACTCAACCAATCAACTCCTAAAATAATTCCTATGTCTGGATATTGCAACACATATAGGTTTGACTCAAACACATGTCCTCCTATATTTAATCCCAGTTGCATGCACATCATACCCATAACACATGAACTACCTATAGGGCTTCTAATTAGCAGTGGTTTATCAACAATTATACAGTTCAATTTTAATTGTTGTGCAATATCATGAGAGATCAATGAGTGTGTAGCCCCAGTATCATATACTACTGTTAAAGGTATTGAATGGATAAGCAAAGCACCTTCAACTTGACCATGCCTTTCAACATTTGATCCCTCAGCTGCCTTGCCTTTCCCTTCCAAAGCCCCTAATTTTCCTTGCTTAAAATCTGGGCAGTTCCTTTTTATGTGACCTTCCTTCCCACAATGGTGACAATTGAAGGATGCTGGTCTAGGATTGGTGCACCTATTTTTCATGTGCCCCTCTTGTCCACAGTTGTAACAAGTGATCCTCTTCTTAACTTCAGCGGTTCTAGCTTCTTCTGGTTTCTTGGTGGAAGTTATGTCTGTTTTCTTTTTATCATAAGGGTGAAATTTACCCTTTCCCTTCTTGTTCTGATTATTTTTGAATGCCCTGAAATTCTCTCTAGCTTTATCGTGTTGTTCAATGCTCAGAGTCAAATCCAAAACTTGATCAAAAGTTTTATCCTTATATGGTAGCATAGCTCTACTAAGGCTAGAGTTCAACCCTTGGATATATCTGCCATTCTTAGCTTCCTCAGTAGTAATGAGCACTGCACCATATTTTGCCAATGATTCAAACTTCTGAGTGTACTCAGTGACACTCATAGTCCCTTGCCTCAATTTGATGAATTCCTCCAGTAAAGATTCCTTAGCTGATGCTGGGATAAATCTGCCTTCCAACATTGCTTTAAACTGATCCCATGTCACTTCTCCTTCAGGTCTTCCAGCTATGATAACTTCCCACCAATCCAAAGCTGCTCCTCTCAATTGCCTGGATGCAATTTGCCTCTTCCTTTGGTCTTCAACTTGCATGTCTGCAAAGATTCTTTCCAGAATTCTAAGCCAATTTTGAACCCCCATAACTCCTTCTGTGCCATCAAAGGTTTTGCCTCCAAGATTAGTAAAAGTCTTGAGTAGTTTGGAAAGTTCCTCATGTGGATTTTCCTGCCTGTTGCCTACTCCATCTCTTATGGCCCTCATGAATTCTTGCACATTCACCATGGGTGGTTCACTTGTTCCTACATTTTGATGTCTGGGTCCTACCATAGCTCTATGGATATAACACTTAGGTTAGTCTGTTTTGCCTAATGCTCTATAGATTAATTCATTTTAATTTATAACTTATTCTGTCATAATAGATATCAATAGTGTAAATATATATAAAAACAAAACATCCAAAGCAGTAAATACTTCTATACATCCAATGCAAACAAATTCATACAAAATTTTTGCTATGTTATTTAACAACATAGCTCTGATACCAAATGAAATGACCCACTAAATTTTTTTTTTTAAAAAACATTCAGTGGCCATTTAATCAAGAAAAATATTTAATTCAATTTTTCTTCTATCTAGGACCTTTCTGCCAATAAATATTGGTTTGATCATTTTATCTTAAACTTATATATATAAAGATATATAAGTCATCTTCTACCTAAATCAGAGTATAGAAATTTTGAAGGTAGAAACCTGTTGAGTATTGCCTAAAGAAATACTCTCTACATAGCAATAGTGTTTCTTTTTCAAAACTAGGTTTTCCAAATTTTTGGATTAATGCATTACTATTGATTCTATGTCTCAAGGCTCCTTATTTTACATATATGCTTCTGATTTTTTTACTGGGTAACTTTGCTTTTACTTGTGCAAGTGTGTGTGCATGTTTCTGTGCAGGTGTGTTCAAACTCAGGCTATAATAAAGTGGATCCTAAGTGAACACAAGCAACATCTAGGCGTAATGGAAACGCGCCTAACTTATACATGAGAGGTCACAAGTTCGAGTGCTATGCTGGTCGGTTCAACCCAATTTTTGTTTTTTTTTTCTTTTTTTTTTCCCTTGTTTACATAATTGCCTGAGTCTACCCTGTATTTGGCTATGAAACAGATCTAAAACTTAATTAAAAACACTTGGGTGCTGTTTTAGCCCAGGCTTAAGAAAATGGCTATGTTAGCCTTATTCTGGTTTGCATTACTCTGATATAAAGTATCTGCTATATCATTTTCGTTTCAAAGCAACTCAAACCCTTTTATCAGATTTTTTTATTTTTGACTTGAACAAGGATTCTCTCATGCCAGATCTTTTGATATATATATAAACCACAAATTCTTTCAATCTCAGATTTTCTATCATTTTAGCCTAACTGTTCTTGAAACTTGAGATTCAATTTCTTAACAAAGCATTTTGCAAAACAAAATACATAAGTTCCAACTGATACCTATAAATTCAACACTTACAAAACAGCAAATAACAATACATGGGTTTTTCTAAGCAACTTAAACAAATAGCTTAACATAGTTCAACATGAATATCTAATTTAGCTTCAGCAAAGACTTTTTTTTAAAAACATAGCATCCAATTCTTAAGCAGTTTAACATCCAAAGCCTGATCAAAGCAATCCTTATTTCCCTGCAAAATCACCATGAACTGCCCCATATAAATATGAGACACCCAATTGTGCATAAACACAAAAGGGTCAGACTATTTGTCTGGTGTGAATAATCTAACTGAAAACATGATTTATTTCAATTCTATTTATATTCCAGTACTTTGCAAGAATAGGAAATTCAGCATCTTCTGTGTGCATGTTTTTGGTGAAGCATGTTCATTCATATCAGTGTTAAGCAAATTCACAATGACTTGATTCCTAGAAAAACAATCATAAGATTCATCCCTGAAAACACCCAAAACAACCAAATACAAACTTCAATCCAGTTATCATCTCCTTTTCAACTTTTCTGGCCATCAGGGATTTTGCCCAGACCTCTACTGAATCTATTCCTAGAATTCATTATCAAATTTATCAGGGACTTTAGCTACTTTCTTCTTTTTAAACACACACTGCCTGGGACCTTTCTCTGTTAACCCAGCACACTCAGGCCCCTGGGTATAAATATACCATGTGTGAACTTGCAATATTCCCATTGCCAAGCTATACTTTGGTAGCCCTAAGATCCCAAGTCCTTAGTTAAATTACTAAGTGTTTTAATATTTTTCATAGCAGTGCTAATCCCTTCTGCATCTCACTTCTTAATCAGAGAAACATAAATGATGCAAGCAACATATATTCATCCAGAGTTTGGTAAGTTAAATTCTCAGAAGCAACCATTTTATCACAAAAGAGTGAGGTGACTTCTTAGCACATTATTTTGCCTATGGGTTTCACTGGATCAAGATGTAAGCATATGGTCCTGAGTAATTTTCCAGATATATATATATATTCTTTCCTACCTCTGGTTCAATCAGATTCATGATCTGGCTAAACCACAAGTATATTTGATTTGGGTATTTCATAAAACATAGAAGCTCAGCACATGTACAACATTGCACTTCTACATTTTTCTTTTGTTTTAATTAATATGAGGCATAAGCAACAACACAATGTCACAGCCCATATTTCTTTCTACCTTTAGACCATATACCCACTACTTGAATCCGGGGATTTTACAAACAACTTAAAAAGAAAACTTATCAAAGAAAACACCCAATCTCAAAGTTAACCCATATCTCAGACAAACATTTTAGTTCATAAATCCATGACTCTTATTTTTCCTGGGTAAATCAGATAGAGATTTTACCCTTAAACAAATCATTCACAAGCCAAAGTCATCCAATCATAAAACATAACTTGTAAAAGAAAATTAGTTCAAACTGGCTGCCTCAATATTCAGGTCTTAATGCCAAAGTTTTCAGTGAGATTACTCAATTTAATCCTTCTTCTTCCTATGCCTTATGAACCCCTTTTTAATCTTCTGCCTTCTCCTATTTTCTCTGGTTTATACCTTGTATATTTTCTTTTTAAGAGGTAGAGCAAACATAAAACCTTACCACACCAGGTCTTCTTATATGAACTCTGGCTGCTACTAGGGTTTTAGGAAATTACCAAATGCCAATTTTACCCTACCAACTATGATCTGCCTCTTATTCTAACATTTTAGAGAAAATGGGTAAATAGTCATGGTATATTTTCCAGAAAATATACCTCATTGCCCCGGTCATGTTATTTGCATGATTTCTTCTCTTTTTTTTTTTTCTAAAGTAAAAAGGAATTGCTAAAAATAGATAAAGTACTTGTCCAAGAGCTCATACCATTTTCATGCAAATGTTAATTTTCTTTTTATTTCTGCAAGTATTATTTTGTGCACATGTATAATACATGTATGCCTACCCTGGCCTAAGTCTCTTTTTTTTTTCTTCAAGGCTTGATGATTTCTGCCTACATGCATATATACTTGTAATTCATATATCCTATTATTTCTATTGATTGTTGCTTATTTTATCACACAGAAAACTGTGTACATGTTTGTGCACTGCCTTGTGCACATGTGCATGTTTTATACTTGGTATCTGCAAATCAATTTCCTATATATATTTTTTTCAATGCAATTTCAAACAAATACAAACTAAATTGAATCATGAAATTACTCACAAAAATCAGGGTTATCACAACATCAGTTCGTCCATAAGCTATGTAAAACTGAAGTGATACCCTCTAAACCTCAAAACAACAATACAACTTCCTCTTCTCTTTAATTCGTTCAAAAACAACCATTAAACAAAAACCAGAAATGAAAAAAAATAAAAAAACAGAAAAGTTCAAAAGTCTTCAACCTGGAAGCATGCAAATTCAATAGTCTGGTTCAGAGAAGAAGGCTCTGTTTATTTCTGCATAACAAGTGAGCAAACTACCCTTTTTTAGATTAAATCTGTTTAATCTCTGATGGTATATATATATATACTTGAAGTTATTGTGAGTAACATCATTTCTTTTATTAAAAGTATAAATCTGTTGCCAGTTACATCTGTGTGTATATGTATATATATATGTACCAGTGTATATCTTCTTCTCTGCTCTGTTTAGCTTACAGGATAATATCAAACAAGAAAATTTAATTTCTTATTTCCAAATTAGTATCAGGCTTTGGTTTTAAAACGAAATAGTTGTCTCTAAGTAGGAACTATAATTTAGAAATTGGTTCATAAAGTATAAGTATATACAGTTGAAGAAAAGTTGAGATTTACAGTAAAAACAAAATCTTATGGTAAATTCAAATATCCTAGATTTCTGATTCAACTATATAACTTGAATCTACATGTAAAAGTAGGATTTTTAAAGTAAAAAATGATGATTTTTAAATAAGAAATCTAGGCGCAGTTTCAAAGAGAACCGAAAATGCTCATTTGTGAATATCTGATGATTCAATAAATATCAGGTGTTGAGATTCATTTTGAAGCTTGTATGAACTTCGGTGATGATAAGAAAAATGCAAAAAAATTTATTCAATGCGAGAATTTTGGGGTCGATTCGAATATAGGGTTTGGTTCGAGTTTTATCTGGGGTCTGTTAAAACGTAAATTTCATCGCCGTGACTTGATCGAGCTTCTCGCGGTTCTGGGAGGTGGTAGGGAAGAGTATGGCCATGACGAGGACGGAGTTTCATCGCCTCCATGGGTCGGGGTTGGTCGAACGTGCGTTTTCTGGAGAGTATTCGAGCTTTTGGTTCGAGCTGCAGGTGAATTTTCGATTTCGACTTTTATTCAAAAAACTGGGTTTCGATTTCAAGTTGTGGGTCAAATCGTGGTATGTTGGTGGTGTCGTAGGAGGTAGGATCGTCGTTGACGATCTGTGCACGTACACGTGCACTCGCGTGTATGTCTGGATTGCTGTGTTTGGAGAAGAAGGATGGTATCGGGTATAGCTCGAGAAAATGCAGGGGCGACTCGAAGCAGATAGAAATTTAGTTGGCACGGGGAATAGCTCGGGTAAAACTGGGATTTACTCGGGTTTGACTTGAGATTTTCTGAGTTCAGAAATGAAACAGTTTTAAGTTTTATACAAGTCAAGTTTTAAATTTAAAATTTGTTTAACAACCTAAAATATGTAAGTGGGTTGAATTTTAAGAATGCAAATTCAAATTTGAAATGTAAGTTTCAAAGCCAAGTTTAATCAAGTGCTATGATATGAATTAATATAAATATTTGAATAAATGATTTAGATTCATTTAAAATTAGAAAGTAATTAAAGGTTTAAATCATTAATTAAAGTAAAAAATTTGAGAAGAATTTATTTATTAAAGGTTAATAAATAAATGAAAGTGATTAAGAAATTGAATTAATAAGGATTAATCACTAATTGAAATTAATGTTAGATATTTTGATTTATTTAAAGTCAATTAATTATGTAACTGGTTTAAAAGGCTGATTTAATTGATAGGATAAATCAAGAATAATTTAATTGATTAAGGTGATTGATAAATTTATTTATACCAAATGATTTGTAATAAATTAATCTGAATTTTATAATTAATTCATAAGTAATTAATTTACTTGGAAATAAATTGAATTAATCAGAATTTAACGATTAATTGATTCTGCTTATAAATAACTATTGAATACTTGACCTTACTTATGAATGATTATATTATATGAGATGCCTTGAATTGATTGTCCTATCTGATTTGTGATGCTTTGTGATACATCCTGATTTATGTTGTGATCTGAAATTTCTATTTCTGTGATATATATTACTATATGAATATAAAAACCTTTGACCCGTAAAACGGCACTTGAATTTCGATGCGACAGGGAGTCGGATTTCAGTTGGTTATCCGAAACCCACATCGAATTATAATTGTGAATCTTTATGACCGATAAATTTATTTTATCTATGAATCTGTGAATGAAGATAAGCGTTATCGATTATACCGCTTATCGATATATCTGTGATGATTGATGTTGCACTATTGTGTGTAAAACCCCTGGACTACACCATACACACACAAATATGGATTTCACGTGGAAATCGGTTAAGTCACAGATAATTTAAATTTGATGTTTTTGGAAATGGAAATTTTAATTTCAATTGATTTTGAAATTAGAAATTTCGGTTTAAAGTGAGAAACTTTTGAAATGGAATTTCAAAGATAAAAGTTATTTTGAATAACTTAATCGAGTTTTGAAAGTTTAAATAATTTGATTTAAACTTAAATTCAAGATTTGAAATTGAATTCTATGATTTGAAACAAGGGATTAAAGATGTTATACCAATTATATAAGGGTTAAATTATTTTAAAAATATTGATTTGGAAATGTGAATTTAAATTCAAGGGTTTTAACTCGTACAAATATAATTGGATTTTTCTTAAACGAAAACTATTTGTTTTCAAATAATAACAGCTTTCATATGATAAGTGAACTTCCAATTTGTGTTCAAAGGTTTCAAATTTAAAATGGAATTGAAATGTTTTGAAAGGCTATGAATGAATTCTTTTAGAAAGCTATGAATTGAATCTGTTTATTTTTAACAGATTTAAAATGATGATTTGTTTAAACCATTCGAAATGGAATTGTTTTGAAAGCTATGAGTTAAATCTTTGATTTAAAGATTTAACGAATTAATTAAATTCGTAATCGAAATTGTTTTGGAAAATCTGTGAATGAATCTTTGTGAAAACTGAGTGAACTTTGTGAATTTAATCTTTTATTTAAAAGATTTAAAATGGTAATGTGTTTAAACCATTTGAAGGAAAGTTTTGGGTAATAAGTTGTGACTTAATTGAAATCCCAATATCCATATGTTTTTAAAGATTGCGCTCGTTATTCGGTTTAGCCGGGAGAGGACCTTCGTGTCATATAACCCATTCCGAATAAGTGATACGTCGTATATGGATCGCATTTGAAGACCGGTGGTGAAGACCGGATATTTGCGAAAACGAACGAACAACTCGTCGAATGTCTCTGCATCGACTGGCCCCGATATAGAGATTTTATCACCCTTTGTGATGGGAAGTCCGGACGGGATCGTGAATACCCGGAATTGCAAGGGCTACGTAAGAAGTGCCTTCGGTTTTGTTCGAACCCGGAACAGACTTGTATGGATTGTATGTCTGACATTACACTTTGAGATATAAAGCCGATTTCTTTCAAATACATCTCTGTTGGTGGCGGAGAATTTATTCTCTTAGCTTAACACCCTTCTCTGAGACGTACGAGCTCAGAGGTTATGTAGTTGAAATTTATCAGCGATATATCCCAATTTGGTAATGTGGCATACTGAGTGTTGCTGTGTGATGATCAATGTTTGATCATTTGTGATATGATCTTTTGTTTGATCATTTATCTTTGTGATCATAGGTTGATCATCTGTTGACCCAAAGCGTGGCTTTTTGAAAAAGCGTAGCTTTGTGGACGAGACTTCGTCGAGCCTCACAACCCGGTAATGGTCGAAACAGGAATGTTGCGGCAAGGTTTTCAGGGGTAGCTCCCCTAGGGTATGACCATTCCTTCTGGAAAAGGGTAGTATCATGGTATGGAGCCCAGATACTTACTCATGTGGATACACTTTCTTTATGATGTGTGATGTTGGTTATCGAGCGCTCGGATAAAGGTCCCAAAGGACCGGGGGTGGCATATCTGAGGTTTCTTTTATCCCTTGGGAAAAGGGGTTGCCGGCCTTGTTTGGCAGAGAACAGTTGGTTCTCGGAACGTCCCGCCAGAGGCGTTTCTTTCATGGAATAGGAAGTTCCTTAGCCTGACCATTTGTTGGAAATCCAAACAAAACAATACGAGCCCTGTACGGTTTTAGTTGTATTACCTGCCATGGAATGTGGTGGTAACATGCTATTGAACATGGTAGCTATAGTAGGCATAAGTGCGAAATGTCTATGCTGGCTAAGATTTATATTCTACTTTCGAAATTGTTTTCTACACTATGCACTAGTAATAATATCAAATGATTTGATTTTGCGTAGTAAGCATCTTTGACTATCATAAGAAGAAATCTCCTCCAATTCTGCGTTTGCATTGTGTGTGTGGTGGGAGGTCTTATGGTAGTTTCATTTTCCAAAAGCATTGCGAATTGACTTTAAAATTCTCTGCTAGTTGTTTTTAAAGATAAACTGTTTTTGTTGCTCACACCAGTCCCATGACTGATCCGAAGTTTATTGTTTCTTTCCTAAACTCTGGATGCTCAAAAATTTTCTACACGAGCAGTCTAGAGTTTGGTTTTTCAGATAGTCAGATTAGTAGGTTATCTGGAGCTAGTTCAGTCTTTGGATCGGACTGCACTTGCTTATCTTTGTGCCTCGTTATTGGGAGTTCGAGCTATTTATGGATTGGCGCTTTGAAGATGGAGATTATCCGCTGCTGATGTTATCGTTTTCTTTTCCGCTGCTATTTCTTGTATCATATCTCTGATGTATATAGATATTCATTGTATCATCATTGTATCTGGATATTGTATCAGATGTTGTATATCTATATTCGTTTTCTTTTTATTCCGCTGTGTTAATTACTTAATGTTGTTATAAGCTCCGGAGAACCATATTTGGCATTTGAATCTACGGCATTTTGAGTACAAGTGAAGTACGGGTGCCGATTTTCGAAGGCCAACTTTTGGGTCTTTACAAGTGGTATCAGAGCTAAGGTTGAACTTTAGCTCAGGAGTATAACACGTTAAGTAGCTCATTAGAGATAGAGTGAATTAAACTCTAGAATGAGTGATTTCTAAGATATCCGCCTGAATGTCTCAGTAAATTCTCTTACTATCCACTGATAGTGAGTATGAGTACAAGAAGAAGACGAGATAGGGGACAAGGGAATACGACTATAAATGGTCAATACCCTTCAACAGTGGAAACAACTTTCTTATCAATATTCTTTGATTCGTTTCCAAATTCTTTTGATTGCTTCGTACCAGCTCCAGAGAAGAAGTTTCGGTGTGATGATGGCTCTATGAATCGTTGTAGAAAATCCTTACCTCGTATTTTCATCGATTTCTTATCAGCTTGTTGATTTAAACCTTAATGAATATGAATTTAAAATTTGAAATTGGGAATTTTAAATAAATTGGAAATTAAAATTTAGGTAAATTGATTAATAGGATATGAAGGCTAAATTGAATTGTATCAATAAAACGATATCGTTTAAAACCAAATTTTGAAATTCTATTGAAATTTATTTTGAATACCGAAGTCCGAAGAGGGACAAATTGGTATATATTCTGAGATATTCCGACTTGAATTCGGAATCCGTATCTTGAGTTTGAAGAGTTATAGGAGATCGAATATATCTATCTTTGTTGCTTTCGTGCCTGCGAATTTCGAGGACGAAATTCTTTTAAGGGGGGAAGTTTGTAACGACCCAAGATTTTAATTTAATTTAAATTAATAATTTATTGAATTTTTGAATTAAATTGAGTAATTAAATAAATTTTTGGATAAAAATTTGTACATTTAATTAGAAAATTGGAGAGAGTTTCCCCGAATCCAAATTAAAATATATTTTATCATTTAAATTTAAATATTGTATATATCTGAATATATAAGTATTCGGGCATATACGAGTGAATTTGAAAATAGTTAATATATAGATATATTTTTGATTTGAAGTGTAAATAAATGATGATAATATTAAAGTAAAATAAAGATTTAAGTTAAAATAGAAGTAAATGTTTGAAATAGAATAAATTAGAAATTCAATTATATTGTAAAGTAATAAAATAACAAATACAAGTAACAAAGCAATATAAATAGTATAAACAACATTAAAACAAGAACAAAGTAAACAAAACAAAAACACATTTAAAATGAAACAAACTAGCAGCCACCATTGTAAAACAAATATAACTACATATAAGCAAAACATAAAACAATAAAGTATATAGGCTGCAAAAGGAATACATTCAAACATTAACAAGTGATAAAACAAACAAATATAAGTATGAACACTTATAAAAGAAAGCAAACCTACAAATGATATTTAAAGTTAAACAACATTATATACATTCATATATAAACAAAGATCTGCCATACCAAAATCACCTCAGCCGAAGTCAAAATGAAATAAACAAAATAAAGCAAGTACAAGCAAGCATCTCTAGCCCATAACTCCAAGCAACTTCAGCCATACCCTGTCAACTTCTCTCCTATATACCAACTCCTCAACATCAGTTCGTCCATAAGCTATGTAAAACTGAAGTGATACCCTCTAAACCTCAAAACAACAATACAACTTCCTCTTCTCTTTAATTCGTTCAAAAACAACCATTAAACAAAAACCAGAAATGAAAAAAAATAAAAAAACAGAAAAGTTCAAAAGTCTTCAACCTGGAAGCATGCAAATTCAATAGTCTGGTTCAGAGAAGAAGGCTCTGTTTATTTCTGCATAACAAGTGAGCAAACTACCCTTTTTTAGATTAAATCTGTTTAATCTCTGATGGTATATATATATATATACTTGAAGTTATTGTGAGTAACATCATTTCTTTTATTAAAAGTATAAATCTGTTGCCAGTTACATCTGTGTGTATATGTATATATATATGTACCAGTGTATATCTTCTTCTCTGCTCTGTTTAGCTTACAGGATAATATCAAACAAGAAAATTTAATTTCTTATTTCCAAATTAGTATCAGGCTTTGGTTTTAAAACGAAATAGTTGTCTCTAAGTAGGAACTATAATTTAGAAATTGGTTCATAAAGTATAAGTATATACAGTTGAAGAAAAGTTGAGATTTACAGTAAAAACAAAATCTTATGGTAAATTCAAATATCCTAGATTTCTGATTCAACTATATAACTTGAATCTACATGTAAAAGTAGGATTTTTAAAGTAAAAAAATGATGATTTTTAAATAAGAAATCTAGGCGCAGTTTCAAAGAGAACCGAAAATGCTCATTTGTGAATATCTGATGATTCAATAAATATCAGGTGTTGAGATTCATTTTGAAGCTTGTATGAACTTCGGTGATGATAAGAAAAATGCAAAAAAAATTATTCAATGCGAGAATTTTGGGGTCGATTCGAATATAGGGTTTGGTTCGAGTTTTATCCGGGGTCTGTTAAAACGTAAATTTCATCGCCGTGACTTGATCGAGCTTCTCGCGGTTCTGGGAGGTGGTAGGGAAGAGTATGGCCATGACGAGGATGGAGTTTCATCGTCTCCATGGGTCGGGGTTGGTCGAACGTGCGTTTTCTGGAGAGTATTCGAGCTTTTGGTTCGAGCTGCAGGTGAATTTTCGATTTCGACTTTTATTCGAAAAACTGGGTTTCGATTTCAAGTTGTGGGTCAAATCGTGGTTTGTTGGTGGTGTCGTAGGAGGTAGGATCGTCGTTGACGATCTGTGCACGTACACGTGCACTCGCGTGTATGTCTGGATTGCTGTGTTTGGAGAAGAAGGATGGTATCGGGTATAGCTCGAGAAAATGCAGGGGCGACTCGAAGCAGATAGAAATTTAGTTGGCACGGGGAATAGCTCGGGTAAAACTGGGATTTACTCGGGTTTGACTTGAGATTTTCTGAGTTCAGAAATGAAACAGTTTTAAGTTTTATACAAGTCAAGTTTTAAATTTAAAATTTATTTAACAACCTAAAATATGTAAGTGGGTTGAATTTTAAGAATGCAAATTCAAATTTGAAATGTAAGTTTCAAAGCCAAGTTTAATCAAGTGCTTTGATATGAATTAAAATAAATATTTGAATAAATGATTTAGATTCATTTAAAATTAGAAAGTAATTAAAGGTTTAAATCATTAATTAAAGTAAAAAATTTGAGAAGAATTTATTTATTAAAGGTTAATAAATAAATGAAAGTGATTAAGAAATTGAATTAATAAGGATTAATCACTAATTGAAATTAATGTTAGATATTTTGATTTATTTAAAGTCAATTAATTATGTAACTGGTTTAAAAGGCTGATTTAATTGATAGGATAAATCAAGAATAATTTAATTGATTAAGGTGATTGATAAATTTATTTATACCAAATGATTTGTAATAAATTAATCTGAATTTTATAATTAATTCATAAGTAATTAATTTACTTGGAAATAAATTGAATTAATCAGGATTTAACGATTAATTGATTCTGCTTATAAATAACTATTGAATACTTGACCTTACTTATGAATGATTATATTATATGAGATGCCTTGAATTGATTGTCCTATCTGATTTGTGATGCTTTGTGATACATCCTGATTTATGTTGTGATCTGAAATTTCTATTTCTGTGATATATATTACTATATGAATATAAAAACCTTTGACCCGTAAAACGGCACTTGAATTTCGATGCGACAGGGAGTCGGATTTCAGTTGGTTATCCGAAACCCACATCGAATTATAATTGTGAATCTTTGTGACCGATAAATTTATTTTATCTATGAATCTGTGAATGAAGATAAGCGTTATCGATTATACCGCTTATCGATATATCTGTGATGATTGATGTTGCACTATTGTGTGTAAAACCCCTGGACTACACCATACACACACAAATATGGATTTCATGTGGAAATCGGTTAAGTCACAGATAATTTAAATTTGATGTTTTTGGAAATGGAAATTTTAATTTCAATTGATTTTGAAATTAGAAATTTCGGTTTAAAGTGAGAAACTTTTGAAATGGAATTTCAAAGATAAAAGTTATTTTGAATAACTTAATCGAGTTTTGAAAGTTTAAATAATTTGATTTAAACTTAAATTCAAGATTTGAAATTGAATTCTATGATTTGAAACAAGGGATTAAAGATGTTATACCAATTATATAAGGGTTAAATTATTTTAAAAATATTGATTTGGAAATGTGAATTTAAATTCAAGGGTTTTAACTCGTACAAATATAATTGGATTTTTCTTAAACGAAAACTATTTGTTTTCAAATAATAACAGCTTTCATATGATAAGTGAACTTCCAATTTGTGTTCAAAGGTTTCAAATTTAAAATGGAATTGAAATGTTTTGAAAGGCTATGAATGAATTCTTTTAGAAAGCTATGAATTGAATCTGTTTATTTTTAACAGATTTAAAATGATGATTTGTTTAAACCATTCGAAATGGAATTGTTTTGAAAGCTATGAGTTAAATCTTTGATTTAAAGATTTAACGAATTAATTAAATTCGTAATGGAAATTGTTTTGGAAAATCTGTGAATGAATCTTTGTGAAAACTGAGTGAACTTTGTGAATTTAATCTTTTATTTAAAAGATTTAAAATGGTAATGTGTTTAAACCATTTGAAGGAAAGTTTTGGGTAATAAGTTGTGACTTAATTGAAATCCCAATATCCATATGTTTTTAAAGATTGCGCTCGTTATTCGGTTTAGCCGGGAGAGGACCTTCGTGTCATATAACCCATTCTGAATAAGTGATACGTCGTATATGGATCGCATTTGAAGACCGGTGGTGAAGACCGGATATTTGCGAAAACGAACGGACAACTCGTCGAATGTCTCTGCATCGACTGGCCCCGATATAGAGATTTTATCACCCTTTGTGATGGGAAGTCCGGACGGGATCGTGAATACCCGGAATTGCAAGGGCTTCGTAAGAAGTGCCTTCGGTTTTGTTCGAACCCGGAACAGACTTGTATGGATTGTATGTCTGACATTACACTTTGAGATATAAAGCCGATTTCTTTCAAATACATCTCTGTTGGTGGCGGAGAATTTATTCTCTTAGCTTAACACCCTTCTCTGAGACGTACGAGCTCAGAGGTTATGTAGTTGAAATTTATCAGCGATATATCCCAATTTGGTAATGTGGCATACTGAGTGTTGCTGTGTGATGATCAATGTTTGATCATTTGTGATATGATCTTTTGTTTGATCATTTATCTTTGTGATCATAGGTTGATCATCTGTTGACCCAAAGCGTGGCTTTTTGAAAAAGCGTAGCTTTGTGGACGAGACTTCGTCGAGCCTCACAACCCGGTAATGGTCGAAACAGGAATGTTGCGGCAAGGTTTTCAGGGGTAGCTCCCCTAGGGTATGACCATTCCTTCTGGAAAAGGGTAGTATCATGGTATGGAGCCCAGATACTTACTCATGTGGATACACTTTCTTTATGATGTGTGATGTTGGTTATCGAGCGCTCGGATAAAGGTCCCAAAGGACCGGGGGTGGCATATCTGAGGTTTCTTTTATCCCTTGGGAAAAGGGGTTGCCGGCCTTGTTTGGCAGAGAACAGTTGGTTCTCGGAACGTCCCGCCAGAGGCGTTTCTTTCATGGAATAGGAAGTTCCTTAGCCTGACCATTTGTTGGAAATCCAAACAAAACAATACGAGCCCTGTACGGTTTTAGTTGTATTACCTGCCATGGAATGTGGTGGTAACCTGCTATTGAACATGGTAGCTATAGTAGGCATAAGTGCGAAATGTCTATGCTGGCTAAGATTTATATTCTACTTTCGAAATTGTTTTCTACACTATGCACTAGTAATAATATCAAATGATTTGATTTTGCGTAGTAAGCATCTTTGACTATCATAAGAAGAAATCTCCTCCAATTCTGCGTTTGCATTGTGTGTGTGGTGGGAGGTCTTATGGTAGTTTCATTTTCCAAAAGCATTGCGAATTGACTTTAAAATTCTCTGCTAGTTGTTTTTAAAGATAAACTGTTTTTGTTGCTCACACCAGTCCCATGACTGATCCGGAGTTTATTGTTTCTTTCCTAAACTCTGGATGCTCAAAAATTTTCTACACGAGCAGTCTAGAGTTTGGTTTTTCAGATAGTCAGATTAGTAGGTTATCTGGAGCTAGTTCAGTCTTTGGATCGGACTGCACTTGCTTATCTTTGTGCCTCGTTATTGGGAGTTCGAGCTATTTATGGATTGGCGCTTTGAAGATGGAGATTATCCGCTGCTGATGTTATCGTTTTCTTTTCCGCTGCTATTTCTTGTATCATATCTCTGATGTATATAGATATTCATTGTATCATCATTGTATCTGGATATTGTATCAGATGTTGTATATCTATATTCGTTTTCTTTTTATTCCGCTGTGTTAATTACTTAATGTTGTTATAAGCTCTGGAGAACCAGATTTGGCATTTGAATCTACGGCATTTTGAGTACAAGTGAAGTACGGGTGCCGATTTTCGAAGGCCAACTTTTGGGTCTTTACAAGTGGTATCAGAGCTAAGGTTGAACTTTAGCTCAGGAGTATAACACGTTAAGTAGCTCATTAGAGATAGAGTGAATTAAACTCTAGAATGAGTGATTTCTAAGATATCCGCCTGAATGTCTCAGTAAATTCTCTTACTATCCACTGATAGTGAGTATGAGTACAAGAAGAAGACGAGATAGGGGACAAGGGAATACGACTATAAATGGTCAATACCCTTCAACAGTGGAAACAACTTTCTTATCAATATTCTTTGATTCGTTTCCAAATTCTTTTGATTGCTTCGTACCAGCTCCAGAGAAGAAGTTTCGGTGTGATGATGGCTCTATGAATCGTTGTAGAAAATCCTTACCTCGTATTTTCATCGATTTCTTATCAGCTTGTTGATTTAAACCTTAATGAATATGAATTTAAAATTTGAAATTGGGAATTTTAAATAAATTGGAAATTAAAATTTAGGTAAATTGATTAATAGGATATGAAGGCTAAATTGAATTGTATCAATAAAACGATATCGTTTAAAACCAAATTTTGAAATTCTATTGAAATTTATTTTGAATACCGAAGTCCGAAGAGGGACAAATTGGTATATATTCTGAGATATTCCGACTTGAATTCGGAATCCGTATCTTGAGTTTGAAGAGTTATAGGAGATCGAATATATCTATCTTTGTTGCTTTCGTGCCTGCGAATTTCGAGGACGAAATTCTTTTAAGGGGGGAAGTTTGTAACGACCCAAGATTTTAATTTAATTTAAATTAATAATTTATTGAATTTTTGAATTAAATTGAGTAATTAAATAAATTTTTGGATAAAAATTTGTACATTTAATTAGAAAATTGGAGCGAGTTTCCCCGAATCCAAATTAAAATATATTTTATCATTTAAATTTAAATATTGTATATATCTGAATATATAAGTATTCGGGCATATACGAGTGAATTTGAAAATAGTTAATATATAGATATATTTTTGATTTGAAGTGTAAATAAATGATGATAATATTAAAGTAAAATAAAGATTTAAGTTAAAATAGAAGTAAATGTTTGAAATAGAATAAATTAGAAATTCAATTATATTGTAAAGTAATAAAATAACAAATACAAGTAACAAAGCAATATAAATAGTATAAACAACATTAAAACAAGAACAAAGTAAACAAAACAAAAACACATTTAAAATGAAACAAACTAGCAGCCACCATTGTAAAACAAATATAACTACATATAAGCAAAACATAAAACAATAAAGTATATAGGCTGCAAAAGGAATACATTCAAACATTAACAAGTGATAAAACAAACAAATATAAGTATGAACACTTATAAAAGAAAGCAAACCTACAAATGATATTTAAAGTTAAACAACATTATATACATTCATATATAAACAAAGATCTGCCATACCAAAATCACCTCAGCCGAAGTCAAAATGAAATAAACAAAATAAAGCAAGTACAAGCAAGCATCTCTAGCCCATAACTCCAAGCAACTTCAGCCATACCCTGTCAACTTCTCTCCTATATACCAACTCCTCAACATCAGTTCGTCCATAAGCTATGTAAAACTGAAGTGATACCCTCTAAACCTCAAAACAACAATACAACTTCCTCTTCTCTTTAATTCGTTCAAAAACAACCATTAAACAAAAACCAGAAATGAAAAAAAATAAAAAAACCGAAAAGTTCAAAAGTCTTCAACCTGGAAGCATGCAAATTCAATAGTCTGGTTCAGAGAAGAAGGCTCTGTTTATTTCTGCATAACAAGTGAGCAAACTACCCTTTTTTAGATTAAATCTGTTTAATCTCTGATGGTATATATATATATACTTGAAGTTATTGTGAGTAACATCATTTCTTTTATTAAAAGTATAAATCTGTTGCCAGTTACATCTGTGTGTATATGTATATATATATGTACCAGTGTATATCTTCTTCTCTGCTCTGTTTAGCTTACAGGATAATATCAAACAAGAAAATTTAATTTCTTATTTCCAAATTAGTATCAGGCTTTGGTTTTAAAATGAAATAGTTGTCTCTAAGTAGGAACTATAATTTAGAAATTGGTTCATAAAGTATAAGTATATATAGTTGAAGAAAAGTTGAGATTTACAGTAAAAACAAAATCTTATGGTAAATTCAAATATCCTAGATTTCTGATTCAACTATATAACTTGAATCTACATGTAAAAGTAGGATTTTTAAAGTAAAAAAATGATGATTTTTAAATAAGAAATCTAGGCGCAGTTTCAAAGAGAACCGAAAATGCTCATTTGTGAATATCTGATGATTCAATAAATATCAAGTGTTGAGATTCATTTTGAAGCTTGTATGAATTTCGGTGATGATAAGAAAAATGCAAAAAAAATTATTCAATGCGAGAATTTTGGGGTCGATTCGAATATAGGGTTTGGTTCGAGTTTTATCCGGGGTCTGTTAAAACGTAAATTTCATCGCCGTGACTTGATCGAGCTTCTCGCGGTTCTGGGAGGTGGTAGGGAAGAGTATGGCCATGACGAGGATGGAGTTTCATCGCCTCCATGGGTCGGGGTTGGTCGAACGTGCGTTTTCTGGAGAGTATTCGAGCTTTTGGTTCGAGCTGCAGGTGAATTTTCGATTTCGACTTTTATTCGAAAAACTGGGTTTCGATTTCAAGTTGTGGGTCAAATCGTGGTTTGTTGGTGGTGTCGTAGGAGGTAGGATCGTCGTTGACGATCTGTGCACGTACACGTGCACTCGCGTGTATGTCTGGATTGCTGTGTTTGGAGAAGAAGGATGGTATCGGGTATAGCTCGAGAAAATGCAGGGGCGACTCGAAGCAGATAGAAATTTAGTTGGCACGGGGAATAGCTCGGGTAAAACTGGGATTTACTCGGGTTTGACTTGAGATTTTCTGAGTTCAGAAATGAAACAGTTTTAAGTTTTATACAAGTCAAGTTTTAAATTTAAAATTTATTTAACAACCTAAAATATGTAAGTGGGTTGAATTTTAAGAATGCAAATTCAAATTTGAAATGTAAGTTTCAAAGCCAAGTTTAATCAAGTGCTTTGATATGAATTAAAATAAATATTTGAATAAATGATTTAGATTCATTTAAAATTAGAAAGTAATTAAAGGTTTAAATCATTAATTAAAGTAAAAAATTTGAGAAGAATTTATTTATTAAAGGTTAATAAATAAATGAAAGTGATTAAGAAATTGAATTAATAAGGATTAATCACTAATTGAAATTAATGTTAGATATTTTGATTTATTTAAAGTCAATTAATTATGTAACTGGTTTAAAAGGCTGATTTAATTGATAGGATAAATCAAGAATAATTTAATTGATTAAGGTGATTGATAAATTTATTTATACCAAATGATTTGTAATAAATTAATCTGAATTTTATAATTAATTCATAAGTAATTAATTTACTTGGAAATAAATTGAATTAATCAGGATTTAACGATTAATTGATTCTGCTTATAAATAACTATTGAATACTTGACCTTACTTATGAATGATTATATTATATGAGATGCCTTGAATTGATTGTCCTATCTGATTTGTGATGCTTTGTGATACATCCTGATTTATGTTGTGATCTGAAATTTCTATTTCTGTGATATATATTACTATATGAATATAAAAACCTTTGACCCGTAAAACGGCACTTGAATTTCGATGCGACAGGGAGTCGGATTTCAGTTGGTTATCCGAAACCCACATCGAATTATAATTGTGAATCTTTGTGACCGATAAATTTATTTTATCTATGAATCTGTGAATGAAGATAAGCGTTATCGATTATACCGCTTATCGATATATCTGTGATGATTGATGTTGCACTATTGTGTGTAAAACCCCTGGACTACACCATACACACACAAATATGGATTTCATGTGGAAATCGGTTAAGTCACAGATAATTTAAATTTGATGTTTTTGGAAATGGAAATTTTAATTTCAATTGATTTTGAAATTAGAAATTTCGGTTTAAAGTGAGAAACTTTTGAAATGGAATTTCAAAGATAAAAGTTATTTTGAATAACTTAATCGAGTTTTGAAAGTTTAAATAATTTGATTTAAACTTAAATTCAAGATTTGAAATTGAATTCTATGATTTGAAACAAGGGATTAAAGATGTTATATCAATTATATAAGGGTTAAATTATTTTAAAAATATTGATTTGGAAATGTGAATTTAAATTCAAGGGTTTTAACTCGTACAAATATAATTGGATTTTTCTTAAACGAAAACTATTTGTTTTCAAATAATAACAGCTTTCATATGATAAGTGAACTTCCAATTTGTGTTCAAAGGTTTCAAATTTAAAATGGAATTGAAATGTTTTGAAAGGCTATGAATGAATTCTTTTAGAAAGCTATGAATTGAATCTGTTTATTTTTAACAGATTTAAAATGATGATTTGTTTAAACCATTCGAAATGGAATTGTTTTGAAAGCTATGAGTTAAATCTTTGATTTAAAGATTTAACGAATTAATTAAATTCGTAATGGAAATTGTTTTGGAAAATCTGTGAATGAATCTTTGTGAAAACTGAGTGAACTTTGTGAATTTAATCTTTTATTTAAAAGATTTAAAATGGTAATGTGTTTAAACCATTTGAAGGAAAGTTTTGGGTAATAAGTTGTGACTTAATTGAAATCCCAATATCCATATGTTTTTAAAGATTGCGCTCGTTATTCGGTTTAGCCGGGAGAGGACCTTCGTGTCATATAACCCATTCCGAATAAGTGGTACGTCGTATATGGATCGCATTTGAAGACCGGTGGTGAAGACCGGATATTTGCGAAAACGAACGGACAACTCGTCGAATGTCTCTGCATCGACTGGCCCCGATATAGAGATTTTATCACCCTTTGTGATGGGAAGTCCGGACGGGATCGTGAATACCCGGAATTGCAAGGGCTTCGTAAGAAGTGCCTTCGGTTTTGTTCGAACCCGGAACAGACTTGTATGGATTGTATGTCTGACATTACACTTTGAGATATAAAGCCGATTTCTTTCAAATACATCTCTGTTGGTGGCGGAGAATTTATTCTCTTAGCTTAACACCCTTCTCTGAGACGTACGAGCTCAGAGGTTATGTAGTTGAAATTTATCAGCGATATATCCCAATTTGGTAATGTGGCATACTGAGTGTTGCTGTGTGATGATCAATGTTTGATCATTTGTGATATGATCTTTTGTTTGATCATTTATCTTTGTGATCATAGGTTGATCATCTGTTGACCCAAAGCGTGGCTTTTTGAAAAAGCGTAGCTTTGTGGACGAGACTTCGTCGAGCCTCACAACCCGGTAATGGTCGAAACAGGAATGTTGCGGCAAGGTTTTCAGGGGTAGCTCCCCTAGGGTATGACCATTCCTTCTGGAAAAGGGTAGTATCATGGTATGGAGCCCAGATACTTACTCATGTGGATACACTTTCTTTATGATGTGTGATGTTGGTTATCGAACGCTCGGATAAAGGTCCCAAAGGACCGGGGGTGGCATATCTGAGGTTTCTTTTATCCCTTGGGAAAAGGGGTTGCCGGCCTTGTTTGGCAGAGAACAGTTGGTTCTCGGAACGTCCCGCCAGAGGCGTTTCTTTCATGGAATAGGAAGTTCCTTAGCCTGACCATTTGTTGGAAATCCAAACAAAACAATACGAGCCCTGTACGGTTTTAGTTGTATTACCTGCCATGGAATGTGGTGGTAACCTGCTATTGAACATGGTAGCTATAGTAGGCATAAGTGCGAAATGTCTATGCTGGCTAAGATTTATATTCTACTTTCGAAATTGTTTTCTACACTATGCACTAGTAATAATATCAAATGATTTGATTTTGCATAGTAAGCATCTTTGACTATCATAAGAAGAAATCTCCTCCAATTCTGCGTTTGCATTGTGTGTGTGGTGGGAGGTCTTATGGTAGTTTCATTTTCCAAAAGCATTGCGAATTGACTTTAAAATTCTCTGCTAGTTGTTTTTAAAGATAAACTGTTTTTGTTGCTCACACCAGTCCCATGACTGATCCGGAGTTTATTGTTTCTTTCCTAAACTCTGGATGCTCAAACATTTTCTACACGAGCAGTCTAGAGTTTGGTTTTTCAGATAGTCAGATTAGTAGGTTATCTGGAGCTAGTTCAGTCTTTGGATCGGACTGCACTTGCTTATCTTTGTGCCTCGTTATTGGGAGTTCGAGCTATTTATGGATTGGCGCTTTGAAGATGGAGATTATCCGCTGCTGATGTTATCGTTTTCTTTTCCGCTGCTATTTCTTGTATCATATCTCTGATGTATATAGATATTCATTGTATCATCATTGTATCTGGATATTGTATCAGATGTTGTATATCTATATTCGTTTTCTTTTTATTCCGCTGTGTTAATTACTTAATGTTGTTATAAGCTCCGGAGAACCAGATTTGGCATTTGAATCTACGGCATTTTGAGTACAAGTGAAGTACGGGTGCCGATTTTCGAAGGCCAACTTTTGGGTCTTTACAAGTGGTATCAGAGCTAAGGTTGAACTTTAGCTCAGGAGTATAACACGTTAAGTAGCTCATTAGAGATAGAGTGAATTAAACTCTAGAATGAGTGATTTCTAAGATATCCGCCTGAATGTCTCAGTAAATTCTCTTACTATCCACTGATAGTGAGTATGAGTACAAGAAGAAGACGAGATAGGGGACAAGGGAATACGACTATAAATGGTCAATACCCTTCAACAGTGGAAACAACTTTCTTATCAATATTCTTTGATTCGTTTCCAAATTCTTTTGATTGCTTCGTACCAGCTCCAGAGAAGAAGTTTCGGTGTGATGATGGCTCTATGAATCGTTGTAGAAAATCCTTACCTCGTATTTTCATCGATTTCTTATCAGCTTGTTGATTTAAACCTTAATGAATATGAATTTAAAATTTGAAATTGGGAATTTTAAATAAATTGGAAATTAAAATTTAGGTAAATTGATTAATAGGATATGAAGGCTAAATTGAATTGTATCAATAAAACGATATCGTTTAAAACCAAATTTTGAAATTCTATTGAAATTTATTTTGAATACCGAAGTCCGAAGAGGGACAAATTGGTATATATTCTGAGATATTCCGACTTGAATTCGGAATCCGTATCTTGAGTTTGAAGAGTTATAGGAGATCGAATCTATCTATCTTTGTTGCTTTCGTGCCTGCGAATTTCGAGGACGAAATTCTTTTAAGGGGGGAAGTTTGTAACGACCCAAGATTTTAATTTAATTTAAATTAATAATTTATTGAATTTTTGAATTAAATTGAGTAATTAAATAAATTTTTGGATAAAAATTTGTACATTTAATTAGAAAATTGGAGCGAGTTTCCCCGAATCCAAATTAAAATATATTTTATCATTTAAATTTAAATATTGTATATATCTGAATATATAAGTATTCGGGCATATACGAGTGAATTTGAAAATAGTTAATATATAGATATATTTTTGATTTGAAGTGTAAATAAATGATGATAATATTAAAGTAAAATAAAGATTTAAGTTAAAATAGAAGTAAATGTTTGAAATAGAATAAATTAGAAATTCAATTATATTGTAAAGTAGTAAAATAACAAATACAAGTAACAAAGCAATATAAATAGTATAAACAACATTAAAACAAGAACAAAGTAAACAAAACAAAAACACATTTAAAATGAAACAAACTAGCAGCCACCATTGTAAAACAAATATAACTACATATAAGCAAAACATAAAACAATAAAGTATATAGGCTGCAAAAGGAATACATTCAAACATTAACAAGTGATAAAACAAACAAATATAAGTATGAACACTTATAAAAGAAAGCAAACCTACAAATGATATTTAAAGTTAATCAACATTATATACATTCATATATAAACAAAGATCTGCCATACCAAAATCACCTCAGCCGAAGTCAAAATGAAATAAACAAAATAAAGCAAGTACAAGCAAGCATCTCTAGCCCATAACTCCAAGCAACTTCAGCCATACCCTGTCAACTTCTCTCCTATATACCAACTCCTCAACATCAGTTCGTCCATAAGCTATGTAAAACTGAAGTGATACCCTCTAAACCTCAAAACAACAATACAACTTCCTCTTCTCTTTAATTCGTTCAAAAACAACCATTAAACAAAAACCAGAAATGAAAAAAAATAAAAAAACAGAAAAGTTCAAAAGTCTTCAACCTGGAAGCATGCAAATTCAATAGTCTGGTTCAGAGAAGAAGGCTCTGTTTATTTCTGCATAACAAGTGAGCAAACTACCCTTTTTTAGATTAAATCTGTTTAATCTCTGATGGTATATATATATATATATATATATATACTTGAAGTTATTGTGAGTAACATCATTTCTTTTATTAAAAGTATAAATCTGTTGCCAGTTACATCTGTGTGTATATGTATATATATATGTACCAGTGTAT
This sequence comes from Allium fistulosum, assembly GCA_030737815.1. Lineage (NCBI taxonomy): Eukaryota > Viridiplantae > Streptophyta > Magnoliopsida > Asparagales > Amaryllidaceae > Allium > Allium fistulosum. The sequence continues at coordinate 104,958,904 of CM060905.1, forward strand.
ATCTTCTTCTCTGCTCTGTTTAGCTTACAGGATAATATCAAACAAGAAAATTTAATTTCTTATTTCCAAATTAGTATCAGGCTTTGGTTTTAAAACGAAATAGTTGTCTCTAAGTAGGAACTATAATTTAGAAATTGGTTCATAAAGTATAAGTATATACAGTTGAAGAAAAGTTGAGATTTACAGTAAAAACAAAATCTTATGGTAAATTCAAATATCCTAGATTTCTGATTCAACTATATAACTTGAATCTACATGTAAATGTAGGATTTTTAAAGTAAAAAAATGATGATTTTTAAATAAGAAATCTAGGCGCAGTTTCAAAGAGAACCGAAAATGCTCATTTGTGAATATCTGATGATTCAATAAATATCAGGTGTTGAGATTCATTTTGAAGCTTGTATGAACTTCGGTGATGATAAGAAAAATGCAAAAAAAATTATTCAATGCGAGAATTTTGGGGTCGATTCGAATATAGGGTTTGGTTCGAGTTTTATCTGGGGTCTGTTAAAACGTAAATTTCATCGCCGTGACTTGATCGAGCTTCTCGCGGTTCTGGGAGGTGGTAGGGAAGAGTATGGCCATGACGAGGACGGAGTTTCATCGCCTCCATGGGTCGGGGTTGGTCGAACGTGCGTTTTCTGGAGAGTATTCGAGCTTTTGGTTCGAGCTGCAGGTGAATTTTCGATTTCGACTTTTATTCGAAAAACTGGGTTTCGATTTCAAGTTGTGGGTCAAATCGTGGTTTGTTGGTGGTGTCGTAGGAGGTAGGATCGTCGTTGACGATCTGTGCACGTACACGTGCACTCGCGTGTATGTCTGGATTGCTGTGTTTGGAGAAGAAGGATGGTATCGGGTATAGCTCGAGAAAATGCAGGGGTGACTCGAAGCAGATAGAAATTTAGTTGGCACGGGGAATAGCTCGGGTAAAACTGGGATTTACTCGGGTTTGACTTGAGATTTTCTGAGTTCAGAAATGAAACAGTTTTAAGTTTTATACAAGTCAAGTTTTAAATTTAAAATTTGTTTAACAACCTAAAATATGTAAGTGGGTTGAATTTTAAGAATGCAAATTCAAATTTGAAATGTAAGTTTCAAAGCCAAGTTTAATCAAGTGCTTTGATATGAATTAAAATAAATATTTGAATAAATGATTTAGATTCATTTAAAATTAGAAAGTAATTAAAGGTTTAAATCATTAATTAAAGTGAAAAATTTGAGAAGAATTTATTTATTAAAGGTTAATAAATAAATGAAAGTGATTAAGAAATTGAATTAATAAGGATTAATCACTAATTGAAATTAATGTTAGATATTTTGATTTATTTAAAGTCAATTAATTATGTAACTGGTTTAAAAGGCTGATTTAATTGATAGGATAAATCAAGAATAATTTAATTGATTAAGGTGATTGATAAATTTATTTATACCAAATGATTTGTAATAAATTAATCTGAATTTTATAATTAATTCATAAGTAATTAATTTACATGGAAATAAATTGAATTAATCAGGATTTAACGATTAATTGATTCTGCTTATAAATAACTATTGAATACTTGACCTTACTTATGAATGATTATATTATATGAGATGCCTTGAATTGATTGTCCTATCTGATTTGTGATGCTTTGTGATACATCCTGATTTATGTTGTGATCTGAAATTTCTATTTCTGTGATATATATTACTATATGAATATAAAAACCTTTGACCCGTAAAACGGCACTTGAATTTCGATGCGACAGGGAGTCGGATTTCAGTTGGTTATCCGAAACCCACATCGAATTATAATTGTGAATCTTTGTGACCGATAAATTTATTTTATCTATGAATCTGTGAATGAAGATAAGCGTTATCGATTATACCGCTTATCGATATATCTGTGATGATTGATGTTGCACTATTGTGTGTAAAACCCCTGGACTACACCATACACACACAAATATGGATTTCACGTGGAAATCGGTTAAGTCACAGATAATTTAAATTTGATGTTTTTGGAAATGGAAATTTTAATTTCAATTGATTTTGAAATTAGAAATTTCGGTTTAAAGTGAGAAATTTTGAAATGGAATTTCAAAGATAAAAGTTATTTTGAATAACTTAATCGAGTTTTGAAAGTTTAAATAATTTGATTTAAACTTAAATTCAAGATTTGAAATTGAATTCTATGATTTGAAACAAGGGATTAAAGATGTTATACCAATTATATAAGGGTTAAATTATTTTAAAAATATTGATTTGGAAATGTGAATTTAAATTCAAGGGTTTTAACTCGTACAAATATAATTGGATTTTTCTTAAACGAAAACTATTTGTTTTCAAATAATAACAGCTTTCATATGATAAGTGAACTTCCAATTTGTGTTCAAAGGTTTCAAATTTAAAATGGAATTGAAATGTTTTGAAAGGCTATGAATGAATTCTTTTAGAAAGCTATGAATTGAATCTGTTTATTTTTAACAGATTTAAAATGATGATTTGTTTAAACCATTCGAAATGGAATTGTTTTGAAAGCTATGAGTTAAATCTTTGATTTAAAGATTTAACGAATTAATTAAATTCGTAATGGAAATTGTTTTGGAAAATCTGTGAATGAATCTTTGTGAAAACTGAGTGAACTTTGTGAATTTAATCTTTTATTTAAAAGATTTAAAATGGTAATGTGTTTAAACCATTTGAAGGAAAGTTTTGGGTAATAAGTTGTGACTTAATTGAAATCCCAATATCCATATGTTTTTAAAGATTGCGCTCGTTGTTCGGTTTAGCCGGGAGAGGACCTTCGTGTCATATAACCCATTCCGAATAAGTGATACGTCGTATATGGATCGCATTTGAAGACCGGTGGTGAAGACCGGATATTTGCGAAAACGAACGGACAAGTCGTCGAATGTCTCTGCATCGACTGGCCCCGATATAGAGATTTTATCACCCTTTGTGATGGGAAGTCCGGACGGGATCATGAATACCCGGAATTGCAAGGGCTTCGTAAGAAGTGCCTTCGGTTTTGTTCGAACCCGGAACAGACTTGTATGGATTGTATGTCTGACATTACACTTTGAGATATAAAGCCGATTTCTTTCAAATACATCTCTGTTGGTGGCGGAGAATTTATTCTCTTAGCTTAACACCCTTCTCTGAGACGTACGAGCTCAGAGGTTATGTAGTTGAAATTTATCAGCGATATATCCCAATTTGGTAATGTGGCATACTGAGTGTTGCTGTGTGATGATCAATGTTTGATCATTTGTGATATGATCTTTTGTTTGATCATTTATCTTTGTGATCATAGGTTGATCATCTGTTGACCCAAAGCGTGGCTTTTTGAAAAAGCGTAGCTTTGTGGACGAGACTTCGTCGAGCCTCACAACCCGGTAATGGTCGAAACAGGAATGTTGCGGCAAGGTTTTCAGGGGTAGCTCCCCTAGGGTATGACCATTCCTTCTGGAAAAGGGTAGTATCATGGTATGGAGCCCAGATACTTACTCATGTGGATACACTTTCTTTATGATGTGTGATGTTGGTTATCGAGCGCTCGGATAAAGGTCCCAAAGGACCGGGGGTGGCATATCTGAGGTTTCTTTTATCCCTTGGGAAAAGGGGTTGCCGGCCTTGTTTGGCAAAGAACAGTTGGTTCTCGGAACGTCCCGCCAGAGGCGTTTCTTTCGTGGAATAGGAAGTTCCTTAGCCTGACCATTTGTTGGAAATCCAAACAAAACAATACGAGCCCTGTACGGTTTTAGTTGTATTACCTGCCATGGAATGTGGTGGTAACCTGCTATTGAACATGGTAGCTATAGTAGGCATAAGTGCGAAATGTCTATACTGGCTAAGATTTATATTCTACTTTCGAAATTGTTTTCTACACTATGCACTAGTAATAATATCAAATGATTTGATTTTGCGTAGTAAGCATCTTTGACTATCATAAGAAGAAATCTCCTCCAATTCTGCGTTTGCATTGTGTGCGTGGTGGGAGGTCTTATGGTAGTTTCATTTTCCAAAAGCATTGCGAATTGACTTTAAAATTCTCTGCTAGTTGTTTTTAAAGATAAACTGTTTTTGTTGCTCACACCAGTCCCATGATTGATCCGGAGTTTATTGTTTCTTTCCTAAACTCTGGATGCTCAAAAATTTTCTACACGAGCAGTCTAGAGTTTGGTTTTTCAGATAGTCAGATTAGTAGGTTATCTGGAGCTAGTTCAGTCTTTGGATCGGACTGCACTTGCTTATCTTTGTGCCTCGTTATTGGGAGTTCGAGCTATTTATGGATTGGCGCTTTGAAGATGGAGATTATCCGCTGCTGATGTTATCGTTTTCTTTTCCGCTGCTATTTCTTGTATCATATCTCTGATGTATATAGATATTCATTGTATCATCATTGTATCTGGATATTGTATCAGATGTTGTATATCTATATTCGTTTTCTTTTTATTCCGCTGTGTTAATTACTTAATGTTGTTATAAGCTCCGGAGAACCAGATTTGGCATTTGAATCTACGGCATTTTGAGTACAAGTGAAGTACGGGTGCCGATTTTCGAAGGCCAACTTTTGGGTCTTTACACAATCACTACAATAATATATAATAGATTATTCTACACAAATCATATATCACTATATATGAAAAATAAACAACATATTTGAGGAATCCAGTTGGATCCCTCCAACCTGTTTCCCTGCATCCACAGATGTTAATACAACATAAAATAATACCAATCCTACTTCAAGGGGGATATCGCAGTATATAGGGTCCTCCGCTATTATGCGGGGTGCATAGGGTCTCATCTGCTATAATGTATGGGTATATCACTCCAAATACTAATATATATATATATATATATATATTAGTATCATTCACAGACAATAAATTTATAAATTCAACTAGCATCCAAAATTTAATTTCAACTATTTAAAATTTAAACTTTGGTAATCCGAATGAGTGAGAGTTTTCTCACCTTTGATTTTTATTTTGCAATCCATTCCCAATTTATACCTTTCTGCTCAGATTCCATTCGATTCCGACCTCGTATGAGTTTAATATGGATTAATAAACCACAAAATAAATTATTGACAACTAACTTAGATTTAAAATCATTTTAAATAATTTACCCTCCGCTCTCATCAAAGATCACTCTTCCTCGTCGCATCCCAGTCGATCATGACTGCACTCAAATCATCGAGCCCCCTACTATCGAGCCTTTCCTTCGAACGAGTACTGCACCATCTCCCTCTCGACTTCCCTACAGCCACCTTCACTGCTCACGCTACCCAGCCTCCACCATTCGAACGCGACCTTCACTTCAGGTCAAGCATGAACTCGCGACCAAACCCCAAATCGACTACAACATCGCCAACAGCCTCCTCCCTGACATCGACCATGCCACCATACCACCAAGCTCGCGACCGAGCTCGAACGCGAGTCCTCCCCTACCATCGTAGCCTCGCCACCCCCCATCGACCAGACGGCCATCCACCTGAAACGCACATGCCATCGAGAACGAACACTCCTCCAAAAATCCAATCGAACGTCGCTCCGCCTAGGGCTCTGCTGCCTCTTCGCGAAACTCCTCCTCCATGCGCGAGTCGAAGGCTGAGGCGAGCACGAATTAGAAATCATTAGCCTTTTTTATTTCATTCGATTTATATATATATATTGTAATATCCCGGAAATTTTAAAAATATCAATTTAATAATCTGTTAAATAATTAAATTGATATGGATAATCTTTGATAATAAGATTTGAATTTAATTTAATAATCTGATTAAATTAGTATTAATTGGTAATTTTATCTTTTAAAAGTTAATAAGATATTTTCTATTTTGAATATATATATTTATTTATATATATTGTAAATAGAAGCTTTGGTAAATTGGAAATTTAGATTTAGTTTAATCTGGACTTTTTAAAGTTATTTAAATAAATAACATTTTAGTTTTAAATATACTTTAGATAAATCTTTTAATTGGTTAAGATATATTTTACTTAAGTTTAAATAAGTAAGAAAAGGGCTTTTCATTTACTTTTAAAATAAAAAGAATTATGAGTAATTACTTAAAGGACATGTGTCATTTATCTAAAGCTTTGTAAAACATGTGTAATTAAATAAACAAATGTATAGAACAAGTGTCATAGTTTATTTTATTTTCTTTAATTTTAAAACAAATCCTAACAAATCTATACAAATCTACATCATCCCTCTCTTCCATTTTCTTGTTTCTATTCTCACATTTTCAGTTCAAAAACTAAAACCAAAAGAAAATGTATCAACCCCGAAATGATCTCCAGCCAAAACTAAAATCTCCTCAAAACTGAAAATCTCTCAAACCAGAAACTTCTTCAAACCGTAGTTCAATTTCAAACCATTAGCCTACAAATCACTTCTTCAAAAGCCTGTAACTAAATTCTTCAAAACCCAGAAAATCAATCACTGTAATTCATTCCAAAATCAAGTCAAGTCTGCATTTCTTTAATCCTGCAATTCTTTTCAACATCAAAGGCCTGTCCTTCTTTTCTGTAATCTGGAAGCAAGCAACTGATCTAAGCAACATCTCAACAAACAAGATTTAGAGCATGCATGCAAGATTCAGTAGCTAGCATTCAAGTTTATAATTAAAGTTTTAAAGATTCAAAAGCTTTTCAAATTAAAGCTGGAAGCTCTGTCTCTGTTTTGCCTGGTGAGTAACTTTTAAAACATAAAGTAAAATAGGATTTGCATGCTAATATAATTGAAAAAGGTGAGTAAAATTTTTAATTAAAAGTTTAAGTTGATAAGCAATAGTTGTTTGTGAATTGCTGTGATGATTGCTTTGCATATTTAAATGAATGAAAGCTTTGTGTATTTCTGATGATTTTAAAAACATCTCAGTTCTTAGTTTAAGCCTCTGTTTTTAAAACTGTGAATATGAAACACCTTAAATTTGATACATATGCTAAGTAGTTGAAGTAAACTTGTGATGTATGTTTTGAAAATGTGTTTGCATGATGATTTTAAGATTCTGGAAGACATTCATATGTATGAAGCTGCCGTGTATTGGTTGTGCATGTCTGAAATTCAGGCAAATGTATTTTTCCCTGGGTTATAGGCATTAAAATTGTTCAAAAATCTTTTCCCATCCCTCTGATTCATTTTAGACAGTAGAATCTACTCAAAACTTGTTAGTTTTAACAAGATTTAGGTCTTAAAAATAGTTTTAAGAAAATCTAAGCAAAGCTTCTCTGAGAATTTGGGAATCACAGGCAAATTCAAAATATGATAAATTTAAAACATCAAAATTTGTTGTTTCAAAATTATATTTCGAATCCATTTTGAAAATTAAGATTTTTAAAACAAAAATCCAAATTTTTAATATTGAATTGAATGTAAATTTTGGGATTTACTGGAAAATGGTTTTTGGGTGATTCCTGGTGGCCGAAGCATTTGGGGTGGTCGGGGACATTGATGGAGGTGGAGGAGGTAACGGAGGTTCAGGCAAAAATGTTAGAAGAGGTTCCAATTCACTATGACGCCAGCGGTAGGTCATAAGGGTTCTAAACCCTAGTTCGTCTTGAAGCTGGAATTCGAAGCACTGTTCCTCCTCTGTTTGATCGAGTGCCGTGGAACTCGGGGAAATGGTAGCGTGTTGGGTCGGCAAGATGTGGCCAGAGTTGTCTGACCGTTGGTGGTCGGAGTTGTGTGGTCGAAGGGGTTTTGTTGGAGGCTGTTGGTTTCAAATTTCAATTGGGTAGTTCGATCTTGGTTGAGGGATCGTGATCGTGTTTTGGTGGTCGATTTTGGGTTGCCACAATGTTCAGTGACATGTCGGAAGCCTTGGTGATGGTCAGAGATGATCAGATGATCGGTGCACGTGCACCAGTGTACGTTTGCGTGTATCTGGGTGGTTGGTTTGGGAAATAAGGGTTGACTCGGGATCGAAATCGCGTAGATGCTGGTGCGACTCGAAGAAGAAGAAGGTACGAGGGATTCTTGTGAGTTGCTCGAGAATTGGCTCGGGATTTTGGTTGTTTGTCTCGGGTTCTTTTGTAAGCTAATAAGTTTTAAAAAAAACAAAGGAAAATGATCAAGTTTTTAAAAAATAAATAAAGTGAAAGTTTCCAAAGAAAATTCAACAAGTTTCCAAGTAAAGTTTCAAAGATTAAATTGTTTTAAACAAATTAAGTGTTTAAATTGTTTTGTTTAAAGTAAATTAGAATTTAAAGATTTGTGTTCATTAAATTTATAAGGAAATTCAATAGATAATTAAATTATTTGATTAATTAATCATTTGGATTAATTAAATAGGTAATTAAAGGTTAAACTAATTTATTTATGATTAAGATAAATTAATTAGGGATGATTAATTTGTAGTTAGGGATTATAAATTAGAGTATTAATTAATGGTTAAGAATTAATTAATAGAGTAATTAAATATTAATTTAGTTATGGTTAACACTTAATTAATTTAGTAATTAGAGATTAATAAATTGGTTATTAAGATTTATTAATTTAGAATTAAAAATCATTAATATAAGTTAATTACTTAAGGAAAGTAATTAAATAATAGTTAATGAAGTCATTAACTATGGATTGTTAAATAATTAATTAATGGGATTAATTTTAATAATTAATTAGATTAATTAATTTAAAGATAATCAAATATAGAATTTGTTTAAATGAATTACTTAATGGAAGTAATTAAGGATTAATTACTTATTGTAATTAATTGAAGTTAATTTGATTTAGTTTAAGTTAATTAATTAAGTTTAATTAATTTAGAATAATCAAGAGATGATTTGATAATAATTACTTAATGTAATTATTAAGGTAAGATTATTTAGGGAGGTAAATAATAAGATAATTACTGGAAGTAATTAATTGAATAATGATTTTATTAATAGAAGTAATTTGAGTTAATTACATTGAATAATTAATCAAGGGATTAATTAAGAAATTAATTAAGGAAGTAATTAATTTAGTTAGTGAAAGTAATTAAGGGTAGTTAATTACTGATTGAAGATTAATCAAGAGTGATTAATAAATGTTGTTTAATTAAAGGTTAATTACTTAATGTAATTAATTTAATTAAGTAATTAATAATTAAGTTGTAATTAAGGATCATTAATTAATATAGTTAATGATGTTATTAAGATTTATTAATTAAGCAATAATTATTAAATGAAGTAATTAATCAATGTAATTAATTAAGGATTAATGTAATTAATTATAGTTGATTAAGTTAATTAATGTTAGTAAATTAATTAATGAAGTAATTAAAGGTTAATTACTATAAGTGGTTAAGGATAATTAATTTAAGTAATTAATTAAGGATAAATTACTTGGATGTAATTAAAAGATAATTAATCAAGATGATTAGTTGAAATGAATTATTAGAGGATAATTAATTAATTGATTGTAATTAATTAATGGTTAAGTAAGAAGGATTTATAAAATGAAGTAATTAATTTAATTCAATTTAAATTAAGATGATATAAATCATTACTTATGAATGGGTGTTAGTATTGGATACTTGACATTGATTGATATCTCTGATGAGATATATGCTGTATGATATGGATGTTAGTTGAATTGAATGGATTATCTGATAATGTTGATTATCTGTGTGAATTATCTTTCTATGTGTATAAATATAATTGAATTGAATTGTTTTAACCTTTAAAACAACTTGGCCTTAAAAGATACGCTTTGGATTTCGATGAGACCGGGATCGGGTTTCCGTATACCGGATTTCCAGGTCTGGAGACCCGAATACCACATCGATCCAAATTTACGATAGGTCGTGAATCAAGTGAAGATGAAGATTCAGAGTGCAAGGGTTATTGTCGTTAACTCTAAGGGTGATTCCAAAACGAGTGTAACGAGATAATGCCTTCGGTTTCGTTCGAACCCGGAACGAACTTGTATGGATTGAATGCTTTCAGAACATCGTCAGGTGGACGATGAGCATTCTAAGTGATGTGTTCTTTTCTAAGGTAATCGTGACCTCAAGCCTCATCAACCGGGAATGGCTAAAACAGGGGAGGTGCAGCAAGGTTAGTGGGTAGCACCCAAGTAGGACAAGGTTACCTCTGTCTAGATGTCCCTTTCTATTTTCGACTTAGTGGTGCGGTTGCTGATCCCAACCGTGAGGTATCTTGTGCGGGAATTATCCAGTAAGGGATGTTCCGACCTTGTGTTGCAGGGGATTGGGAGTGATCCTCGGTACGGTGATCTAGGCCACGTACTGTGACGGGCGGTACCCCGGTAGCCCTGCCATTGTATGGAATCCAAACTCCAATAAGTGCCGTACGTATTAGTTGTGCCCAACTATGTTGAAATGTGAGATGTAAGCATTTCAGCTATTTCTGTATTTTACTTGAAAACCCTAGACCCTATTATAATACAATCGAATTTCCTATCAAATGTTTTGGTTAGCGTAAGGTAAAAACTTACCCATGTTTATTTGTGGGGAGTCTTACGTGATACTTTTTCTTTCAAAAGGTTTTGAAGTTAAACAAGTTTAACCTGTTACTCACACCAGACCCATGTCTGACCCAAGTTGTTTATTTCTGTTTTATAAACTCTTGGGTACTCAAATTTTTACGAGTAGCCAAGGGATTCAGGTTAGCCTTGACGAATTGTGGAGGAGCAATGGAGCAGGAGGCTTCAGCGTTGTAGATATAGATAGTAGTTTCCGCTGTGTTGATCTTTGTTTAGATCTTTGTTTTGTATTGAGATGTAATAACTAGACAGATGTTTATAACTGTCTAGTATATGATGTGAATCTGTGTAACTCTGATAAGTGTTGTATATGATACTATGTAATATTTATGTGATATAATATATTTTGTTCGTTTCCGCTGTGAGTATTTGTGTTTGTTTCTTTTCTCTTCTTTTCTTTTCTACTTCTCACCCCTTTCTTTCTTACTGTCGATGCGATTTTCCGGGAGTGGAAAGTCGGGTCGTCACACGTGGTATCAGAGCGAGGTTGAGCGAATGCCTAAGCTTTTGGTTAAGCGAATATCAGAACACTAGGTTGAGTGAATACCTAGGTTCAGAAGGATTGTTCATTAGAGATAGGATCTGTAGCAACCTATTTGAGTCTGAGTATATATATATACGAGAGCGCGTATTTGTTAGTTATATAAAATGGTTTTATATTGTGTTAATTGATCGGTTGAGTGGTATATGGATTCTGGTCAATACGAGTAGCTAACGTTATTGATAGGGATCTCTAAACACTTGAACCAGGCCAACGGACACAATATTGTTTTAAAGAGGTAAATGAAATAATTTTACCCAGAAATAATTTCTATATAAAAAGTATCATTTTAAATATATATATATTTCTACCTATTTGTTGGGTTACCTGTTCGGGTTTTCCAATATAAGTTATAAAGGTAGATGGGGTAGTGGTGTGTGAAACACGACTACCAATGGTTGGAGTTTAAATGTTGAGGTTGGAAGTGTATCTGTCGAGACTGTAGACCCAATACCGTCTCGAGTAAGCTTTGCTGTGGTAAAGGATTTCATCGATCTCTGAAGGAAACCTTTTAAAGGTTCGGAGTTTATCTTTGAAGTTTGGATGAGTAGAGTTGGATCTGTCGGGTAGGCAGAAGTGTGTGATGGTATTTGATACCTCAGGTAATAGTAGCTGTATGATGAGATACAGTGACGATGGATGTTCCCGAAGATGTTTTCTTTGGAACAAGATTAAGGAAGTGTGTATGCTTCGGTGTTGTGGCTGAGTTCAGCATGAAGTTTCTGGTTGGTTTGGAGTCCAAATTTCTCGAAGATCTTTGGAATAGGAAGTCCTTGGCATCAGTATCAGCAGTGCAGCTTGGAGTATTCTGTGATGGCAGGAAGCTTTCTGGCTGAGCAGTTTTTCTGAAGGTGAAGTTCAGAAGCAGTAAGAGTGGGTCCATTTCTTCGATAAATTGGATAAATAAGTGTAAGCTGTTCTGATTGGTAAAGAGAGAACAGTCTGTTTGGAATTAGGATGGGTTGATCGCAAAAGTGACTTGCGATTGCTGAGTGTTCTCTTGGGTTGTCAGAGTTTTTCTGGATGTCTTCAGAGAAGTCAGAAGTTTGTCCGCATCTGAAGGTTGAGTTTTCTTATCGACTGGATTCCATGAGTGATACCAGTGGTTCAGTCTAGTGGAAGGATGTTTCCTAGAGATGGAGTTGGTGATGCAACTCAAGTTTTGTTGGAGTATCCGAGTTTTTCTTTATGGATCAGTGAACCTTATTTCTAGAAGTGAGTTGTCCAGTCTGTGCTTGTGTTCTACCTCAGATCAGAGTTGAGCAGCGAAAGCAGTTTGGAGTGTATCTCTGGATGGGAGAAGTAAGTTTGGAATCTACTGATGTTGTGAAGTAGAGTTATGTTTGGATCTCGTCTGTGTTCTGACTTGGATAAGTAATTGGTCTACTTGGTTGAATGGTCAGTTTGGATAATTGGAATTCATTGAGTTTTACGTATCTCTAAGGGAATACGTATTTGATCTATCTTTGGTTTTAGAATCTGCAGTTTTGGGAAGTTTGGTAGTTGAGTCAGACTCGTCTGTAGTCTGATATTCTGTTTAGTTCTGTAAATCTAGATGAGTAGGAGATCTATAGCTTAGTAGTTTAAATTGTTTGTAGAGCGAGTATCCCGGATATATATATACTTGGGGAAACTCGAGGAATTTTATCTAGAATTTAGTCTAGATAGTTAGAATTGTTTGATTGGATGATTTGGTTGCTATGGTTGTTAGCATATGGATGATAGTATATGCTTATGTTTTAAATTAAAATCTTTAATAAGATTATTAAATTACCTTTGTGTAAATTTCGGGGACGAAATTATTTTAAGGGGGGAGGAATGTAATATCCCGGAAATTTTAAAAATATCAATTTAATAATCTGTTAAATAATTAAATTGATATGGATAATCTTTGATAATAAGATTTGAATTTAATTTAATAATCTGATTAAATTAGTATTAATTGGTAATTTTATCTTTTAAAAGTTAATAAGATATTTTCTATTTTGAATATATATATTTATTTATATATATTGTAAATAGAAGCTTTGGTAAATTGGAAATTTAGATTTAGTTTAATCTGGACTTTTTAAAGTTATTTAAATAAATAACATTTTAGTTTTAAATATACTTTAGATAAATCTTTTAATTGGTTAAGATATATTTTACTTAAGTTTAAATAAGTAAGAAAAGGGCTTTTCATTTACTTTTAAAATAAAAAGAATTATGAGTAATTACTTAAAGGACATGTGTCATTTATCTAAAGCTTTGTAAAACATGTGTAATTAAATAAACAAATGTATAGAACAAGTGTCATAGTTTATTTTATTTTCTTTAATTTTAAAACAAATCCTAACAAATCTATACAAATCTACATCATCCCTCTCTTCCATTTTCTTGTTTCTATTATCACATTTTCAGTTCAAAAACTAAAACCAAAAGAAAATGTATCAACCCCGAAATGATCTCCAGCCAAAACTAAAATCTCCTCAAAACTGAAAATCTCTCAAACCAGAAACTTCTTCAAACCGTAGTTCAATTTCAAACCATTAGCCTACAAATCACTTCTTCAAAAGCCTGTAACTAAATTCTTCAAAACCCAGAAAATCAATCACTGTAATTCATTCCAAAATCAAGTCAAGTCTGCATTTCTTTAATCCTGCAATTCTTTTCAACATCAAAGGCCTGTCCTTCTTTTCTGTAATCTGGAAGCAAGCAACTGATCTAAGCAACATCTCAACAAACAAGATTTAGAGCATGCATGCAAGATTCAGTAGCTAGCATTCAAGTTTATAATTAAAGTTTTAAAGATTCAAAAGCTTTTCAAATTAAAGCTGGAAGCTCTGTCTCTGTTTTGCCTGGTGAGTAACTTTTAAAACATAAAGTAAAATAGGATTTGCATGCTAATATAATTGAAAAAGGTGAGTAAAATTTTTAATTAAAAGTTTAAGTTGATAAGCAATAGTTGTTTGTGAATTGCTGTGATGATTGCTTTGCATATTTGAATGAGTGAAAGCTTTGTGTATTTCTGATGATTTTAAAAACATCTCAGTTCTTAGTTTAAGCCTCTGTTTTTAAAACTGTGAATATGAAACACCTTAAATTTGATACATATGCTAAGTAGTTGAAGTAAACTTGTGATGTATGTTTTGAAAATGTGTTTGCATGATGATTTTAAGATTCTGGAAGACATTCATATGTATGAAGCTGCCGTGTATTGGTTGTGCATGTCTGAAATTCAGGCAAATGTATTTTTCCCTGGGTTATAGGCATTAAAATTGTTCAAAAATCTTTTCCCATCCCTCTGATTCATTTTAGACAGTAGAATCTACTCAAAACTTGTTAGTTTTAACAAGATTTAGGTCTTAAAAATAGTTTTAAGAAAATCTAAGCAAAGCTTCTCTGAGAATTTGGGAATCACAGGCAAATTCAAAATATGATAAATTTAAAACATCAAAATTTGTTGTTTCAAAATTATATTTCGAATCCATTTTGAAAATTAAGATTTTTAAAACAAAAATCCAAATTTTTAATATTGAATTGAATGTAAATTTTGGGGTTTACTGGAAAATGGTTTTTGGGTGATTCCTGGTGGCCGAAGCATTTGGGGTGGTCGGGGACATTGATGGAGGTGGAGGAGGTAACGGAGGTTCAGGCAAAAATGTTAGAAGAGGTTCCAATTCACTATGACGCCAGCGGTAGGTCATAAGGGTTCTAAACCCTAGTTCGTCTTGAAGCTGGAATTCGAAGCACTGTTCCTCCTCTGTTTGATCGAGTGCCGTGGAACTCGGGGAAATGGTAGCGTGTTGGGTCGGCAAGATGTGGCCAGAGTTGTCTGACCGTTGGTGGTCGGAGTTGTGTGGTCGAAGGGGTTTTGTTGGAGGCTGTTGGTTTCAAATTTCAATTGGGTAGTTCGATCTTGGTTGAGGGATCGTGATCGTGTTTTGGTGGTCGATTTTGGGTTGCCACAATGTTCAGTGACATGTCGGAAGCCTTGGTGATGGTCAGAGATGATCAGATGATCGGTGCACGTGCACCAGTGTACGTTTGCGTGTATCTGGGTGGTTGGTTTGGGAAATAAGGGTTGACTCGGGATCGAAATCGCGTAGATGCTGGTGCGACTCGAAGAAGAAGAAGGTACGAGGGATTCTTGTGAGTTGCTCGAGAATTGGCTCGGGATTTTGGTTGTTTGTCTCGGGTTCTTTTGTAAGCTAATAAGTTTTAAAAAAAACAAAGGAAAATGATCAAGTTTTTAAAAAATAAATAAAGTGAAAGTTTCCAAAGAAAATTCAACAAGTTTCCAAGTAAAGTTTCAAAGATTAAATTGTTTTAAACAAATTAAGTGTTTAAATTGTTTTGTTTAAAGTAAATTAGAATTTAAAGATTTGTGTTCATTAAATTTATAAGGAAATTCAATAGATAATTAAATTATTTGATTAATTAATCATTTGGATTAATTAAATAGGTAATTAAAGGTTAAACTAATTTATTTATGATTAAGATAAATTAATTAGGGATGATTAATTTGTAGTTAGGGATTATAAATTAGAGTATTAATTAATGGTTAAGAATTAATTAATAGAGTAATTAAATATTAATTTAGTTATGGTTAACACTTAATTAATTTAGTAATTAGAGATTAATAAATTGGTTATTAAGATTTATTAATTTAGAATTAAAAATCATTAATATAAGTTAATTACTTAAGGAAGGTAATTAAATAATAGTTAATGAAGTCATTAACTATGGATTGTTAAATAATTAATTAATGGGATTAATTTTAATAATTAATTAGATTAATTAATTTAAAGATAATCAAATATAGAATTTGTTTAAATGAATTACTTAATGGAAGTAATTAAGGATTAATTACTTATTGTAATTAATTGAAGTTAATTTGATTTAGTTTAAGTTAATTAATTAAGTTTAATTAATTTAGAATAATCAAGAGATGATTTGATAATAATTACTTAATGTAATTATTAAGGTAAGATTATTTAGGGAGGTAAATAATAAGATAATTACTGGAAGTAATTAATTGAATAATGATTTTATTAATAGAAGTAATTTGAGTTAATTACATTGAATAATTAATCAAGGGATTAATTAAGAAATTAATTAAGGAAGTAATTAATTTAGTTAGTGAAAGTAATTAAGGGTAGTTAATTACTGATTGAAGATTAATCAAGAGTGATTAATAAATGTTGTTTAATTAAAGGTTAATTACTTAATGTAATTAATTTAATTAAGTAATTAATAATTAAGTTGTAATTAAGGATCATTAATTAATATAGTTAATGATGTTATTAAGATTTATTAATTAAGCAATAATTATTAAATGAAGTAATTAATCAATGTAATTAATTAAGGATTAATGTAATTAATTATAGTTGATTAAGTTAATTAATGTTAGTAAATTAATTAATGAAGTAATTAAAGGTTAATTACTATAAGTGGTTAAGGATAATTAATTTAAGTAATTAATTAAGGATAAATTACTTGGATGTAATTAAAAGATAATTAATCAAGATGATTAATTGAAATGAATTATTAGAGGATAATTAATTAATTGATTGTAATTAATTAATGGTTAAGTAAGAAGGATTTATAAAATGAAGTAATTAATTTAATTCAATTTAAATTAAGATGATATAAATCATTACTTATGAATGGGTGTTAGTATTGGATACTTGACATTGATTGATATCTCTGATGAGATATATGCTGTATGATATGGATGTTAGTTGAATTGAATGGATTATCTGATAATGTTGATTATCTGTGTGAATTATCTTTCTATGTGTATAAAGATAATTGAATTGAATTGTTTTAACCTTTAAAACAACTTGGCCTTAAAAGATACGCTTTGGATTTCGATGAGACCGGGATCGGGTTTCCGTATACCGGATTTCCAGGTCTGGAGACCCGAATACCACATCGATCCAAATTTACGATAGGTCGTGAATCAAGTGAAGATGAAGATTCAGAGTGCAAGGGTTATTGTCGTTAACTCTAAGGGTGATTCCAAAACGAGTGTAACGAGATAATGCCTTCGGTTTCGTTCGAACCCGGAACGAACTTGTATGGATTGAATGCTTTCAGAACATCGTCAGGTGGACGATGAGCATTCTAAGTGATGTGTTCTTTTCTAAGGTAATCGTGACCTCAAGCCTCATCAACCGGGAATGGCTAAAACAGGGGAGGTGCAGCAAGGTTAGTGGGTAGCACCCAAGTAGGACAAGGTTACCTCTGTCTAGATGTCCCTTTCTATTTTCGACTTAGTGGTGTGGTTGCTGATCCCAACCGTGAGGTATCTTGTGCGGGAATTATCCAGTAAGGGATGTTCCGACCTTGTGTTGCAGGGGATTGGGAGTGATCCTCGGTACGGTGATCTAGGCCACGTACTGTGACGGGCGATACCCCGGTAGCCCTGCCATTGTATGGAATCCAAACTCCAATAAGTGCCGTACGTATTAGTTGTGCCCAACTATGTTGAAATGTGAGATGTAAGCATTTCAGCTATTTCTGTATTTTACTTGAAAACCCTAGACCCTATTATAATACAATCGAATTTCCTATCAAATGTTTTGGTTAGCGTAAGGTAAAAACTTACCCATGTTTATTTGTGGGGAGTCTTACGTGATACTTTTTCTTTCAAAAGGTTTTGAAGTTAAACAAGTTTAACCTGTTACTCACACCAGACCCATGTCTGACCCAAGTTGTTTATTTCTGTTTTATAAACTCTTGGGTACTCAAATTTTTACGAGTAGCCAAGGGATTCAGGTTAGCCTTGATGAATTGTGGAGGAGCAATGGAGCAGGAGGCTTCAGCGTTGTAGATATAGATAGTAGTTTCCGCTGTGTTGATCTTTGTTTAGATCTTTGTTTTGTATTGAGATGTAATAACTAGACAGATGTTTATAACTGTCTAGTATATGATGTGAATCTGTGTAACTCTGATAAGTGTTGTATATGATACTATGTAATATTTATGTGATATAATATATTTTGTTCGTTTCCGCTGTGAGTATTTGTGTTTGTTTCTTTTCTCTTCTTTTCTTTTCTACTTATCACCCCTTTCTTTCTTACTGTCGATGCGATTTTCCAGGAGTGGAAAGTCGGGTCGTCACATATATATTCTTTGAATTGATTTTTTTTTGCGGTTCTAAATTTTGAAGGGGAGAATGGGAAGTCGAACGCGATTTTGAACAAGGGAGGGAGAGCCGTGTCTAGGAAGGGAAAGAGCAGCGTACTAGGGAAGGTTTGACTTTGTTTTGATTTTATAAATTTTTATTTAATTATAAAATATCTCGTTTTAGCAACTTATAATTTTGATCTCCTATCGAGGCATGTCGCTCGGTGTTTATAATATTATACCACTATTTCGAACGCAATAGAAAAGATTTCGAGTCCTAATTCGATCGTATGGAGAAGATAGCTTTTTGGACCTAATTATTATATTAAATTTCGCTATAAATTTCAACGCATTTATATCTTGTACGATCAACGATAGTTCCAAACACTACGAAATTTTGAAATCCGATAATAATACATTATTACAGATCCAATCGAACTAGTTTTGTCGAATTCCAAGACTGTACCCTGGATCGCTATTTTAACGTGTCGATTAAATCGACGATTTCAAAAATTCCAAAATCGCTTAAATTTTTAGTTTTAAAATCTTACTAACCAAATTATAATCTCAAATAAAATATTTTAACCATATAAATATTCACAATTAACCATCGAAGAATCCGGGTGAAACACTCGAGTTAGGACAAAAAATCCTCATGTAAGTTAAATCAAAATTAGGTGAAATATGGGTGTAAATAACCTCAATTTTTAGTTCAAAATTTCACATAAACAATTTCATGGTTTTCAAACTTCACTTCAAGATTTCAATAGATTAATCAACTTCAAATTGATTTAATAAATTTCATAGTTTAAACAAAACTTCATTGCTGAATTTTCGGATCTTATTTAAATCACTGGAACCAATACAAGTTCTTTTATCAATTATTTCTCAAATATATTATTTCAGTTTCGGAAGATTTCATAACACTTTACAAATTCCCAAAATATCAACAATTCCATTTTCAGTATATAATATTAAAATCATTAATTTGTTAAATTTTCAAGTTCCATATTTCTTTACAAAATACTTTCTTTTACTATATAAAGTTATAGAAAATATTACAAGCCCTTTACCCCTTATATATATATACACACTCATTATTATAAAATATAAAATTTTAAAGTTTATAAATGGATTTCCAATATATTTTCGAAAATTTGATTTAACCCAATTTACAAAATTACTTCTTTACAATATATAATTTCCAATGGTTTAATTTCAAAAACTTTTCAAAGTTTGGAAATTAAACTTATAAAAACTCTAATCACAACGATTACATTTCTTCAAAAGCAGTCAACAATGCATCCAATAATTCACATATCAATAGGATGTCCAAGGATTCATATCAAAGTTCAGTGTTCAAGTGATCAACATCTCAATAGTGATAATAATAGGGGTGATAATAGGGATATATCGAAATCAATAAATCATATATATCCTGTAACGACCCAGAATTTTGAACAAATTAAATTGAGGATATTTAATTAATTTTAAATATTTGAACGACGATTTAATTTGAATCCCCGAAAATAACTTTAAATATGACGATTAAATTATAAAATTTAATCTATTGTAAGTTGAATAAATTTTTAAATCTTCAATCATAAACTGAAGAAAAATATTTCAAAAGCTTTTAAAAAATTTCGTATTGATAATTCTGAAAATAATAGAAGTTTCATAATCGAATTTGGGAGTAAATTGTTCAGTTTGAAATTTATAGTTCGAATCGATATTTAAAAATAGCCGTCCGAGGCGCAGTCTCGGAATTCAACGAAACCAGTTCCATTGGGTCCGTAATATTGTATTATTACCGGATTTCAAATTCTGTATTTTTCGGAGTTGATATGTGACCGTATGGTTGCAAAACGCGTTGAAATGAAATTGAATTCAGTTTAATTTTAAAATTTAAAATTTATAAATATCCCACGTTTTCTCCCCTAAAATCACGCCTAAGATCCCGAACAAAAATCATGTAACCCATCCCTCCCTCTCTTGTTCTAACCAAAATCAACTTCAGTTCAAAAAGGAAATCAAAATTCGAAACCCCACTTTTCCTTTCAAAAATCAAAACACGGGTTCGTCATCGAGGGGGAAGCGCGCACTCGCGCACGCGAGGGTGGAGCTTACAACGAGCGACGTTTAGGGTTGATGGTCGCGTTGGGATCAGGGCGCGGCGGCGTTCAAATGGAGGCGCAGGCGCACGCGCGCGTGCTCGCGCGTGGGAGAAGGCGGGGACGTCGCGATGGATTTGGGTGTTGCGCGATTTTGAGGAGGGGCGGCGTTCAGGCGTGCAAAGAAGGTAGCAGTGCCGCGTTCGCATGGAGTGATGGCTCACGGGGTCGACTTCGAGTTCGCGTGAGTGAAATCAAAAGTGGGAAGACGAGCTGCGCGAATGGAAGCAGGCAGTGAGCTCGAGTTCGAGCAATCTGGGCAGGGCGATTCGTGATGAGGGAAGTGCTGGTCTCTGGCAATGTCGAGTTCGATTTCGATCTGAGTTCGTCTCTCTACAGTGAGGTATAACTATTTAAATTTAAGTCTATTTAAATGAAATATTGATCTGCAGATTTTAAATGTAAACAGTAAGGTGAATTTCTGTTAGTTACAGAAAAGGGAAACAAATATATTTCTTTAAAAAGGAAATTTGTTTTAAAGTTTATACGGGAAAACAGAAAATATCCTATATAAATAAAGTTAAAAATTTACTAGTTTATTTTGGAAATAATTTATTAAAGTAAGTTTGGTTTAACTCATTTATTTAAAAGAAATTGGGTCAAAATAAAATCAATGATGAATCGAAATTATCAAATGAAAATTTATTATTCGATCTGTTCAAATATTAATAGAATTGTATAATTATTTATACAAGGTATAAATCAAAAAAAATCGAGTCAAGATGGAAATGGGTGGTAAAGAAATAAAAGCTAAGGTGAGATTTTTCTCACTCAAAATAAATTTGAATTTACAGTTATTGATTGATGATTGCTATTA
The DNA here is from genome assembly GCA_030737815.1 of Allium fistulosum. Classification (NCBI taxonomy): domain Eukaryota; kingdom Viridiplantae; phylum Streptophyta; class Magnoliopsida; order Asparagales; family Amaryllidaceae; genus Allium; species Allium fistulosum. The sequence goes on from CM060905.1 coordinate 104,980,025, forward strand.
GATGTGATGTTAGATATAGTAGGATATATCTATATATATATAGCAATATATACATATTGGCATATGTATATATTGGATTGATGATTTCCCGCCTCGTATAGCGGATGAGACCCTATTGCGCCGTTAGTAAGCGGATTTTTATAAAACCCATATACCGCGATAATTCCGTACTGGAGCGGAATTGGTATTATGCTAACATCTTTGGATGCAGGGAAACAGGTTGGAGGGATCCAACTGGACCCCTCACATTGATTGAATTTATTTCTACTGTGATGTGATAATCTGTGAATGATTATATTGATCATATTGATGCCTGGAAATTGTTTGAAAGCTAAAATTTAGCTGAATGGATGTTTTGACATCATTGGATTCCAAAGATAAACGAAATTGAATTTTTGAAATTCAAGTAGAAAATTTCTAAGTGAATCAATTTTTGAAATTGAAGAAATTTTGAAGAAAGGAATTTTAAAGTATAAAAAGTAAATTTTTATAATCGTATTGAATAAATTCCAGAATAAAGTGAAAACGTTAAATAAATGGATTTCGTAAAATAGTGATTATAAATTGAAGAATTTAATTTAAAATTTGGATTTTTAAAATAGATTGAAAGAAACGATTGAAATTTATTTCCTTAAAAAGGAATTTATTTAAAAGAAGATAAGTTGGAAATCCAATTAGAAATTTAATTGGTAAATTGAAATAAGTGGTGAAATCAATGTAAAATGATTTCAATTTGAAGAATCCATTTTAAAACCGAATATTGAATAATTTGAGAAAAATAAGGAATTCACTTAGTAGTGATAAATAAAATTAGAAGTCAATATTGAAATTGATTTGGTATTGAAGTTTTTATAAATAGAATTAAAAATTTTAAAAGTTGTTTATAAACCCAAAGTCACTTATTTTGATAAGTTAAATATAGAAGTTGATAAAAGAAGGTTTATAAGTCGAAGTTGTTATAAAAAAAACAGAAATAGAATTTATAAACGTTGTTTTATAAATTCAAAATCAATTGAATTTGATAAATTGAATATAGAAGATTTTTAAAAAAGATATATTCACGATTTTGGACAGTGAATGTATTATTGAATAAAATGGATTCATTTTTGAAGAAGTGATATTAAAAATGAAGTTAAACATTTTAAAGATGTTTTAAAATGTATTATGAATCGAAAACATGGATTTCAACATTTTTATTGTTGAAATAGACGTTTTCGAAAAATAAGGAAATGGCGGACTATAACACACTGTTGTTATAGTAAATGATTTCCGAAAGAAATATTTTTATCTAGTATTGGGATTTATATATCTATCTTAATTCCGAATCCCTATACTAGTGATTTTGAGTCGTCGTAACGATGTTTTACGTAACATTCGTTTTGACTCAAATAGATGTTGTTATAGTAAACGATTTCCTTAAAGAATGAAATGTATACTTAAATTTTGATTTTAGTATAACGAATATTTTCAAATGTTGAAAATAAATAGATTGGTGAATTACTTGTTATTAAATAAGTATGGGAATGTTTTTCCAAATGAAACGAAACGCTTTGAGAATTTATCTTCTTAAAGATAAATCGAAAATGAATTTTTGAAATCAATTGAAAATTGAATATCAGTAGATATTCGAAAATATAAATTCACTATGGAATTTATAAAAGAAAGGGAAGTTGTTTAAAAATAAACGTTGATTTATTTTTGAAGTGTGGAAATTTTATATCTAGTAAAGATATTTTGAAAATAAATAATTTGGAAAATTATTTGGAATCTGATGATGTTGTGCATCTTTATTGATAGTTAAATAACCGACTATCAATAATTACCTTTAGATAGGTATTTGTTGTGAATTGGATGAATTTGAATGCCACACTTATTTTTGAATAATCGCTCACTATTCGGGTTAGCCGGGAAAGGACCATGGGGTCGTATAACCCATTCCGAATATGTGATACGTCGTTATGAATTGCATTTGAAGACCGGTGTTGAAGACCGGATATTTTTGAAAATGGAAGGATTACCGTCGAGTTACTCTACATCGACTGATCTTCGATTTAGAGGTTTTATCACCCTTAGTGACGGGAAGTCCTGACGTGATTGAAAATTATCCGGATGTGCAAGGGCTTCGTGAGAAGTGCCTTCGGTTCTGTTCGATCCCGGAACAGACTTGTATGGATTGTGTGTCTGACGTTACAATTTGAGATATAAAGCTGATTTCTTTCAAATACATTTCTGTTGGTGGCGGAGAATTTATTCTCTTAGCTTAACACCCTTCTCTGAGACGTACGAGCTCAGAGGTTATGTAGTTGAAATTTATCAGCGATATGTCCCAATTTGGTAACGTGGCATACTGAGTGTTGCTGTGAAATGATCAGTGTTTGATCATCTGTGATATGATCATTTGTTTGATCTTATATCTTTGTGATCATAGGTTGATCATTTTGTTTGACCCGAAGCAGGGCTTTGTAGAAAGCGTAGCTTTGTGGACGAGACTTCATCGAGCCTCACACCTCGGAAATGGTCAAAACAGGAAGGATGCGGCAAGGTTTTAGGGAGTAGCGCCCCTTAGTGTATGTCATTCCTTCTGGATAAAGGTGGTATCATGGTATGGAGCCCAGATACTTAACCTCTGTGGTTGCTGCAAAATTTATTTCTTTGTGGTTGTTGCGAATCGGGGATCCTCGGGAAGATCGGTGACGATCGGGGGATGGCATACGCGTGTCAGTAGTTACCTATTTTTGCAGAGGTAACCTGGCCTTGTGTTGGCAGAGATCCGGTTAGGTTCTCGGGTCGTCTATTCCAGGGACGTACCCATCGTGGATAGGAAGTTCCTTAGCCTGACCATTTGTTGGAAATCCAAAGAAACAATACGAGCCTTTACGATTTCAATTGTATAACCTGTCTCCTCAGGAGGCAGCTATAGCAGGCGTAATATAATGGTACCTATGCTGGCTAAGATTTATATTCTACTTTCGAAATGATTTTCCACTATGCACTAATAATAATATCAAAAATGATTTGATTTTTGCGTAGTAAGCATCTTTGACTAACATAAGAAGAAATCTCCTCCAAGTCTGCGTTTGCATTGTGTGTGTGGTGGGAGGTCTTATGGTAGTTTCATTTTCCAAAAGCATTGTGAATTGACTTTAAAGTTTTCCTGTTGTTTATTTTAAAGATGAATAACTGTTTTACGATCTCACACCAGTCACCATGACTGACTCGGAGTTTATTGTTTCCCTTCTAAACTCTGGGTGCCCACAAATTTCCACACGGGCAGTCTAGAGTTAGATTATCAGGATATTCTGGAGCTTTGGAGATAAGCTGGAGGACGAGACGTAGTATTTGTATCTGATATTATTTATTCCGCTGTGTATTCTGTATGAGGACAAGTTTATTTAACTGTCCATTGTTGTATGTTGACTTTAATGATTGATGTATGTATAAAATGATATAGTTCTTTGTTTTAAAAGACTAGTAATTATCTATTGTATATTGTTCCGCTGCGATGTGTAAGATTCTGATATTGTTTTCTGTTCTGATGTGTTTTCTGTTGTTCTTCTTCTTTCTTTCTTCTCTTTTTCTTCTATCTTCTTCTTCTTCTACTTTTTCTTTTTCTTAAAACCCTCACTATTGGAGTTTCCGGCACTCGATTGCTCGGCAGTCGATAAAGTGAGTATCGATGTCGAATTTTCGAAAGTTGAAAATTTTGGTATGTGACAAAGTGGTATCAGAGCATATGGTTAAGCGACAACCCTGCTCTGTTGGGTGTTACTCATTAGAGATAGAGTCAGTAGTACTCTAGAATGAGTTGAGTGTAATAATAGATACGAGTGCGTATTTGTTAGTGAATATAAAAATTGTTTTATATTGTGTTTGCTTATCCGTTGAGATGTTTGTGAATTTTGGTCGGTATGTGGGACGCCATATTATCGATAGAGATTTCTAAACACTTAAACGAGGCAAGACGACATAGTATTGTTTTTAAATAGGGTAAATGAAATAATTTTGCCCAAAAACTATTTTTGTATAGAAAAGAAATGATTTTCTATGAATTATCATAATATATGGATGTTTGGTTGTTAGGAAAGTGATGATATTGAAATGTTATCATTACTATTGAAACTGAATAAGAAATTGAAATCGTAACTCCAAAGTTAAGAAATAAAATCATATACAAATGAAATTTGAGAATATAAATTATAAATGTGATTTGTAATTTGAAACGGAATTCCAGAGAAGTTTTTGGAAATGTTTTGAAAAGAATTTGAAAATTTTGGAGATTTGGAAAGTTTAAATCTTTTTGATTTGAAAATGAATTTCAAAGGGTTTGAAAAGTATTTTGGAGAGTTGAAAGCTCTAAACTCTTTTTGGTCGCTGGAAAATAACTTCGATGATGACCGCGGCATCATTGGTGTTCATTTTCGGGTTTCCAAAAGAGGAATTGCTGCCAAATTGTTTAAATGGAAGTTGTTTGAAAAATTTGGGTTTGTTTTGGAAATTCAAAAGATAAATTTGAATTGTTTTCAGAAATGGTTTTGAAAATGTTATTAAGACTCTGGAATACTATATAAAGATATTTATGAAATATTACTAAGTTGATAACTTATACCAATTGAATTTTGGTAAAATAAATTTAACTTAAAAGAATGAGTTAAATAAATGTAACTATAAGTGAACAAATTTGAATGAAGTGAAATAGAAAGTTGAAATTCATTTTGAATTTGTGAGCAATGAATTGAATTGAATAATTATAAATGAAAGATGAATAAAAAAAAAATTCAATAATGGAATGTGATTTGATTTGAATCACGTTGAATAGGAAATTCCTAACTTGGAAAAGGAAAATGAATAAGGATTGAATCCGAATAAACTACTTTGATAATTAATTAATTCACGAAATGGAAATTGAATTAGTTAAATTTAAACTTGAATTGTGAACTAAATAAAAGAGTGGTTCGAAATTGAAGATAAATTCAAGTAAGTAGAAATAAATTTCAAATGAATGAATAAACTGCAACTGTAAGTGCAATGAAAGTGAAATGACAGTAGATGAACGAATTAAATTCAATGATTATAAAAGAAAAGTAAATTGAATTCAAATTGGAAATCCAGTTTAAATGACAGTAGATTTAACCGAAGGGTAAATTGAAAACAAATTGTGGAAATGAACAAAAGAATAAAACTGGAATCAAAACTGAATATTGAAAATGAAGTTGAATTGTGTGAAATTAAATGAAGTTTTGAGATTAGTTTGAAGTGAACTAAAGTTAATTGATAAAAATTCAATATTCAGAAGTTGAACCGAATCCAAATTAGATTGGAATTGTGAATTGAATTCAAAATGAAATTGAAATGTAAAATTTAATGAATCTAACTCCAATATTGAATTAGAGATAGTATATAAGCAGTTTATATTGAAAATTTTGTAATAAAATATGCAAAATGGTTTGAATATATGCAACTAGATATTATGGCTAGTAGGACATACAAGTGTTATAAAAGGAATTGGAATTTTGATTTCAAAGATAAATTTGAATTGCTCGAAAAAAGGTAAGTATTTGAATTATAATATGAGTTTTTGATGATTTCTTGTCTAGCCGCTTGGCTTTTTCTTTTTCTTTTTGAAATCTGAGAGTCCGTAGGGACGTTTTGTAGTCGTACCATATTAGCCGTGCAAAGGAGACGCTGGCGAAATTTTTCGGGAATTTAGGGCGTTAGAAAATTTTTGAGGAAATTTTGAAAGTTTAAAATTCAAATTCAATTTAAATTTGAAATGTTAAAGAAACAATATTGTTTGAAACTTTAATTGGAGTTGGAAAGTTAGTAGAAATGATAATGAATCTTTAGTAGAAAGATTTGTTTTGAAAGATTGATAAAACTATTAGATTGTGAAAGATAGTAGACGAGTTAAGGACCTTTCTTTCTAACTTGTAATTTCGAGGACGAAATTCTTTTAAGGGGGGAAGTCTGTAACGACCCAGAATTTTGAACAAATTAAATTGAGGATATTTAATTAATTTTAAATATTTGAACGACGATTTAATTTGAATCCCCGAAAATAACTTTAAATATGACGATTAAATTATAAAATTTAATCTATTGTAAGTTGAATAAATTTTTAAATCTTCAATCATAAACTGAAGAAAAATATTTCAAAAGCTTTTAAAAAATTTCGTATTGATAATTCTGAAAATAATAGAAGTTTCATAATCGAATTTGGGAGTAAATTGTTCAGTTTGAAATTTATAGTTCGAATCGATATTTAAAAATAGCCGTCCGAGGCGCAGTCTCGGAATTCAACGAAACCAGTTCCATTGGGTCCGTAATATTGTATTATTACCGGATTTCAAATTCCGTATTTTTCGGAGTTGATATGTGACCGTATGGTTGCAAAACGCGTTGAAATGAAATTGAATTCAGTTTAATTTTAAAATTTAAAATTTATAAATATCTCACGTTTTCTCCCCTAAAATCACGCCTAAGATCCCGAACAAAAATCACGTAACCCATCCCTCCCTCTCTTGTTCTAACTAAAATCAACTTCAGTTCAAAAAGGAAATCAAAATTCGAAACCCCACTTTTCCTTTCAAAAATCAAAACACGGGTTCGTCATCGAGGGGGAAGCGCGCACTCGCGCACGCGAGGGTGGAGCTTACAGCGAGCGACGTTTAGGGTTGATGGTCGCGTTGGGATCAGGGCGCGGCGGCGTTCAAATGGAGGCGCAGGCGCACGCGCGCGTGCTCGCGCGTGGGAGAAGGCGGGGACGTCGCGATGGATTTGGGTGTTGCGCGATTTTGAGGAGGGGCGGCGTTCAGGCGTGCAAAGCAGGGAGCAGTGCCGCGTTCGCATGGAGTGATGACTCACGGGGTCGACTTCGAGTTCGCGTGAGTGAAATCAAAAGTGGGAAGACGAGCTGCGCGAATGGAAGCAGGCAGTGAGCTCGAGTTCGAGTAATCTGGGCAGGGCGATTCGCGATGAGGGAAGTGCTGGTCTCTGGCAATGTCGAGTTCGATTTCGATCTGAGTTCGTCTCTTTACAGTGAGGTATAACTATTTAAATTTAAGTCTATTTAAATGAAATATTGATCTGCAGATTTTAAATGTAAACAGTAAGGTGAATTTCTGTTAGTTACAGAAAAGGGAAACAAATATATTTCTTTAAAAAGGAAATTTGTTTTAAAGTTTATACGGGAAAACAGAAAATATCCTATATAAATAAAGTTAAAAATTTACTAGATTATTTTGGAAATAATTTATTAAAGTAAGTTTGGTTTAACTCATTTATTTAAAAGAAATTGGGTCAAAATAAAATCAATGATGAATCGAAATTATCAAATGAAAATTTATTATTCGATCTGTTCAAATATTAATAGAATTGTATAATTATTTATACAAGGTATAAATCAAGAAAAATCGAGTCAAGATGGAAATGGGTGGTAAAGAAATAAAAGCTAAGGTGAGATTTTTCTCACTCAAAATAAATTTGAATTTACAGTTATTGATTGATGATTGCTATTGGATGTGATGTTAGATATAGTAGGATATATCTATATATATATAGCAATGTATACATATTGGCATATGTATATATTGGATTGATGATTTCCCGCCTCGTATAGCGAATGAGACCCTATTGCGCCGTTAGTAAGCGGATTTTTATAAAACCCATATACCGCGATAATTCCGTACTGGAGCGGAATTGGTATTGTGCTAACATCTTTGGATGCAGGGAAACAGATTGGAGGGATCCAACTGGACCCCTCACATTGATTGAATTTATTTCTACTGTGATGTGATAATCTGTGAATGATTATATTGATCATATTGGTGCCTGGAAATTGTTTGAAAGCTAAAATTTAGCTGAATGGATGTTTTGACATCATTGGATTCCAAAGATAAACGAAATTGAATTTTTGAAATTCAAGTAGAAAATTTCTAAGTGAATCAATTTTTGAAATTGAAGAAATTTTGAAGAGGAATTTTAAAGTATAAAAAGTAAATTTTTATAATCGTATTGAATAAATTCCAGAATAAAGTGAAAACGTTAAATAAATGGATTTCGTAAAATAGTGATTATAAATTGAAGAATTTAATTTAAAATTTGGATTTTTAAAATAGATTGAAAGAAACGATTGAAATTTATTTCCTTAAAAAGGAATTTATTTAAAAGAAGATAAGTTGGAAATCCAATTAGAAATTTAATTGGTAAATTGAAATAAGTGGTGAAATCAATGTAAAATGATTTCAATTTGAAGAATCCATTTTAAAACCGAATATTGAATAATTTGAGAAAAATAAGGAATTCACTTAGTAGTGATAAATAAAATTAGAAGTCAATATTGAAATTGATTTGGTATTGAAGTTTTTATAAATAGAATTAAAAATTTTAAAAGTTGTTTATAAACCCAAAGTCACTTATTTTGATAAGTTAAATATAGAAGTTGATAAAAGAAGGTTTATAAGTCGAAGTTGTTATAAAAAAAACAGAAATAGAATTTATAAACGTTGTTTTATAAATTCAAAATCAATTGAATTTGATAAATTGAATATAGAAGATTTTTAAAAAAGATATATTCACGATTTTGGACAGTGAATGTATTATTGAATAAAATGGATTCATTTTTGAAGAAGTGATATTAAAAATGAAGTTAAACATTTTAAAGATGTTTTAAAATGTATTATGAATCGAAAACATGGATTTCAACATTTTTATTGTTGAAATAGACGTTTTCGAAAAATAAGGAAATGGCGGACTATAACACACTGTTGTTATAGTAAATGATTTCCGAAAGAAATATTTTTATCTAGTATTGGGATTTATATATCTATCTTAATTCCGAATCCCTATACTAGTGATTTTGAGTCGTCGTAACGATGTTTTACGTAACATTCGTTTTGACTCAAATAGATGTTGTTATAGTAAACGATTTCCTTAAAGAATGAAATGTATACTTAATTTTGATTTAAGTATAACGAATATTTTCAAATGTTGAAAATAAATAGATTGGTGAATTACTTGTTATTAAATAAGTATGGGAATGTTTTTCCAAATGAAACGAAACGCTTTGAGAATTTATCTCCTTAAAGATAAATCGAAAATGAATTTTTGAAATCAATTGAAAATTGAATATCAGTAGATATTCGAAAATATAAATTCACTATGGAATTTATAAAAGAAAGGGAAGTTGTTTAAAAATAAACGTTGATTTATTTTTGAAGTGTGGAAATTTTATATCTAGTAAAGATATTTTGAAAATAAATAATTTGGAAAATTATTTGGAATCTGATGATGTTGTGCATCTTTATTGATAGTTAAATAACCGACTATCAATAATTACCTTTAGATAGGTATTTGTTGTGAATTGGATGAATTTGAATGCCACACTTATTTTTGAATAATCGCTCACTATTCGGGTTAGCCGGGAAAGGACCATGGGGTCGTATAACCCATTCCGAATATGTGATACGTCGTTATGAATTGCATTTGAAGACCGGTGTTGAAGACCGGATATTTTTGAAAACGGAAGGATTACCGTCGAGTTACTCTACATCGACTGATCTTCGATTTAGAGGTTTTATCACCCTTAGTGACGGAAAGTCCTGACGTGATTGAAAATTATCCGGATGTGCAAGGGCTTCGTGAGAAGTGCCTTCGGTTCTGTTCGATCCCGGAACAGACTTGTATGGATTGTGTGTCTGACGTTACAATTTGAGATATAAAGCTGATTTCTTTCAAATACATTTCTGTTGGTGGCGGAGAATTTATTCTCTTAGCTTAACACCCTTCTCTGAGACGTACGAGCTCAGAGGTTATGTAGTTGAAATTTATCAGCGATATGTCCCAATTTGGTAACGTGGCATACTGAGTGTTGCTGTGAAATGATCAGTGTTTGATCATCTGTGATATGATCATTTGTTTGATCTTATATCTTTGTGATCATAGGTTGATCATCTTGTTTGACCCGAAGCAGGGCTTTGTAGAAAGCGTAGCTTTGTGGACGAGACTTCATCGAGCCTCACACCCCGGAAATGGTCAAAACAGGAAGGATGCGGCAAGGTTTTAGGGAGTAGCGCCCCTTAGTGTATGTCATTCCTTCTGGATAAAGGTGGTATCATGGTATGGAGCCCAGATACTTAACCTCTGTGGTTGCTGCAAAATTTATTTCTTTGTGGTTGTTGCGAATCGGGGATCCTCGAGAAGATCGGTGACGATCGGGGGATGGCATACGCGTGTCAGTAGTTACCTATTTTTGCAGAGGTAACCCGGCCTTGTGTTGGCAGAGATCCGGTTAGGTTCTCGGGTCGTCTATTCCAGGGACGTACCCATCGTGGATAGGAAGTTCCTTAGCCTTACCATTTGTTGGAAATCCAAAGAAACAATACGAGCCTTTACGATTTCAATTGTATAACCTGTCTCCTCAGGAGGCAGCTATAGCAGGCATAATATAATGGTACCTATGCTGGCTAAGATTTATATTCTACTTTCGAAATGATTTTCCACTATGCACTAATAATAATATCAAAAATGATTTGATTTTTTCATAGTAAGCATCTTTGACTAACATAAGAAGAAATCTCCTCCAAGTCTGCGTTTGCATTGTGTGTGTGGTGGGAGGTCTTATGGTAGTTTCATTTTCCAAAAGCATTGCGAATTGACTTTAAAGTTTTCCTGTTGTTTATTTTAAAGATGAATAACTGTTTTACGATCTCACACCAGTCACCATGACTGACTCGGAGTTTATTGTTTCCCTTCTAAACTCTGGGTGCCCACAAATTTCCACACGGGCAGTCTAGAGTTAGATTATCAAGATATTCTGGATATTCTGGAGCTTTGGAGATAAGCTGGAGGACGAGACGTAGTATTTGTATCTGATATTATTTATTCCGCTGTGTATTCTGTATGAGGACAAGTTTATTTAACTGTCCATTGTTGTATGTTGACTCTGATGATTGATGTATGTATAAAATGATATAGTTCTTTGTTTTAAAAGACTAGTAATTATCTATTGTATATTGTTCCGCTGCGATGTGTAAGATTCTGATATTGTTTTCTGTTCTGATGTGTTTTCTGTTGTTCTTCTTCTTTCTTTCTTCTCTTTTTCTTCTATCTTCTTCTTCTTCTACTTTTTCTTTTTCTTAAAACCCTCACTATTGGAGTTTCCGGCACTCGATTGCTCGGCAGTCGATAAAGTGAGTATCGATGTTGAATTTTCGAAAGTTGAAAATTTTGGTATGTGACATATCCAATCAAATACCATCCGTCACAACATCACTCATGGCAACCAACAATCAACACCCAAATCAATCATTGCAACCATATATCATAAAGTCATAAACTATCAATGTCGGGTGTTTAACTAAGATGGTATGCTATTTAAATGTAAATTTAAATGCCATATTAGCTTTCAAAATTTAATGTCAATTTAACTATCAAATTCGAATGCCAATTAAACAATCCAATTTAAATTCAATCAACCAATTTTTATAAAGTATTTTCAATCAATCAAATTTTCAATAAGCAATTAATATAATTTATCACTTCGTAAATTGATTTAACCTACATTAGGAAATTTAGTACATTGTGAGTGGGTTAAATCACTCACCTTAAATAAATCTGGAAATTTGCACTAAAACGAACAACTACGAATCAAATTCCAAGACGAAGACAACGCCGATACGAATCCAACGCAATAAACGGCATCCAAAACTGACCTTGTACGAGAGAAATACGGATTAATTAACATTTGAATCTAATTTAATTAACACACAATTTTTTTAGTTAAAGACTGAGATTAATTACCGCTTAACCATGCTTAGCCGTAAAACATCGACTTCAACCAGGTCGCAAAAACGATTACCGTCAAACCATAGTGCCGCTGCTCCACCTGTGACCGACTCTACCTTCCACTGACGCTCTCAGCCCTGGCGAACTCATCGCCACCACATTCATCGCCCTTCAGCCGCCATAGCTCGAGATCGAGCTCGATTTCCGTCGTCGTTCAACTTCCAATTTAAGCCACCTCAGGCGATCGCTGACCACCAAACTCCAGGCGTGCATAGCCCCGACCATCCTCTCCAACTTCACTTCAGGTGCCACCGCCTATAAATCACCGTAGACACTGGAAAACTCCACCAAAGCTGAACCGGTTGTGGAAGATTCTCCACCGCCCCGCTCCTCCATTCAACATCTCAACCGGTCAATGTCTTCACCTCCTCAAGACGAACAAGTTTCCAAGTGGGATCGAGGCTTGAAAATGCCTCGAGTGGCTCTGATCAACGTGGGACATTGGATGTGAGGGTTTGTTTTAGGGCCGGCTGCGTAAATGAAGAAGAGAATGATCGTTTATATAGATTTTTACCTTACTGTTCAGGCAAAAATCACGGACCCCAAACAAGACATGGTAACCATCGTTCTATGCCAAATACCCTTATTTCGAACACAATGAAACATATATCGGGAGCCAATTTCATTATATTCAGAAGATAGCTTTTCAAATCAAATTATTTTAATCAAATTACTTTAATTGATTCTACACGTTTCAAGCTCGCATGACCAAATGATAAGTCCGATCGCTACGAAACTTCAAATCCTATAATAATTCACTATTACGGATCCGATGAAACTAGTTCCGTCGAAATCCAAGACAATGACCAAAAAGACTATTTTTACCCTTAATTAAAACGAGCTATTTTAAAAATCAATTTAATCACTTTTAAATCCAATTTTAAAAGATCACATCCATTCTAATTTAAATAAAATTTAAATCAACTTTTGAAATCATTTCATTCATATTAAATTCAGGATTCAATTATTTTAACAATTTCAAAAATTAAATTGTCAAATAAATCACTATATTTGAAATATAAGTTATTTAACTTATGAAATTAACCTTTCAATATTCAAAATCGACTAAATATTCCAAATTCAAATTTTATCTTAAACCATTTTGTAAATTAAAATGTTTATTCAAAATTTATACAACCAATGCTCTTACATTTAAATTCATAAACAAATTCACTTTTAAAATAAAATGTTCATTCAAATATAGAACAACAAAAGTTCTTACACTAAATACAAAGATTACACTTCATAAATCAAAGCCCTTGGACAATTCAATTACGATGAATTCTAATATTAGTATTTCAGATGAATTTAAGTTATCAAACAATTATTTTATCTTTATCTAAATAATTCAACATTTATTATTCAATTCCAGCTATAGATTATAAACACATTCAATGCATAGAATCTCATATAAATAAATTTATGCTTTTACTTTTAAATGAACATTCATTCGACTCTTTATTTACTTAACATCGATCATTTCACTTTCTGTTATCAATTACTTACAATTTAATATTATTTAATTTACTTTCTAATATAAGTTACCATCTTTTCCCATGTTGAATTTTTTTATTTAAAATTTTATCTAAGTTCATATCTAGTAAATTACATTAATAAATCATTAAATTTTATTTCTAACCATTTTTATTCAAAAATTATATTAAATTTAATAGTTAAAAATACGGGTCGTTACACTTATAATACTCCTACTAAATGGGTGCATTGCCTCTAATCGTTTGAGATATAAGTAAGCGCTATCATATGATTCATAATCAGGTAGTAAAATTATTTTTCAAAACTATGGCTTAGTCTATAATTCCAAAATAACTGTAAATAGTATTAGATACTTCTGTATTTTCCAATACATTACTTTTGTTATGCAAACAAATATCACATTATAGTTTTATTTCATAATGAATATTCATAATATTCATATTGAAATATAGCCATGTATATCTTTCAGTTGATATCGAAAAATTGTTATTATTTCATAAATAATTTTGGTATGTTTACGAAAGAAAATTCTGTAATATGATGCAATCAATAAGTGTTATATGACATGCTCCCATTGTTTCCACCATTACTATAATAGCATACTAAATTTGGAGGTCCATCATTCACTTAATATAGTTTATTTATTTCATATACTATAACTATATTACAGTGGAGAGTTCTTTGATCAAATGTCTTAGACTCAAAGAAATAAATTTCATAGAAAACAATTTTCTATTTGAAAATATATTTTGGAATAGAAATCATATTTTTTATTCCAATGTTAAGTATTATTTATTATTATTACAATTCTCGTTTCGATTTCTTTATGAAGCAGAAGTGACTATTTACTCTCTTCATCCCAATTGTACCTTAAATTTTATCTACTCTTGTAGATTCATTTTTCTTTCTAAATGGTCGAACCATTCAAAAGAAAACCCTTACTACAACATCATAACGAACTCTTTACAAAGATGCAATTGATCATCCTTAACATTTAAGGGCGCCAAATATGATGCACCTTATGTAAACTGATCAAACTGACATTTCAGTGATCGAATTCTTAGATTTATCTTGTAGTTTTGGTCTAATGTTGCAGTTAACACAATAGATCCTTTTGTAATCAATCAAATTAAATATTTGATCTTATGATACTCTTTATTGGTTTATTTTTGAATGAACTAACATCATCGAAGTATCGTACATTACGAACTGTGGTCATTCCCCATATAACATTTATATGCGATATGGATTAAACATCCATAGTCTCATATTGCTTTTAGAGTTCAGAACTCATACAATGCAATACACGGTCTCGACCAAATAAACACGTAAGTGACCAAATTATAAATGTATTTAGTAGTTGTAAAATTAGGTGCTTGCATGGATATTGAAACATTAACACGCAAGAAGCATTTATTAGTAAGTGTATGTTATATTTCTATTTGTCAATCTTTAATTCAAATCGTTTATATATCTTAATTGATAAACGTTTTATCAATCGTATTAAATGCACAAATTTATCATTATAGATTCTTATAACATTACATAGCATATGTTCTTAGAATATTAGAAAGGTTAAATGCTATCATTTCATTTTTCTAATAAGGCCCCGCTAGTCTTTTATGTTTCACCAAACCTTGAACAAAACATAAAAGTTTTTTCGACTTCACTAGTGGGTGTTAGGATTCATATATCTTGGGATTCTGACCTTGAGGAAAGCTCAACAAATCATACTCCTATATACGATGGATAACCCATTATCGGTTGTATCATATATAACTCCTAACCTATGGTTTCTTGTCTTAGTCCTTCCTTTACCTTGAGGAAAGCTCAATAAGTAAAGTATGACTATTCACTCAGACCTATCATTTCGCGACGGCCTAAGTATAATGCACATACCTTGAGGAAAGCTCAAGAAATACATGCAGTTATCTTACCTCGTCTATTCAATATATTAATAGTAATATACATAACATCCCTAGCTTGAGGAAAGCTCAACAACTAAAGAATATGCAAGTAATCTATTAATATATAAATGATAGAGGACAACTTTATATTAATGATTCACAATCATTAATATATTATATCAAGTGATATCGACTTATGGAATAATGTAAGTCCTATAAAATACCCTCGTGATTCAAATTTCAGACACATCTGAATCGCAGTATACATACAGTACGCATGTATTTATCCCTTAAGTCTGTTTAGGGTTTCTTTAATGTTCCACATTTAGTTTATACATTCATATTATATAAGTTTTATTATTATATAACTTTAATATTTCATACTACTAATATAATAGTCATATATATAATATTATATTAATTAAATCTTATTCAATTAATTTTTTTAATTAATTAACATTTTAATTAATTTTATATTATTTTAATATAACATTTATGTTGAATATTTATTACATACTATAACCTTTATAGTATTACAGATATATCTGATAATGTGTATATTCATTTAATTTATTAACCTTTAATTAATTTATTTATTTATTTGTCCTTTAAGTAATTTTATTTATTTAATTAACCTTTAATTAATTTACTTAATTAAACAATTATAATTAAATTATATTAATTTCAAAATTCAATTCATATATATGCATGTATACTTATGTTATTTAATTATACATACATGCATGTATATTTTTATTAATTAACTTATTTAATTAATTTACTTTATTAATCCAATTAATAAATCTTAAAATTTTCAAAATTTATGTGTGCATATATATATTCAAACATTTTAAAATTTTATTTTATTATAACTATTATATCTTATTTTAAATTTAAATTTAAAATTTAAAATCTTATATTTTAATTTTCAAACAATTTTGAAAATTTATATTATAACATTTATAATATATTTCTTATTTTAAATTTAACTTTTATTTTTAAAACTTTTATTTTTAATTTCAAAACAATTTTGAAATTAGCCTAAGACCCAATTCAAATTGGGCATTTTCTATTAGGGATAACCTTTTGGGCTGTGAGCTTAATAGTTAAGCATATATGGCCAATATAGACTACATAGGCTATTGGGCTCTGACACCATTGTTGGAACTAGGCCAACCCATAGAGGAAGTTATGGGTGAATTTCAAAAAAATTACCCTATTGGATCTTTATTAGGCCTATGAAGTCATAATTTATTTAGACAATTTCTAAATTTAGTTTAAATAAAATCATGTATTTTATTTAAATTCATAAATTGTTATTTGAAATTTATTTGATTTATTTCACTTATTGTATAAGAATACATATGTAAATGTGTGTGCATGTGTAACATAATATTCCGTGCAGGGTATAACATGCTCGTATATAGATGTTGGAATTTACATCGCAATAAACACGTTGGCTCATTTTATATGTATTGTACATTGTCCAAATATGTGCATATACATATAGTTATAAATATCCAAGTAATTATATATGAATATGCGCCCTCAAGTCCACGTTGAAAAGATTAATCGTCTTCCTTTGGAAATTTCCTCGATTCGTCAAATTGTTAGTCTTGAATCGTAGACCTTTCGCTATCAAATAGCTGTCGATTTGAGTTGATTTGAGATTTTTCTAAGGTTTTTGAGGAAGCATTTCGACCACAATAATGATAAAGGAGGCAGCCAAAAAGTTGGATGAAGTTGGGTTTAGAGATATTTTTATATTGGTTGAATGAGAGAGAAAATATAATAGTTTCTCGTACTTTTTCTCACCTAATCTCAACCATGCATTTCAGAACCAACTTGCAACATCTTTTTCCGCCCCTATGCTTTGTTATTGTTGCTGAACCATGCCTTAAACAACATGGGTCAATAGCCAATTTAACTCCAATTAAATATGTGTAGTTAAATCTAATTTAATTCGTCATCGATATCTCATATCGATCGATATATTTATAACTATTATAAATATATATATGACAATATTTATTTCTCAAATCATATTCAAATTTAATAACTAATATTTCATAAATATTAATTAATTTATAATAGTTACTAACTAATTAAATCATTTGGTCTAAAGAGAATTCATCATTTCGGTTGTGTAATTCTTGGATGTAAATTTTGTCAACAACGAACATCGAACTATTCGATTGTTAACATTCACACGTCACTTAGCAGGTAGTATGACATTTTGGCCAAATTTATCGCTTAGTTTCGATAAAATCCAATTTCACTTTATTAAACGTTACCCAGTAGTGACATTTATTTACATCAATTCTCTTCGCCAAAACTATATCACTTTGGACTTATGGATTTGGTAATGGTCAAAATTTCAATATCATCCATATTCAACTCTATGTCCAAACACAAAGTGCTTGGTTCAATAATAACAATCATTATTAACCAAAATGCTCTGGCTATAGACTTTGACTTTGAGCTGACTCGAGTTGACCGTGATACTAACCCCATATAACTGAGAAGACGGATCCTCTCTTGAATAGTGCTTCACTTCCAATACTTCCACTCGATCCAACTATAGTCACTCGATGGAACGCCATGTTATGATTTGAATGTAATCAAAGCGGAGCTTTCACATTGAAGATCTATAGTATTCTCAAGTCGAGAGAACTGTGTAAATCAATCACATTGATATTTTCTATTTGACCTTTATTATATTAACCAACAGAAAACTATTGAGTGAGTCATTCCATAGTTATCCAATAACTATCAGTACGTAACCACTAGGTGCCCCTTGCAACCATGAGTAATACATTGCCTAACATTTGAAGAGCATTGTGTACCCTAGTCTCAATGGATACGTTGATATCCAGTCTCGATGCATCTTGACTAGGAACATTTAAAATGGTATATTTATTTATATTGTGATAAATTACTCACGATTATGACACTTTGTAACTACTATCACAAAACATACCATTTATGAATTTTCTATTAAATATACTTTTAATTAAATTATTTAATACAACCACATTACCTCAAGTATATCATAGAAATGAAATACCTTTTATTTCGAACAAGATTCGTTAATGAGTTAGAAATATGTAACAAAGTACATAATTGCTCATAGGGCATACCCCTAACTCTATCTATGTAAATTTATAGGAAATCCCAAAAACTCGATAGAGTATATATTCCGTAATACCAAGGAACAAAAGGCTATTTTTTCTCGTTACGCTGTCTTTATAGAAAAAGAATTTCTATCAAAAGAAATTAACAGCGAAGTTGTAGACTTAGATAAGATCCAAGAAGTTAACATTGAGGCTAATCTAGTGAGAGAACCAAGTTCAGCTGTATACAAAAACACACAACCTATTAGAAGGTCTAGTATAGAATCTCGTGCACCAGAGAGATACTATGGTTTACTTATACATGGCGAGAAGGAGGACTGTGTCTTAAATGGCGAGAAGGAGGACTGTGTCTTAGATGACGACATTCCTCTGTCTTTCAATAAGCACTGCATATTAAAGGTTCTACACTCTGGCTTGAAGCAATGAAATCCAAGATGGATCCCATGTACAAAAACAAAGTATGGACTTCGTCAGGTGTACCCGAAGGGATAAAACCATCGGCTGCAAATGGATTTTTAACAAAAATCCAAATGCAGATGGGGAAGTAGAGACTTTTGAGACTAGGCTAGTTGTGAAAGGATTTTGTCAAATTCAAGATGTTGATTAGACGAGACCTTTTCGTATGTAGTCATGCTTATGTCCATTCAGATCATGCTAGCCATTGCTACATTCTATGACTATGAAATATGGAAAATGGATGTAAAGATGGCATTTCAAAATGGTGATTTAGAAGAAACCATATATATGTCACAGCTTGAGAGTTTTGTCATCAATAGGAGTGAGCGCAAGGCATGCAAGTGGTTAAAGTCCATTTGTGGGCTTAAACAAGCTACAAGAAGTTGAAACAAATGTTTTGATAAGATAATCAAACAGTTTGGTTTTTATCAAAACACAGAGGAAGCCTGCAATACATAAAGGAATAGGGCAACGCTATCATATTCTTAGTGTTATATGTCGATGATCTTCTATTGATTGGCAATGACATTTCATTATTGCAATCAGTGAAGGACTGGCTCTCCAAGAACATCTCCATAAAGGATTTGGGAGAAGCCGTCCATATCCTAGGTATACAGACCTGTAGAGGCAGATCTATGTACAGGGATTGTCATAATCCCTATACATAGATACCATGTAGAAGAGATTCAGTATGGAAAATTCCAAGTGTGGAAGCGTTCCAACGCAGTCTAGAATCATCTTTTCTAAGAAGAATGCTCCTCATATTGATAAGGAGAAAGGGCGTATAAAGAGGATCCCATATGCTTCAGCCATAGGATCCATAATGTATGATGTGCTACGTACTAGACCAGAAGTAGCTTACGCATTAGGATGCTTGAATCGATACCAGTCTGATCCTGGAGAAAGCATTGGACGGCCATAAAACATATACTGAAGTATTTAAGAAATAATCGGTACTTATTCCTAATTTAGAGACCTCCTTATGACCGGTATACATATTCGAGCTTTCAGAGTGATATTAATGATAGTAAATAGGTGTCTGGTTATGTCTTCATGCCTAACGGTAGAGCCGTCAGTTGGAAAAGTTCCAAATAAGAGGCAGTAGCTGATTCGATAATGGAGGCAGAGCATATTGCCTTCAATGAAGTAGCTAAAGAGGTAGTATGGATGTGCAAGTTTTTGAGTGAGCTAGAAGTGATTTTCGATACTGAGAATCATATGGCATTGTTCTATGATAACAATGCAGCGATTCAGATCATAATAGAACCCAGAGTACATAAGAAGTCATGCCATATACATTGACAGTTCCACCTTATTAGATAATTCGTCGAGAATAAAGAGGTCGTGATACAAAAGGTAGATACCAAGGATAATATAGTAAATCCATTCACTAAGGGTCTAGCTCGGTCGATTCTCAAGAAACTGATCGAAAGGGATGAGATTGAGATTCCATAATTGGCCCTGAAGGAATGTAGGAGATTGATAGAGTTAGTGGTATAATCTAGGGGTCATTCTATAATTTATTATAAATTAATTAACTCTGTAATCAATTCTCATTCGAAATAATGGTGTCTCTCTTTTTGTTCTATATTTGTTATAATGTATTATAAATAATTAAATCTTTAACTAACATATATTTAACAGAAAATCCATAAATGGTGTGTTTGTGATAGTAATTACAAATAGTTGTGATCATGAGTATTATGTCATAATATAATAAACACATCATTTTTAATATGCCTAGTCAAGATGCATTGAGACTAGATATCGATGCATCCGTTGAGACTAGAGTATATAATGCGGGACAGTGTATTACTATTGATTAATGGAGACACCAATGGGTTACGTGCTGATAGTTATTGAATAACTATGAAATGACTCACTTGATAATTTTCTATTGGTTAATATAACTAATGTCAAACATAATATATCGATGTGACTAATTTACACAGTTCTCTTGACTAGAGAATACTGTCGATCTTCAATATGAAAACTCCACTTAAATTATAGTCAAATCATGGCATGACATGATCGAAGACTATAGTTAGGTCGAGTGGAAGTATTAGAAGTGAAATGCTATTCAAGAGAGGATTCGTCTCCACAGTTATATGGGGCTAGTATCACATTTAACTGAAGTAAACTTAAAGTCAAAATCTCTGGACAGAGTAATTCAGTTATAATAATTGTTATTATTGAACCAAGATGTGACGACCCGGAAATTTTAGATATTTGATTGGAATATCTAATTGATTTTAAATATTTGAAAGTTAATTTTAACTTGAACTTCAAATATCTCCATTTATTGGATAATTAAATACTGGATTTAATGATTAAAAATTGGGTGAAATGTTGAATCTGGAGTTTTAAGCCTGTTAAAAATAATTTAAAGGCTTGTAAAATTTATATTGATAATACTGAAGGTAATAGAACTTTTAAAATTGAATTTAAAAGTGTTATGTTCAGTTTGAATTTATACCGTTTAAATCGATATTTAAAAAAATAGCCTTCTGAGGCACAGTCTCGGAATTCGACGAAACTAATTCCATTGGATCCGTAATATTGTATTATTATCGAATTTCAATTTTCGTAGTGTTTGGAGCTGTCGTGTGAGCGTACAATATATAAATGCGCTGAAATTTATATTGAAATTAATATTATAAACTGGGTCCGAAAAGCTATCTTCTCCATACGATCGAATTAGGACTCGAAACCTTTTTCATTTCGATCGAAATAGGGGTATAACATTATGAACACCTGGCGGCACGCCTTGATAAGAAGTCGAGATTTTAAGTTGCATCTTCGAGACAATTTGAATTTGAATTTAAATTTAAATATAAATAAATATTTTACTTGACTAGTCAAATTAATTTCACATTAGAGCTTTTTTCAGTCTTTTCTAAAACCCTATAGCATGTGTATCCAACACGCCACGTTCTTTTCAACATCGTACCTTGTCCCCTTCATTTCATTGTCAACGCAGAGAAACGAAAGAAATAAAATCGAATTTTTATTTAATGGCCGAGCCCTTTCCTCTAAAATTCAATTCTCTAAAAAAATCACAGAGCGAAAAAGCCTCCTCTTTTTGAAATCGAAATTGCCGCCTCCCTCCTTATTCGCAAACCAAATCATGTTTGATTCAACTTGAACGCGAGAAGAAGAAGGCGGCACGAATTCGCTGAGGAGTTAGTCGAGGTCGGAATCGAGGCGAGGGTGGAGGCATGTCGCGAGAAGGGATTCGCGTTCGAGTAAGTGTCGCGATGGCAATTGAGGCGCGACAGCGATGCAGTGGCGATCGAATCGTGTGGCCTCGGGTCGAGTTGGCGAGGCGAGTTCGAAGTTGGGTTTCTGGCATCTTCTTCGTGGTGATGTCAGCGAAGAGGTGGGTCGCGATGGTGGCTCGAGCTTGGCGATGTCGTGAGGTATCTGCAGTCTTATCCTCTTTTCCTTTTTTTCATTTAATTTAAAATAAATGTATATATATATTACAGAGGAAGAAATTTGCTGTTTTGTTGTATAGATTGAAAAAAAATTATATAAAGTTTGAAAACAGAAGAAAAAAAAATAGCTCTTTCTTTTAGTCAGAAGAAATATATAGGGATTTCAAGAATGTTGTAGAACTCGTATAAAGATTTGATTTTTATCTGATAACATATATGTACAGATGAGTATATATAGTAAAACAGAAAAAAAAATATGAAGATAAGATTTAGGAAAATAGAAACTTTAAATGGTATTATGGATTATTTTTATAAGTATATATATATGTAGTTTCTAGAAGGGAACTATTAGTTTAAAATTAAATCATTAGTTAATTTAATTAATAAATGGTAATTAACTATTCGATTGTTTCAAATGTTGATAAACCGTAAAATGTTTATACAAGGTCTGAAATCGGGGAGAGACAAGCTGGTTTGGATCGGATTTGCAAACAAATCAAAGGTGAGTTAATATCACTCATCTAGGTTATTTAAATTTAAATAGTTAAATTTAAATAATTGGTTGAATGATTGAATTGATTGGATTTGCTATATTATATATAGTAGTATATATATATATATATATTGGAATGATTGATTTCCCGCATTATATAGCGGATGGGACCCTATGCGCCGCATAATAGCGGATGATATTATATAACCCCATATACCGCGATATTCCACCTCGAAGTGGAATTGGTATTGTGGTAACATCTGTGGATGTAGGGAAACAGGTTGGAGGGATCCAACTGGATTCCTCAAAATATTTAGATTTGTTAGAATATTCTGTGAATGATTATTTGATATCCTGTGATGGATTTTATTGATAATTGGAATATTGGAGGCTATGGTTTGATTGAATATACCTTTCGGTATACTGAGTTATCAAAATATATAAAATTGGATTTTTAAAAAAGAAATTATATGAGAGAATGCTTAAGTAAAGTAATTATAGAAAATTTAAATTAATTAAAGAATGAATTGGGAAAGGATAAAGTGATTTTTAAAATTCTAATAAATAAAATTCCGAGTATGTAAGAGGGAATTTGTATAAACAGAGGAATAATGAATTTTAAAACTAAGCGATTTTATTTAAAAGAATAAAGAATTTATTTTTATTCAAGGTTTAAATTTAATTAAAAGGAAAAAGAAGGAATTCGAGAAAATCTGGAATTTAAATTTTCAGTTTAAAGATTTTAAATCATAATAAGAAATAAAATCTGGAAGTTAATGGATTTTGAAATAAATGGAGTAAGTAAGGAAATTTATTTCAAAGTAAAGTATATTGGAAATCAATTGTGAATTGATTTAAGTGTTTGAAATTGGAATTTAAAAGAAAAGTGAGATTTTGAGATTTATAAACTGGGTTTATAAAGTGAAGTAAAATATCAGTGGATATTTGGAAGTATAAATTTCACGGTGGGAATTTATAAAGGAATGGAAATTTGGTTTAAAAATAAATAGTGATTTGTTTTTTTAAAGGTATGGAAGTGGGAAGTGTATTTCCCTGGAAAGCCGAGTATATTTTAAAAGAAGACTTTTATGTATAATAAAGGCTTTAAAAATTTGTTATAAAGAAATGTTTATAAAATGTATTATTAAACGTTTAAAGTATATTTTATAATAAAGTGTTTTTAAGTTATTTTGTTTAAAATCCAAAGTACGTTTCAAAGTAAATTCTTAAGTATAAGTTAAAATTCAAAGTATGTTTTGGGAAATTATTATTTTTAAATTGTTTAAATTTTAAAGTAAGTATTTTTCAAATTTATTTTTGTAGTAATTATTTAAAGGTTGAATCGGTATTATGTTTTAAAGATAAAGTTAGTTTTATATTTTATTAAGTAGCCTTATTTTAAATATTCTTAAGGTATAAATTTTTGAATAAAGTATTAAAGTTGTTTTAATTAAAGTGTTTAAAAGTATATTTGATAATAAAGTGTTTTAAATTATTTTTAAGCTCTAAAGTATTTGTACTTTGTGATTTCAGTGGAAATAGAAAATGTTTGGGAAATTTATTCTGTGAGAGGAAGATAGTTTGAAAACTGTTTTCAAAGGGTGAAAAGTGGAAATATATCTTGCGAAGATATTTGAGATAAATAAAAAATTTGGAAAATTATTTATTGTTTGATGGTTGTTTGTGGATGTTAATTGATAGTTAAACAACCGACTATCAATATTGGCCAATGCGCTGATCGTTTCGAAGAGACCGGGATCGAGATTAATTTCTCGAAAACCACTTCGATCCGGTTTGTACGTTTTCGTGGGGAAAACGAGTTTGAAATCTAAGCTGGAGTAGTGCTTTCGGTTCCGTTCGGACCCGGAACGGACTTGTATAGATGAATGCTTTCGAAAACATCGTCAGGTGGACGATGGGCATTCTAAGGGATATATTCTCTAAAGGTAACGCTTAGCCTCAAGCCTCATCAACCGGGAATGACTGAAAATCAGGGGTTATGCAGCAAGGTTATGTGGGTAGCGCCCATTAGGGTGAGGTCATCCCTGTCTAAATGTCCCTTTTTATTTCGGCTTAGTGGTGCGGTTGCTGATCCCAACCGTGGGGTGATCTTACTCGGAATTACCCTTAGGTAGTTCCGGTCTTGTGTTGCAGGGGATCGGGCGTGGTCCTCAGTACGCTGATCTAGACCAGGTACTGTGACAGGTAGTACCCCAGTGCCTAGTCATTAGTTGGAAATCCATTCTCCCTACATGCCCTTTACGGTTTTGTTTGTATACCTATTAGCTAGAATTTAATAGATGTAACAATTTCGGCTATTTGAATAAGTATTTGTATATAGACACTATCATAATATCAGAGGATTTTGATAAAAAGTGTTTTGGCTATCGTAAGGTAAAAACCCGACATGTTTATTTGTGGCGTGGTCTTACGAGATGCTTTTGATTTTCAAAGGGTTTGGAAAACTTTAATAATCCAATTGAGTGTGTTTTCTCACGCTGGTTTTCCAGACTGACTCGGGTGTTATTTTATTATAGTGCTCGGGTCAGACCGAGTATTATAGATACAGGATAGGATGCTGTGGAGTTCAGGGGACGAGCTGGATGGCGAGGCGTAGCATGCGTACTTCATGTATTATTCCTCTGTGTTGTAAGTTGTACTGTCTGTTGGTGAGGACAAGTTAATATAACTGTCCAGTTGTGTGTTATTGATTGTGTGTACTCTGATGATGTATTGTATAAACAGATTTGCTTTTGTGTAAAGATCATATATTAACTATTATATATTAATCCGCTACGATTGTGAGATTCTGATGTTGTTTCTATTTTCTTCTTCTACCTCTTCTTCTTTAACCCTAATGGTTCGTATTTCCGTTCACTTTGAGTCGATATGTTGGAGAATAGTGTTGATTCAAGGGGTACGGGTTTGCGGGCTGTTACACAAGGACTGTGTTTGGATTATAAAGTTGAATATGAACGATATTGGAAATTTGGCCATTACCATATTCCACAATTCAAAGCAATATAGTTTAACGAAGAGAATGAGTGTAAATAATTGTCACTACTGGGTAACACTTAATAAAGTAAAATTGGATTTTACTGAAATTGAGTAAGTGATAAATTTGGCCATAATATCACATCACCTGTTAAGTGACATATGAACGTTAATATTCAAATTGTTCGATAATAATCGCTGATCAAATTTACCTATAAGAGTCACATAACTGAAACGATGAATACTCCTTTTATCACCTGATTTAATTAATTTTTAATTGTTATAAATTAATTAATATTCATGAAATATTAATTATAAATGTTTTTATTTTGTATGTTGAACGATGTTAAATTGTGTATTTATAATAGTTATAAATATATTGATCGATATACTATATCGGTACGCGTTTAAATTTGATTTTAAATGCAATGAACATCGTTCGGGCTTGAACTAGTTTTAAGGCCCATATGGGGTATGCATATTTCACTAGAAATAGCTTGGTTTGGCTGGTCAAAAGTTGGCTAAAGAGGGAGGTTTTTGAATGGTTAAAAGAGTGGAATTAGTAAGGAGAGATAAGGATGTGATCCATTTTTCTCTCAATTTGACTTCCTATTTATATGCCACCTTTTACGCAATTTCCTTACACTCTTTTACTCCTCCTTCTACCTGAAAATTTCGGATAGAAATACCCCATACCGAACCCTAAAATATCCAAGCACATATCACATCAAAACTCTTCGATTCGATCGTCGTTGGTAAAGCAGCTCGGGAGACAGCAACTCTAGAACTTAGAATTCGATTCAAGGCACCATTTCATTATTTCAAAGTGAGATCCCTAGGCCTTGGTGAGAGGTATGGTTCTGATTTATTAGTATTTTCAATTATTCATATGTTAGCTATATAGACCTTATCACGAATCAGTATATTACTATATTGACACATGTCGATGGTTATATATATATAACCGTGCATTAAAAAAATTTGTATGGAAGTATTCTTATAACTCATGGCCTAACGATAAAAGAATTATTTTTAATTATTATATGATTTTATCGATTAAACCAAATAATAAATGCTAACTCATATGATATATGTATTTAAAAATTCATAAAAATATTTATACATACCAAAAACCTTTTGGCAGTAAAAATAATTATATATATATATATAAACATTTTAAATTATTTATTTGATTTAAAATTAGTTAAACGAACCCATCCAAAGCAGCCCGGTCAGCTGCTAGCCCTGTTTTGGGGTCTCGTGTCATCTTTGATGGCTCTAGTCCTTTGTGTGTTGGTGATGTAGTGATATCTGGCACTCCCAATCAGCCTGTTTCGACACTGCACGCCCCGTCTATTGAGATGCAATTGAAGGTACCTCCTATATCTACTTCTCGCTCTATTTATGCTAATTCAAATATAGTTGATAATAACACCAACTCCCAAATTGATGTTGGCAATCCCAATTCCGTTATTAGTTGGTATCTCTATTTAAAAAGAGGCTTGGAAATGTAGGCTTCTTTTACTTCAAGAAATATGCATTTAATTTTACTTATATCCGTCCTGCCTCCAAAGGAAATTTTAGACGCTGGTATTTCATTATGGAAAGATTATCTTGTTGATTGCTTTTTGGATGAGGCTTTACCCTACTCCATTGTAAAGAAGCATTTAAAAGGTGTGTGGAGGTTGCATGGTTTGGTGGATGTCAAATGTAACAACTCATTATACCTTTTCAAATTCTCATGCCCATCGGAGAGAACACTTATTTTCAAATCTGATCCTATTATTATTGATGGAAAAGTATCATAACCCTATTAATATTCCATGTTCCTCTCCTCCATCCTTCGACCTTCCAGTTGTTCCCTCCTCCCTTAGGACACCCTCACCATCTCATATCCTCATACATCATCCTCCCTTGCACATTAGTGCCCCCGGCATGCCCTGTCCCGCCGCTCGATGTTTCCCTAATTTCTACTCTCCATTCTAGCATGCCCAATGCTGATTCTGCATCTTCTCCTATCTGTGATTCTTCTCCCTCGAATATGACATCTTTGATTCTGGAACTTGCTCCTTTGATTGACAATGACTCTCCGATTACTTCGCTTAAGTAGCATTTTGTCCATGCCCTGATTTTTGATCCTCCTAGTGTGGAGGCCATTGCTCGGGACTAGCTGATAAACATTTGGAAAATATTCCTCGAGTCTGGTGAAATAAGGTTAGGACCTGGACTCACCTGGATAGTAGCCTTTGCTATCACGTAGCATGGAAGGTCTTCTCAAAGTGGATTTCAAATGATGAAAAGAACGAGCATGAACTTTTTTATAGGCTCCTGGATGATGAGTTGGTTCTTTGCGATGATGGAGAGTTTGGCGCTAATAATGAAGAGATCTGAGCTACTACAGATAGGGATTGCAAGTTTATTTTCTCACCTCGCACATTAGGTTTTGGCATTAAGCTTATAGGATTGTTTCGAAGATGTGCTGGAATTTAGCTTGTTTTTTGTCCTATTGGGCTGTCATATGTTGTTGTAGCCTATTAGTTTTTTTTGCATGTTATTGTATCATATTATTGCTATTCCGTCGAGCATGCTGGGTTTATTTGTTAATGATTTGTGTTATCTTGCCAAGCATGTTGACTGTGTGTTTGTTGTGCGGACCGTAGGGTCCTTGACATTTGTGTCTTACATACATACATACGTACATACACATACATACATACATACATATACATATACATATATATATATATATCAAAAAAGAATATTGGGGGAAATAGTTACAACCGATGAGGAAGATGCCGGAAATCTGGCAAAGAAACCGCCATATATTGATCACAGATCGTACTTACAATTCAAACTACAATTGAGGAAGATATTCAATATTTTGAACCAATGCAAAGACAGAGTAAGGACAGAGCTTTTATTACAAAGCAAATTCTGAATAAATCAAAGAAGAAATGGGTAATAAAATAATTGTTTTTGTATTTGGCCAAAAACCATCATACAATTAATTTTAGAATTTATCAATAAGAATTGGAATCCTACTTCTACTTACAAATTAATATCTAAACAAAATGGCTTCTTTTTCTTATAATTCAGTTCTGAATTAGATTACAAACAACTCACACATAATCACCATCAAAAAATGGTTTCCTCGAATACAATTGGACACGCAATATTTCTATACATTACCAGTTTGGATTAAAATGCACATAGACAATCTTGAACATTGGGGCACATAAGCTTTATGCAGACTAGAAACTGTGATTGGCAAACCAATAAAGCTTGATTATTTCACTACAAAAGAGTGTTAGTCGTAACGTTAGAAAGGTGTTACGAAATTGGTATTTAGTAACGTCAGAAAAGCGTTACTAAAATGTATACACAAATTGGTAACAATAAGGTTACAAAAGCGTTACGAAACTGTTACAATTATGTTGCAAATTGCAACAACAACAAACCGTCACAGGTACGTCACAAAATTGTTAAAAGTAGTACTTGTGCGGTTAACAAATAAGCAATAAAAAGCGTACCGATTATATTTATCCGAGTCCAGTGTAAATTGTTTCCTTGAAACAGAATTGCTCCCTCAATGGCACAGAAGGGATGATGAGCAACTGTTTCCCAAGATGAAACGGACCGATCTCTGTAATGCTGTGCTGGCAATTGCAGAGTAACGACAAACTCAAGAGATTATTTTAAGAACAAAGTTTGGAGGAGAAAGGAAGGCAGGAAAAATTCAGAATAAAAACTGTTTGGTCTGAATAGCCACGCCAAGCCAACTACCAACTGCAAAGAGCTAAGTGCCTCTAATACGCCTCAAACGCCCATTCGCCAACGCCGTGGGTGCGGGTTCGGGTTCGGGCATGGGCACGAGCGCGCATGTGCGGGGTGGTGCGTTGCACCATCTATCATGGCTTGTGTCTCTCTTTGTCTATATGAATTGTCATAATGTCCACATCTTAGTATATAAACAAAAATATTTTATTATATTCTAAGATGTGGGACTATTCAACTTCCAAGGAAATTAATGCCTTCACGTTCCACAATACAACTCATTCATTTCTAAAATCCCCCACATGAATGAGTATTTGTTCAATTTGTTCTTAAAATTATGCGAAACATTTATCGTATCGGTTAAAGTAGCACGTAGGCCTTGGACTTCCCTGGTGTTTATACTTTTGACTTACTGGCGAATCAGTAGACTAGGTTACCTTTGAACTGTAGGCATTTTTGTGTAAATCCAAAATAGACAACACATAATAAGTGTTTCTTATCTTCCTTGGTTCTCTATTTGTGTTCATTTTTGCCATGAACACCAGCTTGGTCTCATGAGTGCTTAGAGAATTTGGCCTCACAATTCTCCATGAAGCGGCGCCTTCGCACTCATGTAGGTGATTCTATAAAGGGTATTCGTAATTCCCTACTTGGTCCTTTAGTATTACCAAGTACAGACATCATTAAAAGTATCAAAACTTATCCTATTCTCTAGTGAGTAATGCGCTGACTTATCATAGGAATGGTTTGGGTGTATACGAGTACCATTAAGTTTATCTTAAACTTAGTTGTCCCATTGAACCTAGATCTTGGGATCTCCAGTCAACTAGGTAGGGTTTCCATTTTAGAGAAACTTTTAGTTTATGGGTCTTAACCCCATTCCCATCGACAAGGTTAGAACTTTCTCTCTATGCAAGTCTTTTGTTAGTGGATCCGCAATGTTATCTTTTGACCTTACATAGTCTATAGTGATAACTCCATTAGAGAGAAGTTGTCTTACAGTTTTATGTCTACAACAATATGCCTAGATTTATTGTTATATAGTGTAATATTAGCTCTTCCAATAGTTGATTGACTATCACAATGTATGCATATTGGAGGCACAGGTTTGTTCCAATTCGGAATGTCTTCCAGAAAACTTCGAAGCCAGTCTGCTTCTTCCACGGCTTTATCTAGTGCAATAAATTCTGATTCCATTGTTGACCTTGCTATGCAAGTCTGTTTGGATGATTTCCATGAAATTGCTCCATTTCCTAATGTGAACACATATCCACTTGTGGATTTTGTGTCATTTGAACCAGTTATCCAATTTGCATCACTGCATCCTTCCACTACTGAAGGATATTTAGTAGAGTATAATCCATAGTTATGTGTATACTTTAGATATCCTAGCACTCTAATTATCGCTTTCCAATTACTTTTACCAGGATTGCTGGTATACCTACTCAGCTTACTTACAACATATGTGATATCTGGCCTAGTGCAGTTCATGACATACATGATACTTCCTAGTATACGAGAGTATTCAAGCTGATAGATACCATCACCAGTGTTCATTACCCAATTTTGGTTCATATCTACTGGTGATTTTGCAATAGTTATATTATGTTGTTTGAACCTTTCAAGTATTTTGGCAATGTAATGTGATTGAGATAATGCATATCCTTGTGATGTCTTCAAATTTTTGACACCCAAAATTACATCAGCTATTCCTAGGTCTTTCATGTCGAATCCAGAGGATAACATATCCTTTGTTGACTTTATTATGGCCTTATTATTACCTAGGATCAATAAATCATCAACATATAGGCAAACAATGACATATCCAATATCTGTATGTTTTATATAAACACATTTATCTGATTCATTTATTTTGAGTCCATTTGATATCATAGTTTCATCAAATTTCTCGTGCCATTGTTTTGGAGCTTGTTTAAGGCCATAAAGTGATTTTACTAACTTGCACACCCTATTCTCATTTCCTGGGCTCAAAAACCCTTCAAGTTGGTTCATGTATATTTCTTCTTCTAGTTCACTATTCAAAAATGCAGTTTTTACATCCATTTGATGTATTTCCAAATCAAGTGTGGATGCGATTGCAATAAGCATCCTAATTGATGTTATTCTAGTTACTGGTGAGTATGTGTCAAAATAATCCAGTTCTTCCTTTTGTCCGGATCCTTGGACTACAAGACGAGCTTTATACTTGTCTATTGAACCATCAGGTTTTGGTTTCTTCTTAAATATCCATTTATTACCTAAGTTCTTGCATCCTCGAGGTAAATCAACTAACTCCCATGTATGGTTAGCCATAATGGATTCGATCTCAGAGTTAATGGCCTCCTTCCAGTAAGGGGCATCGGCGGAGGACATAGCCTGTTTGTATGTTAATGGATCTTCTTCTATCATAAATGTGTAGAAATCTAGTCCAAGGGTTCTTGAGGTTCGTGACCTTTTGCTTCTCCTTGGTTCCTCCACTTGTTGATTAGTACTATTTTGCCCAAAATTATCAATATTTTGCTCAGCATCCTCAAGAGAATTAGAGTTTTCAGTTTGCCTTGGTCTCTTTTGAGTATAATTTTTGGTACCCTGTTTTAAAGGATATACGTGTTCGAAAAATCTAACATTTCTTGACTCAATGATGGTATTTACATGAATATCAACATTCAATATCATCATTCAATTTCTCCTTAAACATAAGCTAGCCATTGTTGGCTTACTAGAAACAAAATTATCAAATAGTAGACTGATATATTTCACTGAAAAATTCCAAAACTCCTTGCACTTTATTTATAATATTGAGAATAATACAAAATGTAGAATTCTCATTATATATGATAAGGATATTTAAAATTTAACAGTTTTCAACAGTAATGATCAACATATAACCTGTTTTGCTACTAACTCTGGGGGATTCCAGATGTATATTACAGTGGTATATGCTAGTAATCTTTATGTAGATAGAGAAAAATTATGGACATTCATGATTGAAGACTCGAAAATTATAGACAAAGCATGGCTGCATTCGAGTGATTTTAATAATGTCCTAAACTTTAAGGACAAGATGGGTGGAAGGTAGATACCTTTCTCATAGATTATGTTCAAATTGCACAATACAATGTGGCCTCATAGAAAGCTATTGTCCATGGATTTCAATACAAATAATGAAGGAAAAATGTTGCAACCTACATAGATAAAGTGTTGATGAATGATAAAGTGTTGATTACATTTAGCCATATAAAGTCTAATGCATTGCCCACAAATCAAAGTGACCATACTCCATTACCAATAATTTTTTACAACGAAATTGCCAGTAAAGGCAGACCATTTCGATACATAAATACATGGCACATGAAACTGGGTTATGAACAAGCAGTTGAAAGGGGCATGTAACAAAATACTTAGGGTGAAGAAATATATAATCTCATGTACAAACTAAAAGCTACTAAACTGGAGTTGAAGAAGTGGAATCGGAATAGAGAAAGGAAAACATTACAATCACCAAACTTGAGTTAGAATTTAATGAAATGCTAATACAGGCTGATGGAAACCCTTATGATGAACAGATTCATGATGAGATGATTGGCAAAAGCATACAACTACAACATATGACGAACACACACTACTCTAATTGCAAGCAACAAGCAAAAGTGGATTGGCTTGTATATGGGGACAAAAATTCAAGGTTTTTTAATGCCAAAATGTCAATGCGGAAATATAGAAACAACATAAAAGTATTGATAAATGAGAATGGAGAAGCTATGTATGACAACATGCAAATTGAAGAAGATGTGATCAACTATTACACTGATTTATACAATACTGCTAATATGCAACCATTGGAAGACAGGAAAATAAATTGTAGGAAGAGGATAAATGCACAAGAAAAGTTATACTTATCTCAGCCTATATCAAAACCGGAGATCGAAAATGCACTCTTATCAATTAAAGTTGACAAATCTTCTGGGCCTGATGGATTCATAGCAAAGTTCTTCAAGCAACACTAGCATGAATACAAGCAGTTAATCATAGCAGCAGTAAGAGAAGCATTCAATCAGGGAAAAATCCAAAAGGGTTGAATTACACATTTATTTATGGTGCTAAAAAAAAGATAAGCCTACTTCTATTACTGACTATAGGCCTATAGTATTTTATAGGATTAAATGGTTTTTGAAACATTTAATATCAGAGGCTCAATCGGCTTTCATTCCATGTAGATCAATTTCAGAAAACATATTATTAGCTCATGAACTTATAAAAAACTTTGATAAGAGAGGGGTGAAAATTTTTGGTGTTAAGATTGACTTGCAAAAGGCATATGACAGAATAAATAGACAGTTTATATATCTAATGCTCGAGAAAATGGGGTTCCTATTTCCCTTGGTCTGGTCAAACTTAAAAATGATTGTATATCATCCCCTACCATTTCATTGTTATTAAATGGTCAGCAAAAAGGTTTTATTTCTGGGGACGAAGACTGGGGGATTCTCTATCCCTATATCTCTTTTGCGTTGCAATGGAATATCTTTCCTTACTGCTAGAAAGTGCATTTAGAAAAAAAGAAATAACACCAATTTAAAGTGCGACCTATGATTTCCCACCTATTATATGCAGATGTGTTAGAGAAGATAACTGGAATTCGTGAAGAAGCGTCGCCATTGGAGAGAAGCTTCGAGGAGGAGCTCCAAACCCTAAGTCAGGTTGCTAAAGCAAAGCGGAGGAGGAAGTCACGAGGCTTGGATCTAGGCTATAGTGAAGAAGATACCGAACCAAATATTGGTTCGGTGGAGGAGATGCCGGACCAAATCGTTGGTCCGGTGAAGTTCGTTCGGTGTTGATGCTATGTAGACCGAATGAGTAATCTCGTTTGGTGGAGCAGTTTTATTCGGTGATGTTTCGTTCGGCAGTTAGGAAGACCGGACGAAATATCTCGACCGGTGGTAGTGCATCGATTGGCAGTGAAGGAAAGAAGGAAGTTATTTCATTCGGTGGCCAGAGCAATGAAGGGCATAATGCCAAACGAAATATTTCATTTGGCGGCATGCCAAACCAGATGGATGCCGAAAGAAATATTTCATTCGGTATTTTGGGAATGTTGGTCCAGACTTGAAGTGGAGATGCCCAACCAGATTGATATGGGCTTTGCCGAACCAAATACCATTGTGCTGCTTGCCGAACCAGATGTGTTGAACCAAACCCCAGGGCTCCTATATAGTAGCTACCCCTCCTCACTTCTTCACTCTATAAATAGCAGAGCTTCTGGACAACAATAGCAGCCATCTTAGAGAGCTGAAACTCTGTAGAATTTTGTCTGTATTATTAATTCTTCTTATGTATAGCCTCCAAAAGTGAATCAATCTTGTAACTCTAATCTTTTAGTGATTAATAAAATCACCTCTCCCCAAGTGGACGTACACTGCCTCGCGGTAGTGGAACCACTATAAATACTGGTTTTATTTATTTTTCTACATTGCATAGATCTGTGACTGTCTGTTCTGGTGTTTATCTCTATTTGTATCGTCTCACTACAATCACGATCCAGTTGGTTTCCACTGCGTTTGGTTTTTTATTCCCTTAGACTGATCATCTGAAGGGATTTTCCCCAACAGTCTGCACTACGCCATAGATGACCTTCTGCAACACAAAAAAAATGTTGGCTCAGGCCCGAAAAATGTTGCCATAGGTCTATGGCAACACTTTTAGGGTGATGCATTTTTTCCGTTGCCTTAGACCTCAAAGGCAACATTTTGACTATCTAAGGCAACATAAGTAATATTGTTGCAGTAGAACCCTATTTGGGTCTATGGCAACACCCATAGGTATCTGTAGCAACATTCCAAAATGTTGTTATAGATATTAACTTTCTGAATTTGTGGGGCCTACAATGTAGAGCATATTTGATTTTTTAATAAAAATAAATATTTATTTAATAAAATGCTATTGCATAGAATTTTATATTTAAATAGTAATTTATTTAAATAAATATTTTATTTCAACATTTGAAATAGTACAAATTCCTGACTCCACTATTTTACAATTCAATGATATATAACACTAATATTCACATATACAGATATTCCTCACTACATCACTCAGTTCACTCATTACATATGCAGTTTCAATTTATACAGACACCGACACTGACAAATATATGACGAGCCGAGTGCCGAGCCGAAGGCGAGCCGAGAAGCAGGTCCGGGCGCAGCGCCGGCGGGGGTACGAGGCACCGCCCAATTCATCCGATTTTGGAAGATCGAGCCTTCTTTGAAACAACGTAAAATGATGCACAAATGGTAATTGCAAGCACTACAACAATAAATGAGGCAACTGTAATAACTGGACCAACAACCACCTTCAAACCGTCAACAACCCCTGCCGAACACTCACAGCACCACAATAAAACTTCTACCAACAATCACCTCTGCCACTCACAACCTGAACATTGTAATCATCAATTCACCATCAAACAGCAGTACTACATGAAAACGTGCACTAGATTATAAAACTGAACTTGGAGCTCCTAAGTTCAACACTATTTCCCTTAACAACAATTTAAAAATAAAACACTAAAAATTATCTATAAGGAGGATGTATATAAACAAGTCTATGAGTATTAACTAGTAACCGACATGAAGAAAATGATATAATGTGAATTATATACACATGATACCTGCAAAAATATAACTAGAAAATGATATATAGTTCCAAAGGAGCATTTGCACAAACATATGGGGGGCGTACTATCTTATTGAAATTACCAGTACCATTCCCATTCTTATCCTTAATAATGTCATCATCTTGCAATCAATTACCATTAGCAGATTAATTGTTGCGAGAATGACAACTAAATCTCGAGAGCAGTTCGGGTTTTGGGATAAACTAAGGCACTAGAAGGGTTTTCAGGTGAAGTAGTCTAAAGGAGAAAGGTAGAGGGGTTGGTGGCGAGCAAGTCTTATGTTGGAGGCGAGAGCTGATGGCGACGACAGCGGTGGCAAAAGGGGTTTGAACGGAAAACTTTGTTTGGCTTCGGGTTTTGGTGTCGTGACGAGGCTCTGGTTGGAGCTAGATGGCCGCGATGAGTCAAGGGGTAGCTAGGGGTGAGGGTGACAATTTGGTGGTGGAGGCGAATGAGGAAGCAGAAGAAGAGGAGGGTGACAATTTGGTGGCGGAGGCGAATGGGCGGAGGCGAATGAGAGGAGGCAAATTGAAATGAAAACCAAAAGGGGATCTACTCTGAACTAGTTTAGGCGGGAAAACGAAATTTTGGGGCAAATTGCAGTGGTGATCCATTTTAACAACCAGATTAAATGTAGATCGTTGGATCTCATTCACGCGGATTGCTAATTTTATTAATTTTTTAATTTGAATACATCTATTGCAACACTATATAAAAATGTTGCATCGTGTTACACTTGTTTAGCTAGAGCAACACATTTTTATGGCTAAGGTAACACCAAAAATACAACGTTGCAGTAGGACCAAAATTTTATAGCTGTCGCAACATTTTAGCTGGCAACACCTTGCAAATATGTTGCAGAAGGTCATCTATGGCGTAGTGTTGGTATCGAAGTTGCAATGTTGATTTAGGAGTGTTAGACGCTATGGTAGGAGATGAGGCGACTCCAGTTGTTACAAGACCCTATACTGGAGGGATGTATATCGCGTCAGGATCACAGTTGGCAATTAAGAAATGGAATGGGGATAAAGACTTTGAGAAGTGGCAATGGAGGATGAAGGCTGTTCTAATGAGGAATGAAGTCCATCCAGTAGTGTTTGCCCCTAAGGAGGGGACAGCTGACATCTCAGTCACGGAAAAGGAAGGAGATGGAGAAATGGGCGTTTACTACTTTACAACTAGCTATGGGAGAGAATGTCATCTCAGAGATTAGCAGTGAGACCACTGCTATGGGCATTTGGACCAAGCTAGAAAATCTCTACTTGAAGAAATATCTAACTAACTGTCTGATATTGCTGAAGACATTTTTCACCATGCGGATGAGAGAGGGTACTTCAGTGAAGGAACATTTTAATTTCTTTGATGATCTCATGATGAAGATGAAGACTGATGACTTGAAGATGGATGAGGAGCAAATGGCAATGATTATTTTGTGTTCTCTTCAGGAGCATTACACAAATTTCGCTAATAGCCTTATCTTCGCTAAGGACACATTGATAGTGGAAGATGTGAAGTCGGGCCTTCTATCTGAGGGCTTGAGAGATCAGATAAAGGAGATAAGTGAAGGAAGTAGAGGTGGAAGTAGTAGTCATGGCCTGTTTGTTGAAAGAGGAAGAGATGATAAGAAGAATTGGCACTCTAGAGGGCGCTCCAAGTCCAGGAAGCCCGGTAATGGCAGGAGAGGAAAGTCTAAGGACGGGAACTGCTTTATCTGCAAGAAACCTGGTCATTGAAAAAATGATTGTCCAAATTGAAGAAGAAGGAAGAAGATGGATCTTCATCATTTGTGGTGGAGAAGTCTGTATTTGACGATGTGTTGTCTGCAGTAGTATCGGATGTCTCAGACCATTGGGTACTGGACTCGGGGGCGTCTTTCCATATGACGCCTAATAAGGATTACTTTGGTTCTTTCGTTGGACGGGAGGGAAGCTCTATACGTATGGGTAATGATGCTAGGTGTAGAGCAATGGGTGAAGGTACAGTGAGGATCAGGATGTTTGACGGAGTGATACGTACTTTGACAGGAGTCCGGTATGTTCCAGGTCTTCGGAAGTCCTTAATTTCTTTAGGACAATTGGCATCTTTGGGATGCAAGGTAACTATCGAGAAGGATAGTCTGAAGGTTTCGATAGGTGCACTAGTTCTTATGAAAGGAGATGTGTTCTGAAATCTGTATTTGCTGAAAGGAACCACAGTTCTTGGAGAGTCATGTGTTGGAGTAGACAGTTCTCGTGCTTTGGATGCCATAAAGCTTTGGCATCTCAGGTTGGGTCATATTTCAGAGAAGTGCTTAGAGTTGCTTCAAAGATGGAAGATGATCAAAGGAGTAAGCTTCGACAAGATGGACTTTTGACAGGAGTGTGTGTTAGGCAAGCAAACTAAAGTATCTTTTGGAGTTGGACTCCATAGATCAAGGCGAGTACTTGAGTACGTGCATACAGATGTTTAGGGACCGGTTGCTACTCCTTCTCTTGGAGGAGCAAAGTATTTTATCTCTTTTATTGATGACTTCTATCAGAAAGTATGTGTGTATGTGATGAAGGCCAAATCAGAGAGTTTTGAGAAGTTCAAAGATTGGAAAGCGCTTGTTGAGAACCAATCTGGTTCTAGGTTGAAGGTGCTGAGATCTGATAATGGCGGTGAATTTGTCTCCATGGAGTTCCTCGACTTTTGTAGACAACATGGCATTCAGAGACATTTCACTACACCCGAAGATCCGCAATCTAATGGGGTTGCAGAAAGGATGAACATGACTCTACTAGAGAAGGCTCATTGCTTGAGATTGATGGTGGGCTTGTCTAGAGGCTTTTGGGCTGAGGCATTATCAACTGCGGCACATATCATAAATCGAATTCCGTGCTCAGCCATAGATGGGAAGATTCCAAAAGAAAAGTGGAGAGGTAAAGTAGTGTTTCTTGGTTACTTTCAAATTTTTGGTTGTCCTGTGTACGTTCACCATACAGGTGATGACAAGTTGGAGGCTAGAGCATACAAGGACATACTAATGGGATACACCGATGGTATCAAAGGGTAACGAATTTGGAACCCTGTTGATTGGAAGATTTTTCATTCCATACATGTTACTTTTGATGACTCTGCTATGTTCAATCCAAAGGAGAAGCTATCTACCACATCAGAAGATTATGATAGGCCTAAGGAGATCGAAGAAGTTCCCATGTTCCAACCAAGGAGTAAGGTTGTTGTTGACGCTGTCGAGGAAAACACAGTTGATGAAATATTACAGGATGGTCCACGGGTACCTTCTAGTAGTGCTGGTGATGTGCATGAATCTAGAGGAAGTTCAGTTCAAGGTGGAGCTGAAAGGAGTTTAGGCGAAGCAGTACCTACCCGGGTCAGTTGTAGGACTATTAGGCCGCCCGAAAGGTATGGTGATTGGCATCTTGCGAACCTTAGCCTTAGTGGTCAGTTTGACTATGACCTACATGTGGTACTTGAGGAGCCACTTGACCTTGATGAAGCTTTGAAGTCATGTGACAATTTGAAGTGGATGTGCGCTATGGAAGAGGAGTTAGAGTCGTTGAGGAAGAACAAGACTTGGGATTTGCTACCACCTCCTCAAGGAAGCCGGGCTATAGGTTGCAAGTGGGTGTTCAAGGTGAAGGATGATGGGAGATACAAGGCTAGACTAATTGCTAAAGGGTTTATACAAAGAAAGGGATTGGAGTATGATGAGATATTCTCTCCAGTAATGAGGCATACGTCCATCCGCATTTTGCTCGCTATCGTTGTAGCTCATGACTTGGAGCTGGAGCAACTGGACGTGAAAACCGCTTTCTTGCATGAAGACTTGGATGAGACCGTCAACATGAAGTAGTCAAAAGGATTTGATGTAGATGGAAAAGAAAATTGGGTTTGCAAATTGAAGAAGTCATTATATGGACTTAAGCAGTGCCTAGACAATGGTACAAGAGGTTGACTCTTTTATGCTTTCACTTGGTTTTGATCGTAGCATCAAAGACGCTTGTGTGTACTTCAAGCATTTAAAGAATGGTAGATGGGTGTACCTACTCTTGTACGTGGATGATATGTTGATTGCTTCCAAGGATAAAGCTGAAATCGATAGTTTAAAGCGAAAGCTAAAAGCGGAATTCGAAATGAAAGACCTTGGAGAAGCAAAGAAAATTTTGGGTATGGAAATCCAAAGGGATAGAAAGCTAGAACTTTTGAGCCTCACTCCAAAGGAGTACATTCGAAAGGTGTTTGCTCGGTTTAGCATGGAAGGGGCAAAGGCAATCAGCACACCCATGCCTTTGCACATACAGCTTTCTAGTAAAAGCTCTCTGATCTCGGAAAAGGACAAGGCTTATATGATGAAAGTCCCATATACAAGTACAGTTGGCAGCTTGATGTATGCCATGGTCTGCACTAGGCCTGACATTGCACAGGCGGTTGGATTGGTGAGTAGATTCATGGCGAATCTAGGAAAGACGCATTGGGAAGTAGTGAAGTGTATCTTCAGATACCTTAGAGGAACTCCAAACCATGGACTTTCCTTTGGCGGCAGAGGAAGAGATTTTAGCTTGGTTGGATTTTGTGATTCTGACTATGCCAGTGATAGAGATCGAAGGAAGTCAACCTCCGGATATGTGTTCACATTTGGTAGGACAGCGGTCAGTTGGAGAGCGAGGTTGCAAATGATTGTGGCTTTGTGTAACGATCCAAAATTTGACCACTTTAAAATATACTGTTTAATGTGATTTTAAATATAAAATAGGTAAGGTTATATGATTCAAACAATACTAGATAAGATTTGGAAAGAGAAGTATACACAAAAATAGTAACATTTGCTTATATCGACAAAAGTGACAAAATGCTAATTTTAGAAAAGTAAGTTTCGATGGTTAAATAAATTATTTTAATTAATTTATAAGTGTTTATATTTTTAAATAACATTATATAAATTTATTTTTAAATTAGGTTTAGATAAATAAATAGTTTAACTAAAACGTCAAAATGTGACCATAAAACATTTTGTCGAAAATCAACGTTTTGTCGATTAAAAGTCATCGCAACGTCATCGCACCTTTATTTTCTTATATAGGAACATATATTCAAATAGATAAGTATTAATTAATTCATTAATCTAGTTTACTTTTACTAAACAAGGTTAGAAACTTCTAGAAAACAATTAAAAAAAATAAGCACAAAAAGACAAAAATGGTTTACTTTTGTAAAATAAAGTTAGAAAATCCTTGGATTTGATGTGTAATTAAGTAAGATTTGATTTGACTAATAAAAGATTTAAATTTAACATTATATTTACTTAAACATCTAATCACCATGAATGAATGTCACAACCATGTTTACATTAAACATAATTATTACATAAACTTCACATCACATATATACACTTCCTTTTCATATCAAACTACATTTAATATATGTTTAGTCATGCATTGGAAAGAGTGTTTTAGTGTACTTAAAGGAGACAAAATTTGATTTGATATGGAGGGTATTTTGGTCTTTTTAGTTAAGGGTAATACGGTATTTTGTGTAGCAAACTTCAACTATAAATAGACCACCATCCTTTCACTTTCTTTTACACATTTATACGTCTTCTTCTTACTTTCTCAAGCTTTCTAAAAGCTTCTCTAATGGCTTCCATGCCTTAGGAAAATAAAATAAAAAAATATTATAAAAAAAGGAATAAAATATTCCACGTCAAAACTAGTGCAATCTCCTCCTTTTTCCACCTATAACTCACGGCCACCACCTCCAAGCAAAGGCCGAGCTCCTCCAACCTCCCCAAGCTAGGCCATATGCACCTCCCTCCTCCACAAGTCCAAGCCGAGCCCATTTAGAGGAAAGCAAGCAAGTTTGGAAGCTTCGGAGCTAGAAAAAGATAAGGAAGTGCTGCCGGAATCAAAAGGAAAGTCTATGGAAAGATTGGTGGAGTGGAACTAATCGTGAGTACTAAATGCTTTTTTAAAGTTAAATCATCCTTATAACTATTTTAATATGTCCGTTAAAACCCCTAAATAAATTGTTTGAATGTTTGATAACTTGGATGCAAAATTGGTTGATTATATGATTGTTTATGTGGTTGATAACTTGTTTGATAAATAATAAAAGAAATGATTAGAAATTAACCATGGTTAATTTAATAAGAATTTAAATCCATACAAATATGTGTATGGAAATTATTTAGCCTTTTAATGATTTTAAATAATCTAAAAAGGTAAGAAATGATATTATAATAATATTGTAACGATCCCGAATTTTTAAACTAATTTTAAATTAATAATTGAATTAAATTTTGATTTAAAATTGTGAATGTGTTCGAATTGATCAAGTTTAAAATGAGAAATAGATTTGAATCTAAAATTAAATCGGGATCTATATTATAATAACACAATTTGCTTTAAAATTTTAAAATATAAAATCTTTGGATTTTTAAAATCGTATTTATCTTATTCAATTAAAATAAAAACTCCACATTTTGAAATTAATATGAGATATGCAAATTTAAAAGAATATAGATAATGATAGGAAAAAATTGAATAAATTTTATCTACAAATAAATAACAAAATTATTAACATACTTTTTAATAAAGATAAAAAAAAGAAAAAAAATAATAAAAATAAAATAACAGCCCATACCCCTTGTCTCGGTTAAAACCCTATACCCGTTTCCCCCTTCCCATTCATTCACAAACCCTAAACAAAATAAGCGAGAAAAGAAAAATGGCGGCAGGCAATTTTCTTTATTCAATCTGAACTGTCGAAGCTTTGTTTGATGTTCGTTCACTAGCTCAGATGCTATTCTTCTTTGATTTGGATCCTTGCGACATCGTCTTCTCGAAGCTTTGCAAAAATTAGGGCTTCGTCTTCGATTTTCTTGCTCGCGACTATTTCCAAACAACAGGTGAGTAATTTCTATTACTCACATCTTCTTCGACTTAGTTGAATCTGTTGTTTACTTTGTTTCCGTGGTTTTCGACCTGTCTTGATTGAGCCGGTGATGATTGGGGTTTTTGGTTGTTCGATTTTCTTGCGCACACCTGTGATGATTCTCTTCAGTTGCTTTTATATGGGTTTCAAACCTTCCTATTTTCGAAATTTCGTGACGAACACGGTTTTTCCGATCTACTTGTTTCTCAAGTTATTTAAAACTTTCCTATGTCTCAGTCTTTGATCTTTGAAAGAATTTTGACTATTTCAAAAATAAAGATACGATTTGATTTTGGTTTCGTGCTCTGACTTGGTCGATTTTTTTTTTACTGTCACGGCTTCGGCCATCTTCTCTGGCCTCCACTTGAACATTTCATTCGTTTGTTGATTCCTCTGAACCCTGCTCACTGCATCATTTCTTCATATATTCATTGCATTTATCACCGTAGGAGTTTAACTTGAAACTGATTCCTGTTCAGTTGATATTTCTTTGAGAGTTTGTGTTCCAGTCTTTAATCTTGCTTGAATTTGTACTGTTCGTCCATTGTCTCACTTAACCATTGGTTGAATTTGTGCATTTATATACTTGTGTCTTGTACCCTGCATTTAGATGTTCATTGGCCTTGTTGCATACATGACTTGAGTCTGCTCTTGAAATATCCATCTGGAGCTTGCTTGATACACTGGTGCATTGATGTTGTTTTTCACTGTCATTGCATATTGGCATGTATACAGTTGTGTGTCTCTGGTTCTCAAGTAATTCATGTTGACTTGGGTTTGCATCCATCGTTCTTTGTTGATGTTGAGGCTGCCGTCCCACTTTGTTAGACACTGTTTGGATGCACTTGCACTTATTCATGTTGGCACTGGAATTTGCTGTGGCTTTCATTGTTTTGGTCTGGTATATGAACTGCTGCTATATCAAATTGAGCCTTGTCCAATATTGAAGTAGTCTTCATTGTTGCATGTATCACTCTTCATTCACTTCAGATGTTCTTCGCTGTTGTATATGTCTGCATCCATTACTTGAGTCGCCATTTCATATGCTTGCATTACTTGGTGTTGTCTGCATATGAGTTCATCATGTAGCCTGATGAACTTGTGAACTGGTCAAGTCCATTTGTGGTGCTTTGCATGCTTTGACAGTTCAGTGGTGTTCTCTGGTCATACTACATTGTTGCTTGTTTCCATGCTATGTACTCGAGCTTGCACACTTCATGTTGCCTTCATTCATGTTGTACTTGCACAGTTTCCAGATGTGGTCTCTGTGGTTGCTGTCCAGTTGTACTTGACATATTGAACTGTTATATTTGAACTGTGAATTGTCGCCTTGATTTTCCAGTAGCCACCGT
This sequence comes from Allium fistulosum, assembly GCA_030737815.1. Taxonomy (NCBI): domain Eukaryota; kingdom Viridiplantae; phylum Streptophyta; class Magnoliopsida; order Asparagales; family Amaryllidaceae; genus Allium; species Allium fistulosum. Next base: position 105,024,495 of record CM060905.1, read on the forward strand.
GTACATTCTTGTACATTTGTCCGTAACTTGCTTTCACTTACTTGGTGACATTTGTGTTGGTTCACTTGGTAGCTTTTGTTGTTGTCCAGTTTGTACTTGTCTTGTTGAACTTGTACATGCATTTGCCTTGTTGCAGTTACTCTTTGAATTTTGATCGAGGCCATTTGCATTTGTGTTGAATCATATTTTGATTTAGATTGATTTGATAATCTTTGTAGTTAATCGCCGTTTTCGGCAATCCCATTTTTTTTCTAAATCGTCTTCATTTAGAAATCTTTCCATCTATCTCTGTTGATGTTTTAAATCTGCTGATTTATTGTTTAACACTGTTAAGTGTTATATTGACTGTTATCCGATTTCTTTGTTTAAAGAGTCGGATAGACGGGAATTATTGTGACTGTCGTCTATTTAAATTATTACTGCCTCTATGCACTAATAAACTGGTTTGAATTAGACTGACCTGTGTATTATTTTCTTTTGAATATAATACTCGGGTCAGACCGAGTATTTTACAGCTTGAAGATTTTCGAGCAGCGAAGTTAGAGAGAGAGTAAAGAATCACTTTAGTTTTCAGAAGAAAATTGTATTTTAAGATATTCCGCTGTATCAGTATTAAAATTGTATAAACTCTGATGTATATAAAAAGATTTATAGTAATGAAATAAATTCTCATTTGTTTTAATTCAGTGTTATTATTCTGTGTTTCTATGGCTGATTCTGTTTAAACCTTATAAACTAAATAACAATTCGTCTTTTTGAACGTTTTTAGTTGGTTTAATTACCGACTGGAGGCGGTCAGAAGGGGGAATGTTACAGAGTGGTATCAGAGCTTTGGTTTACACAAAGCTTAGTTTATGATGTTTAATATGAATAGTTACTAGAAACACTTTAAAAGAGAATGTTTTTCAAATCTAAAGGAGTATAAAATTGTTTTTGAAAATAAAGATCTTTAACGTAAGAAAAGTTAAATTGAATCGAGTTAGCATTAATAAATATACGATTTGAAATTTAACTAAGGAAGTTAAATAGATTGAAATTGATTTGATAAATTATTGAAATGGAAATTTAAACTTAAAGGATAAGTGATTATATGATATGAATTGGGAAGTTTAAATTAATAAGTTGTATAACTTATAAAATGAGAAAATTTAAGTAAAACCAATTGTTAAAATGGTTAAACAGTTTTGTTAAGTAAAACAAAATCTGAATTTTGAAATGTGATATGAATTTGACTTTAGTAAAGTTAAATAAAATAGAATTTCAAATAAATTTGAGGCGAACTTAAGTTGTATGGTGAAAATAAATGCAAGTGAAGATAAAATGAAACATAACTTAAGTAGTAATGTTGAATGAGGTTGAATTTGATATCAAAATGAATTAATAAAGTGAAGAATGAATATGAATTTGAGTTATATAAAGGAAATTCAACTTTAATTGTAAAAGTGAATTGTGAATATGGTGAGTATAAGAATTCAATCAGAATTAGAATATAAACCAATTGAAATTAAGTGTGTTAAACCAAATTGAATGTAAGCAAAGTAAATAAATTTGCTTAAATTGAATGTGCATTGGTTGCTAGTTGATCGTATGGAAATTCATTCAGTGTTAATGAAATTGAATTAATGAAAATTGTAAGCTAAGTAATTGAATTCAAATTGAAAGATAAGTAAATCTAAATAGAATCAAATTTGAATTGAATTGAAAGCAAACTAACTTGAATATAAATTAGTGAAAGTAAACTAATTGAATATGAATGAATGTTAGTAAAATCCAATGTGAATGAATCAAATGTGATTAGAGTGAAAATCAAGTCGATGAATGATTTACTAAAGAACTAGTTGATTATCTTGGAAATAGAAAATTGATAAGTTTATATCATAGTTTAAATTGGAATTTTTGAATTATTATAAACGATTTCTATAGAAGATTTGGAAAGGTTGATATTATATTGGAATTTTAAAATGAATTTGTATAAGTGTTAAAAATGAAATATTAATGGATTTCATAAGTGAATGGAAATTGTAAAATGAATCGATGTTGCAAGATAAAAAAAATTATAAGTAATTTACTTATAAATTAAATTTCTGATATAAAACTGAGTTATAAAAGAAGGGATAATAAAGTGATTTTTATAAATTGTAGTCTTTATAAATAGGAATAGAATTTATAAACGTTGTTTATAAATCCGGAACTGACTTATTTTGATAAGTAAATTCTTATAGCTTGTTAAAAGAAGTATATTCACAATTTTGGACCGCGAATATATTATTGAATAAAATGGACATGTTTTGAGAAAGTGATATTTTAAAACGAAGTTAATTGTTTTAAAAGATGTTTTAAAAGGGATTGAATATCGAAACCATAGATTTCAACATTCATTGTTGAAATAGACGTTTTCGAATAAAAGGAAATGGTGGACTATAACACTATTGTTGTAGTAAATGATTTCCAAAAGGAAATATTTTGTATAGTATTGGGATTTATACATCTATCTAAATTTCGAATCCCTATACTAGTGATTTTGAGTTGTCGTAACGATGTTTTACGTAACATTCGTTTTGATTCAAATAAATATGTGAAAGAAAATGATTTCCTTAAAAGATGAAATATATACTTAATTTTGATTAAAGTATATCGAATATTTTCAAATGTTGAAAATAAATGGATTTGTGAATTACTTATTTTTAAATAAGTATGGAAATGTCTTTCCAAAAATGAAATGTTGTGAATATATTCCGTAAGGGATAAATGATTTGAAATTCATTTTTGAAGTCGAAGTTGAAAAGTTAAATGAGAAATTTGAACAATTAGTTCAATTTGAAATTTTTCAAAAAGATTGAATCGTTGAGTTAAAATTGAGTTTAACTTCGACATCAAAGGCAACATAAGTTGAGCTTTGAATTTCAGATGATGATTTGGATTGTATGTCTAACATTGTGAATTGATGACATAGCAATTGATCTTTATTAAATATATATCTGTTGGTGGTGGAGAATTTATTCTCTTAGCTTAACACCCTTCTCTGAGACGTACGGGCTCAGAGGTTATATATCGATAGACATCAATTCTGTGTTAAGAATTGACGATGTAAGCGTGAAATCCAAATCGAATGTGAAAGTCGATAATAAATGGAATTATGAAAATGAATTAGGTTTGAGATAACCTAAAATTTCTAAATCGACTTAGAGGAAAATTTTGAAATCCTCTATTTTGTTATGAATATGGGTTATGTAGGTTTTCAGAACTTATATATATGAATGCGGTAAATTTGAAACCGTCAGTTTAGAAAGTCATTGTTATGGAAATCTTATGTAAGCTTACATAGATATGATATGTACGAAATGTGAAATGAAAGTACTACATATATATGACATTATGTTTTCTAAACTGAGGATATGGAAAAGTACCTTTAATTTATTATTAGAGAAGGTTTTGGAACTCTCGATGAGTGTCCATTTGAAATTCGTAGCTACGTAGAATTTCCATTTAGTCAGAGTGACTATTTGAATTGGAAATCCCTCGAGATGGATCATGTCGATGGGATCAGATTGATTGATTAGCGTAATTTGAGGGGCGAGATGCCCACAGTTACAAGCGATTCCATTGGGATAATGGCGCAACCGCCGGGTAAGCTGCAATCTAATGCCAAGCGAAATTTGAGGGGCGTGATGCCTACAGACACAAGCGACTCTACTGGGATAGTAGCGTAACCGCCGGGTGTACTGCAATCGATGGCGACAACCATGGCGAAATTTAAGAGATGAGAAATCTACAGATTACGAGCGACTCTACTGGGATAGTAGCGTAACCGCCGGGTAAGATGTAATCCATGGGGGAACGTGCTTTCCATATCCATTTTTAAAAGAATTTTCAAAGTATTTTCACTGGGAATTGAAGCAAGTATGTTTAGTACTTAGAGATTTTTAGACCTGCGCCTGTCCAGCGTATGTCTAATGTCTGTGAGAACGAAGATAGACTTGTTAAATTTCGAGTTAGTAAGTATTTTCAAACTTTAAATAGCAAATCAATAGTCTGAAATTAAAATTACATAATTCCTACCTAATAAACTAAGGAAGAGGATCTTTGAAATGTTTTGAAAGTTCACAGCTTTGAAAGAGTTATATAATGCAAATCTCTAACGTGAAGAATTTTAAGTTTGAATCTGAGTTTTGTAAATCGAAGAATTTGGTAAAAGACTTTTGCGTTTTAATTTCAGAAAATCAATGAACAAAAGAGAAGATAAACAAAACTAATGAGATTAAACAAATGAAATGAATCATATATTCATTTATTTGTATTGAGTTTCAAGCTTAGGAAAATTGAGTAGGGTATAAATATTAATGGAATTTTAACAACCTTTCCTTTTCGTGGACGAAAAGTTTTTAAGGAGGGGAGTTTGTAACGATCCCGAATTTTTAAACTAATTTTAAATTAATAATTGAATTAAATTTTGATTTAAAATTGTGAATGTGTTCGAATTGATCAAGTTTAAAATGAGAAATAGATTTGAATCTAAAATTAAATCGGGATCTATATTATAATAACACAATTTGCTTTAAAATTTTAAAATATAAAATCTTTGGATTTTTAAAATCGTATTTATCTTATTCAATTAAAATAAAAACTCCACATTTTGAAATTAATATGAGATATGCAAATTTAAAAGAATATAGATAATGATTGGAAAAAATTGAATAAATTTTATCTACAAATAAATAACAAAATTATTAACATACTTTTTAATAAAGATAAAAACAAAGAAAAAATAATAATAAAAATAAAATAACAGCCCATACCCCTTGTCTCGGTTAAAACCCTATACCCGTTTCCCCCTTCCCATTCATTCACAAACCCTAAACAAAATAAGCGAGAAAAGAAAAATGGCGGCAGGCGATTTTCTTTATTCAATCTGAACTATCGAAGCTTTGTTTGATGTTCGTTCACTAGCTCAGATGCTATTCTTCTTTGATCTGGATCCTTGCGACATCGTCTTCTCGAAGCTTTGCAAAAATTAGGGCTTCGTCTTCGATTTTCTTGCTCGCGACTATTTCCAAACAACAGGTGAGTAATTTCTATTACTCACATCTTCTTCGACTTAGTTGAATCTGTTGTTTACTTTGTTTTCGTGGTTTTCGACCTGTCTTGATTGAGCCGGTGATGATTGGGGTTTTTGGTTGTTCGATTTTCTTGCGCACACCTGTGATGATTCTCTTCAGTTGCTTTTATATGGGTTTCAAACCTTCCTATTTTCGAAATTTCATGATGAACACGGTTTTTCCGATCTACTTGTTTCTCAAGTTATTTAAAACTTTCCTATGTCTCAGTCTTTGACCTTTGAAAGAATTTTGACTATTTCAAAAATAAAGATACGATTTGATTTTGGTTTCGTGCTCTGACTTGGTCGATTTTTTTTTTACTGTCACGGCTTCGGCCATCTTCTCTGGCCTCCACTTGAACATTGCATTCGTTTGTTGATTCCTCTGAACCCTGCTCACTGCATCATTTCTTCATATATTCATTGCATTTATCACCGTAGGAGTTTAACTTGAAACTGATTCCTGTTCAGTTGATATTTCTTTGAGAGTTTGTGTTCCAGTCTTTAATCTTGCTTGAATTTGTACTGTTCGTCCATTGTCTCACTTAACCATTGGTTGAATTTGTGCATTCATATACTTGTGTCTTGTACCCTGCATTTAGATGTTCATTGGCCTTGTTGCATACATGACTTGAGTCTGCTCTTGAAATATCCATCTGGAGCTTGCTTGATACACTGGTGCATTGATGTTGTTTTTCACTGTCATTGCATATTGGCATGTATACAGTTGTGTGTCTCTGGTTCTCAAGTAATTCATGTTGACTTGGGTTTGCATCCATCGTTCTTTGTTGATGTTGAGGCTGCCGTCCCACTTTGTTAGACACTGTTTGGATGCACTTGCACTTATTCATGTTGGCACTGGAATTTGCTGTGGCTTTCATTGTTTTGGTCTGGTATATGAACTGCTGCTATATCAAATTGAGTCTTGTCCAATATTGAAGTAGTCTTCATTGTTGCATGTATCACTCTTCATTCACTTCAGATGTTCTTCGTTGTTGTATATGTCTGCATCCATTACTTGAGTCGCCATTTCATATGCTTGCATTACTTGGTGTTGTCTGCATATGAGTTCATCATGTAGCCTGATGAACTTGTGAACTGGTCAAGTCCATTTGTCGTGCTTTGCATGCTTTGACAGTTCAGTGGTGTTCTCTGGTCATACTACATTGTTGCTTGTTTCCATGCTATGTACTCGAGCTTGCACACTTCATGTTGCCTTCATTCATGTTGTACTTGCATAGTTTCCAGATGTGGTCTCTGTGGTTGCTGTCCAGTTGTACTTGACATATTGAACTGTTATATTTGAACTGTGAATTGTCGCCTTGATTTTCCAGTAGCCACCGTGTACATTCTTGTACATTTGTCCGTAACTTGCTTTCACTTACTTGGTGACATTTGTGTTGGTTCACTTGGTAGCTTTTGTTGTTGTCCAGTTTGTACTTGTCTTGTTGAACTTGTACATGCATTTGCCTTGTTGCAGTTACTCTTTGAATTTTGATCGAGGCCATTTGCATTTGTGTTGAATCATATTTTGATTTAGATTGATTTGATAATCTTTGTAGTTAATCGCCGTTTTCGGCAATCCCATTTTTTTTCTAAATCGTCTTCATTTAGAAATCTTTCCATCTATCTTTGTTGATGTTTTAAATCTGCTGATTTATTGTTTAACACTGTTAAGTGTTATATTGACTGTTATCCGATTTCTTTGTTTAAAGAGTCGGATAGACGGGAATTATTGTGACTGTCGTCTATTTAAATTATTACTGCCTCTATGCACTAATAAACTGGTTTGAATTAGACTGACCTGTGTATTATTTTCTTTTGAATATAATACTCGGGTCAGACCGAGTATTTTACAGCTTGAAGATTTTCGAGCAGCGAAGTTAGAGAGAGAGTAAAGAATCACTTTAGTTTTCAGAAGAAAATTGTATTTTAAGATATTCCGCTGTATCAGTATTAAAATTGTATAAACTCTGATGTATATAAAAAGATTTATAGTAATGAAATAAATTCTCATTTGTTTTAATTCAGTGTTATTATTCTGTGTTTCTATGGCTGATTCTGTTTAAACCTTATAAACTAAATAACAATTCGTCTTTTTGAACGTTTTTAGTTGGTTTAATTACCGACTAGAGGCGGTCAGAAGGGGGAATGTTACAAATATAATATTATAAAATGAAATGAAATGGAATATGAGTTTGAAATATAAAAATATTGTTTAAAATGAGTTTAAAATGATTTGAAATGTTTTATAAACATATAAAAGTGTTTTCAAGAAGTTTGAAAAGAAATTGAAAAACAAGTGAAAACTAGGCTCGTCGCTTAACGGTAGTTCGCGATTTCGCACCATAAAAATTAAATGAGTGTACAAAGTGGAATATAGCTCGGAATTCTTTGAGATAAGTATTTTTCGGTCTATTATATCCATAGTTTCCAACGAAGAAAGAAAATCAAGATTCTATTTGGTAGATTTTGAAATATATCCAAAACAATTTTCTAAAAACATCGCGATTTTGCAGTTCGTAATCCAAAAAGGGATTTCTTTATAAATGATATTTTTAAATGATTAAAAATATGAAATAAATTTGATAAATCTATTAAAATGGTTTAATAGAGATTTGGAATAGAAAATATGAATTTTCAAATATTAAAAGTTGATTAAATCAAACAAACCATATATAGCACTTTCCGCAGCACTCAGCTGTGAATTCTATAATTTTTGAAATATGAGTTTAAACTTAACGATTTTTCCTAGAATCGATTATGAATGTTTATAAAAGGAAAAATTAAGCGTTTAAAAGATAATTTGGAATCTTATAATCAATTCCAAAATAAAGCTAATAATTGAGTATGCGGAAATGACAAGTACATTTGTCCCGCCTATGAGAGCTAAACGGTAAAACAAAGTGTGTAACTAAGGTTAGGAATAGAGCAACCAGTGCCCTGAACTTACCTGACCTTCGCTTTATCATTTAGACGAGGGGTGGAACAGATCGAAAGGAAAGCTCGGATGCTCTAAAAGATCATATTTAAGTTTTTCCAAGATAAAAGAAAAGAAACAAATTCTTTGAATGTTAATTAACCACTTAACACCTTTTATTTGATGATTGGTACAAAGGAACCGGGATCGGATTTGGGTGATTCCTATCCGAAAACCCCTTCAAAATAATTTTTGAAATAAACATATTAAATACAAAGATCATTGAAGACAAAGATCTTCATAATGTAGGATTACTTGCCACTAGTCCCTAGAGGTGAAATTTACCATATCTAAGGTGGCAGTAGTACTCTGTTATAAAAATCTTCGATTTGCAAGAATATGATTTGAAGTTAAGAAAGAAATCTGATTTAATAAATGATTTGGGAATATTTTCCCTAAGTTAAAAGTTATAACTTGAATATAAGAAATTTTTGATTAAGATTTCATGAGTGATTTGGAAAAGTTTTCCTAAGTAAAATGGAAAATGATTTGGAATTATTCCAGGATTTAAGAAAGGTTTAAATAAACCAAATGATTTGATAAATGAGGCTTAATGATTCCATATACTCTTGAAAAGAAAATGGAATAAATTGAAAAGAGTATATCTAAGAAAGATATTTGATTTAAATAAAAGATGAAGTAATTGATTGATGATTGATACACACATATGAACTTAACATCTTTTAAAGCGATGATTGGCTTCGAAGGAACCGGGGTCGGATTTGGGTGATCCCTATCTGAAAACCACTTCGAACCAATGTATATGTTCGAAAGTGAAGACATGTTGAAGATGATGATTATTAAAGACTGAGGATCTTCATAGCATGAGGAGTGCTTGTTGATAAGCTCTGGGTCGCTCCCATTATAGAGTTATTTATAGCAGTGGTTTCCTCGTTGTGGAGATTTTTCAAATTGGAAGGTCTACTCGCTTTTAGTGGTAGTAGGAGAGTCCTTCAGTTTCGTTCAGTCCCAGAATGAACTTGTATGGATGTGTTTTTGACATTGTATTGCAAAGTCACAAACGTTGACTTTTACAAACATACGTCTGTTTGGTGGCGGAGAAGGCAACTTCTCCTAGCTTAACACCATTCTCTGAGACGTATGAGCTCAGAGGTTGTATGTTTGTGGAAGTCAAACAGGTGATTAAGGAGTGGCAATATGGTATTCAAAGTGGAACCTGTTATGATCAAAGCGTGGTTTTTTATGAAAAGCGTGGCTTTGTTTAAGTTGAGTGTAACCTCACTCCCAAGCCTCACATCTCAGAAATGATACAGGAACCATGTTACATATTTCAGGCTGAGTATGACGAGGGTGGTGTATGATCCCTCAAGGTGACTGGCGGCGTATAATCTAGGTCACCAAGGTGTCCAGACGGAACCCTTATTGTATGGTATAGTGGTGTGTGAGTCCTTGCATGAGAAGTTACCGAATATCAAGAAGTGTGGCAATATGAGGAATAATGGTGTGTGAGTCCTTGCATGAAAAACCATCGAGTTCTGATTGCTATGCGTGGTTATCAAGGTTCCCTATCATGTTGAAAAATCGAATCCCAATATGAGCTTTATGGTTTTGATTGTAGTCCCAAAATAGCTGTAATGCTTTGCAAACATTTCAGCTACCCCTTTTGGTATCATATATTCCATTGACCTAGTCCGGATATATTACCTTAGACTTAGTCCAGATATTGATATCTTATTTGAATAAGTTTATTTGAAAGTTGTTTTTAAAAGAATGTCATTAAAGATAATATCAAAATATTTTGGTAATAAAAGTGTTTTGGTTAACATAAGGTAAAAAACCCGTTCGTATTTATGTGTGGACGTGGTCATATGAGATACCCTTCTTTTCAAAGGTTTTGATAACATGATCATTTTAAATTTCGAGTATCTCGCGCTGGTTTATCAAGCCTAATCCGGGTAATTTTAATACTCGGGTCAAATCCGAGTAGTTTCGGGTTTAGTTGAAGACGGTTGGATTTTCCAAAGGAGAGCTAGAGATCTTCATCATCATATGGACGTATTTTATTATCCGCTACATCTATTGCATTTGTTTTGTTGTTTTCAGCATTTGTAAGGATAGGGGTTTATAACTGTCCAGGCTGAATCTAGGTTAGACTCTGATATTGTATTTTAAAATTTCCCGCTGTAAAGATTATTATTGAAATAATATATGTTACTCCATTCGTATGAGATTCCGTTCTGTCTTTATTTTCTTTCTACCCTTAATGATCCAACTTTTCATGCAATTTGAGTTGGACATGTGTGGTTTATTGTCGGTTCAAAGGGTACGAAAAAACGGGCCATTACATTTGGTATCAGAGCTGAAGGTTAAGCGAGAACCTTGGCTTTGGTGGGGTAAAGACTCATCAGAGATAGGGTTAGTAATACCCTAGGATGAGTGACTCATTAGAGATTGGGTTAGAACACCCTAGAATGAGTTTGAGTGTATTATATATGAGTGCGTATTTGTTAGTGACTAATAAATTGTTTTGTGTTGATTTATTATTTTAGTAATTTATGGATTCTGATTGATACGCCTGATCACTTTTATCAATGAGGGTTCCTAAACATTTAAACAAGACGAACCGACACACTGATTTTGAAAAATTGGTAAATAATATAATTTTACCTAGGATTATATTTTGAATATAAAGTATATATTTTGAAAAGTTGTATAGTTAGAAATCTGGATTAGTGAAATTTAAATATGAACATCTTATGATTAAAATTTCATAGTTTGACTATAAGATGTTTCATAAAGATAATCGATAAGTAAGAAATATGATAAGGTAATTAAGATCTTTAATACTTATTCCAAAATAATAAATTAAGAAATGACAATGTTAAGTTATTATCATAAATTGATCATTTGTTTGATTTAAAAGTTTAAGTACAAATACCTTATGAAATAAGTTTCACAATTTGACTATAAGGTGTTTGATAATAAGATTTGTTTAAGGAATGAACATATAAGATAAAAAGTATTTAAATAATAGAAAATAATTATGTAAAAGGAAAAATATACAAAAGGAATGATAATTTAAATTCGAGTAATTTAAAGAGTTGTGGAAATTTAAATGAAGTTAATTAATATAAGATAAATTTACAAAATGAATTTATAAAATAGGTTTTATAAAGTAATCTCTAAAGGATTTTGAAATTGGTATTATTTCAAATAAATAGAGGTATTTTATGATAACTAATTCGATTGGCTCGAAATTAAACTAAAAATAGGCAAGAGATGTGTTCGGATGGTAAGCACTTCTCTTAAGTATTACTCTTCTTGTTTAGATGAAATACAATACTATTAGTGGTACCCAATTCCTTGGCATTGTTTTAGTATTACTCGATTTATATAATTTTATTAAGTTATAGTGATAATGTGAATCATTGATTAGTAATCTATATAAAATTGTTTAAACTAAAGATGAATTGGGGTCAATAATTGCTAAAATAAAGCGGAATTTCCGATGATTTTGGGACAGTCAAAAATTTCTGAATCATACCTAACTTAGAGCTAAGAAATTTATGAAAACTTTTGGTAAAAGATAAACAATTGTGAAATGTTCTGAGTAAATGAAATTGGATAAGTATAATTTATAAATGTGATTATAAACAAAAAGAAAATTATAACCTGGAAAGTGTTTTATTAATGAATTCCAGCATTAAATAAGGATTTGGACTTAAGTCTTTAAAATATGATTGATTTGCATAAGTTATAAGATGTAATAAACTTAAGTAATAGTTTTACGAAATGATTCATAAATAATATTAGTGTTAAAGGAAATATACCGAGTTAAAAGATTATGGGAAAACTTTTTTATAAAGATAAATTATGTTTTGAGTGAAAAACTTTTTCTTTAGAATATTTTCCTTTAATAAAAATATTTGGAAATAAATAATTAAAGGGATTATATAAAGAAGCACCTTTATAAAATGTTTAAACTTAAGACAAAAGTTTTTGAAAGTTTTTGAAAGTTAATAAATACATATATTATATGTAGACCATTTCATCGCACAAATTTTGATCTAAGATTCGAGTTTGGAACATTGAGGTGTTTACACTGGTCCGAAAAAGGATTTATCACTCGATTGCTGACGGCGAACATTGATAAGGATATTTGGTTAGGTACTTGAGTTTTCTATCATAGTTGAGAACTATGCAAGGAAAGCAAAGGTTCTGATCTAGAAGCCTGATCAGAGCCCGCACTAGAGGATCGAGGGATCGATACTAGTTTGGAAATAAAGTTGTGGATTCGAATAGAAGATCAAATCAGATATTTTATACAGATGATTTAGGTACCTCTTATGGGTTTAAGTTTGTGAAATAATGATTTAGGTAAAATATTGTGGGTTTAGGTTCAGGGTAATTTCGAGGATGAAATCTTTTAAGTGGGGGAGAATGTAACGACCCAAAATTTGACCACTTTAAAATATACTATTTAAAGTAATTTTAAATATAAAATAGGTAAGATTATATGATTCAAACAATATTAGATAGGATTTGGAAAGAGAAGTATACACAAAAATAGTAACATTTGCTTATATCGACAAAAGTGACAAAATGCTGATTTTAGAAAAGTAAGTTTCGATGGTTAAATAGATTATTTTAATTAATTGATAAGTGTTTATATTTTTAAATAACATTATAAAAATTTATTTTTAAATTTGGTTTACATAAATAAATAGGTTAACTAAAACGTCAAAATGTGACCGTAAAATATTTTATCGTAAATCAATGTTTTGTCGATTAAAAATCGTCGCAACATCAACGCACCTTTATTTTCTTATATAGGAACATATATTCAAATATATAAGTATTAATTAATTCACTAATCTAGTTTACTTTTACTAAATAAGGTTAGAAACTTCTATAAAACAATTAAGAAAAAGTAAGCACAAAAAGACAAAAATGATTTACATTTGTAAAATAAAGTTAGAAAATCCATTAATTTGATGTGCAATTAAGTAAGATTTGGTTTGACTAATAAAAGATTTAAATTTAACATTATATTCACTTAAACATCTAATCACCGTTAATGAATGTCACATCCATGTTTACATTAAACATAATTATTACATAAACTTCACATCTCATTTATACACATCCTTTTCATATCAAATCTATATTTAATATATATTTAGTCATGCATTGGAAAGAGTGTTTTAATGTACTTAAAGGAGACAAAATTTGATTTGATATGGAGGGTATTTTGGTCTTTTTGGTTAAGGGTAATACGGTAATTTGTGTAGCAAACTTCAACTATAAATAGACCACCATCCTTCCACTTTCTTTTACACATTTCTACATCTTCTTCTTCCTTTCTCAAGCTTTCTAAAAGCTTCTCTGATGGCTTCCATGCCTTAGGAAAATAAGATAAAAAAATATTAGAAAAAAAAGAATAAAGTATTCTACCTCAAAACTAGTGCAATCTCCTCCTTTTTCCACCTACAACTCACGGTCACCACCTCCAAGCCAAGGCCGAGCTCCTCCAACCTCCCCAAGCTAGGCCGTATGCACCTCCCTCCTCCGCAAGTCCAAGCCGAGCCCATTTAGAGGAAAGCAAGCAAGTTCGAAAGCTTCAAAGCTAGAAAAAGAGAAGGAAGTGCTGCCGAAATCAAAAGGAAAGTCTACGGAAAAGATTGGTGGAGTGAAACTAATCGTGAGTACTAAATTCTTATTTAAAGTTAAATCATCCTTATAACTATTTTAATATGTCCATTAAAACCCTTAAATAAATTGTTTGAATGTTTGATAACTTGGATGCAAAATTGGTTGATTATATGATTGTTTATGTGGTTGATAACTTGTTTGATAAATAATAAAAGAAATGATTAGAAATTAACCATGGTTAATTTAATAAGAATTTAAATCCATACAAATATGTGTATGGAAATTATTTAGCCTCTTAATGATTTTAAATAATCTAAAAAGGTTAGAAATTATATTATAATAATATAATATTATAAAATGAAATGAAATGGAATATGAGTTTGAAATATAAAAATATTGTTTAAAATGAATTTAAAATGATTTAGAAATGTTTTATAAATACATAAAAGTGTTTTCAAGAAGTTTGAAAGGAAATTGAAAAATAAGTCAAAACTAGGCGCGTCGCATAACGGTATTTCGCGATTTCGCACCATAAAAATTAAATGAGTGTAAAAAGTGGAATATAGCTCAGAATTCTTCGAGATAAGAATTTTCCGGTCTATTATATCCATAGTTTTCCAATGAAGAAAGAAAATTAAGATTTCATTAGGTAGATTTTGAAATATGTCCAAAACAATTTTCTAAAAACATCGTGGTTTTGCAGTTCGTAATCCAAAAAGGGATCTCTTTATAAATTATATTTTTAAATGATTAAAAATATGAAATAAATTTGATAAATCTATTAAAATGGTTTAATAGAGATTTGGATGGAAAATATGAATTTTCAAATATTAAAAGTTGATTAAATCAAACAAACCATATATAGCACTTTCCGCAGCACTCTGCTACGAATTCTATAATTTTTGAAATATGAGTTTATACTTAACGATTCTTCCTAGAATCAATTATGAATGTTTATAAAAGGAAAAATTAATCGTTTAAATGATAATTTGGAATCTTATAATCAATTCCAAAATAAAGCTAATAATTGAGTATGCGGAAACGACAAGTACATTTGTCCCGCCTATGAGAGCTAAACGGTAAAACAAAGTGTGTAACTAAGGTTAGGAATAGAGCAACCAGTGCCCTGAACTTACCTGGCCTTCGCTTTATCATTTAGACGAGGGGTGGAACAGATCGAAAGGAAAGCCGGATGCTCTAAAAGATCATATTTATGTTTTTCCAAGATAAAAGAAAAGAAACAAATTCTTTGAATGTTAATTAACCACTTAACACCTTTAATTCGATAATTGGTACGAAGGAACCGGGTCGGATTTGGGTGGTTCCTATCCGAAAAACTAGGATCGGATTTGAGTGATTCCTATCCGAAAACCCCTTCAAAATAATTTTCGAAATAAAACATATTGAAGACAAAGATCTTCATAATGTAGGATTACTTGCCACTAGTCCCTAGAGGTGAAATTTACCATATCTAAGGTGGCAGTAGTACTCTGTTATAAAAATCTTCGATTTGCAAGAATATGATTTGAAGTTAAGAAAGAAATCTGATTTAATAAATGATTTGGGAATATTTTCCCTAAGTTAAAAGTTATAACTTGAATATAAGAAATCTTTGATTAAGATTTAATGAGTGATTTGGAAAAGTTTTCCTAAGTAAAATGGAAAATGATTTGGAATTATTACAAGATTTAAGAAAGGTTTAAATAAACCAAATGATTTGATAAATGAGGCTTAATGATTCCATATACTCTTGAAAAGAAAATGGAATAAATTGAAAAGAGTATATCTAAGAAAGATATTTGATTTAAATAAAAGATGAAGTAATTGATTGATGATTGATACACACATATGAACTTAACATCTTTTAAAGCGATGATTGGCTTCGAAGGAACCGAGGTTGAATTTGGGTGATCCCTATCCGAAAACCACTTCGAACCAATGTATACGTTCGAAAGTGAAGACATGTTGAAGATGTTTATTATTGAAGACCGAGGATCTTCATAGCGTGAGGACTGCTTGTTGACATGCTCTAGGTCACTCCCATTATATAGTTATTTAGAGCAGTGTTCTCTTCGTTGTGGAAATTTTTCGTATTCAAGGACTACTCACTACTAGTGGTAGTAGGAGAGTGCCTTCAGTTTCGTTCAGTCCATGAACGAACTTGTATGGATGAGTGTTTGACATTGTATTGCGAAGTCACAAACGTACATCTATTTGGTGGCGGAGAAGGCAACTTCTCGTAGCTTAACACCCTTCTCTGAGACGTATGAGCTCAAAGGTTGTATGTTTGTGGAAGTCAAATAGTGATTCAGGAATGGCAATGTGGCATTCAAAGTGGAACCTTTTATGATCAAAGCGTGGTTTTGTATGAAAAGCATGGCTTTGTTTAAGTTGAGCGTAACCTCACTCCCAAGCCTCATATCTCGGAAATGATATGGGAACTATGTTATATACTTCAGGTTGATTATGATGAGTGTGGTGTATGATCCCTCAAGGTGACTGGCGGCGTATGATCTAGGTCACCAAGGTGTCCAGATGGGACCTTTATTGTATGGTATAGTGGCGTGTGAGTCCTTGCATGAGAAGCAACCGAATATCAAGAAGTGTGGCAATATGAGGAATAGTGGTGTGTGAGTCCTTGCATGAAAAACCACCAATTTCTGGTTGCTATGCGTGGTTATCAAGGTTCCCTATCATGTTGGAAAATCCAATTCCAATACGAGCTTTATGGTTTTGATTGTAGTCCCAAAATAGCTGTAGTGCTTTGTAAACATTTTGGCTACCCTTTTTGGTATCATATATTATGTTCAGTATATTCCATTGACCTTGTCCGGATATATTACCTTAGACTTAGTCCAGATATTGATATCTTATTTGAATAAGTTTATTTGAAAGGTGTTTTTAAAAGAATGTGATTAAAGATAATATCAAACTATTTTGGTAATAAAAGTGTTTTGGTTATCATGAGGTAAAAACCCCGTTCGTATTTATGTGTGGACGTGGTCTTATGAGATACCCTTCTTTTCTAAGGTTTTGATAACATAGTCATTTTAAATTTCGAGTATCTCACGCTGGTTTATCAAGCCTGATCCGGGTATTTTTAATACTCGGGTCAGATCTGAGTAGTTTCAGGTTTAGTTAAAGACGGTTGGAGTTTCCAGAGGAGAGCTGGAGATCTTCATCATCATATGGACGTATTCTATTATCCGCTACATCTATTGCATTTGTTTTGTTGTTTTTAGCATTTGTAAGAACAGGGGTTTATAACTGTCCAGGCTGAATCTAGGTTAGACTCTGATATTGTATTTTAAAAATTTTCGCTGTGAAGATTATTATTGAAGTAATATATGTTATTCCATTTGTATGAGATTATGTTCTGTCTTTATTTTCTTTCTACCCTTAATGATCCATCTTTTCATGCAATTTGAGTTAGACATGTGTGGCTTATTGTCGATTCAAAAGGCATGGAAAAACGGGCCGTTACACTTTGTCCACTACAGTGGTAGAGCTCATAGCAGCGGTTGAAGAAGCTAAGGAGGCGCTTTATTTAAGGTGATTATTGTGTGATTTGGGCTTCGTATATGAAGGCGTGGATGTGTACTGTTACAATCAGAGTGCAATTCACTTAGTGGAAAATCTGGCATTTAGCTCGAGGACGAAGCATATTTAGGTGAGAGAGCCGTTTCTTTTCTCAATGAGTGAAGAGAAGCTAGATCGTCTTCAGAAATTTCACATAAAGGAGAATGCAACAGACATGTTTACCAAGTCATTTCCTATTACTAAGTTCGAGCATTGCTCGGACTTGATTCGTTTAATAAAATGCTAGGTGCTATGGGGTGGCACGAAGGAAGAGTTGAGATGGCTCATAGAGACGTTTGTTTTCATGTTGGAGATTGATAGGTTCTAGGTTCTACAAGGACTGGGTACTTCGAACACTTTGTTAACGGGCGATGGCCTTGCCAGAGTTCGTTGACAAAGTGTAATGGGTGATGGCATTGTCAAAGCTCATTGGGTAAGTATCCATTTCTTGAAGCATGAAGGTGTAGATGGAGTTGGAAAGCTTGTTTGGAGTTCGTTATCAAGGTGGAGATTGTTAGAGATGATACCTGGAATTCATGAAGAAGCATCGCCATTGGAGAGAAGCTTCGAGGAGGAGCTCCAAACCCTAAGTCACGTTGCTGAAGCAAAGTGGAGGAGGAAGTCACAGGGCTTGGATCTAGGCTGTGGTAAAGAAGATACCGATCCAAACATTGGTTCGGTGGAGGAGATGTCGGACCAAATCTTTGGTCCGGTGAAGTTCGTTCGATTTTGATGCTATAAAGACCGAACGAGTAATCTCGTTCGGTGGAGTAGCTTCATTCGGTGATGTTTCGTTCGGCAGTAAGGAAGACCAGACGAAATATCTCGACCGGTGGTAGTGCATCGATCGGCAGTGAAGGTAAGAAGGAAGTTATTTCGTTCAGTGGCCAGAGCAATGAAGGGCATAATGCCGAATGAAATATTTGGTTCGGCGGCATGCCGAACCAGATGGATGCCGAATGAAATATCTCGTTCGGTATTTGGGAATGTCGGTCCAGACTTGAAGTGGAGATGCCGAACCAGATTGATATGGGCTTTGCCGAACAAAATGCCATTGTGCTGCTTGCCGAACCAGATATGCCGAACCAAACCCCAGGGCTGCTATATAGCAGCTACCCCTCCTCACTTCTTCACTCTATAAATAGCGGAGCTTCTAGACAACAATGGCAGCCATCCTAGAGAGCTGAAACTCTGCAGAATTTTGTCTGTATTGTTAATTCTTCTTATGTATAGCCTCCAAAAGTGAATCAATCTTGTAGCTCTAATCTTTCAGTGATTAATAAAATCTCCTCTCCCCAAGTGGACGTAAACTGCCCCGCGGTAGTGGAACCACTATAAATACTGGTGTTATTTATTTTTCTGCATTGCATAGATCTATGACTGTCTGTTCTGGTGTTTATCTCTATTTGTATCGTCTCACTACAATCACGATCCAGTTGTTTTCCACTACGTTTGGTTTTTTATTCCCTTAGACTGATCATCTGAAGGGATTTTCCCCAATAGTCTGGTATCGGAGTTGCAATATTGATTTAGGAGTGTTAGACGCTATGGCAGGAGATGAGGCGACTCCAGTTGTTACAAGACCCTATACTGGTATATCAACTTCCAACTGCTACTTTATGTAAATTAGACAATATTAATGCAGAAATTTTGTTTGGAGGAGGGGGGTGGGTAGGTGTGGGGGGAGGGAAACATTAAATCTCCTAGGATAAACTATGTATGCCAAAAAAAGGAAGGTGGTATAGGCCTGAAAAAGTTAGAAGACTTGCGAGATATTTGTGCACTAAAATTACTTTGGCAAGTACTATCAAAACAATCAATGTGGACTGCATGGATGTGGAATAAATATTGTGGAACAAATTTTTTTTTGGGTGATGCCAATTGATAGCAACATGTCATGTACTATGAAATCTATACTGAGACATAGAGATATGGGAAGGAAATTAATTCAAATGCTAATAGGTGATGGAGCAGTTACAAAACTCTGGTTTGACCTTTGGATAAATGGTAAACTACTGGTTGACCTTTTTGGGTGGGACAGACTACATGTAACATCTACTGGTAGCTACAGGTTAGTTTGATATCCAAAATAACAGCTTCAATTTGAATCTACTACCTTTTCTTAAAGAAATAGGGGATCAAATAGGCCAGGTTCAAATAGATGCATTATAACCTACCGATTCATGGACATGGCAGCACAAACAATAATTTAATTTCAGGCAAACATGAGATGCTACTAGACAAAAATCGAAGAATACAATTTGGCATAAGTTCATATGGAATACAATCAACAGTTGGAAAATGTCCTTTATAACCTACAAGGTGATGCAAAATGCAATCAACACGACTGACAAACTACAACTGTAGGTATGAGTTGTTCAACAATGTGTGTACTCTATGATTCACAAGAAGAAAACAAGGAACATCTATTTTTTAAGTGTCTTTACAGCTCCTATATTTGGACTCTGATGCGATTAAAATTAAAACTAAACTCAGCGAGCTCGATGATATTACATGAGGAAATTGAAGAGATAGGAAGAAAATTTACCACTAGAGATCAGATAACCCAAATTGTGGGGGCTAGCTTGGTTATAACAATCCACCATCTATGGAAGGAAATGAACGCTCAATTTTTGTTTCGAAGAGGATGACGAAGATACAAAGAGCAAAGCTATAGACAGACGTTTCCTTGATGCTGAGCAAATCGGACAAGACAGGTACGAGGACTGTGAGGGATGAGGGGTATTGAATTGCATGATGATGGATAGAGAGAGCAGATGAAGTATATGTGTTGGACTTAGTTGGAAATTATTTTTTGGGACTGTTGTAATATTTGTTGTAATTTGTATTACAAGGAGAATATGTATTCACTATATAAGATTAGTACGTACCACATTATTTTTCCATACTACTCCGGTAAGGTCTTTTAAGAAGTTGGATTAACTAATGGTTCTTTCACATCGTAAATAAAGAACCAATTTTCATATACATACATACATGTACATACACACACATATGTATGTATGTATGTATGTATGTATGTATAGTACGGTTGTACGATTCTCGGACCATACATCCTTTATATCAAAAAGTCTAGTTAAACGAACGAAATATTCTTATAAACGATTATATATAATATAATTTTATGGAAAATTTTATATAAAATATGTTAGCCATAAAATCAACTCAAAGGCAGAAGTATGAAAGAAGGTTAATGAGAGTGAGGTTTCGATGAAGTAACAGGCATAGGTTTTGACAGAGGTCATAAGAAGACGTTTCGAAGGCATTAAGAAGGTTTCGAAGGAGTCGAAGGTACCAAATGCTCTTACAGTGTGAAGGCTTTCAATTCAGATGGAAACAGGAATACCTTTCTGCCATTTCCAACCTTTCGACACAGATAAATAAGCAAAGACAACTTCGGAACCCCCTTTCTAAGGGAATGGATGATAATCTTCCACTTACGTGCTATACCTTTTTGAACTAAAGGTTTTGCCCTTATCATAACCCTTTCGAAAGCATTTACAAGCCTTTCGAACCGATCAAGGCCGATAATATTAGGGGAGGGTTCTGCCTCAATTCTCAGGCATGCATTTGAAGGCTACTCAACATCATCGAAACCATTGGTATTTCAGTATCTTCGAAACTAGTATGAGCAACCTATCGACGGAGTCAGAGGCTTCTATCTTATTTCCAGTAGCAACAAGACATCATGAAAGAAAAGGCGTGCTTGGAAACCTTTCGACGGTGTCGAGAGGTGTTATGAAGGAAGCAGTGCTTGAAGTTCAACAAAGCCGAAAGGTTGTCGAAGGACCCTTTCGACTCAGTCAAAAGGTCTGGGAGAAGATAAAGGAAGCGCAAGAGTAGATCAAAGAGCGCAAAAAAGATGCCTTTCGACAGCATCGAAAGGAGTCATGGCCTTTCGACTAAGTCGAAAGGCTTGGAGTGGTATATAAAGAGGGGTCCCTTCGACTGAGTCGAAAGCATAGGTGCGGAAGGGGTTCGACCTGCATCTATAAATAAGACCCAAGGGGTCCGGTTTTGTGGACCGAATTCTGAAATTATGAATTCATTTCTTCTATTCCACTCTCTTAATTGCAATTAAGTCTGATTGAAACCCTAAATCAAACTAGGGAAAAAGCTCTATTTCTTGTAACTCATTTTGGATCATTAATAAAGGAGTGATGGCTTATTCAATAAGGAGTTTGATGACGAGGAAGATTATTTAGATCATTAGCTAGTCTAATGATCAGTTGCACATGTTCTAACACATTCTCTTAATCTCTTTTTGTCTATGCAATACATAGGATTGACTTGGGAATCATTGGTTGAAACATATCATCATCGGAACCTACATTTGACATTGGAAATAAGAATGATGATGGGGTTTCGACCATGATGAATTTATGAAACTGGGAAACACCCAAGTCGATCTTATACATGTATATTGGAGTGAGTCTTAGGCAATTATAAGCTAAAACCGTTTCGAAAGAGTGGAACCCTTTTTGACATGATTGAAAGGGATGCTTTAAAGGGGATTTCAGTTTATGATTGACTAACAACTGTTGGGAGAGGAACTCATTCAAAAGCATCTATTCCCAGATACACCTGTAACCCTTTCGAAGGGATCCACATCAAAAATAACAAAGCTATGAATTCGAAACGGTTGTGTCATATTAGTGAAATATGCATCCTTTTAGACATGATCGAAAGGACCAGAAAAGTACCTTTCGACATGATCGAAAGGAATGAAAAGCTAAAATGATCAATTGCTTTCGACCCACTTAAAGGAAAGGATTCAAATAGATGTTATCTCACTGGACTGATTCCTTGGAACCTTTTGACTAAGTCAACCCAATCAAAAGGTGAGGATAGCTCTTTAGACCTTTTCAATCAAGCCAATTAGGTCGAAAGGTAAGACCAATCTTCTTAAACCCTTTCGACTATGACAATCTGGTCGAAGGGTATGCATTGAAGGATGAGATCTTTCCACCAATAGGTTTTGTTTGAGTATAATCACCTTTCACGTGGAATCACGAATATTGACAAGTTTTCTTGTTAACATTTTTGGTGGTAGAAGGAGGGCTTGAACCTTCGATCTTGTCACGGTATTATAGACTAATTGTGGTTCATTTGTCTTACCCAGGAAAATGAGATAAAACGGTTAAGTGTAATTAAAGAGGGAGTAGTCCATACCACTACCTTGGAGGAGAATATAGCTCCATCTTTTAATCTTGATGGGGCTGTTCCTGGGAAAACTTCATCACTAGCACAACAAGACGAGAATACGGCTGAAATCAAATACATGGAACAGCAGCTACAGGAGATGCAGGAGCTACTTAAGATGGCTCTATCTCAGAAATCTTCCAAGACTCCAAAGCCAACTCAAGGGGAAGAGGTGGTCTCCCCTAAAGGAATCTAAAAGCTAATTCAATGAGTATAAAGGAAAAGTGGATCTAACGTCCTCAAAGAAGAGAGAACTTCCCCAATCGAAAGCTAGCCATCAAGGAAGAATTCTCGACAAATCACTTGAACAGTCTGGGAGTTCAACATCAAAGGAATATTGCCTAAACTAGAAAAATTATGGCAATGTTGAAGCTTACCTGAAAGATGCCACTAAAAAGGCGATAGGAGATGCTATGAATTCAAAAGGGAAGAGAGCAATGGACGAAAATGTTAATGACAATGAAAGAGGGCCTCCCTTCACTGATGAAATCATGGCCACAATTATCCGCCATACGTCAAGATCCCATCAATGAAATATCATGGGGTTACAGACCCGGACGATCACCTAATGGCTTTTGACAGTCAAATGGACTTGTACAATGCATCTGAAGCTGTCAGATGCCGATTGTTCCTAGTCACTCTCCAGGGAGCAGTAGCAAATTGGTACAGGCAGTACTGGGAAAAAACTATATATTCATGGAAACAGCTTTCTTATGAATTTTATGCCCAATTCTGCATCTATAAAGACCCTACGATCGATTACACAGTTTTTGCCAATATAAAACAAAGACAGGGAGAGTCCTTGGGAGAATACCTGAGGAGGTTTAATGCTGAAGCTTTAAAGGCCAAAGACATGAACGATCGAGATAAGCTTATAGCCGTTCATTCTGGCTTAATTGAAAACGCCCCCTTTTGGAAGCGACTCTTTATTTACGGCTACCAAGACTTACAAGACTTCCATTTCCAGGCTGATAAGTTCATCCGGATGGATGAGCTTTACTATGCCAAGAAAACTATCCTCGAGAAAGAAGGGGGAAGATTTAGCCAAGACTGTAGCCACAAAAGAACGAGAGGGGAAGAACCAATAGCTAACACAGTTGCTTTAAACAAGCCATTGTCTTACGTGTATGCAGTAGCCAAGGAAAGAGTCAACTTTTCGGTCTCCTTTAAAGCCAAGACCAACTCTGAATAGAAAAAGGAGGGATACTATTGCGCTTATCACATACCCAATGTCCACAAAACTGATGAATGCAGGGTTTTGGCTGGAATTATTCAAAAGCTGATTCGGGTAGGTCATGTGAAGGAGTTTGTTCAAGATCAGCAGAAAACCCAACGAACAGAGAATAGTCGATAGAAACGTCCAAGTAATGTTGTGAATGTATTGGAAGATGAGGACCCCCTAAGCTTGAGCCAGCCAATCAACAGAATTGATGTAATCCACGGTGGTCCCCATCCAACAGGAAACAGCAAGGGAGCCCGAAGCAGGTATATTAAAGAAGCTAAAGAAGGGATCTACTCTGTCCAAGAGGAACCTCCAATGAAGAACCCACGTCTCAACATTCAGATGCCTAACCTTGTTGTCACTCCACAAGAGCTAAGAAAAGGGGTTCACCATCCTCATAATGATCCCTTGATGATTACTGCACAAATTGGGTTATCTATTGTCTCAAAAATTCCGGTTGACACAGGCAGTGCAGTCAATGTAATCTTCAAGCACGCCTTCGATCAGATGAACATTCCTGAACACAAGCTGGAGCCAAGCATTGAGCCTATATTTGGATTCAACAATGAAGGATAAACTCCAGTGGGACAGATAAAGCTGCTTGTACGAATGAGGGCGCCGCCATCCTGCAGAACTTTCGAAACAATTTTTGTGATAATCAATCAACCCTCCTGCTACAATGCCTTCTTTGGCAGGCCAGCTCTTGATGAGATAGATGCCTTTGTCTTCCCGAAATATCTCATGGTAAAATTCCTTACAAAGCGAGGCTGGGGAACTGTCCGAGGAGAGCAGTTTAGCTCTCGGGAATGTACTTTGCCACTCTTGATCGGTATAAAAGGGAGTACTCTACGTACTTTGATTCTTCTACTATTTTACAGCCTTCGGATGATGGATTTTCGCATCCCACATTCGAAGCAAAGATTAAAATTAATAATTCTAACAAACGTATGTATCAAAGGTACATTCCCTCTGGAGGCAAGAGGAAGAGAATTGATGAAAACTCAGCAGAAGTAGGCCTAATAGTCACAGCATTTGATTCTCGAGGAGAAACGGAGAGGATAAAACCCATAGAGGATCTTGAGGAAGCGTACATTGACTCAGATGATGTTACCAAAGTGGTTAAGGTAGGAAAGGATCTTAATGGTGACTTAAAGAAGGATTTGATACAATTTCTCAAAGTCAACAAAGATGTATTTGCCTGGTCACATTCCGGTATGGTTGGAATTGATCCAACGTTTATGTGTCATGCCCTCAACATTAATCCGGAGCAATTCCCGTAAGGCAGAGAAAGAGACAAATGGACAAAGTTCGGTCAGAAGCTTTGAAATAAGAGGTTAACAGACTCCTTGAAAATGGATTTATTGGGGAAATATACTACCCAAAATGGTTAGCCAGTCCAGTACTGGTAAATAAATCAAATGGGAAATGGAGGACTTGCACTGACTACATGGATTTGAACAAAGCATGCCCCAAAGATTGTTTCCCATTGCCACGAATAGACCAATTAGTAGACGCCACAAGCAGACACAAGTTGTTATCTCTTATGGATGCTTATTCAAGGTATAACCAAATACCAATGTTCAAACCATATGAGGAGCACACTAGCTTCATAACTGAGTGGGGGATTTATTGTTACAAACCAATGCCCGTTGGATTGAAAAATGCAGGTGCAACATATCAAAGGTTGGTCAACTGAATGTTTAAGGAGAAAATCGGCCGGAACATGGAAGTTTATGTGGACGATATCCTGGTAAAGTCTGGTGAACCCGAGAATCATCTTAAAGATTTGGAGGAGATGTTCAAGGTATTGCGGAAATATCAAATGAAACTAAACCCACAAAAGTGTTCATTTGGAGTTCATTCTGGAAAGCTTCTAGGATACCTTGTAAGTGTCCAAGGAATTGAAGCCAGTCCAGATCAAATTCAGCCATTAAGGGCATGGCCGAACCTAAAACCAGCAAGGAAGTGATGAGTTTGAATGGAAGAGTGGCTGCCCTGAGCAAATTTATCTCTAAGGTTACCAATAAGTGTATACCCTTCTTTGATGTAATTAAGAAGGAAACGAACTTTAAATGGGTGGAAGATTGTAGAAAAGCCTTTAAGGAACTAAAAAGCCACTTGGAAAAGCCTCCAATACTTTCAAATACCGAGAATGTGGAAACCTTATACCTACATATGGCAGTTTCAGAGCACGTGGTTAGTTCAGTGTTGATTAGAGAAGGGAATGGGGCACAACTTCCAGTATATTATGTAAGTAGGCGGTTAAAGGATGCAGAGTTTCGATACCCAGTCATAGAAAAGTTAGTGTATTGCTTAATTCTCACAGCTCGAAAGCTTAGAGCGTACTTTCAGGCACATCCGATAAGGGTATTGACCAATTCCCCCCTAAAGCAAGTCTTTAGTAAACCAGAAACTTCAGGAAGATGAGTAAAATGAGGGATCGAGCTCAGTCAATATGACATAGAGTTTCAACCACAAGCCGCAATCAAGGGACAAGCATTAGCGGACTTTGTTAATGAGTGCACTAGCTTCATTAAGGAGCAATCAGAGAAGGAAAAAGATCAGAAGCCCATGTGGCAATTATTTGTTGATGGTGCATCAAATGAACAAGGGGGTGGTGCAGGATATGTAATCATAACACCAGATGGACACCGTTTGCATTATGCCATGAAATTAGGATTCCCTGCAACAAATAATGTGCTAGAATACGAATCTATGGTAGCGGGATTAACCTTGGCATTAGAACTCAAAATTCCATGGATACAGATCTTTCGTGATTCTCAACTAATGGTGAACCATGTGAAACAGGAATATCAAACAAAGGATTCTAAGTTATCCTTATACGCAAAAAAAGATACTAAGAATCCTTGCTTTGTTCGAAGACTTTTCAATACACCAAGTCCTAAGAGCAGGAAACTCACAAGCAGACTCCTTAGCAAAACTGGCAAGCTCAAGGGGAGCCCTAGAGGCACATATTGTTCCAGTGGGATATCAGGAAATTCCAAGTATCGAAGAGGAGGAATCCAAACAGGGGAAAGAATTGTTAGTTCTGACAAGGCTTCAAGAAAAATCTCAATGGGAAGAGAGGAGAGAAAGTGATAAAGAAATATCAGATAAAAGGGTCAACCAACCTAGTCCAAATAACATATATGATGACACCTGGATGTCACCCATTGTAGAATACCTTGTTAAAGGAACACTCCGATTAGACAAAGATGAGGCAAGGAAAATCAAGAGACAAGCTCCAACCTTCATAATAATGGATGGGATCCTCTATAAAAAAGGATATGCTCTTCCCTATCTAAGATTTGTAAGCATGAATGAAGGAATAAAATTAATGGCTGAAGCACATGAAGTATTTTGTAGGGATCATTCAAATGGAACAAAGTTGGCAAAGAAAATAATGAGGTAGGGATTTTATTGGCCGCATATGGTAAACCAAGCCATCAAATATGTGAAAAGATGCGAAAAGTGTCAGAAATTTTCAAAGATTCCTAGAATGCCCCCAAGTCAGTTGACTCCCATAACAAACCCATGGCCCTTTGATGCATGGGGAATAGATTTAATCGGCCCATTGCTAATTTCAAAAGGAGGGGCAAAGTATGTTGTAGTTTCCATAGACTATTTCAATAAATGGGTTGAAGCAGAGCTGCTTCCAAAGGTTACTTGTGGGAAGGTGCTTAGATTCGTTATCAAGAATATCATAACCAGATTTGGGATTCCCCAAAAGATAATTTCTGACAATGGGACACAATTTGAGAGTGAAGAATTCTCCCGCTTTTGCCACAAGAATGGAATCATTAAAAGTTTTTCATCAATCGCACATCCAAAAGCGGATGGAGCAGTTGAGGCTGTGAACAAAACCCTAAAGACGATTCTGAAAAAGCAATTAAACAAGGCAAAAGGAAATTAGGTAGAAGAACTGCCGCTTGTGTTATGGGCCTATCGAACATCCACAAAAACGGCAAAAGGACATACTCCCTACTCTTTGACATATGGGTGTGAGGCGATGTTGCCAATTGAGATTGAGATATCCTCACACCGAAGAATCGCCTACGCATTTGATAAGAATCAAGAGCTGAAAAAAGAATCCTTCGATTTACTATATGAATTGAGAGATGAAGCAGCGGTAAGAACCGCAGAATATCAAAGAAGAATCTCAAAATACTACAACTCAAAAGTGAAAAATTGGTCATTTCATGAAGGAGATTTGGTACTTCGAAGAGTGATGGCAAATACCAAAAACCCCGTAGATGGACCCTTCGGGTCGAATTGGGAAGGACCATTAATCGTTTGCAAAGTAATCCCACCGGGAGCTTACAAATTATGTCGACCAAACGGCAATATGGTTCTGATAACATGGAATGCCGAACATTTGAGGCCATATTTTCCTAAGACGAATGAATAAAGCATCTCTTTATTCAAAAAGAAAATCTACATGGTTGGGAATGAAATGCTCCTTATATTTGGATACTACCTAAGATGGTGTCTACCTAAGATGGTAGAAAGCCTTTGCCACGCTGAGATGGCCAGGACAGAGCACCTCCTGGAGGGAGGGCGGGTAAGCCTTTAGCCTTGCCATGAGATGGCCAGGTTAAAGCACCGGACAAGCCCTTGGCCGCGCCTCTGGTCAGGTCAAGGCACCTCCTAGAGGGAGGACGAACCAAGCCTTTATCCGCACCATAAGATGGCCAGGGTAAAGCACCAAACAAGCCCTTATCAGCGACACGGTATGGCCAGGGTAAGGCACCTCCTGGGGGAAGGACCAAGTAAGCCTTCATCCGCGCCATAAGATGGCCAGGGTAAAGCACCGAACAAGCCCCTGTCCGCGCCATAAAAAGATCAAGGTAGGGCAAATCCTGGAGGGAGGTCGGGTAAGTCCTTGGTTTAAGCCTCTAAGATGAGCTAACCAAGAGCACCAGACAATAACGAACTAAGACACTACAACAAAAATAGATCTTTCGCAGCGTTTTAAAAGTGTTGTCATAATCATTTGCAGCGTTTCGAAGAACGCTGCCTAACATCAGTTGCAATAGAGTTAGGAAATACCGCAACGTTTTCTAAAATGTTGCTAAAAATAATACTACTGAAGCTTTTCCAAAACGCTGCCGCAAAGTAATTTTGCAGCATTTCTTAAATGATGCAAACTCATTTGGCAGCGTTTTGAAGAACGTTGTCCGACAAAAAGCCTCAATAGAACAAATCAGATAGCAGCAGTTTTAAATGCTGCAAAAATAATTATCGCAACGTTTAAACAGTGGTGGTTTTTTATTGCAGGGGTTATTTGTTGTTATGTTTTAATAATTGTAGCGTTTTTGCTATATATTTTACAACTACTGCAGCAGTTTCAAAACAATTATAATAGCCATGAAAATATATTCAAAAATAAGCTGCTCAATTTAAAAAACACTAATATAATATGATATTATAAGTAATTATAAATATTAAACATAATCAAAGATAAATCAATTTCATACACTAAAAAATTTAGTCATATACAACATTTCATGAACAATATTTTAAGCCTTAATATTATCGACATAAAATCTTATAAAAAGAGCTTGCTAAAAGAGAAAAATATAAATCATGAAAAGTTCAAGCTCAACTCCTTCAAAAGTCCAATATGCCTATAAGAAAAAAAATGCAATTAGAGATCAATGATAGAAGAGGACTAATATGAATTTATTTAACATCAAATATGACAAGTTCAAGTTAATTTGACATGGATGTTTGCAATACTATTCTATTTCATCTCATCATTTTTTGTGCAACTATAAGAATCATGATGATCTTAATGTATTTTAAATAGCTCGTTTCCATCAGTTGAATTTTCTACCAAGTGCTAACACTCATCTGATCATATTATCTTCACCATTTAATGTGTATCCTTCTATTTTTGATTTTGGCATTATCAATCACTATTTACCATTATAAACTTATGCATTTGTTATTTGGTACCATTCAACAAAGTTTTTTTACAAGTGTTTTTTCTAAAATTTATTTAGGAAACCTGTCAGGTGCTTCTTTAAGAACCTATAATTTATGTAGCACAGTTATCACATGTTGTCCATTTATAGTTTATTATAGTGCTCCTAATTATCTAGTCTACTTAACATGTATAGTTTATGTTATTATGTAAGTATGAGCCTTGACCTGACGATTTAAGCATTGCAGGTTGGTCAGACAAATGAAAGAACAAACAATGAGCCCGAGGAGTCAGAGCAAATGTCGGTTTCCTTTCTAAACTAAATCAGTAGCTTAATATACTGGTTCTGTGGTTTAATTTCTAAAATACTTGTGTTCAGACCTAATAACAAATATTATCATTCTATAATATAAAAGAAAACATAATATATGTTTACCGTTATTAAAACTCATGTACATAGGTATACAAATATACATTGGTATATAAACATTGGTAGATGTGGATATACATATTCCTGCAGACTTTATTAGTTGTTTAAACTTTTATAAACTTAGTTAATTGTTGTTGTTGTTATCGTCGTTGTTATTTTAAACTTAGTAATCTTTTATGAAACTTAGTTAATTTTATAATTTATTAGTATTAGTATTATTGTTTTTGTTGTTGTTGTTGTTGTTGTTATAAAGTTAGTTAATTATTATGAAACTTATAGTTAATTTATTATTTATTATTATTGATATTATTGTTATTATTGTTGTTGTTCTAAACTTAGTTAATTATTATGAAACTTGGTTAATATTTATAAACTAAGTTTGTTTATTGTTATTATTACTACTATGACTCTTCTTCTTGTTGTTGTTAGTATTATTATTTTAAACTAGGTTAATTTTTATAAACTTAGTTAATTTATTATTACTACTACTACTACTATATAAATTTAGTTATTTTTTATAAAAATTAGTAAACTTGATTAATATTTTATATTTTATTACTTTATTATAATTATTATAAACTTAGTTAATTTTTATAAACTTAGTTAATTTATTATTATTATATAAATTTAGTTACATTTTATAACATTTAGATATGGTTAATATTTTATAATTTATTATTATATAAATTTAGTTACATTTTATAAAACTTAGATAACATGGCTAATATTTTATAATTTATCATTATTATTAGTAGTAGTAGTATTATTAATATAAACTTAGTTAATTTTTATAAAGCTTATAGTTAGTTTATTATTGTTGTTGTTGTTATGATTCTAAACTTAGTTCTCTATTATGAAACTTAGTTAATATTTTTAAACTTAGTTTGTTTATTGTTATTATTACTACCCTGACTCTTCTTGTTGTTGTTAGTATTATTATTTTAAACTAGGTTAATTTTTATAAACTTAGTTAATTTATTATTATTATTATTATCATTATCATTATCATTATCATTATCATTATTATTATTATTATACAAACTTAGTTATTTTTCATAAAACCTAGTAAACTCGATTAACATCTTATAATATATTACTTTATTACAATTATTAAAAACTTAGTTAATTTATTATTATTATCATATATTTAGATAACTTTTTATAATTTATTATTATTAGTAGTAGTATTATTATTAATATAAACTTAGTTAATTTTTATAAAAATACTAATCAAACAATGGACTAAGACGTCCAAGCTCAAGAAGAGGCTCATTCAACAATGGACTAAGATGTCCAAGCCTGAAAAGAGGCTCATCAAAAAATGGACTAAGATGTCCAAGTCTAAGAAGAGGCTCATCAAATAATGGACTAAGACGTCCAAGCCCAAGAGAAGGCTCATCAAATAATAGACTGAGATGTCCAAGCCTGAGAAATGGCATATCTACAAGAGACTAATATGTCCAAGCCAAAGAAATGGCATATCCGATTATGGACTGAGACGTCCAAGCTCAAGAGGCAGCTAATCAGATTATTTCTATATAAACAAGACCTGAAGGGTTCATGCATTAAAGGAGTAAACATAACTCCACTTATTAATACCCGAATCTGGGTTTCGGGACTTTTGTTTCTAGACATCATCTATTAAATACCCGAATCTGGGTTTCGGGTTTCTCATATCTGAATTTCATTAATTAATACTAGAATATGGGTTTCGGGGCATTCGTTTCAGGACTTCACTTACTAATACCTGAATCTGGGTTTCGAGCATTTATCAATTACTAACTATCTATATTATACCCGAATCTGGGTATTGGGACATTATTAATCACCTACAGTTTTTATACTCGAATCTAGATTTTGAGACCATTATTTAATTTCGCCTTAATTCCTTATTATGGGTTTGTGGCTCCTATTATAAAGATGATTCCCATGGATCTCTAGTTGTCTAACATATGCCCTAATCTGGGTAGAGGGTTTCTATCTTGGCAACAATTACTATGGATGTCTTCTTACACAACATATGCCCTAATATGGGCTGAAGGTTCCTTTACAAAAATAATTGTCCAACATATGCCCTGATTTGGGCTCGGATCTTGATATGAAGACAATATTTACTCATTTCTATTTAATTTACCATAAAATCATGAATCTAAGTTTAGAAATGCCCCACGGAGGGCTATATTTTGGATATTATTATTTGGATTATGGAAACCTCATTATTAACTTCCAAACTTCAGAAGTTAATACCCTAATCTAGGTCAAATTTCATTATTTCTTAATCCCAAGCTAGGGATATGATGTAATAGAATTGAGATTGCTACAAACAACCGAAAACTTCGAGCTGGTCTTTTTAATGCCTAATTTGGAGTTGATGTTTTATAACTCTAATGATGCTCACCAACATCCGAATAAAGGCTTCAGGATCATTCAAATTTATGGGAAAGTTTCCAGATACATATTAGGGTGGATGAGCTACAAAGGCTTAATTTCTGATAATAACTCATTGTCCTTATTTGCAGCTATTGGCTGTTGCCCACAGGGAGTTCGTAGACTACATCAATGATGTGCATTGGTAGCTACTTATTACAAGTTTCATATCTGTTGAATTTGGATTATGATCAACTAACTATCCAAAGATGAGAGTATTAATACTAATCTATTACTAAACATGCATAAAAGTATGATGAAGAGCTAACAACAACAAATATCACTTACTTTGAATTTTCCAGGAAAAATAAAGTTATGAAGAGTAAGAAAGCTTCGAAATTTTTATCCTAAAGAACAAAAGCTTCTTTCATACAAAGGGGGGCAAAATGTTAGCCATAAAATCAACTCAAAGGCAGAAGTATGAAAGAAGGTTAATGAGAGTGAGGTTTCGATGAAGGAACAGGCATAGGTTTCGACAGAGGTCATAAGAAGACGTTTCAAAGGCATTAAGAAGGTTTCGAAGGAATCGAAGACACCAACTGCTCTTACAGTGTGAAGGCTTTCGATTCAGATGGAAACAGGAATACCTTTCTGCCATTTCCAACCTTTCGACAT
This sequence comes from Allium fistulosum, assembly GCA_030737815.1. Lineage (NCBI taxonomy): Eukaryota > Viridiplantae > Streptophyta > Magnoliopsida > Asparagales > Amaryllidaceae > Allium > Allium fistulosum. Next base: position 105,057,605 of record CM060905.1, read on the forward strand.
AGATAAATAAGCAAAGACAGCTTCGGAACCCCCTTTCGAAGGGAATGGATGATAATCTCCCACTTACGCGCTAAACCACATAATTTTTTCACCTTTTCTACACCGCCCGAATTACCTTCTCTGTAGACCATCTCTCTGACCGGTCGGAGGTAGGGATGGAGGAACCAGCAGTCGTTGCAGTTGTGCCCTGCTTTCTTGTGGTGGTCACACTGCTCCGTGCTCAAAGATCCCTTCCTTCTGGTCGTGTCCCTGAAACTAATGTTAGAGTGTTTTACCTGGAACACCTTATTTTCTTGATTTTCCAATTGTCATGGCTTTATGAGGGCCCGCTGTGACGCCCCACCTCTATGCTCATAATAACAAAGAGTATTAAAAGAAATACTGTCTATTATTACGAAGAATAAGGCTGGATAGGAGCGACCATCCATAGTTGACCTTACACTAATATTGGTTATCTCGATAGGAGTGGTATATACTTTTTATTTTTCATCTATCATTTATTTACTCCCATCGACACACCCAATTATCAGTATAAAACAAACTACGATGGTTCATAATAGTTTGGGACATTAGATATAACAATAACACAGATAATATAAATGCGAAACACAGATAAAAACAAAAGTCTCATATATATATAACTGATGTCAGTTAATACATAGTTGACACAATACATATGATACAACTACAACTGTCGACTCTAGAAGTTATATATACAAGTACATTATCGACTAATATACATGAATACATATCGTTCTATACAATGACACGACTACTACAAAATGACACTGACAACTTCAGAAGATATGAAAAGTCTTCAAATCCCGAACAGCAACTCAAGAAGGAAATCTACTACCTGAAATAACTCGGGTCAGACCCGAGTTATTTCAGGTAGTAGATTTCCTTCTTGAGTTGCTGTTCGGGATTTGAAGACTTTTCATATCTTCTGAAGTTGTCAGTGTCATTTTGTAGTAGTCGTGTCATTGTATAGAACGATATGTATTCATGTATATTAGTCGATAATGTACTTGTATATATAACTTCTAGAGTCGACAGTTGTAGTTGTATCATATGTATTGTGTCAACTATGTATTAACTGACATCAGTTATATATATATGAGACTTTTGTTTTTATCTGTGTTCCGCATTTATATTATCTGTGTTATTGTTATATCTAATGTCCCAAACTATTATGAACCATCGTAGTTTGTTTTATACTGATAATTGGGTGTGTCGATGGGAGTAAATAAATGATAGATGAAAAATAAAAAGTATATACCACTCCTATCGAGATAACCAATATTAGTGTAAGGTCAACTATGGATGGTCGCTCCTATCCAGCCTTATTCTTCGTAATAATAGACAGTATTTCTTTTAATACTCTTTGTTATTATGAGCATAGAGGTGGGGCGTCACAGTTGGTATCAGAGCTTGGGGTTTATGGACATAATATAAAACATAACTTGGATGGAACATATGTTACAACTATTGGTCGATGTTTTAGTGTGATTGGAGTCAAAACTAAAGTTTTGAAATTTTGATGCAAGTTTTTAAATATCATTATTTAAAAATAAAAGTGAAACTGTGTTTTGTTGATTTGATTGAATTGTGTTCTGTTTATCAGAGTGCGCAGCGGAAATAGTGAAACTGTCTTCGCTGAGTACCACTGACAATCTTTTTGATTTAAAAATCAAAATACGAAATTGATATGAATTCCAATTGTTGTTTACATAGCTGTAATTATTTTGTTTCTTTGAGAATTTTGAATCCAAATTGAGGATTCGAAGAAATTGCAGATATGTGATTTTTGTTGAAATTTCCGCTGGCTTTCTTTTGTACTAATCATCAATTGATTAGATTTTTGCTGTTTTAAATTATCTTCATTGAAGATACATTTGAATGATTCTTTGTTCATTTTGTAGTACGTGCAAAAATTTAAATTGCACGTTATTGCATTTATTTTACGTTGAACCGATGCTTGGTTATGAAACGTATTTTGTTGCCGTTATTTTTATAACGGAATTTTTACACCAATGCTATATTTTGAAGCACGGTGTTTTGTGGCGTTTTGATAAATGAAAATTCACTGATATTACATTTTGATGTAAATTGTTTTGATGTGATTTTGACGTTTTAAAATTACTGTCGCTTTGGCTTCAGTAACCGTCATGTTTTAAAAGTGGATTTTCGAGCGGTTATTCCGCAATACTGATTTGTGACCGTTTTTACGGTATTTTGAGAAGTACAATTTCCTTATCGAAATTGTTACTAATATTGCTGCTTTAATCACGTGATTGGAAACTCGTTTTAAAAATGAAAATTGTTTTATAAAATTTTAGCAGTTTGCGTTTTCAAAAGGATGAGAAAGCGACTTAAACGATTCAGCAAAATCGAGGATTATGACCCCTTTCTTTTACTGTTTCGCTTAACTCCGGACTTGTTCAGTTGAGGATGCGAATTGTTATTTTTACAAAATAAACAAAATTGTTTTCAAAAATTTTACAGTTTGCGATTTCAAAAGAATGAGGAAGCGATTTAAACGTTTCAGCAAAATCGAGGACTATGACCCCTTTCTTTTACTGATTCGCTCAATTCCGGACTTGTCCGTTTGAGAATGTAAAGTGTATTTTTACAAAATACACAATTTTGCACTTTCAAGGAAACGATGAAGTGATTTAAACGATTTAGCAAAAGTGCGGAGTATGGAACCACACTTTTACTATTTCGGTTAATTCCGGACTCGTTAATTGAATATCTGTTGTTTTGATGATTCTACACTTTCAAGGAAACGATGAAGAGAATTAAACAATTTAGTAAAACTCGTGGTTATGGGACATGTGCGTTTACTATTTTGGTTAATTCCGGACTCGTAAATTGAAATATTTGATGTTTTCGTGTGCTTTCGAGCCACTATGTTGGACCTTCGGGTCATATGTTGGACCTTCGGGTCAAATACCAGTACTAGACCTTCGGGTCATATGTTGGACCTTCGGGTCATTTGTTGGGCGCCAAAATTATGTTGAGTACTTGGTAGGCTTCGGCCATATGTTGTTGCACGTGCGGCGAATTAAAAACTCGCCATCTGATGGGATCGATCCAAGCTTTTATGTTGATTTTCTAGTCTTCTTAATTGATTTCTAGATATTTGTTGTTTCCAATTATCTGCAGGTAATTGGATATTTGTTGATATGAGTTCTGATTATCGTTTTGATAATCAGATATTTGTTGTTTTTAATTATCGCTTTAGATAATTAAATATTTGTTGATTTGAGATTTAATTATCGCTTTAGATAATTAAATATTTGTGATTTGAGATTTAATTATCGCTTTAGATAATTAAATAATTGTTGATTTGAAATTTAATTATCGCTTGAGATAATTAAATATTTGTTGATTTTAGATTTAATTATCGCTTTAGATAATTAAATATTTGCTGCTTTGAGATTTAATTATCGCTTTTGATAATTAAATATTTGCTGATTTGAGATTTAATTATCGCTTTTGATAATTAAATATTTGCTGGTTTGAGATTTAATTATCGCTTTTGATAATTAAATATTTGTTGATTTGAGATTTAATTATCGCTTTAGATAATTAAATATTTGTGATTTGAGATTTAATTATCGCTTTAGATAATTAAATAATTATTGATTTGAAATTTAATTATCGCTTGAGATAATTAAATATTTGTTGATTTTAGATTTAATTATCGCTTTTGATAATTAAATATTTGCTGGTTTGAGATTTAATTATCGCTTTTGATAATTAAATATTTGCTGATTTGAGATTTAATTATCGCTTTTGATAATCGAATATTTGTGAATTTTAAATTTGATTATCGTTTGTGATAATCGAATATTTGCTGATTTGAAATTTGATTATCGTTTCTGATAATCGAATATTTGTTGATTTGAAATTTGATTATCGTTTGTGATAATCGAATATTTGCTGATTTGAAATTTGATTATCGTTTCTGATAATCGAATATTTGTTGATTTGAAATTTGATTATCGTTTTTGATAATCAGAAAATTACTAATTTTACTGATTGTAAGATTTTCTAATCTCTACTTGATTCTAGATTACGTTGGTTATATTAAATTGCGGTTTTTTATCTGTCTCTGTTGATAGTTATAGTTTGCTGATTATGAAGTCCGTGTTTTCTATTTATCTGATTGGAAATTGAATATTGCTGATGATTGCATTTATTCAGTTTTGCTGCTTTCTGATTGTCTATTGATAGTTAGATTTTGTTGAAAATTTGTGAATCTCTTTATTGGAATTAAAGGATTTCTTTGGCGTCTGTGTTCTTGACCTTTATTTTTCTAGCTTAACCAGTTTATGTTAGGAAAATAATTGTTATTGACGTCTTTAATTATGAAATTTGCGGGGACGCAATTTTGATAAGGAGGGGAGTCTGTAACAACCCGGGGTTTCATATCAATTGATTATGTTTATTGTTAGACGGTTAGTATTGTTAGCTAATGGATATTGGAATTTTATTTGGGTTAAAATTCTTTGAAAATTGGTTAAGTGTTGTTTTGGTCCTTAAGAAATCTTGGTCATGGTTCCTTCTTATGTTTGGGCCGTTATAATTATCAAATGGCAAACCCGTTTCCCCCTCTCTTCGTTTCTTTTGGCAAACCCGATCCCCTTTTTCACTTCATTCGTTCGGTAACCCTAAATGAAAAAGAAGGCAAAACGAGAAATAAATAGTGGCGGCTCGATCTCCTTTTAATTCGTCTTCAAAAACTCGTGAAGCTTGTTCGTGCTTTCTCGTACGCTCCTCGTTCCGAAGCTAGGGCGCGTTCAAAAAAATCGAAGATGCTGACTTTAAGATGATTGTCGCCGCTTGCTCTGACAATCGGCGTCTCCTTGCTTGGCTCTCGGCTGCTTCGATTGTGGCAAAGGTGAGTGATTTAAGTGTCACTCACATTTAATTCAGACTTTATCGATTTGAACTTGTGATTTCGTGATTACTTGGTTTGTTTGGATTTTGACGTTGATTTTGTTCTCGTTCTTGTATCATCGGCTTTGGTTTCGATTGGAGACGATGTTATTTGTGTGCGTATAAAATTGCTTGAATACGTCTATTGTTTTATCTGGGCCACTTGCTGTTGCTCGGATATTAATGTTTTTTTTTTACAGTAATCATATGCGTATATTTTGATGGCTTGAGCATTCCGGTTTTGCTTTTGAAATCGCTAGATTCCTAGATTACCACGGTTTCGAATTTGAACTATCAATTTTGTTTTATCTTGACTTCCACTTGAACTCACAATTCTAATTTATTTTCTACTTTATTTGTTGCGTGAAAATTTATTGACCATGTTATTATAATTGTTGAAATTTGTGTAAGTGTATTCTTGTACACACGAAAATTTGGTGCCCAAATATTTGGTTGTTTCATTAGTGCATGCGAATTATGTTGCTAGGTACTTTTGTAATTCACTTATACGTGTACACTAGAATTCAAGTCCAGGTTGCTTATTTCCTACTATTAAAACTCTAACAGTATGGCTTGCATTACAAAGATGGACACCATAACTCATTCGCACCAACTGGTCAATATTTTGTCAAGTATGATGTGTAGTTGTAGCATTGAAAACAAAGTCAAGTTCCAAGTCTTGTTTTATAACCAGTACGTGCGTGAAACAAATATGGTCATGGTCATTAGTGTATTCACTAAAGATGTGTACAGGTCACCACCATTTCAGTTATATTAGTGTGCATGAATCGTTTAGCCTGTCACTGTTTTAGTGTGGCCTTGCATTATTTAACTAGGTTGTTTAAAATGGGAATAAGGACACACGTCCAAATAAAATGATGAATATAAAACGTTTTTTTTTACATCTCCTTGTCAATTTTGTTTTATCTTGACTCCGACTTGTGATGTTGGTTATGTGATGAATTGTGAGACATTTCTGTCTTCGTTCAAAACTGCTGTACCATGTTTTTTAATACTGTCTCGCTACTGGGTTGGTGTTGCACTTATGCTTGTTGACAGCGATCATCATTTGTTTTGCGAATTTAGTCATTTGACATTGAGGCTCCATTGGTCTGCATTATTGAGGCCATACTTAGTAGTTGCATTGCTGCTGACACTATGTCACTGTGCATTCATTGTTTGCCAAATTAGTTTCACTGCATCTCCACACACCTGTTACACTTGTAGTGTACCATGCTGGTTCATTGTATTTTTATTTGGGTTTGAGCACCACTGATCTGATAACACTTGTATCAGTCATTGTCGTAGCATTGTGTACATGTGTCCTTATTGATGCACATATTTTTCCATTGGTTGTTCGCTTCGGTTATGATGTGTCATGCAGTTGTCTTAATTGCTGTGCATGTCGCCACCTATGTAGTATTTGTATCCATGCATGAATTTGATTGGGTAATGAACTTTACTCTTTAGTCAGAGCTGTTGTAGTCTCCAACTTCTACCCATTCAAACTGATACATTGCAGTGATACAATGTATTTATTTGCATTTGATCACTATATTTCATTGGTGACATTATTCTTATTTAAAGCTGCTCGGTGTCTTTTTCTGTCATGTTGAATTTGAGAACATTGAGGTTGAGTTTGTTGTCGCATTATATCTGGACTTCCTTTGATCCATTTAATGTTGCCATCTGGTTTGCTTTCACCCTCATTTTGCTGTCTTCATGTTGTACCACTGCCTTGTGCATGTGGCCATTCGATTTGAGTTGTTTGCAGTGTGTTGAGTCTTGGTAACAATGACTTGACCCCCGCATTTTTGTCAATATTTTGACCCCTGCAGTAGTGATGTGCTGATTTATAGTTGGAGTTGTGATGCCATTTTATACGTGTTGGCGAGGCAGTACACGCGTGCGTGTACTGCAGCCACTCAGTCTTGATTTCAATTTATATTTTCTTTTGAATTGGCGAGGCCGTACACGCGTGCGTGTACGACAGCCAATCGAACTTTGATGGTTTTTTAAAGTGACAATTTTAATGGCTTTAAATTGATTTAGTCGATTTGATAAATTGTTTATTTATCTCTGTTGATGATTTAAATCTGCTGATTTTTGTTAAACACTGTTAAGTGTTATATTGACCGTTATCCGGTTTCTTTGTTTAAAGAATCGGATAGACGGGAATTATTGTGACTGTCGTCTATTAAAATTATTACTGCCTATATGCACTAATAAACTGGTTTGAATTAGACTGACCTGGGTATTATTTTCTTTTGAATGTAATACTCGGGTCAGACCCGAGTTATTTCAGGTAGTAGATTTCCTTCTTGAGTTGCTGTTCGGGATTTGAAGACTTTTCATATCTTCTGAAGTTGTCAGTGTCATTTTGTAGTAGTCGTGTCATTGTATAGAACGATATGTATTCATGTATATTAGTCGATAATGTACTTGTATATATAACTTCTAGAGTCGACAGTTGTAGTTGTATCATATGTATTGTGTCAACTATGTATTAACTGACATCAGTTATATATATATATGAGACTTTTGTTTTTATCTGTGTTCCGCATTTATATTATCTGTGTTATTGTTATATCTAATGTCCCAAACTATTATGAACCATCGTAGTTTGTTTTATACTGATAATTGGGTGTGTCGATGGGAGTAAATAAATGATAGATGAAAAATAAAAAGTATATACCACTCCTATCGAGATAACCAATATTAGTGTAAGGTCAACTATGGATGGTCGCTCCTATCCAGCCTTATTCTTCGTAATAATAGACAGTATTTCTTTTAATACTCTTTGTTATTATGAGCATAGAGGTGGGGCGTCACACCCGCCAAGATTGCTCTTACTCGATTCTTGGCATCTTAGTTGATGCCAAGAGTTGAGACCTGATTGATTCATAGCTTGGATCGAGGGCCTCCAGAGAGGTGAAGATTAATTCTTGTTCGGACCTTTTTTGGATTTCAATTGTGTTTGTTGTTGGTGGAAGATAGACATTAAGTTGTTCCCATTTTGACATAATTTCGGTCATTAGTTCATTATTACTTTGGGTATACCCTGTTTAATTTGGCAAAGCTCTTGTTTAAGGCTAAAGATGTCACGTCCTGAAATTTTCGACTTTCGAAAATTCGACATCGATACTCACTTTATCGACTGCCGAGCAATCGATTGCCGGAAACTCCAATAGTGAGGGTTTTAAAAAGAAAGAAAAGGTAGAAGAAGAAGAAAACAGAAGAAGAAAGGAGAGAAGAACAACAGAACAACATCAGAAACAGAGACAATATCAGAATCTCACATATCGCAGCGGAACAATATATAATAAATAAACACTAGTCTTTTTAAAACAAAGAACTATATCAGTTTATATACATACATCAATCAGAGTCAAAATACAACAATGGACAGTTATATAAACTTGTCCTCATACAGAATACACAGCGGAATAAATACTATTAGATACAAATACTACGTCTCGTCCTCCAGCTTATCTCCAAAGCTCCAGAATATCCAGAATATCCTGATAATCTAACTCTAGACTGCCCGTGTGGAAATTGGTGGGCACCCAGAGTTTAGAAGGGAACAATAAACTCCGAGTCAGTCATGGTGACTGGTGTGAGATCGTAAAACAGTTATTCTTTAAAATAAACAACAGAGAATTTTAAAGTAAATTCGCAATGCTTTTGGAAAATGAAACTACCATAAGACCTCCCACCACACACACAATGCAAACGCAGACTTGGAGGAGATTTCTTCTTATGATAGTCAAAGATGCTTACTACGCAAAATCAAATTCTTTTTTATATTATTATTAGTGCATAGTGTAGAAAACATTTCGAAAGTATAATATTAATCTTAGCCAACATACGACCAGTATCGTATGCCTACTATAGCTACCATCTAAACAGTGGTGACCACCGTACGTAAATGATAGGTTCTACAACTAATACCGTACAAAGTTCGTATTGGAGTTTGGATTTCCAACAAATGGTCAGGCTAAGGAACTTCCTTTTCCACGATGGGTACGTCCCTGGAATAGACGACCCGAGAACCTAACTGGATCTCTGCCAACACAAGGCCGGGTTACCTCTGCAAAAATAGGTAACTACTGACACGCGTATGCCATCCCCCGATCGTAACCGATCTTCCCGAGGATCCCCGATTTCCAACAAACCACATAGATAATAATGCAGCAACCACATAGGTTAAGTATCTGGGCTCCATACCATGATACCACCTCTATCCAGAAGGAATGACATACACTAAGGGGCGCTACTCCCTAGAACCTTGCCGCATCCTTCCTGTTTCGACCATTTCCGGTGTGTGAGGCTCGACGAAGTCTCGTCCACAAAGCTACGCTTTCTCAAAAAGCCCTGCTTCGGGTCAAACAAAAATGATCAACCTATGATCACAAAGATATAAGATCAAACAAATGATCATATCGCAAATGATCAAACACTGATCACTTCACAGCAACACTCAGTATGCCACGTTACCAAATTGGGATATATCGCTGATAAATTTCAACTACATAACCTCTGAGCTCGTACGTCTCAGAGAAGGGTGTTAAGCTAAGAGAATAAATTCTCCGCCACCAACAGAAATGTATTTGAAAGAAATCAGCTTTATATCTCAAAGTGTAACGTCAGACACACAATCCATACAAATCTGTTCCGGGATCGAACAGAACCGAAGGCACTTCTCACGAAGCCCTTGCAATTCCGGATAATTTTCAATCACGTTAGGACTTCCCGTCACTAAGGGTGATAAAACCTCTAAATCGAAGATCAGTCGATGTAGAGTAACTCGACGGTAATCCTTCCGTTTTCAAAAATATCCGGTCTTCAACACCGGTCTTCGAATGCAATTCATAACGACGTATCACATATTCGGAATGGGTTATACGACCCCATGGTCCTTTCCCGGCTAACCCGAATAGTGAGCGTATATTTAAAAACAAGTGTGGCATTCAAATTCATCCAATTCATAACAAATACCTATCTAAAGGTAATTATTGATAGTCGGTTATTTAACTATCAATAAAGATGCGCGACATCATCAGATTCCAAATAATTTTCCAAATTATTTATTTTCCAAAATATCTTTACTAGATATATAATTCCCACACTTCAAAATAAATCAATATTTATTTTTTAAAACGAATTCCCATTTCTTTTATAAATTCCATATTGAATTTATATTTCAAAATATCTACTGATATACGATTTTCAAATCGTTTTCAAATATTCACTTTCAATTTATCTTTACAAGGATAAATTCTCAAAACGTTCATTTCATTTTGGAAAACATTTCCATACTTATTTAAAAATAAGTAGTTCACAAATCTATTTATTTTCAACATTTGAAAATATTCGATATACTTAAATCAAAATTAAGTATATATTTCATTCTTTAAGGAAATCATTTACTATAACAACATCTATTTGAGTCAAAACGAATGTTATGTAAAACATCGTTACGACGACTCAAAATCACTAGTATAGGGATTCAGAATTTAGATAGATGTGTAAATCCCAATACTATATAAAACATTTCCTTCCGGAAATCATTTACTATAACAACAGTGTTATAGTCCATCATTTCCTTAAATTTCTCGAAAACGTCTATTTCAACAATAAATGTTGAAATCTATGATTTCGATATTCAATATATTTTAAAACATCGTTTAAAACAATTAACTTCATTTTTAATGTCACTTCTTCAAAAATAAATCCATTTTTTCAATAATATATTCACTGTCCAAAATCGTGAATATACTTCATTTAACCCAATTCCAGTCTTTTCTACACATTTTATTTCAATAAAATTTCGCTATCCAAAAACGCGAATATATCTTCTTTGATAATCTTCGATATTTAATTTCTCAAATTCAACTGATTTTGAATCTATAAACACGTTTATAAATTCTATTTCTATTTATAAAAACTTCAATTTATAAATCTTCTTTATTTACCAATTCAATTCACAATTCAATTTTTATACCACAATCCATATTATAAGTTAAATACTTATAATTCATTTATTTTCAAAAATCGTTCTTTTAAAACTTTACAACTGTAAAGTTTATCCCTTTATAAATCATTTTAACATCATTTCCATTTTAAATTCACATTCCCTTATTTCAATTGGATTCATTTTCCAAATATTCACTTTTAAATCTAAAATCGAATTTCAAATTTATTTCTAATTCTACTTCAATTCTAAATCAATTACAAATTGATTTCTAAATTTATTTTCACTACTAAAATAAGTTCCTTATTCTTTTCAAATTATTCAATATCCTGTTTTTAAATGGATTCTTCAAATTGAAATCATTTTACATTGATTTCCCAAATCATTTCAATTTACCAATTAAATTTCTAATTGGATTTCCAACTTATCTCCTTTTAAATAAATTCCTTTTTTAAGGAAATAAATTTTAATCGTATCTTTCAATCTATTTAAAAATCCAAATTCTTAAATTAAATTCTTCAAATTATAATCACTATTTTACGAAATCCATTTATTTAACATTTTCACTTGATTCTGGAATTAGTTCGATAAGATTATAAAAATTAACTTTTTATACTTTAAAATTCCTTCCTTCGAAATTTATTCAATTTCTAAAATTGATTCACTTAGAAATTTCTACTTGAATTTCAAAAATTTCAACTTCGTTTATCTTTGGAATCCAATGATATCAAACATCCATTCAGCTAAATTTTAGCTTTCAAATAATTTCCAGACATCAATTCAATAACATCAATAATCATTCACAGATTATCACATCACAGTAGAAATAAATTCAATCAATGTGAGGGGTCCAGTTGGATCCCTCCAACCTGTTTTCCTGCATCCACAGATGTTAGCACAATACCAATTCCGCTCCAGTACGGAATTATCGCGGTATATGGGTTTTATAAAAATCCGCTTACTAACGGCGCAATAGGGTCTCATCCGCTATACGAGGCGGGAAATCAATCAATCTAATATATACATATGCCAATATGTATATATTGCTATATATATATAGATATATCCTACTATATCTAATATCACATCCAAAACATCAATCAAATCAGTCAATAACTGTAATTCAATAATAAATCTGAGTGAGAAGATCTCACCTTAGCTTTTTATTTGCCATCTCATTTTCCATTCCAGATTGATTTTCTTGATTTATACCTTGTATAACAATCATATAAATTTTATTAACATTCGAATTAAATCGAACTATTAAATTATCGTTTGATTTATTTACTTAACCGAAAGTTTTATCTTACCTGATTTAAAATTTTTCAAACAAATTTCCCCTTTAATAAAATATTTCCTAATTACCAATATAATCACCTAGGTTAGCAAAATAAATTTTATATTCCTAGTTAAAACTCCAGTTAATCCAACCTTTAATATAAATCATTTTATCCAATAAATTAAATCTCTAACAAATCTTCTTTATTAACTTCTTCATTTGAAACTAAAATTTTAATTCAACAAAGATTTAGTTTAAAAAAAAAAATTCTTTTACTGTAAAAATATTAAAACAGATTTTCCAAAGATTTACCTTCTTTATCTTCCTGGATATACATGTTTATATTAAAAACAAAAATAAAGAACATATACCTCAGCCTTACCCTACTGCCAAGGCCCCAACACGACATGAATCTCGCCGAGCTCGCGAACCCCACCACTGCTCTAGACGCCGCGACGAAGAAGTCTTCTTCCAATTTTTCCCTAGGCCTCGCGATGACAACTCGATCGAAGCCCATAGTCCCGAGGCAGCTAAACGCCTCCGCGCTCGCGACATCCACCCACATCGACACTTAGGTCCACTTCGATCTGCCACTGTCGTAAAAATCGCACGTAGACAATCGCGGCATCGACGAAGTTGCCAACGCCCCAGCCTCCTGCCCACTCACGCGAATGCCTCCACTCCAATTTAACTCGCCGCCGATCCCCATACTGCCCAGATTCGAATACGTTTGAAGCCCTAACTCGCGATCGTGCCTACGCGAGTCGCCGCTGCCCTCCATGATTCAAACGAATTGATTTTTCAGGTTTTGATTTTGGGAGGGGAAGAAATAAACAGGCGCGGTCATTAATAATATTTTTTTTCTTTGTTTGAACTGAGGAAATCGAACTAAAGGTCGATGAGGGAGAGGGAAAGAAAGATAGCTTGTTTTTTTTTTTTTTGAACGAGCTTGTAGAGGTATCGGCCATTATTCGAATTTCGTTTGTGAATTTTGCTTTTGTGTTGCTCACGTAATAAAAGGAAACGAAGGGGACAGAAGTTCGTGGCTTTACAGAGGAAAGGTCGTGCTTGCCTGATCTCTTCGTGATTCACTGCGTAAATTTAGGCCTGATTTAGGGAGAAAAGTTTGAACGTGTATAGAATTTTTAAATAGAATTCCCGACATAAATTTTTCAACGCGTTTATACGTCGTGTGCTCACATATCAACTCCGAAAAATACGAAAATTGAAATCCGGTAATAATTCAATATTACGGACCCAATGGAACTGGTTCCGTCGAATTCCGAGACTGTTCCCCGGACGACTATTTTTAAATATCGATTCGAACGATATAATTTCAAACTGAACAATTCAATTTCAAATTCGATTCTGAAGCTCCAATTATCTTCAGTGTTATCAATACGAATTTTAAAAGCTTTTCGAAATATTTTTCTTCAACTTAAAATTGAAGATATAAATTTTTATTCGACCATCAATAGATTAAATTTTAAAGTTTTAATCGCAAAATTCAGAGTTATATCGGGGATTCAAATTAAATCGTCGTTCAAATATTTAAAATTAATTAAATATTCTCAATTTAATTTGTTCAAAATTCTGGGTCGTTACAAAAGATATGAGCAAAAAAAATTTGTTGACCATACCTTCTCTTGGCTTTGTCCTAAACCTCTTATGATGTATTGAAGTACATGAGTACGTTTGAAATCCGAAGTTCCATTGTACTGAGAAGCCATGACATGATTAATTGGTCGGTTGTCTCCCATTCTTCTATTTTGGCTTTCTCTTCGGGAGGCGGCTCATTTGGTTTTTGCTACTTTGGGTTTCTCCTTTTTTCAAGTGATAAAGCTTAATTTTCCTTTACCACCAAGGCCGACCGAGACTGATCTAGACCAAGGAATATAATTTATGTTGTCATTGAGTATGATATTTGTAAGCTTACTATTGTCGGATTGAGACATGTTAAACTGACTGCGGTTCTTTGATATCTGCAGCTATCGATGTTATTGCGGAACTTTTGAGTCCGGATTTGACTCACTCTGATACCATATTGAATTTTAGAGAAGAAGAGATAATATGATAAATAATTAGTTTTATTGCTAATTTTTCTAATTCTACAAGCTCTTTGTACATGATTATATATAGCTTAATTATACTAGCCACTGCTTATTTCCTCAAATATAATTTTACTAGTTGTTGATTATTTCCCAAATTATAATTTTACTAGCCGTTGCTTGTTTCTTAAATTATAATTGCCTAATTACACTCTAATTACAGCTAAGTACCAAGTATAGCTGACAGCTATATAATAGATGCTAGCCTTTTATTTGTTTCCTGTTTTCAGCCCATGATGTAATATTATAAGACTATCATTTCTATTTCTTCCAAGAACACTTCGATAAAATGGTATTGTAGAACAGAAAAATAGAACACTACAATAATGTGCATGTAACGACCCGATATTTTCAACCATTCGCATCCGCACATGTCGGACTTGAAATGCTCAAAATACCGCGTTGTAAATAAAATTTGGCAAATCTCAGAATATACAGTAAATAAATATAATCACAGATCACAGACACAGAGTAAAATAATGCAGCGGAAGTAAAAGAAATAGTAGTTCATGAAGCTACTATATAAATATATCAGAGTTAAACAAGATACAACAGAAGAAATAAAGTACAACAGAAGTTTCAATATGATAACCAAGTACAAGCTGAATAGAACAACCGAACTGAAATAGATAAGACTACATAAGCAGATAATCTCCAGCGATTCCAATCTCCAAAAAGTGGAATCCAAATCTGTGAATACTCAGGCTGACCCGAGCATAAATAAAAATACAAACACTCGAGTCAGGACAATATATACTTATATAATGTAAACCAACTCAAGTGAACTGTAATAAGGTACAAGTAACTTAAAGAATGCTTGGGATCGCCCATTCTTTAAGGATCCGTTAAACTATTTACTATGTAGTAATATACGCTATATACAGTAATGTCTAATTAGTAAAGTATAATCATATAGAAAATAGCGTTAAGGGGATGGTGAACCTTAACGCGGTCGGATCTTTAAACCAAAATCGTAGTGGGCTCGATATGGTAGGTGACACGGCACACAAGGCAATGCCAGGGTAGATATACCAATTACGCATCCGGACTGGTGGTGATGCATAGCAACCACTACCGCCCACCTCGAACAACACTCCCAAATCAAGGGTACACACCAAATCAATCACAAGTAATAGAATGGTATCGAAGAAGTGTGTCCGATCAGAGGTGCTACCTCCTTGGTCCGTCAATCGCTCCTGTTTTAGCCACCTTATGCCAACTCACGGGAGTTGGGTCCACGTATATACCTTAGGATCATCGCCACCATCCTACTTCATTCTGGAAACTCCACCGCGTACACAGTTGTCAAAGTGGTTTTCGGTATCGACAGAGAGTATGTCCATATCTGATCCCGGTCTCTTTAACAACCAATCGTTATTATACCCCGTGGTTATAATTTAAAAACAGTTTATACTTCAAAATAGAATTTCAAATCCAAATCTTTATCAAAAATAAAGATTAAATCAATTCCAAACCATTTCAATATATTTAAAATATCATATCATTTCAAAACTTCATTTCAAATCATTTCAATATATCAAAATATCATATCTTTACAAAACTTCATTTCAAATCATTTAATATATCAAAATATCATATCTTTCCAAGACTTCATTTCAAATCATTTAATATATCAAAATATCATATCTTTCCAAAACTTCATTATCAAATCATCATTTGAGTTCAAATCCAATTATTCAACTTTAAATACCTTTTTAAATTTAAAGATATCATTCATTTATTATTATTTCAAGTCACCTTTTAAATAGTTTATATTTCAATCAAAATAATTCATTTAAACCATTTAAAAGTGTAATTATTATACTTTCAAATCAAGTATTAAAATTTCCAAAGTTTCAATTCAATTCAATCATTTATTTCAATTAAATTTCCATAGACCATTTCAAATCTTATAAATTTCAAATATAGATTTAATCCACAAAATAACTATTCAAATTATAAAAGAAATTCCAAAGTTTTATTATCCTATATTTCATAAGTCCAATATCTTTTAAATAGATTCAAATTACAAGTAAACCAAATATTTTTCATACTAATATAAACTTCAATTATTTATTCCAAGATTTAATATCATTTCAAATTCATTTCAAAATATCATTTCAAAACATCATCTATTAAATTTAAATTTAAATACCATTTAATCATATTTCAAAATAGTTGTATTACCCAAATCAACTATTCCATTTAAATCATTCAAAGTCAATTCATTATATTTAACAATTAAATATTTAATTTCCAAAATTTAATCTTTTTCAAAGATCGTTTATTCATTTGAATTTATTAAACAAAGAAGATTCAACTTTCGCAGCACTTAGAAAATGCTACGAAATGTTATGTTTAAAAACAATTCATTAACAAAAGACGGCATTTAAAATGCTGTAATATCTTAATTTAGTTTCAATTAAAATTTTAGTTAAATATAACAACTATAGCACTAACGAAGTGCTATAATAACCCTTAGTTCAAATTTGCTATTAGGTTCATTTAAAACAACTACAGCATTTTCCAATGCTGTAATATCTTTACATTACATTTCAAAAATGATGTCAAATCAAATTCAGAGTTTTATTTACAATTTCACACATATTTAACTTTTAATATAAATCATTTTAACTTATAAAATCATATATTTTCACATTTAAAACAATCATTTAAATACCTTTATTTCTATGATTTTATAAAGTCAAATTTCCATACAAAGATCAAATTAATTAACAATTAAATTTTCATTTCTTTATTTAAAAATTTAACTTAACACTTAAGTTTAAATTTCCAAAATATGACTTTTTTACATTTATTTTACTTAATTAAAATTTCACTTTTAACAAAATTCACAATTTCCTAATTTAAGTTATATTTCAAAATTTTCAACTTAAAATTCATTTATTCCATATTTTAATTTATACAAAATCATTAACATCTTTAAAACATTATTATTACTTAATAAAAATCATTAAATTCATCTTTAAATCAAATTTGTCATATATTCTTACTTTACATACATTCCATTTATAAACAAAATCATAAATTCCAAAATTAACTTATATTTCAAATTCTACTTCACCATCTACTTAATTCCCTTATTTAATTTGTAGAAAATCACTAATATTTTATAGAAATCATTTTAATAAAATTTAAATCAAAATATCATAATATTTACATTTTTAAATATTTTAAAATTTTCGGAAAAATATATAAACCACGGGTCTGTATAAAATTTTCTAGCCTAGGTCAAGTGATACGGATATGTATCATTTCAATCCGCAGTTTACAAAGAAAAACCGGGTTCTATCATTTCAAACCCGCAATCCCAAGTTAAATAAAATAAATAAAAAGTCGCTCAGGCTTATCATTTCAGCCCATAACGATCTTTCCCTATTCTAAAGTCCGTTCGGGTATGTATCATTTCAACCCATAGTGAACCTAATCTACAGGGAACTTGCAGTGTGATAAACTGATAAAATGAACAGAATAACATCATATAACAGTAATGGATGATATAACATATGTAATAATAGGGGTAAACATTATATGATCATAATATAACAGTTACAACAGGATGATATAATTTTACAGATTCAAATGGTGTCAATTTACTAGTTATATAAGTACACATTGTCTGGTGAGAATTACTCACTTGTTCAAGCTGGAGATGACAACCACAAACACACAACAAAGATTTCCAGAGGCACGAAAGCACGACAATGATTTGAGATTGGAAGAGCCAAAGCTATACCCCTTGAAAACATTACACAAAACAAATATATAAAACATAAGTTTCAAAACAGGATGCCACTAAACAATGTTAGGAACAACTGCATAAAAATAACCAAAGTGTTTGCACTTGCTTTCTACCATCTATGCTTCAGCTCCAGATCTGAAATGCATGGCTAAGGGGTGGGTTTGGATTTGGTTTTGGGTTCCATAGGGTCGGCCTAGCATGCGTTAACAAAGTGGTGAAGTCTAGGTGCAAAAACTAGGTGTTCAAGGCTAAACAATGCAACATAACCTCACATCTTTGGCACAAATAGGTTTGGCCAGAGGTCATGGGTCACAGTCAGTGGGTGCTGGTGATGGTGGATGATGTGGCAGAGGGTGGAGGTCAGGTCAGAGGTGGTGGTGGTGGTGGTAGTGGCGGCAAATGGTGGTAGAAGGTGGTGCTAACAATCTAGGCTCGGCTAGTGTAATATGTGGTGGTTTTTGTTGATTTTGGTGGTGCTCCTTGCCATGGATGTGCTTGGCCTGCCTTGGTGGTGTAGTAGGGTGGGTAATGATCAGAGAAAGGGGGTGGTGGAGGTCGGACCAGATCTGGTTGGAGCTATGAAGGTAGAGAACATATGCAAAAATCAATGTAAACAAGTAGAAAAGAATAAGAAAAGGTTGAAAATCATTGCCCAAACTTTCCTCAATAGCCATGACCGAAATTCTTTTGTTTCAGAAATGAAAATGAATGTACGTGAATAGAAAATAGAGTATGCAGCTGAAAGATGTGGATAGTAAAGGCTAATTGATGAAAAGATAAGTTACAAATGTGAAAGGTTGGAAGATAAATGGCCTTAGGCAAATCAAAAGTCATAACCTTTCAAATTTCTTTTAATTTCTTTATATAAGTTTATATTACTGAAAATAATAATACATTCAGTCACAAATTCGAAAATATAATAAGATATAAAATATATATAAATATTTATTAATTATATAAGGTTAAAATAAGAAAATAGCACAAAATTGCAAACTAGTCTAGAAAATTTGAAAATAAATGCAATGAACTTTGGAAAATTTTTATGTACTTGAAAAGTATTTATAAATAAAGATAAGAACACAAAATAAAAATGAATTCACAAAATAAATAAATAAATTTTAATTAAATAAAATTTTAATGAAGAAAATAGCAGAAAAATGGAAACTAGGCATTATAAATTAAAATAAATTCAAGTAAACTTTGGACAAATTATATTATCACTTTAAAATTATTAAAAGATAAAAATATACATAAAATAACATATTAACACATATTAAAATAAAATATGACAAAGAAAATAAAATTTATACAAATTTAAAATAACAAAATTGCAGAATAAAACAAATTGCACTCAATATTGAAATATACACAACTTTTACAGTTTAACTCCGTTTTCAACGAAACAAAAAGCAGTGTTCAAGTTATTACATCTATTTTCATAATAAAAGATAAAATTTAAGATTTGAATATTTAAAATTTTAAGTTTAGAAGCCAAAGATTGAACAGTTTGAACAGAAATTCACTCTTCAGTAAAATAACCAATTTATACTAGTTTGAAATTATAGTTCACATAATAATTAACATTTATTTTTAAAAATGAAATGTTTGAAATAAAAAAAGTTTCAAAATAGTTTCAAAATAAAATAAAGTCAAATTTAAAAATATATGCAAAAATCTTGGGTTGTTACACTCTCCCCCACTCAAAACTTTTCGTCCCCGAAAAGGAATCAAGTACGGGAAAGCACAGAAAAATAGAGTGAAATAAGATTAAGACAGGATGACAAGGAGATTGAGATTATACCTGACAACTATTGTTATATGTAAGTTTAACAAGGTGGATGGCAAGCAATGCTCAGATTAAAATAAGTACCAAAGATTATTAAAGATTATAGAAAGATTTCTAAACAGAGAGATTATAGAAAGATACCTATACCAGTCTGTAGCACGATAAGGAAAAATAAGGACAACTAACAGACAGTTTGAAAACAAAATAAGATAATAAGTTTGAAAAACAAAATAAGATAATAGGTTTGAAATTTCCATGGTTTCAGCTTAAATTGATAATTAATTTTACACAAGTTAAATAAATTTTGCTATCTCTAATTTCATTATCTTATCATCAAATTTTCTTAAACTAACAATTTCAAAAATCATGGATTTGATTAAAATTAAGTGTATGACATTCAATAAATTTAATTCTTCTTTATTCCTAATTAAAATTAAATTTATTCCTCTCAATATTTTATCACCTATGTTAAATATACTTACACTTATTATAACTGTTTTAATTTATTCCTAATTCCCTTAACATCATTTATATTGTAAATTATTCAATTAACCTTTTAGTCTATTTACCTTTGCTAATATTTTTATAACTAAAATTTAAGTGTATAATATTTATTATAACCACTCAAATTTTATTTATAAAATCTTTTTATACTGTATATTATCCAATTACATTGTTAACTTCTGAAAATTAGAGTAAGTTATATTTGAATGCAATTGTATTATATAAAAAAAACTTTCCAATATTAATATACCATATAAACATTCTAATTCAATCATTTCAAGCTTGAATATTTATTCAAAATTTTGATTTTCTTTTTATACTTGAAGTTATTATTTAAGATAGAATTTAAGAATAAAATTTCCGATTCCTTTCAAACCATTCAGAGATAAATAAATGTATGTGCGTAATTTGTCAAATCAAATTTAAATCATATATCTATATATATTATAAATCAAATAATATTTTAGAAATTCAAATCAATTAAATTTCCCAAAACATAATAATTAACATTTATTTTTAAAAATGAAATGTTTGAAATAAAAAAAGTTTCAAAATAGTTTCAAAATAAAATAAAGTCAAATTTAAAAATATATGCAAAAATCTAGGGTTGTTACAGTGCAAGAACATTATTAAGTAGCAGCCAACTACTAAAAAAAATTTGGGTTGAAGCTGTGACTACGGCTTGTTACATTCTAAATCGTGTCTCTATAAGACCATTAATTAAACACACCCTATGAGTTATTTAATGGTAGAAAGCCAAAAGTGTCATATTTTAGAATTTTTGGTTCAAAATGTTTTATATTAAATACAAAAGATAATCTAGGAACATTTGATTCGAAAGCCGATGAAGGTATTTTTATCGGATATTTAGAAAGAAGTAAAGCTTATAAAATGTTTAATAATAAATCAAATACTATAGAAGAAACTTTACATGTATGTTTCAATGAAAATTATAAGATAAGTAGTTATGAAGATGAAGTTGTTTCAATAAACTAATCAACTACTTTAGAAAAACTTCCTCAAAATGAAAAAATAGATAATTCGTTAAAATCTCCACCTCGTATACTAAGAGATCATTCATTTGACAATGTAATATGCGAGATTAACATTAGAGTAAAAAGAAGAAATCAACAAAATCAAATGAAAAATGTTGCATTTATATCTAACATAAAACCAAAAAATGTTAAAGAAGCATATAAATATGATTTTTGGATTTTAATCATGCAAGAAAAACAAAATAAATTCAAATGGAATGATGTTTGGGAATTTGTTCCAAGACCAAATGATTAAACCATAGTCGGTACAATATGGGTATTTAAAAATAAAGCAGATGAAAATGATGATGTAATTCACAATAAAGCTAGAATAGTAGCTCAGGGTTTTAATTAGGAAGAAGGAATAGATTATGAAGAAACTTTTGTCCCGTTCACTAGATTAGAAGCTACTAGAATTCTTTTAGCCTTTGCATGTCATCATAATTTTAAACCTTTTCAAGTGGATGTTAAAAGTGCATTTTTAAATGGATTTGTAAAGGAAAACGTATTTATAGGGAAACCAATTGAACATGAAAAATTTCCTAATAATATTTTTTTTACTAAAGAAAGCACTCTATGGTCGTAAACAAGCACCATGTGCTTGGTATAATCGATTGAAAAATTACCTTCTAGAATCCGACTTTAAAATTGGTAAAGTCAATTCTACTTTATTTATTAAAAAGAAAGATAATAATATTTTAATAGTACAAATATATGTATGTGTATATACATATATATATATATATATGATATTATTTTTGGTTCTTCAAATAAAACCTTGTATAACAAATTTTCAAGTATTATGAAAAAGTAATTTAAAATGTCATATATAGGAGAGTTAAATTATTTTCTTGGGTTACCAGTTCAACAATTAAATAATGGAATTTTTATTTATCAAGAAAAGTATTATAATGATTTATTAAAAAAAATTAGAATGGAGAAAGATTCTAGTAAGCCAACACTGATAAGTACTGGTATTCATCTTGAAAAAGACGAAAAGGGTAAAGAAGTTGAGAAAAAAATTATTGTGATGACCCATAATTTTACCACTTTGAAAATGGAATATTCTAACTTAAATAATCATATTTCATGTGATAAATAAGAATGGTGAACTTATTTTTAGAATTAAATAAAGATTTTGGACTTTTACCGTAACATTGACAAAATTGACAAAAGCCGGTTTTGGATAAAATTGAATATACGGCCAAATAATTTTGTTAAAAGATGAATAACTCCTTTTAAAATCATTATATAATGATAATAAATAGTTGACAAAAGTTTTATAATTATACATATACTTATGTTATAGTGATCAACAAATTTCGTCGTGCATTGACAAAATCAATGTCGTATTTCTACAAATGGATTTTGATATTGTTTTATATTATTTTATAAGTCAAATATACTTGTTTTAATTAATTAAAAATGATAAAGAACTTATTTTTAGGTTTGGTTTACATGAATAAATAGTTTAATAAAAACATCAAAATGTGACCGTAAAACATTTTGTCGAAAATCAACGTTTTGTTCGGTACAAGTTGTGTGAACATTTTTGCAACTTGAATAGTATCATGTAAACATATTAACAAAGTTATAAACATCTCTCTTATATTAAGAAAAGATTAATTAAGCAAATGGATTTATTAATTTAAATTAAGCACAAAAAGACGAAAAGAGTTTACTTTTGCAAAATCTAACCAAATCGTTTTATTTAAATCTCATTATTACTACAATATCCATTCACGTAAATGCATTTGTACCCTAAGTCTTGTTATACATGGGAGCAAAACCTCCATTTTTAATATTTTGTTAAAAAAATGATGCAATAATTACATAAAGGTGTAAAATCAAATCAAGCACCACATTACCTTTAATACCCATCATCTCAAGCATTTAATACAATCTCCTCTCCATTAAAAAAATGTTAAATCAAGGGTAAAAAGGTAAATGAAAAATGAAAAGGTAGTAAAAGTTAATAAGGTAATTTTCTTCATTTTCTACCTCCATTCTCCTTCCTTTCTTAAAGCTTTCTAAAGCTTCTTTAATGGCTTCCATCTCCATTTTCTAGAAAAAATAATATAAAAAGAAAGTAAAGAAAAAATATAGAAATTCCACCTCAAAACTCCGCCGAAACCACCACCTCCTCTCCCTTCACTTCAACCATACCTTTCCCTACCTCCTCCAAGGCCACGCGCCCTCCACCATTCCAAACCCGAGCTCCACCACTATAGGCCGAGCCTACCAAGAAGAGAGGAGCAAGATCGTAGAGCTTCGGAGTAAGAAATAGAGAAAGAAGTACCGCTAAATTCTTTCCAAGGAGTTAGGAGAAATTCAAGGTGTCGCGGAAGCGCTGTCGGATTTTCAGGAGTTTGGAAAGGAGGGAGCATTTGTGATGATTAATTAACAAAAGTTTAGGCGAAGTGTGGATTTATAAGAATGTTGGTAGGAAGAATCGATTAAGTTAAAGGTGAGTACTCATTTTTGAATTAACTAATAATTCCAAGTTTAATAATATGAAAGTTAAATATCTTAGATGATTAATATGTTCGATAACTTGGATGCAAAGTTGGTTGTTTACATGATTGTTAATATGAATGATTACTTGGTTTGATAAATGATAAGAGAAACGATTAGAAATTAACCCTAGTTAATTAAATGAGAATTTAAATTCAAATAAATATGTGTGTGGAATTATTTAGCCTCTCAATGATTTTAAAATATCTAATAAGGTTGGAAATGTTATTATAACAATATAATATTATAGTATGAAATGAAATGGAAAATGGATTTGAAATATTAAAAATATTGTTTAAAATGAGTTTAAAGTGATTTAGAAATGTTTTATAAACATTTAAAAGTGTTTCCATGAAGTTTGAAAAGAAATTGAAAAACAAGTCAAAAGTATGCGCGTCGCGTAATGGTAGTTCGCGATTTCACGCCATAAAAGTTAAATAAGTTTACAAAGTGGAATATAGCTCAGAATCCTTCGAGATAAGAATTTTCTGGACTATTATATCCATAGTTTTCCAACGAAGAAAGAAAATCAAGATTTCATTAAGTAAATTTTGAAATATGTCCAAAACAATTTTCTAAAAACATCACAGTTTTGAAGTTCGGAATCCAAGAAAGGATTTCTTTATAAATGATATTTTTAAATGATTAAAAATATGAAATAAATTTGATAAATCTACTATGGTTTGAAAGAGAGTTGAATTGGAAAATAAGAATTTTCAAACATAAAAAAAAGTTGTTTTAATCAAATAAGCTATTTTAAGCACTTTTCGTAGCACTTTTCTACTGCAGTTTAAATATCTTATGAAATATGAATTTAAACTTAACAACTCTTTTTCATATTTTTTATAAATGTTTTTACAAGAATAATTGAGTATTTTAAATAATGATTTGGAAGTTTAATAAATCATTTCTAAAATGAAGATTAATAACTGAGTATGGTGAAACGACTAGTACATTTGTCCCGCCTATGAGATCTAAAAAGATAAAATAAGATGTGTAACTAAGGTTTGGAATGGAGCAACCAGTGCCCTGAACTTACCTAGCCTCTGGTTTTTCTTTTTAGACGAGGGGTGGAAGAAATCGAAAGGAAAGCCCGGATGCTCTAAAAAGGTTTTACCAAAGTAAAAAGCATAGAGTTTTCCAAGAGTTAAACAAGGATTTGAATAAATTGGTTTTGGGTTTGTTGTAATGATGTTTTACATAACATCATTTTCAACCCATTTAAATGAGGATTTGGAAATAGAAAATCTTTATCAAAGGTTTAAACATGATTTTAAATAAGATGACTTGGTATTTCCCAAGATTAAAGAGGAGTTTTAAATGAAAGATTTAAAGAAATAATGTTGAAATGTTTTCCTAAGTAGAAGAGAAATAATTTGGAATTATTCCAAGATTTAAGAAAGGTTTAAATAAACCAAATGATTTGATAAATGAGGCTTAATGATTCCATATACTCTTGAAAAGAAAATGGAATAAATTGAAAAGAATATATCTAAGAAAGATATTTGATTTAGATAAAAGATAAAGTAATTGATTGATGATTGATATCCACATATGAACTAAACTTCTTTTTATCGATAATTGGTTTCGAAGGAACCGGGGTCAGATTTGGGTAACCCCTATCCGAAAACGACTTTGAACCAATGTATACGTTCGAAAGTGAAGACGTGTTGAAGATGATGATTGTTAAAGACCAGAGATCTTCATTAGCGGAAGGACTGCTTGTTGACATTCTCTGGGTAGCTGCCAATATAGAGACATTTATAACAGTGGTTCTATCGTATTTTGAAATCTTTGGATTGCAAGCACTACTCGCTACTAATGGTAGTAGGAGGAGTGCCTTCGGTTTCGTTCAGTCCTAGAACGAACTTGTATGGATGAGTGTCTGACAGTGCATTTCTGATCACATAAATTGATCTCTATCAACGTATTATCTGCTTGGTGGCGGAGAAGGCAACTTCCCTTAACTTAACACCCTTTTCTGAAACGTATGAGCTCAGGAGTTATACATTGGTATAAATCAGTTGTGTGATTAAGGAATGGCAATGTGGCATTCAAAGTGGAACCTGTTATGATCAAAGCATAGTTTTGTATGAAAAGCGTGGCTTTGTCTAAGTTGAGCGTAACCTCACTCCCAAGCCTCACATCTCGGAAATGATACGGGAACTATGTTATATATTTCAGGCTTAGTATGACGAGGGTGGCGTATGATCCCTCAAGGTGATTGGTGGCGTATGATCTAGGTCACCCCGGTGTCCAGACGGGACCCTTATTGTATGATATAGTGGCATATGAGTCCTTGCATGAGAAGCCACTGGATATCAAGAAGTGTGGCAATATGAGGAATAGTGGTGTGAGTCCTTACATGAAAAACCACCGGGTTCTAGTTGCTATGCGTGGTTATCGAGGTTCCCTATCATATTGGAAAATCCAATTCCAATACGAGCTTTATGGTTTTGATTGTATTCCTAAAATAGCTGCAATGCTTTACAAACATTTCAGCTACTCCTTTTGGTATCATATATTACGTCCGGTAAATTCCGTTTGACCTAGTCCGGATATATTCTCTTAGACTTAGTCTTGGTATTGATACCTTATTTGAATAAGTTTATTTGAAAGATGTTTTCCAAAAGAATGTCATTAATGATAATATCAAATTATTTTGGTAATAAAGTGTTTTGGTTATCATAAGGTAAAATCCATCCATATTTATGTGTGGGCATAGTGTTATGAGACACCCTTCTTTTTAAGGGTTTTGATAACATCGTCATGATCTATACATTTCGAGTATCTCACGCTGGTTTATCAAGCCTGATCCGGGTATTTTTAATACTTGAGTCAGATGCGAGTAGTTTCAGGATTAGCTGAAGACGCTTGGAGATTCCAAAGGAGAGCTGGAGATCTTCATCATCGTATGGACGTATTCTATTATCTTTTGCATCTATTGCATTTGTTTTGTCAGCATTTGTAAGGGCATGTGTTATAACTGTCCAGGCTGAATCTAGGTTAGACTCTGATATATGTTTTAAAATTTTCCATTGTAAAGATTAGTTGTTGAAATAATATATGTTATTCCATTCGTGTGAGATTCTATTTTTCTGTTCCGTTCTATCTTTATTTTTCTTTCTACCCTTAATGATCCGCTTGTTTGTGCAATTTGAGTTGGACATGTGTGGTTTATTGTCGATTCAAATGGTACGGAAAAATGGGTCATTACATTTGGTATCAGAGCTTAGGTTGAGCGAACACTTAGGCTTTGTTGGGGTAAGTCCCATCAGAGATAGGGTTAGTAATACCCAGGATGAGTAACTCATTAGAGATAGGGTTAGTAACACCCTAGAATGAGTTTGAGTGTATTATATATATATATATATATATGAGCTCGTATTTGTTAGTGACTTATAAAATGTTTTATGTTGATTTATCGGTTAATTGGTTTATAAATTCTGGTCGATATAGGAAGTACAACTGTTCGATAGGTATTTCTAAACTTTTAACAAGGCATATCGACACATATTTTTAAAAAGAATTATATTATATATATATATATAAGTGAGTGTAAATTGGGGAAATTTATTATTGGATACATTCCTTTAAGATTTGTTGAATAAGTCTTGATTCATTTAGTGATGATTGGAATAATCTTCTAGGTATTATGAAGGCAAGCTCAAATCTAAACAAGTTGAATTAAGTTATAAAAGATTTTTAAGTCAAGTAAGTAAATGTAAAAACCTTCTAATGATATCTTAATGTATCACTTAGGGGTAGAATGGCTTATTATGGGACGAGTGATGAGTTTTGGATGACTCCAAACAGGCACGAAGAGCACGTGCAGAAAGAGAAGCAAAAGAAAAACAAAAACTAAGAGCGTATGCTAGCATCTACTGCTTTAGGTGTTTTCAAGAAGGGCATTATGCAATTTGTTGTGATAGGAAACTAAAGGAACAGAAGGAAGAAAAACCCGTTCAAAAAATATACGATGTTTTAAGTGTAAGAAGCTAGGACATTTTCTACATGATTGCCCTAGAACAAAGAAGAAACCCAAAGTCCCAAAAGGGAAGGAAAAGTGTTGTTATCGACGCAAAGAATTAGGACATATAGTCAAAGATTACTAATTAAAGAAAGGAGAAAAGTCGGTTAAGGTGCATACCATTCAGATAGCCACGATTTCATGGCTTTGTAGATCATTTTATAGATATGGACATTCGGAGAAGGACTATCCAAAGGAAAGGTTGGATGACTTAAGCCCCAAAGATAATGCACCGTCTACTTCAGAGGAAGTCCAAGAATAGTATGTTTAGCAGTTCAAATATCTATAATGATAGTGTAAAATAAGTTGTATCCCTTAGGAATTGTCTCTTAAATTTTGCAATATAAGCTAGGGTTTGAAGTGAATGTATGAATATGATATTAATCAATAAACTTTTTTTTTTTATCCTCTCGATGCACTTCTTCTATCTTATATCCAATCAAATCTAATAAGATATTCATAAATAAAAAGTTCAAAGGAATATTATAAAGAAATAGCTTTATAAAAAAATGTGTTTAAAGTTTAGAAAATTATTTAAGAATATATCTTGTAAGAATATATTGTATAAAATAAAGTAAAGGATGAATTTAAAATATATGGAAATTTTATCATAGTCTTTTGAAAAAGTTTAAAGAAATAAAGGAAAGTTATTAAAACATGAGATAATTTTTGAGATAAAATTTATAATAAGATGTATTAACAAAGAAAATTCAAAAAGAGTTTTGAAATAAAATTTTAATGATGTATTCCAAATAAAAGATAATTGATTTCTTTTGAAAAGAAGATATAGATATTTTGTATAAATATTTTGGAAAAAAATGTGTTATAATAAATGATGTTTATAAAGAAAAAATAAAAATAATTTGGAATGAAATGATCACTTTTAAAGAAGAAATATTTGGAAATTTATGAAATGTTTTCGTAACAGATTTTTGGAAGATTAGTAAGTAGGTAGGAGGTACATAGATCATTTCATCATACAATTGTGATCTAAGATTCGAGTTTGGAACTTTGAGGTGTTTACACCGATCCGAAAAAGGATTTATCGCTCGATTCTTGACGGCAAACATTGATTAGGGTTTGTAGTTAGGTACTTGAGTTTCCTATCATAGTTGAGAACTATGCAAGGAAAGCAAAGGTTTCTAATCTAGAAGCATGATCAGAGTCCGCACTAGAGGGTCGGGAGATCAAATCATATATTGCGTACGGATGATCTATGTATATCCTATGGAATTATGATTAAAGATAAATGTTTTGGGCAAACTTTTGTTTTGGGTAATTTCGGGGATGAAATTTTTTTAAGGAGAGAAGTATGTAAAGACCCGTAATTTTACCACTTTTAAAATGGAATACTCAAACTTAAATAATCATATTTTATGTGATAAATAAGAATGGTGGACTTATTTTTAGAATTAAATAAAAAATTTGGACTTTTACCGTAACATTGACAAAAGCCGGTTTTGGATAAAATTGAATATACGGTCAAATAATTGTTTTAAAAGATGAATAACTCCTTAAAATCATTATATAATGATAATAAATAGTTGATAAAAGTTTTATAATTATATATATATATATATACTTATGTTATAGTGATTAACAAATTTCGTCGCGCATTGACAAAATCAATGTCGTATTTCTACAAATGGATTTTGATATTGTTTTATATTATTTTATAAGTCAAATATACTTTTTTTAATCAATTAAAAATGATAAAGAACTTTTTTTTAGGTTTGGTTTACATGATTAAATAGTTTAACAAAAACATCAAAATGTGACCGTAAAACATTTTGTCGAAAATCAACGTTTTGTTTGGTACAAGTTGTGTAAACGTTTTTGCAACTTGAATAGTATCATGTAAACATATTAACAAAGTTATAAACATCTCCCTTATATTAAGAAAATATTAATTAAGCAAATGGATTTATTAATTTAAATTAAGCACAAAAGGACGAAAAGAGATTACTTTTGCAAAATCTAACCAAATCGTTTTATTTAAATCTCATTATTACTACAACATCCTTTCACATAAATGCATATGTACCCTGAGTCTTGTCATACATGGAAAAGGAGCAAAACCTCCATTTTTAATATTTTGTTAAAAAAATGATGCAGTGATTACATAAAGGTGTAAAATCAAATCAAGCACCACATCACATTTAATACCCATCTTCTCAAGCATTTAATACCACCTCCTCTCCATTAAGTGTAACAACCCAAAATTTAACCTATAATAATTAATTAACGAATTAATTAAATGATAAAATAACTTTATGAAATTATCAGAATTAAGCCACGAGAGTTGCACCATTGTGTCTGTGGTAATTTTCTGGTCAATTTCTATATATAGAACGTCAGAATCTGAGTCAATATGAAGAAGTTACGCACGAAACAAGAATTAACGAAGAAAAAAAATATTACATGGGTCAGGTCGACCAAGAGGTCGACCAAACCACACCCTAAGTTGACCGGCTGGTCGACAAAGGAGGAGGGAAGGTCGACCTGGCAGTCGACCCACCCTATGTAGTGAGCGAACGAACTTTTTGTTCGTTCCAGCAAGTTTTGTACACTATTTTTTCGATCTTTGGCTCCATCTGGTCCTTTCGTGCTTCCATCTGATGGCTCTTATTCAGCCTGTGACGTGGTTACATCCTATTCAATCTCCAAATCCAACGGTTTGAGATCCACATCTACCTCTATAAATAAGACCTTAGGCCTAACACTTTTTCTCATTCTAAATTTTCGCCGCTTGGGTTCACCTTTTCAAGAAGGACCCTAAAAGGAATAATTTTCCAAGGAGAGAATCTTTTTAATAAAAATATTTTAATACCCTCAAGTGGATCCAGGAAGACAAAAAGGGAAGAGCTTAGGACCAAAGGTGAGTGATTGTAATTATTTTAAATTTCTTTAAGTAATTTAAAATAATAGGGTGTGACGACCCGACTTTCATTCCACAGAAAATC
Organism: Allium fistulosum; assembly: GCA_030737815.1. NCBI lineage: Eukaryota > Viridiplantae > Streptophyta > Magnoliopsida > Asparagales > Amaryllidaceae > Allium > Allium fistulosum. The sequence goes on from CM060905.1 coordinate 105,088,507, forward strand.
GTATCATCAATAAGAAAGAAATAGATAGAAATAGAAAAGATAGAAGAAAGAACTAACAGATATCAGAATCTCACAGCGGAAACAGAACAAAATATAATATATCACATATCCATTACATAGTTTTTACACATATCAGAGTTACCCATATATACAACATCCAAAACAAGAGAGTCATAAGTATCTGTCATTACATTACACCCACAAAATACATCTTAGAGTTAATACACAGCGGAAAGATACATATACATATATAACTACGCCAAGTCTCCATCTCCAGGTCCTTCCAAAATTCGTCTAAGCAAAACCTGATCACTTGGCTACTCATAAAAATTTGAGTACCCAAGAGTTTAAGAAAAACAGAAATATACTCTGGGTCAGACATGGGTCTGGTGTGAGTAAACGGTTAAGTTGTTTATCTTGAAAATCATATGGAACAAGGGTATCACATAAGACTTCCCACACATAAACACGGGTAAGTTTTTATCTTATGCTAACCAAATCATTTGATAGGAAATCTGGTTATATTATAATAGGGTCTAGGGTTTTCAGATAAATATTCACATAGCTGAAATTGTTACATTATTAAATTCCAGCATACTAGCCACAAAGTGGGTTATACAATCAAGTCCGAGATCACTTATTGGAAATTGGATTCCATACAATGGTAGAGCTACCGGGGTACCGCTCATCACAGTACGGGGCCTAGATCACCGTACCGAGGATCACTCCCAATCCCCTGCAACACAAAGCCGGAATCATCCCTTACTGGATAATCCCGAATAAAATCACCCCACAGATGGCCGTCGCCAACTGCACCACTAAGCCGAAATAAAAGGAACTTCTCTAGACAGGGATGACCTTACTCTCAGTGGGTGCTACCCACGAAGCCTTGCTGCACCTCCCCTGTTTTAGCCATTCCCGGTTGATGAGGCTTGAGGTTACGATTTACCTTTAAATCAGAACACATCACTTAGAATGCTCATCGCCCTCCTGACGATGTGTTGAAAGCATTCAATCCATACAAGTTCGTTCCGGGTTCGAACGAAACCGAAGGCATTATCTCGTTACACTCGTTTTGGAATCACCCTCAGAGTTAACGACAATAACCCTTGCACTCTGAATCTTCATCTTCACTTGAGATTCACGACCTATCGTTAATTTGGATCGATGTGGTATTCGGGTCTCCAGACCTGGAAATCCGGTATACGGAAACCCGATCCCGGTCTCATCGAAATCCAAAACGTATCTTTTAAGGTCAAGTTGTTTTAAAGTTAAACAATTTAATTCATCACTTTGAATTCACATAGCATTTATCATAGATAATCCATACATTCATTACAGATATATTCAACTAATCACAGTATCACAGAATATCACCCAATAGATATTTATCAATCCAGACATCCTACTTCAACCACCATCCAAACAGAATTTATTAATCCATATTATAATTAATTTAATTATCTTAAATTAAATTAATTACTTAAGAACTAATCACTTATTCTGCTTAATCAATTATTAATTAATTACAATCATTTAATTAATTAATTTATTACTAATTACCAATTAATTACTTAATTAATTTCTTAATTAATAACTACTAATTATTAATTTATTTACTTTAATTATCTAATTAATAATTCTTAATTACAAATAAATTAACTCTTAATTAATTATAATCTTTAATTATTTATTTACTATTACTTAATTAATAATTAAAATAATTAATTATCCTTTATAAATATTATAAAAATCTTAATTATCTTTAACAATTCATTTACCTTTGTTAATTACTAATTTACATTATTAAACTTTAAATCTTTAATTAATATTAATTATATTTATAAAATGATTAAGTTTTAAAACATTTTATTTAAATTTTTAACACTTACATTTAATCAACATTCCCTTAAATAAAGTTTAAGAACATTTTTAAAGAGGTTTAGAAAGTTTAAAACAGAGAACTATCTTTAAAAATTCCAAACTGTAATTATTTTATAAAACTTTAATACGAGCTTACTCTTCCTCTCCTGATCCTTGCTTCGGGTCTAAACCACGTTCTACTCGAGATCGCTTCGAGTCTCCCCCTCAACTTCTTCTTCCTCCCCTAGTTTCTTTTATAAACTAAAACTGCTAATCTACACTACACGCACACGAGAAAAACTTTGAGTCTGGCCATCTAATTCCTGAGAGCTCCTTCGAGTCGCCCACGTATCCATCTCCCCTGACACACCTCACCGTTGTGCACGTGCACGGCGATTCCAGCCAACTCTGGCGAACTCTCTCGTCTCCGGCAAATCGCAATTCAACTCGTCAAACAACTTCGAGCATCAAAATGCAATCAACTATCCTAAATCGAAAACGAGCTATCCATTCGAACAGCAGTTCGACATCACCTGGAACGAACGCCTCGCCACCACGCCTCTGACCATCGTTCCACCTGAAACTTCGTCAACATCCTCCCAAGTCCTTCACGCATCCATCCCCCTCACTCCCATGAAACTCGATCCATCATAGATGCTTCAATCGTCTTGTTTTCATCACGACAGGAACAAAGGTGTTAAACCCTAGATTGCTCAATAGCCAATGCCACCCATGATGATAAAATCATCAAGCATTTTTCTCAATATCACTGACCACTAACCAAGCTACTACAAGAATTTCGAGTATCAATTGTTTGAGGATTACCAGAATTTGGTGAAAACCCATTCCACGTTCAACACCAAACTGCTCTCAATTCACTAAATTAAAAATTACCAGATTCATTTTAAAAATCCTATTTTCTTGAGTGGATTCTTATTATATAATTAAATCCCCAGATAACAACACTTGATTTCAACATTTATCAAGATTCTTACTGTATATTTCTTAACTCCAGGCAGATCTCAACCTGAATACTTAACTATGGTTTTAAAAGTTAGATTATGTTTAAACGATCCTATTTTATTTGAAACAAAAGATAATCACAGAATAGATAAAGAGAAATTTGATTTCTTGATTTATTTTTAACTTTGTAACTTAAAAACAGACATGTATATTTCAAGCAAACAATAAACAGATCTTACACTAATAAATATATACAGGTAGGCCTATTTACATTCATACAACAACACTTAAATATAGTCTCAAGATAATATGGTAGATCTAAGGTTTGTTTTGTTTACTGGAACATTTGAACAGAGCAGATTCTATACATATACAGGTATATGATCATAGTAATGCATATATAGCTTGTTAAATTCAATCATTAAATCAACTTTTCATATAGTACTGTCACAGGAAATAAAACAAACAACTATATTACTGTTTTTATCATTTAGTTTACTCACTTGGTTTAGAGATGTTGAACAGAACTTTGAATCTGAAATGTTTTGAACAGAGCTGAGATGTTTGAAAACTTTAAACAGCTAGCTCCAGCACTTTGAATTGTTTGTTTAGATTTGAGTTTGTTGATTCTTGAAACTTGCTGCAGTTGTTTTGTTGATCTCTGATTTTGTTCTTCAGTTTGAAAATAGTTTACAGCTTTAGATTTTGAGGAAGCTTTTAACTTGGATTTTGGTTTCAGACTTTAGAATTGTGGAGAGGAATTTGTTTGAATGTTTAAAGTTTTGGGTAATTTTCTTTTCAGTTTTGAAAACGTGCTGGCTTGAATGTTTAGAGAAAGAGGTAAGAAAGGGAAAAAGAAATGAGAAGTAGATATATATAGAATTTGTTTAAAATGAAATGGTGACACTTGTCCCTAACCCTCTTAATATCTTAACACATGTATTTTAAAGTGTTTAAATGTTAACACCTAATTTTTCCATGCATAAATACTTTTACATTTATTAAATAAAGATTTTATAATTTATTTCCTAATAACTAATGCATATTTTTAATTATATAAATGAAAAATCTTCTAAAAGAAATGGAATAAAACAAACTATATTTATAAAAATCATTTATACATACCTTTAATCCAATATATATAAATAGATATATATATCATCTCTTTGAATCCAAATATAAGATCTAACCAATTTTTAAATAAAATTTTAAAATCAAATTTTGATGTATATATATTTAAACATCCATTTATTTCAATTGAAATAAATATTCCACTTAAAATCTATATTCACACATATATATATATATACAATACATTTTTATTGTTTTAATATAACAATATTGCTAATTTAATTAATTTATTAAAGAGATTATCATATTTAATTTCTTTGAAATTCCCGGGATATCACATTCCTTCCCCCTTAAAAGAATTTCGTCCCCGAAATTAAAACAAAAGATAATCCAAAATTTTATTTCATTTCAACAAACTAAGCATACATATCATCCATACAACAATCAAACAAACAATTTACTCAAACAGACAATCACTAGTTATCCGGACACAGATCCGGATAAGCCTTCTTAAAACTGTCTAGAGTCTCCCAGGTACAATCTCTGGGATCCTCGCTCCACTGCACCTTGACTAGCTTCACCACTTTGTTTCTGAGTTGTCTCTCATCTTGATCGACTATCTGAACAGGATGCTTTACAACAGATAAGTCCGGCTCGATCTCTAAATCTTCCTGCACTGCTGGCTCCACAATAAGGGATGGATCATGCACGTACTTTCTCAAATGAGATACGTGAAATACATTATGAATTCCAGCCATCCGATCTGGTAACTCAATCCTATATGCCACGGTACCAATCCTCTTCAGTACTCGGAATGGACCAATATATCTTGGGGCGAGTTTTCCCGTCTTCCCAAATCTAATAGTTCCTTTTATCGGGGAAACTTTGACAAAGACCATATCTCCAATCTCGAATTCCAATTGTCTTCGTCTTTTGTCTGCATACTTCTTTTGACGATCCTGCGCTGCTTTCATCCTCTTCTTGATAAGCTCTACTTTTTCAGAAGCTTCTCGAATCAAATCTGGACCGAGAACTAGACGATCTCCCGATTCTACCCAACAGGTTGGTGATCTACAAGGTCTTCCATACAACGCTTCATAGGGTGCCATCTTGATACTTGCTTGGTAACTATTATTGTACGAGAATTCTACTAAATGTAGATGGTCTTCCCAAGATCCACCAAAATCTAGAATACAAGCTCTAAGCATATCTTCAAGAATACGATTTACCCTCTCCGTCTGCCCATCTGTCTGGGGATGATATGCTATACTCAGACTCAAACTCGTTCCCAAAGCTGACTGCAAAGCCTCCCAAAATTTGCTGGTGAAAATAGGATCACGATCGCTTACTATGCTGACTGGAACACCATGCAGTCTAACAATTTCTTTCAAGAAAATCTCGGCCAAAGATACTGCAGTACGGGTTGTCTTAACCGGAATAAAATGGGCGCTTTTGGTTAGCCGGTCAATAATTACCCATATTCCTTCATTTCCCTTTTTGGTCCTTGGTAAACCGTCGATAAAATCCATAGAAATCATTTCCCATTTCCACTGAGGAACTTCCAAAGGCTGTAATAATCCTGCGGTCTTCTGCTGATCGCTTTTCACCTGCTGACAGGTTGCACATCTATTAACGAAAATAGCTACATCCCTCTTCATATTTGGACACCAAAAGACTCTCTTTACATCTTTATACATCTTTGATATTCCCGGGTGAATACTCAGCCGGGAGCGATGACTTTCTGACAGAACTTCTTGCTTCAAATCCTTGGAATTCGGAACACAAATCCTTCCGTTGATCTTTAATGTTCCTTGGTTATCAATCTCAAAACTGGAACATTTACCCTTCATGACTCTACTGATGATACCTCTCAATCTTTCATCCGATCTTTGCTCACTTGAAATCCTTTCCAAAAGAGATGAAACAACTTCTAATATAGACAGAACGGCATTCCTACTTAGAGCATCCGCCACAACGTTTGCCTTCCCTGGAGTATACAAGATATCCAGATCATAAGATGCCAAAAATTCAACCCATCGCTGCTGCCTCAAATTTAGATCTTTCTGGGAGAAAAGATGCTTCAAAGGTTTGTGATCCGTAAAAAGCTCGAACTTCTCTCCTAGCAGATAATGCCTCCAAATCTTCAAAGCAAAAACAATAGCCAACAATTCCAGATCATGCGTAGCGTAATTCTTTTCATGTGGCTTCAACTGCCTACTCGCATACGCAATGACTCTTCCATTCTGCATCAACACCGCACCCACTCCTACAATACAAGCGTCAGTGTAGACTTCAAACTTGCTCTTACCATCGGGAACAGCTAGAACAGGTGCACTAGTCAGTCTTGCCTTCAAATCCTGGAATGCTTCTTCACATTCGGGGGTCCATTTAAATTTTGCTCCTTTCTTAGTCAACTTAGTTAAATGCGAAGAAATCTTAGAGTAGTCCCGAATAAATTTCCTATAGTAGCCAGTTAAACCTAGGAAACTGCGGATTTCCGTCGGAGTCTTCGGTTGCTTCCATTCTTGAATAGTTGCTACCTTTGCTGGATCTACAGAGATACCTTCTCCAGAAACAATATGGCCCAAAAATCTAACCTCCGACTTCCAAAAATGACATTTCGAAAACTTGGCCTTCAGAACATGCCTTCGTAGAGTCTCCAATACTATCTCCAAATGTCGCTTATGCTCCTCTTCAGATTTGGAGTAGATAAGAATATCATCGATGAATACGAGTACAAACTTATTCAACACGTCCCGAAAAACTCGATTCATTAGGTCAACAAAGTAGGCTGGAGCGTTGGTTAATCCGAAAGGCATAACCAACCACTCATAGAAACAATTTGGTCCCCTAAACGCAGTCAAGGGTATACTATCTTCAGCTACCCTTAGCTGATGGAAACCTGAAGCTAAATCCAATTGGGAGAAAACATAAGCTCCATTCAATTGATCAAAAAGATCATCAATACGAGGCAAAGGATACTTATTTCGAATGGTCACTTTGTTCAACTCTCGATAATCAACACAGAACCTTAGTGATCCATCCGACTTTGTTACAAAGACAACAGCCGAACCCCAACTTGAAAAACTAGGTCGGATTAAACCCTTCGATAAGAAATCTTGAGTCTGCTTTACCAATTCTTCTCTCTCCTTTGGTGCCATTCTTCTACTGGGCTGGACAACTGGTACTGCCCCTGGAATTAGATCAATTCGAAACTCTATCTCTCGATGTGGAGGTAAACATTTGACTTCTTCAAATACATCAGGAAAATCTTTAACCACATCAATATCTCCTCCCTTCTCTTGAGAAGTCTCAACTCCATGTAAAAGACTACTCAAGTGAATTCCAGAATTATCACACGTTACTTTAGGAATCCTACCCAGATCAGTTTCTAACGAAACTGTTCTTTCTTCACAATTTAGGACAGCTTTATGTCTATCAAGCCAATCCATTCCCAGAATAAGGTCAAACCCCTTAAAATCTAATACATAAGGTTCACATGCAAAACTATGGGAAAGATAAGTAATCCTCAATCCTTTACAAATCCTATCAAGTCGGGTTAGTCCACCTATGGGATTAGAGATGCAAATAGAATCTTCTACGATACTAGGGGTAAGGTGAAATTTTACTACCGTCTCTAAAGAAATAAAACTGAGAGATGCTCCAGAATCAAATAATACTTTAACATAAATACCATTGATAAGCAAAGTACCTTCCAAAACTCCTTTGCCCTTGGAAGTGGTTGAGGGTGCACCTTCCAAAGCAAAAACTTTGTTCAGCTGAGCTTTCTGAAGAAGCGGGCAATTCTTTATCATATGTCCCGGTTGATGACAGTTATAGCACAAAGACTTCTGAACCATTTCTGCTCCTGGTCCATTATACTGCTGCTGCTGAGATTCTTTCCTAGGACATCTATTAGCCAAGTGACCTTCTTGTTGACAAATATAGCACTTACGGGGTCCATTGCTTCCTCCCTGCTTCCCTTTTCCTTGCTTCTTCCAATTCGGATTGAACTTCCTTTTATTTGAGTTGGAAGAATTTCCTCCTGAAGCTGCCACAACTGCTACTGGTTTCTTTTTCATGATTTCCTCATATCGTAAAGCCATGTCGATCAACTCCACAAAAGATCCTTTCAGATGAGCCGTCATCTTTTCATGGAACTCAGGCCTCATTCCTTGCACAAACATCTCATTTTTCTTAAGGGATGTATCAATCAATCCAAGTCCGTAGCGAGATAATTCATTGAACTTGGTCTCATATTCCGAAACAGTCATACTTCCTTGCTTTAAATCCAGAAATTCTCTATATAAACGAGTCTTCCCAGCTGTTGGCATGAACTGTTCTTCAAACAATCCTTTAAATTTGCTCCAAGAAATCTCATCTTCAGCAATATTCACGGTAACTGCATCCCACCAAGCTGCAGCACCTTCCTTTAGTTGCCATGATGCCATCACTCTTTTCTGCTCGTCAGACAACTCAAGACTCTTAAAAATGCGCTCGCATGAGCGTAGCCAAGCTTGAACTTCAATTATAGTCTCGGATCCTTTAAAAGAACTCCCTCCAAGGTTGGTAAAATCCTTGCATAAGGCAGCAAAACTAACTCGAGGCGGTATTGGATTTACAGCCTCACTAGCATTCTGACCTCTTCCATCATTGGTCGACATGTTTCTTGTAACTCTGCCTCTTCTTCCTCGAGAACTCATGTTGGCAACCTGGACAGGTAACCCAACAAATTTAGATAGGTGTATATATATAGTTATAAAAATTACAACTACGCACTCTCAAGATAGATATTACTCCAGAGCCTAGGTATTATCTCAACCTCGCTCTGATACCAACTGTGACGACCCGACTTTCATTCCACAGAAAATCGTATCATCAATAAGAAAGAAATAGATAGAAATAGAAAAGATAGAAGAAAGAACTAACAGATATCAGAATCTCACAGCGGAAACAGAACAAAATATAATATATCACATATCCATTACATAGTTTTTACACATATCAGAGTTACCCATATATACAACATCCAAAACAAGACAGTCATAAGTATCTGTCATTACATTACACCCACAAAATACATCTTAGAGTTAATACACAGCGGAAAGATACATATACATATATAACTACGCCAAGTCTCCATCTCCAGGTCCTTCCAAAATTCGTCTAAGCAAAACCTGATCACTTGGCTACTCATAAAAATTTGAGTACCCAAGAGTTTAAGAAAAACAGAAATAAACTCTGGGTCAGACATGGGTCTGGTGTGAGTAAACGGTTAAGTTGTTTATCTTGAAAATCATATGGAACAAGGGTATCACATAAGACTTCCCACATAAACACGGGTAAGTTTTTATCTTATGCTAACCAAATCATTTGATAGGAAATCTGGTTATATTATAATAGGGTCTAGGGTTTTCAGATAAATATTCACATAGCTGAAATTGTTACATTATTAAATTCCAGCATACTAGCCACAAAGTGGGTTATACAATCAAGTCCGAGATCACTTATTGGAAATTGGATTCCATACAATGGCAGAGCTACCGGGGTACCGCTCATCACAGTACGGGGCCTAGATCACCGTACCGAGGATCACTCCCAATCCCCTGCAACACAAAGCCGGAATCATCCCTTACTGGATAATCCCGAATAAAATCACCCCACAGATGGCCGTCGCCAACTGCACCACTAAGCCGAAATAAAAGGAACTTCTCTAGACAGGGATGACCTTACTCTCAGTGGGTGCTACCCACGAAGCCTTGCTGCACCTCCCCTGTTTTAGCCATTCCCGGTTGATGAGGCTTGAGGTTACGATTTACCTTTAAATCAGAACACATCACTTAGAATGCTCATCGCCCTCCTGACGATGTGTTGAAAGCATTCAATCCATACAAGTTCGTTCCGGGTTCGAACGAAACCGAAGGCATTATCTCGTTACACTCGTTTTGGAATCACCCTCAGAGTTAACGACAATAACCCTTGCACTCTGAATCTTCATCTTCACTTGAGATTCACGACCTATCGTTAATTTGGATCGATGTGGTATTCGGGTCTCCAGACCTGGAAATCCGGTATACGGAAACCCGATCCCGGTCTCATCGAAATCCAAAACGTATCTTTTAAGGTCAAGTTGTTTTAAAGTTAAACAATTTAATTCATCACTTTGAATTCACATAGCATTTATCATAGATAATCCATACATTCATTACAGATATATTCAACTAATCACAGTATCACAGAATATCACCCAATAGATATTTATCAATCCAGACATCCTACTTCAACCACCATCCAAACAGAATTTATTAATCCATATTATAATTAATTTAATTATCTTAAATTAAATTAATTACTTAAGAACTAATCACTTATTCTGCTTAATCAATTATTAATTAATTACAATCATTTAATTAATTAATTTATTACTAATTACCAATTAATTACTTAATTAATTTCTTAATTAATAACTACTAATTATTAATTTATTTACTTTAATTATCTAATTAATAATTCTTAATTACAAATAAATTAACTCTTAATTAATTATAATCTTTAATTATTTATTTACTATTACTTAATTAATAATTAAAATAATTAATTATCCTTTATAAATATTATAAAAATCTTAATTATCTTTAACAATTCATTTACCTTTGTTAATTACTAATTTACATTATTAAACTTTAAATCTTTAATTAATATTAATTATATTTATAAAATGATTAAGTTTTAAAACATTTTATTTAAATTTTTAACACTTACATTTAATCAACATTCCCTTAAATAAAGTTTAAGAACATTTTTAAAGAGGTTTAGAAAGTTTAAAACAGAGAACTATCTTTAAAAATTCCAAACTGTAATTATTTTATAAAACTTTAATACGAGCTTACTCTTCCTCTCCTGATCCTTGCTTCGGGTCTAAACCACGTTCTACTCGAGATCGCTTCGAGTCTCCCCCTCAACTTCTTCTTCCTCCCCTAGTTTCTTTTATAAACTAAAACTGCTAATCTACACTACACGCACACGAGAAAAACTTCGAGTCTGGCCATCTAATTCCTGAGAGCTCCTTCGAGTCGCCCACGTATCCATCTCCCCTGACACACCTCACCGTTGTGCACGTGCACGGCGATTCCAGCCAACTCTGGCGAACTCTCTCGTCTCCGGCAAATCGCAATTCAACTCGTCAAACAACTTCGAGCATCAAAATGCAATCAACTATCCTAAATCGAAAACGAGCTATCCATTCGAACAGCAGTTCGACATCACCTGGAACGAACGCCTCGCCACCACGCCTCTGACCATCGTTCCACCTGAAACTTCGTCAACATCCTCCCAAGTCCTTCACGCATCCATCCCCCTCACTCCCATGAAACTCGATCCATCATAGATGCTTCAGTCGTCTTGTTTTCATCACGACAGGAACAAAGGTGTTAAACCCTAGATTGCTCAATAGCCAATGCCACCCATGATGATAAAATCATCAAGCATTTTTCTCAATATCACTGACCACTAACCAAGCTACTACAAGAATTTCGAGTATCAATTGTTTGAGGATTACCAGAATTTGGTGAAAACCCATTCCACGTTCAACACCAAACTGCTCTCAATTCACTAAATTAAAAATTACCAGATTCATTTTAAAAATCCTATTTTCTTGAGTGGATTCTTATTATATAATTAAATCCCCAGATAACAACACTTGATTTCAACATTTATCAAGATTCTTACTGTATATTTCTTAACTCCAGGCAGATCTCAACCTGAATACTTAACTATGGTTTTAAAAGTTAGATTATGTTTAAACGATCCTATTTTATTTGAAACAAAAGATAATCACAGAATAGATAAAGAGAAATTTGATTTCTTGATTTATTTTTAACTTTGTAACTTAAAAACAGACATGTATATTTCAAGCAAACAATAAACAGATCTTACACTAATAAATATATACAGGTAGGCCTATTTACATTCATACAACAACACTTAAATATAGTCTCAAGATAATATGGTAGATCTAAGGTTTGTTTTGTTTACTGGAACATTTGAACAGAGCAGATTCTATACATATACAGGTATATGATCATAGTAATGCATATATAGCTTGTTAAATTCAATCATTAAATCAACTTTTCATATAGTACTGTCACAGGAAATAAAACAAACAACTATATTACTGTTTTTATCATTTAGTTTACTCACTTGGTTTAGAGATGTTGAACAGAACTTTGAATCTGAAATGTTTTGAACAGAGCTGAGATGTTTGAAAACTTTAAACAGCTAGCTCCAGCACTTTGAATTGTTTGTTTAGATTTGAGTTTGTTGATTCTTGAAACTTGCTGCAGTTGTTTTGTTGATCTCTGATTTTGTTCTTCAGTTTGAAAATAGTTTACAGCTTTAGATTTTGAGGAAGCTTTTAACTTGGATTTTGGTTTCAGACTTTAGAATTGTGGAGAGGAATTTGTTTGAATGTTTAAAGTTTTGGGTAATTTTCTTTTCAGTTTTGAAAACGTGCTGGCTTGAATGTTTAGAGAAAGAGGTAAGAAAGGGAAAAAGAAATGAGAAGTAGATATATATAGAATTTGTTTAAAATGAAATGGTGACACTTGTCCCTAACCCTCTTAATATCTTAACACATGTATTTTAAAGTGTTTAAATGTTAACACCTAATTTTTCCATGCATAAATACTTTTACATTTATTAAATAAAGATTTTATAATTTATTTCCTAATAACTAATGCATATTTTTAATTATATAAATGAAAAATCTTCTAAAAGAAATGGAATAAAACAAACTATATTTATAAAAATCATTTATACATACCTTTAATCCAATATATATAAATAGATATATATATATCATCTCTTTGAATCCAAATATAAGATCTAACCAATTTTTAAATAAAATTTTAAAATCAAATTTTGATGTATATATATTTAAACATCCATTTATTTCAATTGAAATAAATATTCCACTTAAAATCTATATTCACACATATATATATATATACAATACATTTTTATTGTTTTAATATAACAATATTGCTAATTTAATTAATTTATTAAAGAGATTATCATATTTAATTTCTTTGAAATTCCCGGGATATCACATAGGGTTTCCAATAGTTGTAGTTTTACTACGATTTTTGGAATCACCTTTTTAGTAGTTTATTTACAGTTTTTAGAATTATTTTCAGTTTATTTCTTTTAGCTATTCTATTCAGTTAAATTTAGTTTATTTCTGTTAATTATAGCTTTTCATTTATTTACAGTTTATTTACATTATTTTAATTTATTTACTGTTATTTATGCGTTATTTTTCCTACGCTTTGGATTTTCTTCTATTTTCAGTTTTCTTTTATTTCTCCTTCTTCTTCGCGTATGGATTAGAATAGATTAACGTGAATATGGATTAAAATTATAAGAATACTGAAATAACGGAAGATAAGATGTAAATTGTAAAGACTGTAATAAAAATGGAATTAAGACTGAAATTGAGCCTAATTATGATATTAACGTTAGAATTGGATTAATTAAAGATAATTGGCCTAATTATAACTTAGAATTATAACTAAAATGAGTATAAGATAAAAGAGGCTTATTTTCACACTTAGACCTTGGGTTAAGTAATAAGCATGATTATAACGTAGGTTATAATAAGAAAAGGAACGGAATGAGGCTTATTTTAAGACTTAGGATAAATTAATAAGCCAAAATAATGAAAATAATAATAAAGGCTTATTTAAATAATTTATCTAAGTTAATAAGCAAAGATGAAAGTAGGACCCATACCAAAAAGCATTCCCTATTAGAAATTATGGTGGTCTCACATTATCCTGAAGTAAGATGAGGGCACGCTTATGCTAATAATGGTAGTAATTGGTCAAATAGAAGTCCAAATCACAGGGGATTTGGACAAGGAGCGCAACTAGATATTGTTTGAATGACGGGCCAGTACCAACAACATTTCCCCTATTTTTCTATGGACACGGTTTTTCACATAATCCTGAAGTGAGATGAGGGGCACGCTTATGTTGGAGCACAGGTAATAAGAAGACCCAATAGGTGGAGCAACGGGTAGCATGAGCATGTGGCAGTTACGCATGTGACTTCCATTTGGATGCTCGGTAATCGCTATGAGTTCCAAGCACTTAAGTATGTGTGCTTTTCGTAGGCACCATTACCTTCTGTGTAGGGAGCTATATAACGTCTAGTCCACAATAAATACTTTGTGCATCTTTCATAGACACCATTGTACTTTGTGCGTCTTTCGTAGATGTCATTACCTTATGTGTAGGGAGTTATGTAGCGTCTAGTCCACAGTAAGGTCTATGGAGTAGCAAGCCAATCAAAGGGTAGAATTAGGATTTCGGTCTAATTATAGGGTTGGGAATTCAGCCTAATCAAAGCAGCTAACAAAGACAAGTGCAAACAATCAAAGTTAATCAATTGCGTTAATTTAGTAGTTCATATTCTCTTTGTTTCCTTTATATATACTAGAACTGTTGTAAGGTCCATTACTTTTACTTTGCTTAAAGATTCTAGTAATTACTATCATTCACCAGACTTTTAGTCTGACCCACTCCTCTATTTTCACCTTTTTTCCCCCATAGGCAATCTGGGGCAAGGAAGATAGACCATGGCTTCTTGGAGAGTTGGAGACCCTATCATGTATTCCTTCTTTTTATTTCTAGCTTTTTGTTCTTTACTTGTACTGGCACATGTTGGGAATAGTTGTACTCTGACTTTTGAGACTATGATTTTCTTTGATTTCATAAGACATATATGTATGGTATTTTGACACGTGATGTATTTGGTATTTGGTGACTTATTTGGTTTTTAAAGAAATTATGAAGTTATTTTCTAAATAAGTTATTATTTAAATTGTTTTCGATGTTTTTACCTATTTCTGTCTTGTGAATCTTAAGCTATGCTAGTTTTAGTTTATACCTACAACGCACCACGCCTTCTAGTGTGTCCTTTTGGATATACTAAGAGGTGTTTCATTAAGAAAAGGTTAAATCAAGGGTAAAAAGGTAAATTAAAGTCAAAAAGTAGTAAAGGTTAATAAGGAAATTTAATTCCCAAACTACAACTATAAATAGCATCTTAATCCATTTCATTTCTCACAACACAAACTCTTCTCTTCTACTTCAGTTTCTACCTCCATTCTCCTTCCTTTCTTAAAGCTTTCTAAAGCTTCTTTAATGGCTTCCACTCCATTTTTTAGAAAAAATAATATAAAAAGAAAGTAAAGAAAAAAATATAGAAATTCCACCTCAAAACTCCACTGAAACCACCACCTCCTCTACCCTCACTTCAACCATACCTTCCCTTACCTCCTCCAAGGCCGTACGCCCTCCACCATCCCAAACCGGAGCTCCACCACTCTAAGCCGAGCCTACCAAGAAGAGATGAGCAAGATCGTAGAGCTTCGGAGCAAGAAATAGAGAAAGAAGTACCACCAAATTCATTCCAAGGAGCTAGGAGAAATTCAAGGTGTCACGGAAGCGCTGTCGGATTTTCTAGAGTTTGGAAAGGAGGAAGCATTTATGATGATTAATTAACAAAAAATAGGTAAAGTGTGGATTTATAAGAATGTTGGTAGGAAGAATCGATTAAGTTAAAGGTGAGTACTCATTTTTGAATTAACTAATAATTCCAAGTTTAATAATATGAAAGTTAAATATCTTAGATGATTAATATGTTCAATAACTTGGATGCAAAGTTGGTTGTTTACATGATTGTTAATATGGATGATTACTTGGTTTGATAAATGATAAGAGAAACAGTTAGAAATTAACCCTAGTTAATTAAATGAGAATTTAAATCCATATAAATATGTGTGTGGAATTATTTAGCCTCTTAATGATTTTAAAATATCTAATAAGGTTGGAAATGATATTATAATAATATAGCATGAAATGAAATGGAAAATGGATTTGAAATATGAAAAATATTGTTTAAATGAGTTTAAAATGATTTAGAAGTGTTTTATAAACATTTAAAAGTGTTTCCATGAAGTTTGAAAAGAAATTGAAAAACAAGTCAAAAGTAGGCGCGTCGCATAATGGTAGTTTGTGATTTCACGCCATAAAAGTTAAATAAGTATACAAAGTGGAATATAGCTCGGAATCCTTCGAGATAACAATTTTCCGGACTATTATATCCATAGTTTTCCAACGAAGAATGAAAATCAAGACTTCATTAAGTAGATTTTGAAATACGTCCAAAATAATTTTCTAACACATCGCGGTTTTGCAGTTCGGAATCCAAGAAGGGATTTCTTTATAGATGATATTTTTAAATGAATAAAAATATGAAATAAATTTGATAAATCTATTAAAATGGTTTGAAAGAGATTTGAATTGGAAAATAAGTATTTTCAAAGATAAAAAAAAGTTGTTTTAATCAAATAAGCTATTTTAAGCACTTTTTGCATCACTTTTCTGCTGTAGTTTAAATAACTTATGAAATATGAATTTAAACTTAACAATTCTTTTTCATATTTTTTATAAATGTTAATGATTTGGAAGTTTAATAAATCATTTCTAAAATGAAGATTTGTCCCGCCGGTGAGATCTAAAAAGATAAAATGAGGTGTGTAACTAAGGTTAGGAATAGAGCAACCAGTGCCCTGAACTTACCTGGCCTCTGTTTTCTCTTTTTAGACGAGGGGTGGAACAAATCGAAAGGAAAGTCTAGATGCTCTAAAAAGGTTTTCCCAAAGTAAAAAAGGAAAGATTTTTCCAATAGTTAAGCAAGGATTTGAATAAAATGGTTTTGGGTTTGTTGTAACGATGTTTTACATAACATCTTTTTAACCCATTTAAATGAGGATTTGGAAATAGAAAATCTTTATTAAAGGTTTAAATGTGATTTTAAATAAGTTGACTTGGTATTTTCCAAGATTAAAGAGGAGTTTTAAATGAAAGATTTAAAGAAATAATGTTGAAATGTTTCCTAAGTATAAGAGAAAATAATTTGGAATTATTCAAAAATTGAAGAAAGGTTTAACTAAACCAAATGATATTATAAATGAGGCTTAATGATTCCATATACTCTTGAAAAGAAAATGGAATAAATTGAAAAGAATATATCTTAGAAAGATATTTGATTTAGATAAAAGATGAAGTAATTGATTGATGATTGATATCCACATATGAACTAAACATCTTTTTATCGATAATTGGTTTCGAAGGAATCGGGGTCAAATTTGGGTAACTCCTATCCGAAAACCACTTCGAACCAATGTATACGTTCGAAAGTGAAGACGTGTTAAAGATGATGATTATTGAAGCCCGGAGATCTTCATTGGCATAAGGACTGCTTGTTGACATTCTCTGGGTAGCTCCCACATAGAGACATTTATAGCAGTGGTTCTATCCTATTTTGAAATCTTCGGATTGCAAGGACTACTCGCTACTAATGGTAGTAGGAGGAGTGCCTTCGGTTTCGTTCGATCCTAGAACGAACTTGTATGGATGAGTGTCTGACAGTGCATTTCTGATCACATAAATTGATCTCTATCAACGTATTATCTGCTTGGTGGCAGAGAAGGCAACTTCTCTTAGCTTAACACCCTTTTCTGAGATGTACAAGCTCAGGAGTCATACATTGGTAGAAATCAGTTGTGTCATTAAGGAATGGCAATGTGGCATTCAAAGTGGAACATGTTATGATCATAGCGTGGTTTTGTATGAAAAGCGTGGCTTTGTCTAAGTTGAGCGTAACCTCACTCCTAAGCCTCACATCTCGGAAATGATACGAGAACTATGTTACATATTTCAGACTTAGTATGACGAAGGTGGCGTATGATCCCTCAAGGTGACTGGCAGCGTATGACCTAGGTCACCACGGTGTCCAAATGGGACCCTTATTGTATGGTATAGTGGCATGTGAGTCCTTGCATGAGAAGCTACCGAAAATCAAGAAGTGTGGCAATATGAGGAATAGTAGCGTTTGAGTCCTTGCACGAAAAACCACCGAGTTCCGCTTGCTATGAGTGGTTATTGAGGTTCCCTATCATATTGGAAAATCCAATTCCAATACAAGCTTTACGGTTTTGATTGTATTCCCAAAATAGCTGTAATGCTTTGTAAACATTTCAGCTACCCCTTTTGGTATCATATATTATGTTTGACCTAGTCCGGATATATTCCCTTAGACTTAGTCCAGGTATTGATCCCTTATTTGAAAGATGTTTTCCAAAAGAATGTCATTAAAGATAATATCAAATTATTTTGGTAATAAAAGTGTTTTGGTTATCATAAGGTAAAAACATGTCCGAGCATGGTCTTATGAGACACCCTTCTTTTCAAAGGTTTTGATAAAATCGTCATGAGCTATACATTTAAATTTTCGAGTATCTCACGCTGGTTTATCAAGCCAGATCCAGATATTTTTAATACTCGGGTCAGATCCGAGTAGTTTCAAGATTAGCTGAAGACACTTGGAGTTTCCACAGGAGAGTTAGGGATCTTCATCATCGTATGGACATATTCTATTATCTGCTGCATCTATTGCATTTGTTTTGTCAGCATTTGTAAGGGCGTGTGTTATAACAGTCCATGTTGAATCTAGGTTAGACTCTGATATATGTTTTAAAATTTTCCACTGTAAAGATTGTTGTTGAAATAATTTATGTTATTCCATTCATGTGAGATTCTGTTTTTTGTTCCGTTCTATCTTTATTTTTCTTTCTACCCTTATTGATCCGCTTGTTCGTGCAATTTGAGTTGGACATGTCTGGTTTATTGTCGATTCAAAGGGTACGGAAAAATGGGTCATTACAATTATACGGAAGTTTGATCGGCTCCCTATTATATTTAATGGCCAGTCGACCCGATATATGATGAACATATGCTTGTGTTCATCCCAAGTAAATTCAAAAGAATCACACTTACGAGTAGTAAAACAAATTCTATGTTACTTAACTACTACAAAAGAATATGGAATTTTCTACCCGAAAGAATGTCCTTTTGAGCTCGTGTCATATAGTGATGTAGATTTCGGTGAATGTAAAACTTATTTTAAAAATATCAGTGACACATGTCACTTTATTAGTCAAACCTAGTATCATGATTTAGTAAAAAGCAGGGTTATGTTACACTCTCTATGTGTAAAGCAGAATATATCTCCACTACATTGGCATATGCACAAGTCATATGTATGCAACAAACCTTTCAGGATTTTGGAATTTCTCTTAAAAATTCTCTAATATATTATGACAATACAAGCGTTATTAATTTATCAAAAAATCCTATCAATCATTCTCGTACAAAGCATATAGATATTCGACATTGTTTTCTATGAGACAATGTTGAGGAAAATATAGTAAAATTAGAATTCGTTAATTCAGTAAACCAAGTAGCTGAAATTTTCACTAAACCACTTGCTGAAAATGTTTTTATAAATTTGAAAAGAAGATTATGAATTTGTCCACAAAAGGAATTTTTTTGAATAAACTAAAAACAACTAGTTTATTTATTAATTTGTTTTAAATTAACTATAAATTAACAACATGCATTGTTTAGAAAAGAAGCTATATTTATCTAACCTATAATCTTATTTATAGTCAAAATTATTCTACAGTTTAACATACTCTACAACATGTCATATAAGATTCATCTTCTTCAATTCGCATAACCTCTTCATCTTCGTCCTTGGAAGAATTAGACAATTAATCCCTTAAAGGAAAAAGAGTTAAAAATACAACACTTTAGATGGATATTTGATTAAGCATGATGAAAAATCTGAAATTAAAAATACACAATGCATGTTAAAACGACAACACGATGTTTTATTTTGGAGTAAAAAACGATCAAGTCGGAACAACAAATGCAAGGTGAAAAGTTAAATATCATTGAGCGGATTTTATCATCATTCTTTGGAAATACTCAACAAAAAATAACACTAGCAGCGGTCATTCCATAAATTCTAGACTCTTGGAAGTATATAATATGTAGAGATTACCTCTATCCGAATTCGATCCAAAAACTCCCTCCAGATATCATGACTGGAGAATGTCATTTGATCAATGAAATAGCTTTATTATACATGCATGCATATAATAATATATACTCTTGTATTTATAAAATTAATTTTAAAATTTTTGGCACCCATTTATATTTTTGTATTAAAAACTGAAGTCGGACGTCTGACTGAATCTATTAAAAATTTTGATATATGTTCAAATGTATGAATAGACCATTCAGACGTGTTACGGCTTTTTGAACTGTTCTTTTTATATTTTTGAATTTATTACTTTGAACTTTGAGCCAACCACCTCACTAACTCCACACTTTTTTTGTTTTAACCAGCCCTCCTCTTCTTCCAAATCATTTATTTTCTCTTAAAATTTTTGAAAACCATTAAAATTAAATCCATGGCACAAAGAAAATCCTTTAAACCAAAGATTCTAAAAGGAGAAAATTCGGAGAGTCTTCCTCCAATCAACCTCCAGTTGTCACTCAAGAGCAATTGAAGGGATGACTTCATCATGATTCGGAGAGTATGAGAAGGTATAAAATGTTAAGCGAAATGAAACGTTTTAATGGTGTCTTTTATGACGTAGACAATTTGCCTCATTATCATCTTCGTCCTTAACCGATAGAGCTTGTATTACTTCTCTTATGGATTATAGCTCTGCCAATTTCCAAATTGACACTCTAGCCACTAGACTTTTCTATGCTAATATGGGAGCAAAATTTGTTCAAATACATAATGATGATGATTATTTATGGACTAGTATTTATGACAAAGTTATAAAACTTTACTATAATCATATTAACCAAATTTTAAAAATTGGTTATAAGGGAGTTGAATTAAAATATGTAGATACAAAACATCATAGGAGGAATCAAATTGGTCATCGCTTGTAGGAAAATCAAGTCACTAAGGGAATTTCTAAAGATTTACGTCCTAGATTTCGTCTTTTGGAACATATGATTATCAATACTTTTTCCTTGCACCGGTAGCCATAAACAAATTTATGACAAAGATTTTAAGGCGTTGTATGCCATTGTTGGTAACATTGAAGTAAATTGGGCTAAATTTCTTTAAGATGAGATATTGTCATTTTTTGAGCACTTGAGAAAAAACAATCTACTACACACCTTTCATATCTCGTCTTATGATATTCGAAAAACTTCCTCCACTGCTTGATAATGCAGACATTGTTACTTATGTGGGAAAGAAGTTTTTCTCGCTTATGAAACTTCCTGCAAATGTACTGCAATATAATTCCTATGATGAATATCTACAACACTTGCAACAATAAACCTCATCAACTGCTGCTACTTCAAAAGGAAAAGAATTAGAAACTCATAAAGAATGTAGCAGAGAAAAACCAAATGAGAAAGAAACCGGTAGTGATGATAGTATTAAATCGGTTATATTTCTTATCTCAAGCATTACCGCTTTTGAAATGCCACAACTTCACAAAATCCAAGTTATTTTGTCTCAAAATCAAAAAATCCTTGAAAAGCATCTCTCTAAAAGCACCTCAAAGATGAAAACTATCAAAAGGGAGTTATCAAAAATTAATAATTTCTTGGGAAAATTTTGAAAGAAATTATTTGGGAAATTGAAGTAATCATTTCCTACTCCTCTGCCACCTCCACCATCTCCTTTACCACCACACCAAGGTGCTAAACCATCAACTGACCAACAATTAAAAGAGTTCAACTAGGAAAGTGGAAGTGAATATGAGATAGAGAATGATGAGGGTGACAAGGAGTTATCGCCACATTGTGGTTTGGAGTAAAGGTACTATAAAATATACTTTTTCATTACTTCAGTCATTACTTATTTACATTGTCTTCATATACATCTTAGGTTCTCTTAGCGTTTGCATTGTTTCTTATTGTTGTGTGCATTGGCGCTTGCTTTAGATGTCTCTAACCAAGTCTTTCTTAATGGTCCCTTGGACATTTATTTTCAGTTCTTTAAGCTTTCATATGTATTCGTATGGTCTTAAAAACATTTGGTTGTTGATTTGCATTATTGTATTTATATGTTGTGTACTATCTAATACGTTTGCTTATTTTGGTGTATGATGTTATAAATTTGCGATGCTTAGAATAATTTGTGAAATCACCATAATTTTCTAGTATGTTTATGAAGATATTTCATTCCATCTTTATTTTTCCTACCTTTTGACATTTTTTGATAATTACAAAGAGGGGAAAAAATATGGGCCATGTCGATAGAGGGGTATCTTATATTATATAGATATATAGTTGTTATCATAAAAAAAGGTGTGAATGTTGAATCAGTCTTTTTGAAGTTTCGATGACACATTTATATGTTTACAGTATATTTTCAAAAGAAAACGACTAGCTGCTATTGTGAAGGCATTGAAGATCAAATTGTCAGGTTTGGTTTCATAGTAAGTATAGAATATAATGTACAATATGCTTTGATGGTTACACACACTTAAAATATTTTAAATCAATCGAAAATTATATCATACAAGTCAAGTTTCAAATTTCCAGAATCGACAGAACTTAGACGTTTGTGTTATTATTTCAAACATCCTAGTATAATAAAATCATAAATTTTTAAAAGGGTCTAGACATCTGATTTAAAAATTTAGATGTTTGAAAAAAAATCAAATTTAGACTTAAAAGTCTCAGGAACAAACCCTATAATCTAACCTAATTATTCAGACTCTGAAGTCTGAACCAAATAATTTAGACGTCTAAGCTAGTTTAAAATAGTTTTAAATAAAAATAACGAACTTGACGACAATTCTTTCAACTCATACGTCTGAGAAGGATTAATGGTTGTATTTCTGAACAAACATCATCTTTCTAAAAGAAAGCATTCATTTTGAAGAGTTACAATCTTTGAATAATCACTACTGTTCAACAAATTTCTTCACCACTATAAATATAGACCTATTTCATTTCTTGATTTCAACTAATTCTCTTACTTCAAATTCTCTTTCTATTTGCTATTATTTGAAACCAAAAAGCAATCAATCTATTCTCTACTTTCTAAAGCACTGAGCATCCAACTCTAAAACCATCAAAGGATCTAAAGAGCGACTTATTCGTGTTTGATAGGAACACATGAAGTCAAAAGGCAAAGGTTTTTTCTTTGAAGTTGGTTGAAGTCCCGTTCGGTTGTGTAGGTAGTTGTAAACCTGCTCCTTCGAGTGAAGTGATGATTGTTGATAGTGAAATTTCTAAGTGGAGCTTAGGTATTGGACGTAGGATGGGAGGTCCAAACCAGTATAAAAATCAGGGTGTGATTGTATCTTTTATTTATTTATTCTATCTGCTTATTTGTTGATTTGTAAATTATCAGAATATCATTCGTATTACACTAGATCCTATATAGAATTTCAATGAATGTATAATAGATTACATATTTGGACCATGGTAAATTTAAATAATGAAATCTATTTTATTATCTACAAATTTTAATATGTGACCATTTATATTTTGGCTTCTTATTCATTCTTATTTCCAATCTTTTTCTCTGCTAGATTTGAGAAAGAAAATTTCACTTACCCCCTTTAATAATTACTTAACATTCCAAGCTCCAAGTTAAATTTCTATCTATATATTAATAACAATACGCCCTTTTATTTTCTATTTCAGCTATTCAGAAATGTTCCATGCTTATTTTTCTTTTCTTACTTTCATTTTCTCAATTTCTTATCTAAAATAAATCATCCACTATTTCAGCTATTCAGAATTGTTTCATGCTCCTCTTCTTACTTTCATTTTCTCAACTTCTTGTTAAATTTTGGTGATACAAAATCACAAATAGAGGAAAATAAATATGCAAAAGAAAGTAAGAGAAGATTTTGTTTTCCCTAATTAATAGGCATATTTGAGTATGTTTATTTCTCTTTCTATGTGGCTAATCAAATTATCTTTTTCCGTCTAATGTTAACTTGGGCATTAAGTAACTGGTTATATAAATAGAGACTAGAAAAGAGTGTAAAAGTGTGGTGGAAAATCTATTTGCTAATTTTCTCTTCTCCATATTTGTTCTTCTTCTCCAACAATTTTATCCATATAGATATTTGCTCCATTTCTCAATTAGGTTATTGATTCAATGGTATTTTGTTTATTTTAGCTTTGTTCTATTAATTGTAAACAAAATTTTGGTGAATCAATAAAGTGGGTGCTTGGGTGGAATATCTTGTGTTATTGCGTTTTGATTTCAGTTCCGTCTTGTTTTCAATCTAAGTTATCTCTTTGTGATTTGGGTGACAAAGATCTATTGATAAAAGCTTCCGCAAAGCGCTACTATTTCATAACAATTTGGTATCAGAGCATAGATCATCGCAAAGCTTTGAGTAATTTTGGTTTGAAATCGGATATGATTTCGTTTTCGAAGATGGCTATTTTGGATGGATAAAATTAGGGTATTTGGAAGCCTAAGATGGAGGATGTTCTGTACCTCAATGATCTTCATGATCCAATTGATGGAGATGGAAAAAAGCCCTTTGATGTAGATGAGGGAAAATGGAAGAAGATGGATAAGAAGGCGATTGCTTTGGTTCGTCAGTATCTTGATGATTCAGTTTTCCATCATGTGGCTAGTTGTGAATCTGCGAAGGCCTTGTGGGACAAGTTGGTATCTTTGTATGAGTCAAAGAGTGCTACTAGTAAGGCTTTTCTGGTTCGAAAGATGGTACAACTGAGATTAGATGAAGAGAAGTCTGTTGTAGAGCATTTGAATGAATTTCAAGATGTAATAAATCAATTGGCAAATATGAAGGTCAATTTTGATGATGAGTTACAGGCTCTTTTATTGATGAGTTCGCTTTCAGAAAGTTGGGAAACTTTGGTTGTTTCATTGAGTAATTCCAATGCTAATGGAAATGTCTCTCTGGAAACTGTACGAAGTAGTCTTTTGAATGAGGAGCTTAGAAGAAAAGGGTTGGGTATGAAATCAGTTCAAAGTGAGGCTATGGTGGCAAGGGACTTGAAGAAAGATACAATTTGGAAGAAGAAGGACGCTAATGGTAAAGGTGTTATCACTTGTCATTATTGTAATAAGAAAGGTCACATACGCAGCAACTGTTATGCTTATAAAAGAGATCAGAAAAAGGCTGCGCATATTGATAGTAGTGGTGATGCACATGCAGGTTTTGCTGAAGGTACCGATAGTGATGCTTCTTATGATGTCCTCTTTAGTGAAAATAAGCCTTGGAAGATGGATTCGGAAGCCAGTTTTCACATTTGTAGAGATGTGAATCATTTTTCTTCTTATGAGAAGAGTGTCGGCATGATTAGGATAGCCAATGGAGAAGAGCTACCGATTTGTGGTATTGGATCTATCTGATTTCATATGCATGACAATGTGATTAGAGAAGTCTCTAGAGTGAGACATGTACCCACTTGTTCGTATAATCTTATTTCTCTCGGTCAGTTGGATCACCGTGGTTGCACTTATGAGACTAAAGGTGGAGTTTTGAGAGTGAAGAAAGGTGGTCGTGTAAGGACGAGAGGAGTATTGGAAGAAGGAAACCTTTATAGCTTGGTTGGTTCTGTAGTCGACAATGGAAAGCGAGTGACGGTTGAAGGACCTAGTCCACAGCAAGGTGGAGAGATTAATGTGGTTGTTGCTTATGATTCTAGCATTGAGGATCATATTTTAGACTGGGGTCTTCATGTTGATGATGCTCGAGGGGTCGATAGTGATCTGGTAATGAGCTCAGATCGAGTGATAGACGGGTGTCGAATTGCAAAATCCATAAAGACAAGACGGAGATCTTTGTGGTATTACAAACGTTTTTGAGACCGGATTTGTGTGGTGCACCTCATGTGGGAGATGCATCACTTGCAGGCAGTGATTAAGGTTTGTAATTTAGTGTGGTTGAGATATGGGGATTTGTGATAGATCTAGATGGCATGCTTGATATGTTGGAGATACGTGATTTTGCATCAAGATGGAGTGTTAAATTTTGGTGATACAAAATCACAAATAGAGGAAAATAAATATGCAAAAGAAAGAAAGAGAAGATTTTGTTTTCCCTAATTAATAGGCATATTTGAGTATGTTTATTTCTCTTTCTATTTGGCTAATCAAAATATTTTTTGCCATCTAATATTAACTTGGGCATTAAGTAATTGATTATATAAATAGAAACTAGAAGAGAGTGTAAAAGTGTGGTGGAAAATCTATTTGCTAATTTTCTCTTCTCCATATTTGTTCTTCTTCTCCAACAATTTTAGCCATATAGATATTTGCTCCCTTTCTCAATTTGGTTATTGATTCAATGGTATTTTATTTATTTTAGCTTTGTTTTATTAATTGTAAACAAAATTTTGGTGAATCAATAAAGTGGGTGGTTGGGTGGAATATCTTGTGTTATTGCGTTTTGATTTCAATTCCGTCTTGTTTTCAATCCAAGTTATCTCTTTGTGATTTGGGTGACAAAGATCCGTTGATAAAAGTTTCCGCAAAGCGCTACTATTTTCATAACACTTCTTATCTAAAATAAATTTTTAAGTCCATAGATACTATCATATTCTATGTTGTTTCCTTTGGATCCAAGTGGAATATTTGCTTCTTTGGTTGTAATCGTAAAATCCTCTTCCAAGTTTTATGGTATGCTTTATGCTTTTGGGTATGTAATATTTTTTTTTTGATTTTATATTGAATAATATGAATTAGAGTGGCTTGGTGTAGGCACTAAAAGAAATTAATGAATAAATTATCGCTTAATCCTCAAGAAATGGTCTTTTTTATAGATCATGGTCGGAAAAATCAGGTTAACATAAATCATTCTTCCAAAAAATTACTCCAATCATCTTTCTTTGATCTTTCTTTGATTGCAGGTAAGAGATTTTGATTTTATTTCCATGGTAACTCCAGTACATAAGTTTTGATCGGCCTTTAGAACTTTTTATTCTAACTAGAATTTGATTTAATTCACAAACAATTCTTAACTTTGCAATTTTAAATTATTTATGATTTTATTGATGTATTGCATTGTATTACTACCTTACTTTCAATGTTACTGATCGAAAGAGCCCCAAAATCTTGCCTGACTGGATCGATCAAGCTCTATTTAAATGTTTGAATTATATTCTGTTATTTTTCTTTTCATTTAACTCGATGTTGAATTTATTATCTTTGTTCAAAATTGTTGATCTTTTCTTTGAGTTTTATGTCTAAAGTCATGTCTTCTTATGATTTTTGTTTCGATCTGTAGGATTATGAGTTTGGTTATTTATTTGTAGTAGGTTACTGGATTTTTAGTTGCTATTTTGAGAATAAAATCTTATTTTTATAGCATATGGTTCTTTATTTTATATGTTTCCATTCTTATTTCCATGTATAATAATTCTGCATTTATTTTTTCTTTATATTCTAATAATAATTCTTTTCCTCTTTTCTTCATTTTCAACACAAGAATTTTTGTATTTCTTTAGTTATTTCCATGTTCAATAGTTTTAAAAAACCTTGATCTATTTTATTTCTTTTATTTTGGTTAGAATTCAATTTAATTCGATAATAATTCTTTAGTTTGCCTTTATCTTAAATTATTTGTGAATGTATACATATATTTATAGTGATTATGTTTCTACCTTACTATCAATGTCACTATTTTTTATGGAAATATTATTTAAAGACCTTCTAAAAAACCTCTCTCTAATTCGATTGAGATCGATTAATAAGTTTAATTTTTTATTTGTCTTTTCATTTAATTCAGTGTTCAATTTGATATTTTGTTTATTCTATTGAGATTGATTAGAAGTTTTGACTTTTCTTTTAATTTATTCGATATTGAATTTGCTGCTTTTATTCTAAATTACTAATTTCGTATCTTTGTTTAAGGTTTTTTTCCTCAAAATCATGTCTTCATTTTTTTTCATTTTGGTAAGATTATGAGTTTGTTTCCTTCATTTATTTTATGGGAGGTTACTTGATTTATAAATAAGTGGACATTATAAAACCTTTTGTTATTTCTAAAATCTATTATAGGTACAATCGAACTATTTTGTACTCTCACATAAATCAAATTTCATTTTATTTTTCTTTGTTGAGTAAGAATATGAACTTTGTTTCTATATTTTTTTTGTATGTTATAACTTGTTTATTACTACGTAGACATCAAATAATCTTCAGTTTTGTATAATCTCTCAGATGTAAGGTTGATCTTTACGTAATTCTTAATGATCTTACAGATGAGGTAACTAACTTTAAATTACTTTAAATTTTACTTCAGTTTATTACAGATAATATTGGATTGAAGATGTAGATAAGAACAATGTTTATAAGTAAACTAACTTTAAATATAAATATTCATATCTAACCATGCAACTGACAAAAAGAATAAATAGTTATCAGTTTCATTTAATTTGAATTTAAACTAATTAGAGAACTATTTACAATTAAATTACTTTCATTAAAATTCAATTTAGTGGAAAAATCGACTACATAAGGTCAAATAACTTTTGATTTTGTAATACATCAAGATTGCTTTTTAATTTTACTTAGTTGCATATTTTATGCACCTTTATTATATCATGTTGTATAATCCATGCTCATATTATTTGTGCAGTTGGAAACATCAAAGTTGTACAATGCGTAGTTAATGTTTGAGTTTTCATAACTTTACGAGATTTTGTTGGTAGGACATTAATGTATCAAGGGATACGATGATAAAGAAGAAGTAAACTGATAATATGATGTTGTGCACAAAAGTAAATTTCTAAACAACATTGATCTTATTGTTTTGTTTTTTGATGAAATTATTCCTTTTGTTTTAATCATTATATCTCTTTTTTTTTTAGAAAATTCATTGCAATTGGTAATAAGAATATCTACGTTCAATGGAATAGTAATTAGAAGACTGTCTGTTTTGGAAGAAATTATGGAAGTTTTGGTAGTTATAATTGTTAGTATTAATCAAATATAATGTATATCATATTGTATATGTATCCATCAAATATATGTTTTTTTGTTATAATATCTAAACATCCATTCTATAATATAAGTAGTTTAATGTTTAACCAATCTTCTTCTTTTTTTCTAATTAGTTAGAAGTTAAAAAAAATCGGCAATTAAAATTTATGAAATTTTTGTTTTACATATTTCCCATCCTTACGTTAACTATCATATTTATAATTATTTTGTACCTTACTCACTTTATTTTGTCTTTCTGTCTCATTCCTAATATGTTTTTATACATATTATCAAAAGTACATTTAACATTTTCATATTCATCCTTCTTTTACTTTCCTTAACTTTTTTAATTAATGTCATTTTATTACTCTAAATATTCCTTTTACATCCTTTCATATCCATTTCTCTATTTTTTTAATTTCATATCTTCCCTGTTCATCTTTATTCTCCGTTATTGTAATATTCTTCTTTACGTTAATCCAAACTTTAATTTATATCTTATTTAACTAATTTTATTATCTTCTAATTTATTTATCCAATATATAATTAGGATGAAAGCATTTGTTCTACTCATGTTGTTGATTGCTTAACATCTATTTAAACACCCTAATAATTTCTTTGTTGATTCTACTAATATTGCAAAATTATTACTTATGAGTAAGTTTCTACATAACGATAAAAATTTACTTTTATATTTCATAAGTTTGAACCTTATATTATTTGCTTTTGAACTTTTTATCATAACTACGTATTAGTTGCCCATGGTGGTTCGATTTTTTTCCTTCTTTCAGGGTATTTAATTTCAAGACTATCCATGGAATTTCAATGTTGCATAAAAGATACAAAGTTTACGAGCATGGTTTAGTGGTTGATATAACTTATTCTAATTATACCAAAGCATTTTAATTGTTGTTAAAAAACCATTTATTCTTTCTCTCTCTTTCAGGGCATCGGATTTCAAAATTATCCATGGTGGTTGAATGTTGCGCTAATGGTAAAAAATTGCAGGCATTGTTAGTATTGGGTATTGATTTATATCTTCACTTTTTATTTATGATTTATAGTAAATTGTTAAATGGTGAATCAATTTGATTATGGGGAATGGAAATAGTCCATTTTTAAATTAAAAAGGTTTTATTGAAGGAAGAATAAAATAAAACATTCTCCTTTTATAAAATCTTATTAAAATTCCTAAATTGTCATTTATATGATCTATCTTTCTCTTTCTTTTTTGTTTTCAATTCATGTACATTATTGCACCATAAAATTTGTTTTTTCATCTCCAAACCCTAAATATTTAACTTTGATTATGGAGGAAAACTTATCTCATTCTTAACCTTAATTTTATCAATCTTCATCAAAATCTGAAATACATAAAATAACGTGGGTGTTAATTTCTTTCCTTTTATTTAAGATTCTAATTATGTTTTTTGAAGAATTTTAGTATTTTTCATTTTGAGGTATGAAGTTTTATATTAAATTAAGGTATGAGATTTTGAAATGATGGAGGGATATTATTAATATAAAGAGTTATAACTTTATACTAAAAATGACTATAGGGTTGGAGATTCTCCATTTGACAACTCCTTTTCTATATCATTTCTTTTTCTACATGATAATATGTCAAAAAAATTCATCTGCTAATATAGCTAAATTCAGTAAATGAATCAAAATAATGAGTACCTATTTTTTCCAAGAAAAAAGGAAAGGATCTACATTTTACTCTTATTCTTTGTTGATAATAGTGCTTTTTTAGTAGATGATTATATAAAAACTATGTAATGAAAATAGGATTATTATTTGAGAAAATTAAGCATAATCTTTAATATTTGATCCAAATTTGGTTTAGTGTGAGTTGTGGCTAATTTTAATTCAATCAAACTAAATTTAGGGCATAAATGCAATTGATAAATTCATTAATAAATGCAATTAATATGGCAACTAATGAGGTAATTAATGCTAAAAATGAGTTACTACTCTATTTATTTTGATTTAACATGACCTTTTACAAAGTATTTTGAATAAACAAAATAAAAGAAGTAAAAGACATAAACTTTGTATATGAACAAAATGAATAATGCTTGATAAAATATATCAAGCTGGTTCAATGTCTTTGATTTCCATAATGCTATAAAAACTAATTTATTCCTTCTTAAATTACCTTTTACGTGACATATATATATAACTCAAAATATTACTTGATTTTATTTTTATGCTTTAGGACAAGTACACATGTGTCCAAAATAACTTTTAAACTCAAATTATATTATATAATTGTAAAATAAAATAACTTACTCTTCTTCACCTAATTTTCTCATAAGATTTTCATTTACATTGTAACACCCATGAGATAAATCGCCGTTAATTAAATTTAAAGCGATAAATTTTATTATTGGTGAAATTAAAATATATTTGGGCTTTGGAAATAAAATATAAAAGTGTTAAACACTTAACCAAATATTTCCAAACCCTTAGCCAATTTCTCAAACCCTCGTGCCATGTGAATTTCGCGTGTGTATACAAGGGAGAATAGTCCCGTTCCTCTTCAATTATTCACGCATTCAAAAATCAATACACGCGAAAAGCTCCAAGCGAACAAAAATGGCGACGTAGGGTTTAGAGAAAATCATTCGTTCTCGTCCATCTCATGCACAAATCATTCGAGAGTATAAGTGTAATCTTCGCCTTGTTTAGTGTTCTTTGATTTAGGTCTTTCCCTAATTAATTTTGCTTTTCAAAAAAAAAAATCTTTCGTGAATGATTTTTGTGTTCGTTCGTTTGCTTTGTAGGTTCGCGTGCTTCGTCATAGAAAGCTTCGTCTTTTTCATGCTTGTGCTGCTCTTCTATTGCTTTGAATCGTGAAATAGGTGAGTAATTAACTCACGCATCTAATTTACTCTTGGATGTGATTCTGGTTATTTTCGTTTGTGTAAAACGAAAATTAAACATGAATTAAATTGTTGTTTTTGAATGTGTTTGGCTGTTTTGTGAATTTCTGGTTTGCGATGGATTTTGGGATTTCTTGCTTACTGTTCTTGGTTTTCTTTTTTTTCTTTTTTTGAGTAATCATTAGATACCCTGCTCTATGAAATTTGAATTATATACCCATATATATACACATGCAATTGTATGTGTGTATATATGTGTTCGTGTGAGTCTTGCCTCGACTCACAACTGTGCTGCCCTATTTGTTGTGCACAAATATATACTTATGGTTGTATGTGCCACATTCTTGCTGTTGTGCCATTTATACTTGTGTACAAATATATATTTGTGTGTATTTCTTTGACCGGTTATACTTGCAGTGCATACAAATATATATTGGGTACATGAATTCTTTCACTGCACCATTGACTATTTGAATTAATGGGTGCATTTGCTTGTGAGCATTTTCAGTTTACTGAGTCAAAATGTTTATATGTATTTTTGAGCATTTGTGTCCATCTTCTTGCTTGCTATTCTATTTGAAAACCTGGGGCCATTTTCTTGTTCTCTGTTGCATTTCGAAAAAAAATGCCAATTTATTTGCTTGTGAGCATTTTCAGTTTACTGAGTCAAAATGTTTATATGTATTTTTGAGCATTTGTGTCCATCTTCTTGCTTTCTGTTCTATTTGAAAATCTAGGGCCATTTTCTTGTTCTCTGTTGCATTTCGAAAATATAAATTGCCAATTGATTTTCTTGTTGTGCCACATTTCCCTTGTTGGGTGTGCATTCGAAAACTTTAGATCTTTTACACCTTGCTGAAACAAATATATATAGTTGTTGTGTGCTTGGATTGGTGGCCAATTGTTGTGCCAATTATTCTGGCTATACAAATAAATATATTGGCTTGCCTTTGTACTTGCCTGAGACAAATAACACGTTGCCACTTTCTTGTTGACTGCTCCATTCGAAACCTGTGGAAATCTTCTTGCTGTTAGTTCATTCGAAAATATATTGCTATTTGAATTGCAGTTTCATATGAAAACATATGGCCAAATATATATTCTGTTGCATGAACAAAATATATATATTGGGTCTATTTCATTGGCCTTATTATCTGTTGTACCTTTATATGTTTGTACTTGTGTGTAAAAGAAAATGTGGCCATATTTCCTTGTACCTACTTTCGAAAATGTTGAGGCCATTTGATAATTTGTTAATCACTGTCATATGTGAACTCTGAGATTCTATGCATCTGGTTGTGATTTTCTGAGCCACCTCATATAGTGCCGAGCACATATTTTGTGCTGCTGCCCTTTACAGGCTGTAACAAGTGTTGGGTTGGACATGAGATTCTATGCTGCTGCTCATTATTATTCGCAGCAACCATTCTTTTATTCATGGTCGAACGCGCTCGTATATGTGTGCTTGCACACGTATATGTGTCGCTGCGACTTTTTGGGGAATTCACTTATGCCCGTTTTGAGATTTTCTGCTGTTTTATGTGATTTCGGGCGTTCGGATTATTATCCGATTTTGTGATATTTTGATGTGATTTCTTATATTGAAATTGCTAATGAGTTTCGCTGAACACTTCACGTATTTAATTCGTTTTAAATTAAATTGTTTTCAAATATTTTGTTTCACGTTTTCAATTGAATAAGGAAGCGTTTTAAACGTTTTGGAAAAATTAAGGACTATGAACCCTTAATTTTACCAATACGAGTAACTCGTGATTTATTCTATTGAGAATGTAAAATATTGCTTCCAATTACACGATTTTGCACTTTCGATCAACGAGAAAGGCACTTAAACGTACTAGAAAAAGTGAGGACTATGAACCCTCATTCTTACTAATACGATTAATTTCGGACTCGTTAATCGAAACAAATTTCTGTGGAGTTATCTATCATTAGTAGACGGAGATGAACACGTGGTTATTATACACACGTTCGTTATCACCGATGAGCGCTGCTATTTGAGAGTTAGCGACATATATGTGTGAGGACCTTCGGGTTCTATGTGAGACCTTCGGGTCAACTACCTGTACTCGACCTTCAGGTGATATGTGGACCTTCAGGTCATATGTGAGGACTTTCAGGTTCTATGTGGGCGCCAAAATTTTAGTATAGTGTAGATATGTGTTGCACGTGCGGTGCAGCTTAAGCTTATCACCTAGGCTCACCATTTGTTGGGTTTGATCCACCCTTTTTGTGTTTTCTAGTTATCTACAGATAACTAGATATATGAGATTTGTTGTTTTCTGGATTTCATATCATTTGATTTCTAGACTGTGCTGCTATGGGTTTTGCTGTTTTCTAGATTTCAATTTATTGATTTCTAGATATTTACTGCTTTGAGATTTGTTGTTTACTAGATTTCATTCTATTGATTTCTTGATTTGCTGATATGAGATTTGCTGATATGAGACTTGCTGTTACTGTTTATCTTCATTGATATTTGTTTTACTGATCTCTGTTGATAATCACTTTATGGTATTTGCTTTTATTCCTAGTGATATCTTATATGATTATTCCTAAGAATAAATTAGACTGATCCGTTTATTATTTTCTTAAATAATAGTCGGGTCCACCCCATAGTATTACAGGTATTCTGCTGATAGTTATTCCGCTGCTGCTATCTCTTTTGGAAGACTATTCTACCTAGCTTCGAGTAGGGGTTTTTGTATAGTCTCTTTTGTGTAGTATATTGTATCTCATGTATATTATTATATTCATGTACATGATTTGTATCTATGAAACTATCGACTATTATAGCTTATGACTTATGTACTCATATCTTCTTCCGCTATATGATATGTGCATTTGTGACCGTACTGTGCTACGTTATTCTGTGATGTTATTATTTAAAGTATTCTGTGATGTTATTATTTCCCTTTAGACACGCATCGTTGTCTCTGCCTAAAATCGCGCAGAAGAACACGAAAGAAATCACGCAACCCATACCTCCCTCAATTTTAAAATATTCCTCTCCCTCATTCCTCTTTAAGCAAACGAAAAATCGTTCGTTCTATTAAAACAAACAATGGCCGAGCATTCAAACCCAAAATCTTGTTCCACTTCCTTCTGTTACTGATCGATTTCTTAAGTAAAATAAATGATAAATGGTGAAGCATCGTCCCTCCACTTATAAATCTCGAGCCAACCGCGTTGTCAGGTGCGCGATTTTTAGGATGCAGCAGGCCAGATTCTCACGCTCGAAGTCGCGAAGGAGGAGCGATGTGGTAATGTTCTCGAGCTCGGCAAGGCACGCGATTCGACTGGGAAGATTCGCGTGCAATCTAGGGTTTCATCGATGGAGTAGAGAAGCTTCGATCGACAAGTAGCTCGAGTGGCGCGTGGCGACGTGCTTGAATTCAACGAGGTGATGGAAGGCGAGGCGTAGGGGCTGCTGTAAACGTGGTGTCGCGATTGGTCGCGTGGGAAGGCTGCAGTGTTGTTCGATCGAGGCAAGGTCGTGAGGCATCAGGAGTCGTGACTGGTGGATGGTCGGGTGGGCTTTGGGTCTCACGTTCGATTCGGCGACGAGGATGACGAAGTTTCGGAGGTCTGGCGACTTGTCTAAGGAAGTGAGGTATCAGCAGTTTTTTTCTTTTTCGATTTAGATATATACAGAAAGTAGAAAAAAATAGTTTAAAGCAGTAAAGTTTAAAAAATAGGATTTTTAGCAGTAAAAGATATATGCAGATTTTTAATCTATATACATACCGAAGATAAAATGAGGAATATAAAGGAAAAAGGAATTTTGTTTGAAATATAAAAATGCCAATTTGGATATACAAATAATCATAATGACGATAAAAGACATTGGTTAAAAAATTAAATCACTGGCAAATTAAATTTATTGAATGGGAAATTTATTGTTTGATGATTGGTTCGAATATTAATAAATCGTATAAATGTTTATACAGTTTGAAATCGTAAAGGGAACAAGACGAAATGGAAATGGATTGCAAAATAAAAGCTAAGGTGAGATTATTTTCTCACTCGAAGGAAAATTTATTTTTCAGTTATTGATTGATTGTTATTTGGATGTGATATTAGATATAGTAGGATATATCTATATATATAGCAATATATACATATTGGCATATGTATATATTGGATTGATGATTTCCCGCCTCGTATAGCGGATGAGACCCTATTGCGCCGTTAGTAAGCGGATTTTTATAAAACCTATATACCGCGATATTCCACCTCGAAGTGGAATTGGTATTGTGCTAACGTCTTTGGATGCAGGGAAACAGGTTGGAGGGATCCAACTGGACCCCTCATATTGATTGAATTTATTTATACTGTGATATGAATCTGTGAATGATTATATTGATCATATTGATGCCTGGAAATTGTTTGAAAGCTAAAATTTAGCTGAATGGATGTTTGATATCATTGGATTCCAAAAATAAACGAAATTGAATTTTTGAAATTCAAGTAGGAATTTTTAAGTGAATTAACTTTAGAAATTTAATAAATTTGAAGAAAAGAATTTAAAAGAATAAAGGCTGATTTTTAAAATCTTATTGAATTAGTTCCAGAATCAAGTGAAGATGTTAAATAAATGAATTTCGTATAATAGTGATTTTTAAATTGAAGAATTTAATTAAAATTGGATTTCTAAATAGTTTGAAAAAGAAAAAGGAATTTATTTTCTTAAAGAGGAATTTATTTAAAAGGAGATAAGTTGGAAATCCCTTTAGGAATTCAATTGGTAAATTGAAATAATTTGGGAAATCAATGTAAAATGATTTCAATTTGAAGAATCCATTTAAAAACAGAATATTGAATAATTTGAGAAAAATAAGGAATTTATTTAGTAGTGATAAATAAAATTAGAAATCAATCTGTAATTGATTTAATATTTGGAAATGGATTTTTGAGAAATCAGTATGGAAATTTTATTTAAGGTTGAAAATAAATTTAGAAATCAATATTGAAATTGATTTGGTATTAAAGTTTTTGCAAATAGAATTGGAATTTATAAAAGTTGTTTATAAATCCGAAATCACTTATTTTGATAAGTAAAAATATAGAAGTTGATAAAAAGAAAATTTATAAGTCAAGGTTGTTATTAAAATAGAAATAGAATTTATAACCGTGTTTATAAATTCGAAATCGATTGAATTTGATAAATTAAATATAGAAGATTATTAAAGAAGATATATTCGCGATTTTGGATAGCGAATTTTTATTGAAATAAAAATGTGTAGAAATGATTGAAATTGGGTTAAGTGAATTATATTCAAGATTTTGGACAGTGAATATATTGTTAAGTAAAATGGATTTATTTTTGAAGAAGTGACATTGAAAATGAAGTAATTGTTTTAAAAGATGTTTTAAAACATGTTAAAATATCGAAATCATAGATTTCAACATTTATTGTTGAAATAGACGTTTTCGAGAAATAAGGAAATGGTGGACTATAACACTGTTGTTATAGTAAATGATTTTCGAAAGAAAATGTTTTATGTAGTATTGGGATTTATATATCTATCTTAAATCTGAATCCCTATACTAGTGATTTTGAGTCGTCGTAACGATGTTTTACGCAACATTCGTTTTGACTCAAATAGATGTTAAAATTTATGATTTCCTTAAAGAATGAATATATACTTAATATTGATTTAAGTATATTGAATATTTTCAATGTTGAAAATAAATGATTTGCGAAATACTTATTTTTGAATAAGTATGGAAATACTTTTCCAAAATGAAATGAAACGTTTTGAGATTTTATCTTCTTAAAGATAAAATGAAAATGAATATTTGAAAATGATTGTAAATCGAATATTAGTAGATATTCGAAAATATAAATTCAATATGGAATTTATAAAAGAAAGGGAAGTTGTTTAAAAATAAACGTTGATTTATTTTTAAAGTGTGGAAATTTTATATCTAGAAAAGATATTTTTGAAGATAAAATAATTGGGAAAATTATTTGGAATCTGATGATGTTGCGCATCTTTATTGATAGTTAAATAACCGACTATCAATAATTACCTTGAATTGGTATTTGTTGTGAATTGGATGAATTTGAATGCCACACTTATTTTTGAATAATCGCTCACTATTCGGGTTAGCCGGGAAAGGACCATGGGGTCGTATAACCCATTCCGAATATGTGATACGTCGTTATGAATTGCATTCGAAGACCGGTGTTGAAGACCGGATATTTTTTAAAACGGAAGGATTACCGTCGAGTTACTCTACATCGGCTGATCTCCGATTTAGAGGTTTTATCACCCTTAGTGACGGGAAGTCCAGACGTGATTGAAAATTATCCGGATGTGCAAGGGCTTCGTGAGAAGTGCCTTCGGTTCTGTTCGATCCCGGAACAGACTTATATGGATTGTGTGTCTGACGTTACAATTTGAGATATAAAGCTGATTTTTTTCAAATACATTTCTGTTGGTGGCGGAGAATTTATTCTCTTAGCTTAACACCCTTCTCTGAGACATACGAGCTCAGAGGTTATGTAGTTGAAATTTATCAGCGATATATCCCAATTTGGTAACGTGGCATACTGAGTGTTGCTGTGAAATGATCAGTGTTTGATCATTTGTGATATGATCATTTGTTTGATCTTATATCTTTGTGATCATAGGTTGATCATTTTGTTTGACCCGAAGCAGGGCTTTGTAGAAAGCGTAGCTTTGTGGACGAGACTTCGTCGAGCCTCACACCCCGGAAATGGTCAAATCAGGAAGGATGCGGCAAGGTTCTAGGGAGTAGCGCCCCTTAGTGTATGTCATTCCTTCTGGATAAAGGTGGTATCATGGTATGGAGCCCAGATACTTAACCTTTGTGGTTACTGCATTATTTTTTCTATGTGGTTTGTTGGAATCGGGGATCCTCGGGAAGATCGGTGACGATCGGGGGATGGCATACGCGTGTCAGTAGTTACCTACTTTTGCAGAGGTAACCCGGCCTTGTGTTGGCAGAGATCTAACCGTAATGTTAGGTTATTTCTCGGGTCGTCTATTCCAGGGACGTACCCATCGTGGATAGGAAGTTCCTTAGCCTGACCATTTGTTGGAAATCCAAAGAAACAATACGATCCTTGTACGGTTTTAGTTGTAGAACCTGCCATTTAATATGGTAGCTATAGCAAGCATACTATAATGGTACCTATGCTGGCTAAGATTTATATTATACTTTCGAAATGTTTTCTACACTATGCACTAATAATAATATTAAAAAGAATTTGATTTTTGCGTAGTAAGCATCTTTGACTATCATAAGAAGAAATCTCCTCCAAGTCTGCGTTTGCATTGTGTGTGTGGCGGGAGGTCTTATGGTAGTTTCATTTTCCAAAAGCATTGCGAATTCAAATAAAGTTTCCCTGTTGTTTATTCTAAAGATAAACTGTTATACGATCTCACACCAGTCACCATGACTGACTCGGAGTTTATTGTTCCCTTCTAAACTCTGGGTGCCCACCAATTTCCACACGGGCAGTCTAGAGTTAGATTATCAGGATATTCTGGAGCTTTGGAGATGAGCTGGATGACGAGACGTAGTATTTGTATCTGATAGTATTTATTCCGCTGTGTATTCTGTATGAGGACAAGTTTATATAACTGTCCATTGTTGTATTGAGTTGTATATTGACTCTGATGATTGATGTTTGTATAAAATGATATAGTTCTTTGTTTTAAAAGACTAGTAATTATCTATTGTATATTGTTCCGCTGCGATATGTGAGATTCTGATATTGTTTTTTGTTTCTGATGTTGTTCTTTCTTCTTCTGCTTTCTTCTTCTTCTACCCTTTTCTTCTATTTAAAACCCTCACTATTGGAGTTTCCGGCACTCGATTGCTCGGTAGTCGATAAAGTGAGTATCGATGTCGAATTTTCGAAAGTCGAAAAATTCGGTATGTGACAGCGTGGTATCAGAGCATATGGTTAAGCGACAACCCTGCTCTGTTGGGTGTTACTCATTAGAGATAGAGTCAGTAGTACTCTAGAATGAGTTGAGAGTAATAATAGATATGAGCGCGTATTTGTTATTGAATATAAAATTGTTTTATATTGTGATGATTGGTTTATTGAGTGGCATATGAACCTTCGTCGGCACAGTCTGCAAAACTGGATCGAAGGGGTTTCTAAACGCTCGAATAGAACAATTCGGCACAGTATTGTTTTAAAATAGGGCAAATGAGATAATTTTGCCCAAAACTATTTTTGTATAGAAAAGAAATGTTTTTTTTATGAATTACTATAGTATATGGTTGCATGGTTGTTAGAGGTGATAATATTAATCTATTATCATTGAAATTAAATGAGAAATTGGAATTATAACTCCAAAGTTAAGAAAATAAAATTCACATACAAATGAAATTGAAGAATGTAAATTTTAAATGTGATTTGTAATTTAAAACGGAGTTCCAGAGAAATTTTTGGAAATGTTTTGAAAAGAATTTGAAAATTTTGGAGATTTGGAAAGTTTAAATCATTTTTGGAGTTGAAAATGATTTTCAAAGGATTTTGGAAAAATGTTTTGAAGGAATGAAAAGCTCTAAACTCTTTTCGGTCGCTGGAAAATAATTCCGATGATGATCGCGACATCACCGGTGTTCATTTTCGGGTTTCCAAAAGAGAAATTGCTGCCAAATGGTTTTAAATGGAAGTTGTTTTGAAAATTTGGGTTTTGTTTTGGAAATTCAAGGGATAATTTGAATTGTTTTCAAAATGGCTTTGAAAGGTTGAAAAGACTCTGGAATACTTTATAAAAATATTTATGAAATATTATGAAATGGATAACTTATAAAATATTGAGATCTGATTGGAATGAAATTCAAATTGTAAATGAATTTATAACTTGGAATAGAATTCAAGAAGGTAATTGAAAATTTAAAATTCAATAATGGAATGAAATTGTGAATATGAATTTATAATTGAAAATAGAATTCTAATGGAATGAAATTAGTAAGGTGAATGTATCAATGATCTTATAAATCGAAATGTAAGTAAGTCGAAGACTTATAGAATATTTAAAATATGATTTGGAAATTAGATTCGAATTGGAAATGAAAGAATTAGTGAATGAGTTTCAGAATGAATAAATAAATTTGAATTTGTAAATAAGTTGATAACTTATAAAAGATTTGAAAATGAATAGAACTGGAATTGAATTTGATTTGTGAAATATTAAACTAAAATTTGTAAGTGAAGCTTATTAAATGAAGTGAATAAGATTAAAACTGAATGTTAAACTTCTTTTGAATTTGGTAGTAAATGAAGTTGAAACCGAATTGAATAAATAAATTGGAGTAGTAACAAATGAATTGGAATGAGAGTTCAAATTGAATGAAAATAGATATATAACTTCAACAGTGAAGTAAAAATGTATAAGCAGTTTATATTGAAAATTTTGTAATAGAATTTGCAAAATGATTTGAATGTTGTAACTAGATATTATGGCTAGTAGGACATACAGGTGTAAAGGAATTGGAATTTCGATTTCAAAGATAATTTGAATTGCTCGACAAAAAGGTAAGTATTTGAATTTCAATATGAGATTTGCTGATTTCTCGTTTAGCCGCTTGGCTTTTTCTTTTTCTTTTTGAAATCTGAGAGTCCGTAGGGACGTTTTGTAGTCGTACCGTATTAGCCGCGCAAAGGAGACGCTGGCGAAATTTTTCGAAAATTTCGAGTGTTAGAATATTTTTGAGGAAATTTGAAAGTTTAGAATTTGAATTTAAACTCGAATTTGAATTGTTAAGAAAACAATGTTGTTTGAAGATTTTGAAAATGTTTAGAAAGTTGGTTGAATTGATAACGAAACTTTAGTAGAATGATTTGTTTCGATGAATTGATAAAACTATTGAATTGTGAAAGATAGTAGACGAGTTAAGGACCTTTTTCCCTAACTTGTAATTTCGAGGACGAAATTCTTTTAAGGGGGGAAGTCTGTAACGACCCAGAATTTTGAACAAATTAAATTTAGAATATTTAA
Source organism: Allium fistulosum (assembly GCA_030737815.1). NCBI lineage: Eukaryota > Viridiplantae > Streptophyta > Magnoliopsida > Asparagales > Amaryllidaceae > Allium > Allium fistulosum. The sequence continues at coordinate 105,130,184 of CM060905.1, forward strand.
TTAATTTTAAATATTTGAACGATGATTTAATTTGAATCCCCGATTTAACTTTGAATTTGGCGATTAAATTATAGAATTTAATCTATTGTAAGTTGAATTAAATTTGAATCTTTAATTTAAAGTTGAAGAAAAATATTTCAAAAGCTTTTAAAATTTATATTAATAACACTGAAGATAACAGCAGCTTCAGAATTGAAATTTAAACTGTTTTGTTCAGTTTTGAAATAAATCGTTTGAACCGATATTTATAAAATAGTCATTTTTCAAACAGTCTCGGAATTCGACGAAACCAGTTCCATTGGGTCCGTAATAGTTTGTTATTACCGGATTTCAAATTTCATATTTTTCTGTGTTAATACGTAAGCACACGGTGAGAGAACGCATTTGATTTTAAAGCAAATTCAATTTACAATTTAAATCATCGGTCAACACACAACGTTATTTCCCTTTAGACACGCATCGTTGTCTCTGCCTAAAATCGCGCAGAAGAACACGAAAGAAATCACGCAACCCATACCTCCCTCGATTTTAAAATATTCCTCTCCCTCATTCCTCTTTAAGCAAACGAAAAATCGTTCGTTCTATTAAAACAAACAATGGCCGAGCATTCAAACCCAAAATCTTGTTCCACTTCCTTTTGTTACTGATCGATTTCTTAAATAAAATAAATGATAAATGGTGAAGCATCGTCCCTCCACTCTCGAGCCAACTGCGTTGTCAGGTGCGCGATTTTTAGGATGCAGCAGGCCAGATTCTCACGCTCGAAGTCGCGAAGGAGGAGCGATGTGGCAATGTTCTCGAGCTCGGCAAGGCACGCGATTCGACTGGGAAGATTCGCGTGCAATCTAGGGTTTCATCGATGGAGTCGAGAAGCTTCGATCGACAAGTAGCTCGAGTGGCGCGTGGCGACGTGCTTGAATTCGACGAGGTGATGGAAGGCGAGGCGTAGGGGCTGCTGTAAACGTGGTGTCGCGATTGGTCGCGTGGGAAGGCTGCAGTGTTGTTCGATCGAGGCAAGGTCGTGAGGCATCAGGAGTCGTGACTGGTGGATGGTCGGGTGGGCTTTGGGTCTCACGTTCGATTCGGCGACGAGGATGACGAAGTTTCGGAGGTCTGGCGACTTGTCTAAGGAAGTGAGGTATCAGCAGTTTTTTTCTTTTTCGATTTAAATATATACAGAAAGTAGAAAAAAATAGTTTAAAGCAGTAAAGTTTAAAAAATAGGATTTTTAGCAGTAAAAGATATATGCAGATTTTTAATCTATATACATACCGAAGATAAAATGAGGAATATAAAGGAAAAAGGAATTTTGTTTGAAATATAAAAATGTCAATTTGGATATACAAATAATCATAATGACGATAAAAGAAATTGGTTAAAAAATTAAATCACTGGCAAATTAAATTTATTGAATGGGAAATTTATTGTTTGATGATTGGTTCGAATATTAATAAATCGTATAAATGTTTATACAGTTTGAAATCGTAAAGGGAACAAGACGAAATGGAAATGGATTGCAAAATAAAAGCTAAGGTGAGATTATTTTCTCACTCGAAGGAAAATTTATTTTTCAGTTATTGATTGATTGTTATTTGGATGTGATATTAGATATAGTAGGATATATCTATATATATAGCAATATATACATATTGGCATATGTATATATTGGATTGATGATTTCCCGCCTCGTATAGCGGATGAGACCCTATTGCGCCGTTAGTAAGCGGATTTTTATAAAACCTATATACCGCGATATTCCACCTCGAAGTGGAATTGGTATTGTGCTAACGTCTTTGGATGCAGGGAAACAGGTTGGAGGGATCCAACTGGACCCCTCATATTGATTGAATTTATTTATACTGTGATATGAATCTGTGAATGATTATATTGATCATATTGATGCCTGGAAATTGTTTGAAAGCTAAAATTTAGCTGAATGGATGTTTGATATCATTGGATTCCAAAAATAAACGAAATTGAATTTTTGAAATTTAAGTAGGAATTTTTAAGTGAATTAACTTTAGAAATTTAATAAATTTGAAGAAAAGAATTTAAAAGAATAAAGGCTGATTTTTAAAATCTTATTGAATTAGTTCCAGAATCAAGTGAAGATGTTAAATAAATGAATTTCGTATAATAGTGATTTTTAAATTGAAGAATTTAATTAAAATTGGATTTCTAAATAGTTTGAAAAAGATAAAGGAATTTATTTTCTTAAAGAGGAATTTATTTAAAAGGAGATAAGTTGGAAATCCCTTTAGGAATTCAATTGGTAAATTGAAATAATTTGGGAAATCAATGTAAAATGATTTCAATTTGAAGAATCCATTTAAAAACAGAATATTGAATAATTTGAGAAAAATAAGGAATTTATTTAGTAGTGATAAATAAAATTAGAAATCAATCTGTAATTGATTTAATATTTGGAAATGGATTTTTGAGAAATCAGTATGGAAATTTTATTTAAGGTTGAAAATAAATTTAGAAATCAATATTGAAATTGATTTGGTATTGAAGTTTTTACAAATAGAATTGGAATTTATAAAAGTTGTTTATAAATCCGAAATCACTTATTTTGATAAGTAAAAATATAGAAGTTGATAAAAAGAAAATTTATAAGTCGAGGTTGTTATTAAAATAGAAATAGAATTTATAACCGTGTTTATAAATTCGAAATCGATTGAATTTGATAAATTAAATATAGAAGAATATTAAAGAAGATATATTCGCGATTTTGGATAGCGAATTTTTATTGAAATAAAAATGTGTAGAAATGATTGAAATTGGGTTAAGTGAATTATATTCAAGATTTTGGACAGTGAATATATTGTTAAGTAAAATGGATTTATTTTTGAAGAAGTGACATTGAAAATGAAGTAATTGTTTTAAAAGATGTTTTAAAACGTGTTAAAATATCGAAATCATAGATTTCAACATTTATTGTTGAAATAGACGTTTTCGAGAAATAAGGAAATGGTGGACTATAACACTGTTGTTATAGTAAATGATTTTCGAAAGAAAATGTTTTATGTAGTATTGGGATTTATATATCTATCTTAAATCCGAATCCCTATACTAGTGATTTTGAGTCGTCGTAACGATGTTTTACGCAACATTCGTTTTGACTCAAATAGATGTTAAAATTTATGATTTCCTTAAAGAATGAATATATACTTAATATTGATTTAAGTATATTGAATATTTTCAATGTTGAAAATAAATGATTTGCGAAATACTTATTTTTGAATAAGTATGGAAATACTTTTCCAAAATGAAATGAAACGTTTTGAGATTTTATCTTCTTAAAGATAAAATGAAAATGAATATTTGAAAACGATTGTAAATCGAATATTAGTAGATATTCGAAAATATAAATTCAATATGGAATTTATAAAAGAAAGGGAAGTTGTTTAAAAATAAACGTTGATTTATTTTTAAAGTGTGGAAATTTTATATCTAGAAAAGATATTTTTGAAGATAAAATAATTGGGAAAATTATTTGGAATCTGATGATGTTGCGCATCTTTATTGATAGTTAAATAACCGACTATCAATAATTACCTTGAATTGGTATTTGTTGTGAATTGGATGAATTTGAATGCCACACTTATTTTTGAATAATCGCTCACTATTCGGGTTAGCCGGGAAAGGACCATGGGGTCGTATAACCCATTCCGAATATGTGATACGTCGTTATGAATTGCATTCGAAGACCGGTGTTGAAGACCGGATATTTTTGAAAACGGAAGGATTACCGTCGAGTTACTCTACATCGGCTGATCTCTGATTTAGAGGTTTTATCACCCTTAGTGACGGGAAGTCCCGACGTGATTGAAAATTATCCGGATGTGCAAGGGCTTCGTGAGAAGTGCCTTCGGTTCTGTTCGATCCCAGAACAGACTTATATGGATTGTGTGTCTGACGTTACAATTTGAGATATAAAGCTGATTTTTTTCAAATACATTTCTGTTGGTGGCGGAGAATTTATTCTCTTAGCTTAACACCCTTCTCTGAGATGTACGAGCTCAGAGGTTATGTAGTTGAAATTTATCAGCGATATATCCCAATTTGGTAACGTGGCATACTGAGTGTTGCTGTGAAATGATCAGTGTTTGATCATTTGTGATATGATCATTTGTTTGATCTTATATCTTTGTGATCATAGGTTGATCATTTTGTTTGACCCGAAGCAGGGCTTTATAGAAAGCGTAGCTTTGTGGACGAGACTTCGTCGAGCCTCACACCCCGGAAATGGTCAAAACAGGAAGGATGCGGCAAGGTTCTAGGGAGTAGCGCCCCTTAGTGTATGTCATTCCTTCTGGATAAAGGTGGTATCATGGTATGGAGCCCAGATACTTAACCTCTGTGGTTACTGCATTATTTTTTCTATGTGGTTTGTTGGAATCGGGGATCCTCGGGAAGATCGGTGACGATCGGGGGATGGCATACGCGTGTCAGTAGTTACCTACTTTTGCAGAGGTAACCCGGCCTTGTGTTGGCAGAGATCTAACCGTAATGTTAGGTTATTTCTCGGGTCGTCTATTCCAGGGACGTACCCATCGTGGATAGGAAGTTCCTTAGCCTGACCATTTGTTGGAAATCCAAAGAAACAATACGAGCCTTGTACGGTTTTAGTTGTAGAACCTGCCATTTAATATGGTAGCTATAGCAAGCATACTATAATGGTACCTATGCTGGCTAAGATTTATATTATACTTTCGAAATGTTTTCTACACTATGCACTAATAATAATATCAAAAAGAATTTGATTTTTGCATAGTAAGCATCTTTGACTATCATAAGAAGAAATCTCCTCCAAGTCTGCGTTTGCATTGTGTGTGTGGCGGGAGGTCTTATGGTAGTTTCATTTTCCAAAAGCATTGCGAATTCAAATAAAGTTTCCCTGTTGTTTATTCTAAAGATAAACTGTTATACGATCTCACACCAGTCACCATGACTGACTCGGAGTTTATTGTTCCCTTCTAAACTCTGGGTGCCCACCAATTTCCACACAGGCAGTCTAGAGTTAGATTATCAGGATATTCTGGAGCTTTGGAGATGAGCTGGATGACGAGACGTAGTATTTGTATCTGATAGTATTTATTCCGCTGTGTATTCTGTATGAGGACAAGTTTATATAACTGTCCATTGTTGTATTGAGTTGTATATTGACTCTGATGATTGATGTTTGTATAAAATGATATAGTTCTTTGTTTTAAAAGACTAGTAATTATCTATTGTATATTGTTCCGCTGCGATATGTGAGATTCTGATATTGTTTTCTGTTTCTGATGTTGTTCTTTCTTCTTCTGCTTTCTTCTTCTTCTACCCTTTTCTTCTATTTAAAACCCTCACTATTGGAGTTTCCGGCACTCGATTGCTCGGCAGTCGATAAAGTGAGTATCGATGTCGAATTTTCGAAAGTCGAAAAATTCGGTATGTGACAGCGTGGTATCAGAGCATATGGTTAAGCGACAACCCTGCTCTGTTGGGTGTTACTCATTAGAGATAGAGTCAGTAGTACTCTAGAATGAGTTGAGAGTAATAATAGATATGAGCGCGTATTTGTTATTGAATATAAAATTGTTTTATATTGTGATGATTGGTTTATTGAGTGGCATATGAACCTTCGTCGGCACAGTCTGCAAAACTGGATCGAAGGGGTTTCTAAACGCTCGAATAGAACAATTCGGCACAGTATTGTTTTAAAATAGGGCAAATGAGATAATTTTGCCCAAAACTATTTTTGTATAGAAAAGAAATGTTTTTTTTATGAATTACTATAGTATATGGTTGCATGGTTGTTAGAGGTGATAATATTAATCTATTATCATTGAAATTAAATGAGAAATTGGAATTATAACTCCAAAGTTAAGAAAATAAAATTCACATACAAATGAAATTGAAGAATGTAAATTTTAAATGTGATTTGTAATTTAAAACGGAGTTCCAGAGAAATTTTTGGAAATGTTTTGAAAAGAATTTGAAAATTTTGGAGATTTGGAAAGTTTAAATCATTTTTGGAGTTGAAAATGATTTTCAAAGGATTTTGGAAAAATGTTTTGAAGGAATGAAAAGCTCTAAACTCTTTTCGGTCGCTGGAAAATAATTCCGATGATGATCGCGACATCACCGGTGTTCATTTTCGGGTTTCCAAAAGAGAAATTGCTGCCAAATGGTTTTAAATGGAAGTTGTTTTGAAAATTTGGGTTTTGTTTTGGAAATTCAAGGGATAATTTGAATTGTTTTCAAAATGGCTTTGAAAGGTTGAAAAGACTCTGGAATACTTTATAAAAATATTTATGAAATATTATGAAATGGATAACTTATAAAATATTGAGATCTGATTGGAATGAAATTCAAATTGTAAATGAATTTATAACTTGGAATAGAATTCAAGAAGGTAATTGAAAATTTAAAATTCAATAATGGAATGAAATTGTGAATATGAATTTATAATTGAAAATAGAATTCTAATGGAATGAAATTAGTAAGGTGAATGTATCAATGATCTTATAAATCGAAATGTAAGTAAGTCGAAGACTTATAGAATATTTGAAATATGATTTGGAAATTAGATTCGAATTGGAAATGAAAGAATTAGTGAATGAGTTTCAGAATGAATAAATAAATTTGAATTTGTAAATAAGTTGATAACTTATAAAAGATTTGAAAATGAATAGAACTGGAATTGAATTTGATTTGTGAAATATTAAACTAAAATTTGTAAGTGAAGCTTATTAAATGAAGTGAATAAGATTAAAACTGAATGTTAAACTTCTTTTGAATTTGGTAGTAAATGAAGTTGAAACCGAATTGAATAAATAAATTGGAGTAGTAACAAATGAATTGGAATGAGAGTTCAAATTGAATGAAAATAGATATATAACTTCAACAGTGAAGTAAAAATGTATAAGCAGTTTATATTGAAAATTTTGTAATAGAATTTGCAAAATGATTTGAATGTTGTAACTAGATATTATGGCTAGTAGGACATACAGGTGTAAAGGAATTGGAATTTCGATTTCAAAGATAATTTGAATTGCTCGACAAAAAGGTAAGTATTTGAATTTCAATATGAGATTTGCTGATTTCTCGTTTAGCCGCTTGGCTTTTTCTTTTTCTTTTTGAAATCTGAGAGTCCGTAGGGACGTTTTGTAGTCGTACCGTATTAGCCGCGCAAAGGAGACGCTGGCGAAATTTTTCGAAAATTTCGAGTGTTAGAATATTTTTGAGGAAATTTGAAAGTTTAGAATTTGAATTTAAACTCGAATTTGAATTGTTAAGAAAACAATGTTGTTTGAAGATTTTGAAAATGTTTAGAAAGTTGGTTGAATTGATAACGAAACTTTAGTAGAATGATTTGTTTCGATGAATTGATAAAACTATTGAATTGTGAAAGATAGTAGACGAGTTAAGGACCTTTTTCCCTAACTTGTAATTTCGAGGACGAAATTCTTTTAAGGGGGGAAGTCTGTAACGACCCAGAATTTTGAACAAATTAAATTTAGAATATTTAATTAATTTTAAATATTTGAACGATGATTTAATTTGAATCCCCGATTTAACTTTGAATTTGGCGATTAAATTATAGAATTTAATCTATTGTAAGTTGAATTAAATTTGAATCTTCAATTTAAAGTTGAAGAAAAATATTTCAAAAGCTTTTAAAATTTATATTAATAACACTGAAGATAACAGCAGCTTCAGAATTGAAATTTAAACTGTTTTGTTCAGTTTTGAAATAAATCGTTTGAACCGATATTTATAAAATAGTCATTTTTCAAACAGTCTCGGAATTCGACGAAACCAGTTCCATTGGGTCCGTAATAGTTTGTTATTACCGGATTTCAAATTTCATATTTTTCTGTGTTAATACGTAAGCACACGGTGAGAGAACGCATTTGATTTTAAAGCAAATTCAATTTACAATTTAAATCATCGGTCAACACACAACGTTATTTCCCTTTAGACACGCATCGTTGTCTCTGCCTAAAATCGCGCAGAAGAACACGAAAGAAATCACGCAACCCATACCTCCCTCGATTTTAAAATATTCCTCTCCCTCATTCCTCTTTAAGCAAACGAAAAATCGTTCGTTCTATTAAAACAAACAATGGCCGAGCATTCAAACCCAAAATCTTGTTCCACTTCCTTTTGTTACTGATCGATTTCTTAAATAAAATAAATGATAAATGGTGAAGCATTGTCCCTCCACTCTCGAGCCAACTGCGTTGTCAGGTGCGCGATTTTTAGGATGCAGCAGGCCAGATTCTCACGCTCGAAGTCGCGAAGGAGGAGCGATGTGGCAATGTTCTCGAGCTCGGCAAGGCACGCGATTCGACTGGGAAGATTCGCGTGCAATCTAGGGTTTCATCGATGGAGTCGAGAAGCTTCGATCGACAAGTAGCTCGAGTGGCGCGTGGCGACGTGCTTGAATTCGACGAGGTGATGGAAGGCGAGGCGTAGGGGCTGCTGTAAACGTGGTGTCGCGATTGGTCGCGTGGGAAGGCTGCAGTGTTGTTCGATCGAGGCAAGGTCGTGAGGCATCAGGAGTCGTGACTGGTGGATGGTCGGGTGGGCTTTGGGTCTCACGTTCGATTCGGCGACGAGGATGACGAAGTTTCGGAGGTTTGGCGACTTGTCTAAGGAAGTGAGGTATCAGCAGTTTTTTTCTTTTTCGATTTAAATATATACAGAAAGTAGAAAAAAATAGTTTAAAGCAGTAAAGTTTAAAAAATAGGATTTTTAGCAGTAAAAGATATATGCAGATTTTTAATCTATATACATACCGAAGATAAAATGAGGAATATAAAGGAAAAAGGAATTTTGTTTGAAATATAAAAATGTCAATTTGGATATACAAATAATCATAATGACGATAAAAGAAATTGGTTAAAAAATTAAATCACTGGCAAATTAAATTTATTGAATGGGAAATTTATTGTTTGATGATTGGTTCGAATATTAATAAATCGTATAAATGTTTATACAGTTTGAAATCGTAAAGGGAACAAGACGAAATGGAAATGGATTGCAAAATAAAAGCTAAGGTGAGATTATTTTCTCACTCGAAGGAAAATTTATTTTTCAGTTATTGATTGATTGTTATTTGGATGTGATATTAGATATAGTAGGATATATCTATATATATAGCAATATATACATATTGGCATATGTATATATTGGATTGATGATTTCCCGCCTCGTATAGCGGATGAGACCCTATTGCGCCGTTAGTAAGCGGATTTTTATAAAACCTATATACCGCGATATTCCACCTCGAAGTGGAATTGGTATTGTGCTAACGTCTTTGGATGCAGGGAAACAGGTTGGAGGGATCCAACTGGACCCCTCATATTGATTGAATTTATTTATACTGTGATATGAATCTGTGAATGATTATATTGATCATATTGATGCCTGGAAATTGTTTGAAAGCTAAAATTTAGCTGAATGGATGTTTGATATCATTGGATTCCAAAAATAAACGAAATTGAATTTTTGAAATTCAAGTAGGAATTTTTAAGTGAATTAACTTTAGAAATTTAATAAATTTGAAGAAAAGAATTTAAAAGAATAAAGGCTGATTTTTAAAATCTTATTGAATTAGTTCCAGAATCAAGTGAAGATGTTAAATAAATGAATTTCGTATAATAGTGATTTTTAAATTGAAGAATTTAATTAAAATTGGATTTCTAAATAGTTTGAAAAAGATAAAGGAATTTATTTTCTTAAAGAGGAATTTATTTAAAAGGAGATAAGTTGGAAATCCCTTTAGGAATTCAATTGGTAAATTGAAATAATTTGGGAAATCAATGTAAAATGATTTCAATTTGAAGAATCCATTTAAAAACAGAATATTGAATAATTTGAGAAAAATAAGGAATTTATTTAGTAGTGATAAATAAAATTAGAAATCAATCTGTAATTGATTTAATATTTGGAAATGGATTTTTGAGAAATCAGTATGGAAATTTTATTTAAGGTTGAAAATAAATTTAGAAATCAATATTGAAATTGATTTGGTATTGAAGTTTTTGCAAATAGAATTGGAATTTATAAAAGTTGTTTATAAATCCGAAATCACTTATTTTGATAAGTAAAAATATAGAAGTTGATAAAAAGAAAATTTATAAGTCGAGGTTGTTATTAAAATAGAAATAGAATTTATAACCGTGTTTATAAATTCGAAATCGATTGAATTTGATAAATTAAATATAGAAGATTATTAAAGAAGATATATTCGCGATTTTGGATAGCGAATTTTTATTGAAATAAAAATGTGTAGAAATGATTGAAATTGGGTTAAGTGAATTATATTCACGATTTTGGACAGTGAATATATTGTTAAGTAAAATGGATTTATTTTTGAAGAAGTGACATTGAAAATGAAGTAATTGTTTTAAAAGATGTTTTAAAACGTGTTAAAATATCGAAATCATAGATTTCAACATTTATTGTTGAAATAGACGTTTTCGAGAAATAAGGAAATGGTGGACTATAACACTGTTGTTATAGTAAATGATTTTCGAAAGAAAATGTTTTATGTAGTATTGGGATTTATATATCTATCTTAAATCCGAATCCCTATACTAGTGATTTTGAGTCGTCGTAACGATGTTTTACGCAACATTCGTTTTGACTCAAATAGATGTTAAAATTTATGATTTCCTTAAAGAATGAATATATACTTAATATTGATTTAAGTATATTGAATATTTTCAATGTTGAAAATAAATGATTTGCGAAATACTTATTTTTGAATAAGTATGGAAATACTTTTCCAAAATGAAATGAAACGTTTTGAGATTTTATCTTCTTAAAGATAAAATGAAAATGAATATTTGAAAACGATTGTAAATCGAATATTAGTAGATATTCGAAAATATAAATTCAATATGGAATTTATAAAAGAAAGGGAAGTTGTTTAAAAATAAACGTTGATTTATTTTTAAAGTGTGGAAATTTTATATCTAGAAAAGATATTTTTGAAGATAAAATAATTGGGAAAATTATTTGGAATCTGATGATGTTGCGCATCTTTATTGATAGTTAAATAACCGACTATCAATAATTACCTTGAATTGGTATTTGTTGTGAATTGGATGAATTTGAATGCCACACTTATTTTTGAATAATCGCTCACTATTCGGGTTAGCCGGGAAAGGACCATGGGGTCGTATAACCCATTCCGAATATGTGATACGTCGTTATGAATTGCATTCGAAGACCGGTGTTGAAGACCGGATATTTTTGAAAACGGAAGGATTACCGTCGAGTTACTCTACATCGGCTGATCTCCGATTTAGAGGTTTTATCACCCTTAGTGACGGGAAGTCCCGACGTGATTGAAAATTATCCGGATGTGCAAGGGCTTCGTGAGAAGTGCCTTTGGTTTTGTTCGATCCCGGAACAGACTTATATGGATTGTGTGTCTGACGTTACAATTTGAGATATAAAGCTGATTTTTTTCAAATACATTTCTATTGATGGCGGAGAATTTATTCTCTTAGCTTAACACCCTTCTCTGAGACGTACGAGCTCAGAGGTTATGTAGTTGAAATTTATCAGCGATATATCCCAATTTGGTAACGTGGCATACTGAGTGTTGCTGTGAAATGATCAGTGTTTGATCATTTGTGATATGATCATTTGTTTGATCTTATATCTTTGTGATCATAGGTTGATCATTTTGTTTGACCCGAAGCAGGGCTTTGTAGAAAGCGTAGCTTTGTGGACGAGACTTCGTCGAGCCTCACACCCCGGAAATGGTCAAAACAGGAAGGATGCGGCAAGGTTCTAGGGAGTAGCGCCCCTTAGTGTATGTCATTCCTTCTGGATAAAGGTGGTATCATGGTATGGAGCCCAGATACTTAACCTCTGTGGTTACTGCATTATTTTTTCTATGTGGTTTGTTGGAATCGGGGATCCTCGGGAAGATCGGTGACGATCGGGGGATGGCATACGCGTGTCAGTAGTTACCTACTTTTGCAGAGGTAACCCGTCCTTGTGTTGGCAGAGATCTAACCGTAATGTTAGGTTATTTCTCGGGTCGTCTATTCCAGGGACGTACCCATCGTGGATAGGAAGTTCCTTAGCCTGACCATTTGTTGGAAATCCAAAGAAAAAATACGAGCCTTGTACGGTTTTAGTTGTAGAACCTGCCATTTAATATGGTAGCTATAGCAAGCATACTATAATGGTACCTATGCTGGCTAAGATTTATATTATACTTTCGAAATGTTTTCTACACTATGCACTAATAATAATATCAAAAAGAATTTGATTTTTGCATAGTAAGCATCTTTGACTATCATAAGAAGAAATCTCCTCCAAGTCTGCGTTTGCATTGTGTGTGTGGCGGGAGGTCTTATGGTAGTTTCATTTTCCAAAAGCATTGCGAATTCAAATATAGTTTCCCTGTTGTTTATTCTAAAGATAAACTGTTATACGATCTCACACCAGTCACCATGACTGACTCGGAGTTTATTGTTCCCTTCTAAACTCTGGGTGCCCACCAATTTCCACACGGGAAGTCTAGAGTTAGATTATCAGGATATTCTGGAGCTTTGGAGATGAGCTGGATGACGAGACGTAGTATTTGTATCTGATAGTATTTATTCCGCTGTGTATTCTGTATGAGGACAAGTTTATATAACTGTCCATTGTTGTATTGAGTTGTATATTGACTCTGATGATTGATGTATATATAAAATGATATAGTTCTTTGTTTTAAAAGACTAGTAATTATCTATTGTATATTGTTCCGCTGCGATATGTGAGATTCTGATATTGTTTTCTGTTTCTGATGTTGTTCTTTCTTCTTCTGCTTTCTTCTTCTTCTACCCTTTTCTTCTATTTAAAACCCTCACTATTGGAGTTTCCGGCACTCGATTGCTCGGCAGTCGATAAAGTGAGTATCGATGTCGAATTTTCGAAAGTCGAAAAATTCGGTATGTGACATCATATGTGAGGACTTTCGGGTTCTATGTGGGTGCCAAAATTTTAGTACAGTGTAGATATGTGTTGCATGTGCGGTGCAGCTTAGGCTTATCACCTAGGCTCACCATTTTCTGGGTTTGATCCACCCTTTTTGTGTTTTCTAGTTATCTATAGATAACTAGATATATGAGATTTGTTGTTTTCTGGATTTCATATCATTTGATTTCTAGACTGTGCTGCTATGGGTTTTTTTGTTTTCTAGATTTCAATTTATTGATTTCTAGATATTTGCTGCTTTGAGATTTGTTGTTTACTAGATTTCATTCTATTGATTTCTAGATTTGCTGATATGAGATTTGCTGATATGAGACTTGTTGTTACTGTCTATCTTCATTGATATTTCTTTTACTTATCTCTTTTGATAATCACTTTATGCTATTTGCTGTTATTTCTAGTGAAATCTTATATGATTATTCCTAAGAATAAATTAGACTAATCTGTTTATTATTTTCTTAAATAATACTCGGGTCATCCCCGTAGTATTACAGGTATTCTACTGATAGTTATTCCGCTGCTGCTATCTCTTTTGGAAGACTATTCTATCCAGCTTCGAGTAGCGGTTTTTGTATAGTCTCTTTTGTGTAGTATATTGTATCTCATGTATATTATTATATTCATGTACATGATATGTATCTATGAAACTATCGACTATTGTGGCTTATGACTTATGTACTCATATCTTCTTCCGCTATATGATATGTGCATTTGTGACCGTACTGTGCTACGTTATTCTGTGATGTTATTATTTAAATTATTCTGAATGTTGTATGCACCATCGTAGTTCGTTTTATACTGGAATTGAATACGTCGATTGGAGTGAATAAAATCAAATGAAAAAATTTTACCACTCCTGTCGAGGTAATCAATACTAGTGTAAGGCCTAACTACGGATGGCCGCTCCTATCCAGCCTTATTCTTCGTGATAACAGACAGTATTTCCTCGAAATATTCTTTGTTATTGTGAGCTATAGAGGTGGGGCTTCACAGCTTGGTATCAGAGCGAGATTTCAGAATCAATTAATAATAAACATGGAATAAAATTTGTATAGAATGGATGCTACAATTATTCGTTAGTTTTATTCGTGCCTTTCGTGAATATCTTTACATGTGGGATATGTCTAGGAATTCATCAATTGCTTTCGTAGTATTCCATATGTGAATTATCATATCAATCATATGTCCCGGAATTAATCCTTGTCTTCTCTTGTTCTTTTTGCCTATCGCTGGAAGAGGCAGAGGGAAGCGTGCTGCCGTAGGTTCGTCTAGTGCCTCTCACCCGAACGGAGTCTACATGTCTGCTGATCAGTTTATGGAGCTATTCCGGAATACGCAGCCCCCTGCTGCTACTCCTACTGCTCCGGTGCAAAAGTCCGCATTTGCCCGTATGTGCGGCAATTTTTTCTAACCTTGGAGGTAAGCCTTTCAAGGGATCGGAAGGTGTTGTGGAGGTTCAGACTTGGCTCCGCACTTGTGAGCGCATATTCTCGCGTATGGACCTTTCCAATCATCAGTGTGTTATTGTGGCTTCTAGCATGTTTCGAAACCGGGCACTTGATTGGTATGAGCTTCTTATAGTTGAAATTGATGAATCTACTCTATTAAGGGAGCAATTCAAGGAACGGTTTGAACTCAAGTTCATTCCCGAATCGGAGTAGGCTAATCTTGCTCGTAAGTTCCTTGAGTTGAAGCAAGGGAATTCTTCCATCTCCGATTATGTTGCATCTTTTGAGACTTTCTCTAAGTATGGAATTGAGTTCATTAGTACTCCATACAAGAAAAATCTTCGTTTTGTTGAAGGTTTGAAGAAGGCATTAATGCTAAATCTTAAGATTTCTTTTGAGGAGCTTGTTGTTTCGGCGCTTCGCCTTGAAGCAGTCGAAAAGGAGGATGATGTTCATGAAGGGGTGGGAGCTTCTAAGAACTCCAATAAGAAGAGGTTTCCTTTCTGTAAGCAAAATCCCTCTTCTAATGTTAAGAAGAAGAAGTTTGTTCCATCTAGCTCTTTGCCTAGTAGTGCACCTTCCGATAGGAGGGCGTGCTATAATTGTGGATCCCTTGATCATCTTGTCTGCGAGTGTTCTAAGCCTCCCATGTGCCGCTATTACAAGAAGGAGGGCCATTGGGTTACCGATTGTCCTACCGCTCCAAAGTTTCCAAAAACCGGGAAGCTTAATGTTGCTAATGCTTCGGGTGGATCTTCTCAACCAAAGGGTATTCTTCCTTCCGTTCTAGAAGGTTCTATTTTATTTCATGACTGTGGTATTAGAGTTCTTTTCGATACGGGTGCGTCTCATTCATTCGTATCGAAGGAGTTAGTTGATGCTATTCATTTGGATGTTGTTTCTCTTGGTGTTCCTTTGAGGATTGCGAATCCTATTGGTGGATCCGCATCACTTGGATTTTTATGTGTTGATGTTGAGATTATTCTTTGTGTTTTCCTTTTCATGCGAATCTGCATGTCTTCGATCGTTTTGATTTTGATATGATTTTGGGAATGGATTGGCTTTTCCTTTATGAAGCCCAAATCCTATGTCCCGAAAGAACTTTGTATCTTCGACCTCCCGATTCCACCGAGCAGTTATCCATTATATTTTGAGACATGAATCATGCTTCTAATGCTCTCGTTTCTTCCTTCGAATCGGAAGATGCCATTGCTAATCTTCCGGTTGTTTGTGACTTTTGGATGTCTTTGAGCCCGTTTCATGTTTGCCGCCAAAGAGGGAAATTGAGTTCCGCATTGATCTAATCCCTAGTGCTCATCCTGTCGGTCGTCCTCCCACGAGGATGTCTGTTAAGGAAAATGAGGAACTCGTGAATCAATTATCTGAGTTGGAAGCCAAGAAGTTTATTCGTTCTAGTTCATCTCCTTGGGGCGCCGCCGCTGTCTTCGTTAAGAAGTACGATTGTACTCTTAGGCTTTGCGTCGATTACCGCAAGCTTAACGAGCTTACTATCAAGAATAGATATCCCTTACCTAGGATCGACGACATGTTCGATCAATTAAGTGGCGCTAAGATTTTCTCCCAACTCGATCTTGCTACCGGTTTTCATCAGTTACGAGTTGCGGAAGATAGCATTCCTCTTACCGCATTCCGCACTCGTTATGGTTCTTACAAATGGCTTGTTATGCCATTCGGTTTGACGAACGCTCCTGCGTATTTTGTTGATCTTATGAATCAGATATTCCGCGAGTATCTCTATAAGTTCGTCTTGGTTTTCATTGACGATATTTTATTTATTCCAAATCTGAAGCCGATCACGTTCAGCATTTGGGAATCGTTTTGAGCACTCTTCATCATCATCAGCTGAAGGCCAAATTCTCCAAGTATCATTTTTAGGAGAATGAGGTGAAGTTCTTAGGCCATATCGTTTCTTCCGATGGTATTTCTATCGATCCCTCAAAGATCGAATCTATTCAGAATTGGAAGAGGCCCGAGAGCGTATTTGAGATTCGTAGCTTCCTTGGATTGGCGGGTTATTATCGCCGGTTCATTAAAGACTTTTCTCGTCTTGCTTTACCGCTTACTACTCTCACGAGGAAAGCCGTTCCATTTATTTGGTCCGATAAGTGTGTGTCTTCATTTTTGATGTTGAAAGATCTTCTTACTCATGCTCCGATCTTAGTGGTTCCCGAAGGGAACCGTGATCTTATTGTGTATACCGATGCCAGTGGTTGTGGGCTCGGTGCCGTTCTCATGTAGAAGGATAGGGTGGTTGCTTATGCTTCTAGGCAACTAAAGCCTAACGAGATTCGTTATGCTACCCACGATCTGGAATTAGCCGCCATTGTCTTTGCTTTGAAGATTTGGCGACATTATCTTTTGGGCGAGCATTTTATTCTCTATACTGATCACAAGTCTCTTAAGTATTTATTTACTCAGAAAGAGCTTAATATGAGGCAACAGCGTTGGCTCGAGTTCCTTGCCTCATATGATTTTGATATTCAGTATACCCCTGGAAAGGGAAATCGAGTTGCTGACGCGCTTAGTCGTAAGCAACAAGCTGTCATTTCCATGATGCTAGCAGAATGGAATATGTTGGAGACCTAATCTCTTTGTGATATTCGAGACCGTTCTCCAGTTTCAGGTTCTCCCGTGCTTTTATTTAGCATGGAAGCTCATCCCAGTCTTTTGGATCTCATTTCCAAGGCCCAAAGGCAAGATCCTAATCTTGTCCATCTTATTCAGAGTTGTGAATCGGATTCCCTAAGCGATGAGCTAAAGGATTTCGATATTGATATTCGTGGTTGTATTCGGAAGAAGGGTAGATTGATCGTGCCTGATATTTCTAATCTTCGAAATGACATTCTTGAGGATTGTCATCGTTCGAAGTACACTATCCATCCGGGTAATAGTAAAATGTATGCTGATATGAAACGCTTATACTATTGGGAAGGTATGAAGCGTGATGTGGCAAGTTTTGTAAGTCGTTGCACGACTTGTCATCTTGTTAAAGCAGAACATCAGTGTCCTGGCGGTCTCTTGCAACCTTTGGAGATTCCACTGTGGAAGTGGGATCAAATCTCTATGGATTTCGTTGATGGTTTACCTCGTTCGAGGCTAGGCCATACTAGCATTTGGATGATTGTCGACCGATTGACTAAATATGACCATTTCATTCCTATCAAATCCAATCGGACTGCTCCTTTATTGGCCAAGCTTTTTATTAGAGAAGTCATTTGACTTCATGGCATTCCGAGTTCGGTCGTTAGTGACAGAGATCCGCTCTTCACTAGTGGGTTCTGGAAGAGTCTTCAGAAAGCTTTGGGTACAAAGCTTAATCTTAGCACGGCATATCATCCTCAGTCTGACGGTCAGACTGAGAGGGTGAATCAGATTATGGAAGATCTTCTTCGTGCTTGTATTCTTGATTTCGGTGGTAGTTGGGAAGACCACATTCCTCTCGTTGAATTTGCTTACAACAATAGTTTCCAATCCAGTATCGGCATGGCTCCTTTCGAGGCCTTTTACGGAAGGCCGTGTCGATCACCTTCTTGTTGGTTAGAGTCCGGGGAAAAGTTGATTCTAGGCCCCGACTTTATTCGAGAATCGTCTGAGAAAATTCGTCTTATTCGGCAAAGGATGAAAGAGGCCCAAAATAGGCAAAAATCTTATGCCGATAACCGTAGAAAGCCGTTGGAATTTTCTGTGGGCGATCATGTGTTCATTCGGGTTTCTCCGATGAAGGGAGTGGTGCGTTTTAGTAGCTTAGGAAAGTTGGCTCCTCGTTACATTGGACCGTTTCCTATTACCGAACGCATCGGTCCCGTGGCTTATCGTATTGCTTTGCCTATCCAGTTTGCGGGGATTCACGATGTATTTCATGTTTCTTAGCTTCGCCGTTGTCTTCGTGAACCGGATTCGGTTATTGATCCTCATATATTGCCCGATCTTGAGGTCTCACCCAACATGACCATAGTGCAAAATCCTATTCGTGTGCTTGCTACGGAGGTTAAACGCCTTCGAAATAAAGAAGTTCCGCTTCTAAAAATTCAATGGTCATCAAATCCCAAGGATTGCACAAGGGAAACCAAGGAATTCATTGAGCGTTCCTATACCGAATTTCTTCCGTCGGGTGCGGGTGAGAAATTCTATTTCCTTTCTCTTTCTTTGTTGATTTTTGTGGTATGTGTTAGATGCGTTATAAACGTCTTCTATTATGAGGATTGCGGGGATGCAATTTTTATAAGAGGGGGAGTCTGTAACACCCGTGAGATAAATCGCCGTTAATTAAATTTAAAGCGATAAATTTTATTATTGGTGAAATTAAAATATATTTGGGCTTTGGAAATAAAATATAAAAGTGTTAAACACTTAACCAAATATTTCCAAACCCTTAGCCAATTTCTCAAACCCTCGTGCCATGTGAATTTCGCGTGTGTATACAAGGGAGAATAGTGCCGTTCCTCTTCAATTATTCATGCATTCAAAAATCAATACACGCGAAAATCTCCAGGCGAACAAAAATGGCGACGTAGGGCTTAGAGAAAATCGTTCGTCCTCGTCCATCTCGTGCACAAATCATTCGAGAATATAAGGTCATCTTCACCTTGTTTAGTGTTCGTTGATTTATGTCTTTCCCTAATTAATTTCGTTGTTCAAAAAAAAAATTCTTTCGTGAACGATTTTTGTGTTCGTTCGTTTGCTTTGTAGGTTCGCGTGCTTCGTCGTAGAAAGCTTCGTCTTTTTCGTGCTTGCACTGCTCTTCTATTGCTTTGAATCGTGAAATAGGTAAGTAATTAACTCACGCATCTAATTTACACTTGGATGTGATTTTGGTTATTTTCGTTTGTGTAAAACGAAAATTAAACATGGATTAAATTGTTGTTTTTGAATGTGTTTAGATGTTTGGTGAATTTCTGGTTTGCGATGGATTTTGTGATTTCTTGCTTACTATTCTTGGTTTTCTTTTTTTTCTATTTTTGAGTAATCACTAGATACCCTGCTCTGTGAAATTTGAATTATATACCCATATATATACACATGCAATTGTATGTGTATATATGTGTTCGTGTGAGTCTTGCCTCGACTCACATCTGTGCTGCCCTATTTGCTGTGCACAAATATATACTTATGGTTGTATGTGCCACATTCTTGCTGCACTGCCATTTATACTTGTGTACAAATAAATATTTGTGTGTATTTCTTTGACCGGTTATACTTGTAGTGCATACAAATATATATTGGGTACATGAATTCTTTCACTGCACCATTGACTATTTGAATTAATGGGTGCATTTGCTTGTGAGCATTTTCAGTTTACTGAGTTAAAATGTTTATATGTATTTTTGAGCATTTGTGTCCATCTTCTTGCTTGCTGTTCTATTTGAAAACCTGGGGCCATTTTCTTGTTCTTTGTTGCATTTCGAAAAAAAAATGCCAATTTATTTGCTTGTGAGCATTTTCAGTTTACTAAGTCAAAATGTTTATATGTATTTTTGAGCATTTGTGTCCATCTTCTTGTTTGCTGTTCTATTTGAAAATCTGGGGCCATTTTCTAGTTCTCTGTTGCATTTCGAAAATATAAATTGCCAATTGATTTTCTTGTTGTGCCACATTTCCCTTGTTGGGTGTGCATTCGAAAACTTCAGATCTTTTACACCTTGCTGAAACAAATATATATAGTTGTTGTGTGCTTGGATTGGTGGCCATTTGCTGTGCCAATTATTCTGGCTATACAAATAAATATATAGGCTTGCCTTTGTACTTGCCTGAGACAAATAACACGTTGCCATTTTCTTGTTGACTGCTTCATTCGAAACATGTGGAAATCATCTTGCTGTTAGTTCATTCGAAAATATGTTGCTATTTGAATTGTTGTTTCATATGAAAACATATGGCCAAATATATATTCTGTTGCATCAACAAAATATATATATTGGGTCTATTTCATTGGCCTTATTATTTGTTGTATCTTTATATGTTTGTACTTGTGTGTAAAAGAAAATGTGGCCATATTTCCTTGTACCTACTTTCGAAAATGTTGAGGCCATTTGATAATTTGTCAATCGTTGTCATATGTGAACTCTGAGATTCTACGCATCTGGTTGTGATTTTCTGAGCCACCTCATATAGTGCCGAGCACATATTTTGTGCTGCTGCCCTTTACAGGCTGAAACAAGTGTTGGGTTGGACATGAGATTCTATGCTGCTGCTCATTATTATTCGCAGCAACCATTCTTTTATTCATGGTCGAACGCGCTCGTATATGTGTTCTTGCACACGTATACGTGTCGCTGCGACTTTTTGGGGAATTCACTTATGCCCGTTTTGAGATTTTCTGCTGTTTTATGTGATTTCGGGCGTCCGGATTATTATCCGATTTTGTGATATTTTGATGTGATTTCTTATATTGAAATTGCTAATGAGTTTCGTTGAACACTTCACGTATTTCATTCATTTTAAATTAAATTGTTTTCTAATATTTTGTTTCACGTTTTCAATTGAATAAGGAAGCATTTTAAATGTTTTGGAAAAATTAAGGACTATGAACCCTTAATTTTACCAATACGAGTAACTCGTGATTTATTCTATTGAGAATGTAAAATATTGTTTCCAATTACACGATTTTGCACTTTCGGTCAACGAGAAAGGCACTTAAACGTACTAGAAAAAGTGAGGACTATGAACCCTCATTCTTACTAATATGATTAATTCCGGACTCGTTAATCGAAACAAATTTCTGTGGAGTTATCTATCATTAGTAGACGGAGATGAACACGTGGTTATTATACACACGTTCGTTATCACCGATGAGCGCTGCTATTTGAGAGTTAGCGACATATATGTGTGAGGACCTTCGGGTTCTATGTGAGACCTTCGGGTCAACTACCTGTACTCGACCTTCGGTTCATATGTGGACCTTCGGGTCATATGTGAGGACTTTCGGGTTCTATGTGGGCGCCAAAATTTTAGTACAGTTTATATATGTGTTGCACGTGCGGTGCAGCTTTGACTTATCACCTAGGCTCACCATTTGCTGGGTTTGATCCACCCTTTTTGTGTTTTCTAATTATCTACAAATAACTAGATATATGAGATTTGCTGTTTTCTGGATTTCATATCATTTGATTTCTAGACTGTGCTGCTATGGGTTTTGCTGTTTTCTAGATTTCAATTTATTGATTTCTAGATATTTGCTGCTTTGAGATTTGTTGTTTACTAGAATTCATTCTATTGATTTCTAGATTTGCTGATATGAGATTTGCTGTTACTGTCTATCTTCATTGATATTTCTTTTAATTATCTCTATTGATAATCACTTTATGCTATTTGCTGTTATTCCTAGTGATATCTTATATGATTATTCCTAAGAATAAATTAGACTGACCCGTTTATTATTTTCTTAAATAATACTCGGGTCAGCCCCGTAGTATTACAGATATTCTGTGGATAGTTATTACGCTGCTGTTATCTCTTTTGGAAGACTATTCTACCCAGCTTCGAGTAGGGATTTTTGTATAGTCTCTTTTGTGTAGTATATTGTATCTCATGTATATTATTATATTCATGTACATGATATGTATCTATGAAACAATCGACTATTGTGGCTTATGACTAATGTACTCTTATCTTCTTTCGCTATATGATATGTTCATTTGTGACCGTACCGTGCTACGTTATTCTGTGATGTTATTATTTAAATTATTCTGAATGTTGTATGCACCATCGTAGTTCGTTTTATACTGGAATTGAATACGTCGATTGGAGTGAATAAAATCAGATGAAAAAATTTTACCACTCCTGTCGAGGTAATCAATACTAGTGTAAGGCCTAACTACGGATGGCCGCTCCTATCCAGCCTTATTCTTCGTGATAACAGACAGTATTTCCTCGAAATATTCTTTGTTATTGTGAGCTATAGAGGTGGGGCGTCACAGCTTGGTATCAAAGTGAGATTTCAGAATCAATTTATAATAAACATGGAATAAAATTTGTATAGAACGGATGCTACAATTATTCGTTAGTTTTATTCGTGCCTTTCGTGAATATCTTTACATGTGGGATATGTCTAGGAATTCATCAATTGCTTTCGTAGTATTCCATATGTGAATTATCATATCAATCATATGTCCCGGAATTAATCCTTGTCTTCTCTTGTTCTTTTTGCCTATGGCTGGAAGAGGCAGAGGGAAGCGTGCTGCCGTAGGTTCGTCTAGTGCCTCTCACCCGAACGGAGTCTACATGTCTGCTGATCAGTTTATGGAGCTATTCCGGAATACGCAGCCCCCTGCTGCTACTCCTACTGCTCCGGTGCAAAAGTCCGCATTTGCCCGTATGTGCGGCAATTTTTTCTAACCTTGGAGGTAAGCCTTTCAAGGGATCGGAAGGTGTTGTGGAGGTTCAAACTTGACTCCACACTTGTGAGCGCATATTCTCGCGTATGGACCTTTCCAATCATCAGTATGTTCTTGTGGCTTCTAGCATGTTTCGAAACCGGGCACTTGATTGGTATGAGCTTCTTATAGCTGAAATTGATGAATCTACTCTATTGTGGGAGCAATTCAAGGAACAGTTTGAACTCAAGTTAATTCCCGAATCGGAGAAGGCTAATCTTGCTCGTAAGTTCCTTGAGTTGAAGCAAGGGAATTCTTCCGTCTCCGATTATGTTGCATCTTTTGAGACTTTCTCTACGTATGGAATTGAGTTCATTAGTACTCCATATAAGTAAAATCTTCGTTTTGTGGAAGGTTTGAAGAAGTATTTGAAGAAGGCATTAATGCTAAATATTAAGATTTCTTTTGAGGAGCTTGTTGATTCGGCGCTTCGCCTTGAAGCGGTCGAAAAGGAGGATGATGTTCATGAAGGGGTTGGAGCTTCTAAGAACTCCAATAAGAAGAGGATTCCTTTCTGTAAGCCAAATCCCTCTTCTAATGCTAAGAAGAAGAAGTTTGTTCCATCTAGCTCTTTGCCTAGTAGTGCACCTTCCGATAGGAGGGCGTGCTATAATTGTGGATCCCTTGATCATCTTGTCTGCGAGTGTTCTAAGCCTCGCATGTGCCGCTTTTGCAAGAAGGAGGTCCATTGGCTTACCGATTGTCCTACCGCTCTAAAGTTTCCAAAAACCGGGAAGCTTAATGTTGCTAATGATTCGGGTGGATCTTCTCAACCAAAGGGTATTCTTCCTTCCATTCTAGAAGGTTCTATTTTATTTCATGACCGTGGTATTAGAGTTCTTTTCGATACGAGTGCGTCTCATTCATTTGTATCGAAGGAGTCAGTTGATGCTATTCATTTGGATGTTGTTCCTCTTGGTGTTCCTTTGAGGATTGTGAATCCTATTGGTGGATCCGCATCACTTGGATTTTTATGTGTTGATATTGAGATTATTCTTTGTTGTTTTCCTTTTCATGCGAATCTGCATGTCTTCGATCGTTTTGATTTTGATATGATTTTGGGAATGGATTGGCTTGTCCGTTATGAAGCCCGAATCGTATGTCCCGAAAGAACTTTGTATCTTCGACCTCCCGATTCGACCAAGCAGTTATCCATTATATTTCGAGACATGAATCATGCTTCTAATGCTCTCGTTTCTTCCTTCGAATCGGAGGATGCCATTGCTAATCTTCCGGTTGTTTGTGACTTTTCAGATGTCTTTGAGCCCGTTTCATGTTTGTCGCCGAAGAGGGCAATTGAGTTCCGCATTGATCTAATCCCTAGTGCTCATCCTGTCGGCCGTCCTCCCACGAGGATGTCTGTTAAGGAAAATGAGGAACTCGTGAATCAATTATCTGAGTTGGAAGCCAAGAAGTTTATTCGTTCTAGTTCATCTCCTTGGGGCACCGCCGTTGTCTTCGTTAAGAAGCCCGATGGTACTCTTAGGCTTTGCGTCAATTACCGCAAGCTTAACGAGCTTACTATCAAGAATAGATATCCCTTACCTAGGATCGACGACATGTTCGATCAATTAAGTGGCGCTAAGATTTTCTCCTAACTCGATCTTGCTACCGGTTTTCATCAGTTACGAGTTGCGGAAGATAGCATTCCTCTTACCGCATTCCGCACTCGTTATGGTTCTTACGAATGGCTTGTTATGCCATTCGGTTTGACGAATGCTCCCGCGTATTTTGTTGATCTTATGAATCGGATATTTCGCGAGTATCTCGATAAGTTCGTCTTGGTTTTCATTGACGATATTCTTATTTATTCCAAATCTGAAGCCAATCACATTCAGCATTTGGGAATCGTTTTGAGCACTCTTCATCATCATCAGCTTAAGGCCAAATTCTCCAAGTGTCATTTTTAGGAGAATGAGGTGAAGTTCTTAGGCCATATCGTTTCTTCCGATGGTATTTCTGTCGATCCCTCAAAGATCGAATCTATTCAGAATTGGAAGAGGCCCGAGAGCATATTTGAGATTCGTAGCTTCCTTGGATTGGCAGGTTATTATCGCCGGTTCATTAAAGACTTTTCTCATCTTGCTTTACCGCTTACTACTCTCACGAGGAAAGCCGTTCCATTTATTTGGTCCGATAAATGTGATTCTTCATTTTTGAAGTTGAAAGATCTTCTTAATCATGCTCCGATCTTAGTGGTTCTCGAAGGGAACCGCGATCTTATTGTGTATACCGATGCCAGTGGTTGTGGGCTCGGTGCCATTCTCATGCAGAAGGATAGGGTGGGTTCTTATGGTTCTAGGCAACTAAAGCCTAACGAGATTCGTTATGCTACCCACGATCTGGAATTAGCCGCCATTGTCTTTGCTTTGAAGATTTGGCGACATTATCTTTTGGGCGAGCATTTTATTCTCTATATTGATCACAAGTCTCTTAAGTATTTATTTACTAAGAAAGAGCTTAATATGAGGCAACAGCGTTGGCTCGAGTTCCTTACCTCATATGATTTTGATATTCAGTATACCCCTGGAAAGGGAAATCGAGTTGCTGACATGCTTAGTCGTAAGCAACAAGCTGTCGTTTCCATGATGCCAGCAGAATGGAATATGTTGGAGACCTTATCTCTTTGTGATATTCAAGACCGTTCTCCAGTTTCAGGTTCTCCCGTGCTTTTATTTAGCATGGAAGCTCGTCCCAGTCTTTTGGATCGCATTTCTGAGGCCTAGAGGCAAGATCCTAATCTTGTCCATCTTATTCAGAAATTTGAATCGGATTCCCGAAGCGATGAGCTAAAGGATTTCGATATTGATATACGTGGTTGTATTCGAAAGAAGGGTAGATTGATCATGCCTGATATTTCTAATCTTCGAAATGACATTCTTGAGGATTGTCATTGTTCGAAGTATACTATCCATCCGGGTAGTAGTAAAATGTATGCTGATATGAAACGCTTATACTATTGAGAAGGTATGAAGCATGATGTGGCAAGTTTTGTAAGCCGTTGCACGACTTGTCATTTTGTTAAAGCAGAACATCAGCGTCCTGGTGGTCTCTTGCAACCTTTGGAGATTCCACTATGGAAGTGGGATCAAATCTCTATGGATTTCGTTGATGGTTTACCTCGTTCGAGGCTAGGCCATACTAGAATTTGGGTGATTGTCGACCGATTGACTAAATCTGACCATTTCATTCCTATCAAATCCAATCGAACTGCTCCTTTATTTGCCAAGCTTTTTATTAGAGAAGTCGTTCGACTTCATGGCATTCCGAGTTCGATCGTTAGTGACAGAGATCCGCTCTTCACTAGTGGGTTCTAGAAGAGTCTTCAGAAAGCTTTGGGTACAAAGCTTAATCTTAGCACGGCATATCATCCTCAGTTTGACGGTCAGACTGAGAGGGTGAATCAGATTATGGAAGATCTTCTTCGTGCTTGTATTCTTGATTTCGGTGGTAGTTGGGAAGACCACATTCCTCTTGTTGAATTTGCTTACAACAATAGTTTCCAATCCAGTATCGGCATGGCTCCTTTCGAGGCCATTTACGGAAGGCCGTGTCGATCACCTTCTTGTTGGTTAGAGTCCGGGGAAAAGTTGATTCTAGGCCCCGACTTTATTCGAGAATCGTCTGAGAAAATTCATCTTATTCGGAAAAGGAAGAAAGAGGCTCAAAATAGGCAAAAATCTTATGCCGATAACCATAGAAAGCCATTGGAATTTTTTATGGGCGATCATTTGTTCATTCGGGTTTCTCCGATGAAGGGAGTGGTGCGTTTTAGTAGCTCAGGAAAGTTGGCTCCTCGTTACATTGGACCGTTTCCTATTACCGAACGCATCGGTCCCGTGGCTTATCGTATTGCTTTGCCTAACCAGTTTGTGGGGATTCACGATGTATTTCATGTTTCTCAACTTCGCCGTTGTCTTTGTGAACCGGATTCGGTTATTGATCCTCATATATTGCCCGATCTTGAGATCTCACCCAACATGACCATGGTGCAAAATCCTATTCGTGTGCTTGCTACGGAGGTTAAACGCCTTCGAAATAAAGAAGTTCCGCTTCTAAAAATTCAATGGTCATCAAATCCCAAGGATTGCACATGGGAAACTAAGGAATTCATTGAGCGTTCCTATCCCGGATTTCTTCCGTCTTGGGTGCGGGTGAGCAATTCTATTTCCTTTCTCTTTCTTTGTTGATTTTTGTGGTATGTGTTAGATGCGTTATAAACGTCTTCTATTATGAGGATTGCGGGGACGCAATTTTTATAAGAGGGGGAGTCTGTAACACACGTGAGATAAATCGCCGTTAATTAAATTTAAAGCGATAAATTTTATTATTGGTGAAATTAAAATATATTTGGGCTTTGGAAATAAAATATAAAAGTGTTAAACACTTAACCAAATATTTCCAAACCCTTAGCCAATTTCTCAAACCCTCGTGCCATGTGAATTTCGCGTGTGTATACAAGGGAGAATAGTCCCGTTCCTCTTCAATTATTCACGCATTCAAAAATCAATACACGCGAAAAGCTCCAGGCGAACAAAAATGGCGATGTAGGGTTTAGAGAAAATCGTTCGTTCTCGTCCATCTCGTGCACAAATCATTCGATAGTATAAGGTAATCTTCACCTTGTTTAGTGTTCGTTGATTTAGGTCTTTCCCTAATTAATTTCGCTGTTCAAAAAAAAATTCTTTCATGAATGATTTTTGTGTTCGTTTGCTTTGTAGGTTCGCGTGCTTCGTCGTAGAAAGCTTCGTCTTTTTCGTGCTTGCGCTACTCTTCTATTGCTTTGAATTGTGAAATAGGTGAGTAATTAACTCACGCATCTAATTTACTCTTGGATGTGACTCTGGTTATTTTTTGTGTAAAACGAAAATTAAACATGAATTAAATTGTTGTTTTTGAATGTGTTTGGCTATTTGGTGAATTTCTGGTTTGCGATGGATTTTGGGATTTCTTGCTTACTGTTCTTGGTTTCTTTTTTTTTCTTTTTTTGAGTAATCACTAGATACCCTGCTCGGTGAAATTTGAATTATATACACATATATATACACATGCAATTGTATGTGTGTATATATGTGTTCGTGTGAGTCTTGCCTCGACTCACATCTGTGCTGCCCTATTTGCTGTGCACAAATATATACTTATGGTTGTATGTGCCACATTCTTGCTGCTGTGCCATTTATACTTGTGTACAAATATATATTTGTGTGTATTTCTTTGACCGGTTATACTTGTAGTGCATACAAATATATAATGGGTACATGAATTCTTTCACTGCACCATTGACTATTTGAATTAATGGGTGCATTTGCTTGTGAGCATTTTCAGTTTACTAAGTCAAAATGTTTATATGTATTTTTGAGCATTTGTGTCCATCTTCTTGCTTGTTATTCTATTTGAAAACCTGGGGCCATTTTCTTGTTCTCTGTTGCATTTCAAAAAAAAATGCCAATTTATTTGCTTGTGAGCATTTTCAGTTTACTGAGTCAAAATGTTTATATGTATTTTTGAGCATTTGTGTCCATCTTCTTGCTTGTTGTTCTATTTGAAAATCTGGGGCCATTTTCTTGTTCTCTGTTGCATTTCGAAAATATAAATTGCCAATTGATTTTCTTGTTGTGCCACATTTCCCTTGTTGGGTGTGCATTCGAAAACTTCAGATCTTTTACACCTTTCTGAAACAAATATATATAGTTGTTGTGTGCTTGGATTGGTGGCCAATTGCTGTGCCAATTATTCTGGCTATACAAATAAATATATAGGCTTGCCTTTGTACTTGCCTGAGACAAATAACACGTTGCCATTTTCTTGTTGACTGCTCCATTCGAAACATGTGGAAATCTTCTTGCTGTTAGTTCATTCGAAAATATGTTGCTATTTGAATTGTTGTTTCATATGAAAACATATGGCCAAATATATATTCTGTTGCATCAACAAAATATATATATTGGGTCTATTTCATTGGCCTTATTATCTGCTGTACCTTTATATGTTTGTACTTGTGTGTAAAAGAAATTGTGGCCATATTTCCTTGTACCTACTTTCGAAAATGTTGAGGCCATTTGATAATTTGTTAATCACTGTCATATGTGAACTCTGAGATTCTATGCATCTGGTTGTGATTTTCTGAGCCACCTCATATAGTGCCGAGCACATATTTTGTGCTGCTGCCCTTTACAGGTTGTAACAAGTGTTAGGTTGGACATGAGATTCTATGATGCTGCTCATTATTATTCGCAGCAACCATTCTTTTATTAATGGTCGAACGCGCTCGTATATGTGTGCTTGCACACGTATACGTGTCGCTGCGACTTTTTGGGGAATTCACTTATGCCCGTTTTGAGATTTTCTGCTGTTATGTGATTTCGGGCGTTCGGATTATTATCCGATTTTGTGATATTTTGATGTGATTTCTTATATTGAAATTTCTAATGAGTTTCGTTGAACACTTCACGTATTTCATTCGTTTTAAATTAAATTGTTTTCAAATATTTTGTTTCACGTTTTCAATTGAATAAGGAAGCGTTTTAAACGTTTTGGAAAAATTAAGGACTATGAACCCTTAATTTTACCAATACGAGTAACTCATGATTTATTCTATTGAGAATGTAAAATATTGTTTCCAATTACACGATTTTGCACTTTCGGTCAACGAGAAAGGCACTTAAACGTACTAGAAAAAGTGAGGACTATGAACCCTCATTCTTACTAATACGATTAATTTCGGACTCGTTAATCGAAACAAATTTCTATGGAGTTATCTATCATTAGTAGATGGAGATGAACACGTGGTTATTATACACACGTTCGTTATCACCGATGAGCGCTGCTATTTGAGAGTTAGCGACATATATGTGTGAGGACCTTCGGGTTCTATGTGAGACCTTCGGGTCAACTACCTGTACTCGACCTTTGGGTCATATGTGGACCTTCGGGTCATATTTGAGGACTTTCGCGTTCTATGTGGGCGCCAAAATTTTAGTACAGTGTAGATATGTGTTGCACGTGCGGTGCAGCTTAGGCTTATCACCTAGGCTCACCATTTGCTGGGTTTGATCCACCCTTTTTGTGTTTTCTAGTTATCTACAGATAACTAGATATATGAGATTTGTTGTTTTCTGGATTTCATATCATTTGATTTCTAGACTGTGCTGCTATGGGTTTTGTTGTTTTCTAGATTTCAATTTATTGATTTCTAGATATTTGCTGCTTTGAGATTTGTTGTTTACAAGATTTCAGTCTATTGATTTCTAGATTTGCTGATATAAGATTTGTTGATATGAGACTTGTTGTTACTGTCTATCTTCATTGATATTTCTTTTACTTATCTCTGTTGATAATCACTTTATGCTATTTGCTGTTATTCCTAGTGATATCTTATATGATTATTCCTAAGAATAAATTAGACTGATCCGTTTATTATTTTCTTAAATAATACTCGGGTCAGCCCCGTAGTATTACAGATATTCTGCTGATAGTTATTCCGCTGCTGCTATCTCTTTTGGAAGACTATTCTACCCAACTTCGAGTAGGGGTTTTTGTATAGTCTCTTTTGTGTAGTATATTGTATCTCATGTGTATTATTATATTCATGTACATGATATGTATCTATGAAACTATCGACTATTGTGGCTTATGACTTATGTACTCATATCTTCTTCCGCTATATGATATGTGCATTTGTGACCGTACTGTGCTACGTTATTCTGTGATGTTATTATTTAAATTATTCTGAATGTTGTATGCACCATCGTAGTTCGTTTTATACTGGAATTGAATACGTCGATTGGAGTGAATAAAATCAGATGAAAAAATTTTACCACTCCTGTCGAAGTAATCAATACTAGTGTAAGGCCTAACTACGGATGGCCGCTCCTATCCAGCCTTATTCTTCGTGATAACAGACAGTATTTCCTCGAAATATTCTTTGTTATTGTGAGCTATAGAGGTGGGGCGTCACAGCTTGGTATCAGAGCAAGATTTTAGAATCAATTTATAATAAACATGGAATAAAATTTGTATAGAACGGATGTTACAATTATTCTTTAGTTTTATTCGTGCCTTTCGTGAATATCTTTACATGTGGAATATGTCTAGGAATGCATCAATTGCTTTCGTAGTATTCCGTATGTGAATTATCATATCAATCATATGTCCCGGAATTAATCCTTGACTTCTCTTGTTCTTTTAGCCTATGGCTGGAAGAGGCAGAGGGAAGCGTGCTGCCGTAGGTTCGTCTGGTGCCTCTCACCCGGATGGAGTCTACATGTCTGATGATCAGTTTATGGAGCTATTCCAGAATACGCAGCCCCTGCTGCTACTCCTACTGCTCCGGTGCAAAAGTCTGCATTTGCCCGTATGTGCGGCGATTTTTTCTAACCTTGGAGGTAAGCCTTTCAAGGGATCGGAAGGTGTTGTGGAGGTTCAGACTTGGCTCTGCACTTGTGAGCGCATATTCTCGCGTATGGACCTTTCCAATCATTAGTGTGTTCTTGTGGCTTCTAGCATGTTTCGAAACCGGGCCTTGATTGGTATGAGCTTCTTATAGCTGAAATTGATGAATCTACTCTATTGTGGGAGCAATTCAAGGAACGGTTTGAAATCAAGTTCATTCCCGAATCGGAGAAGGCTAATCTTGCTCGAAAGTTCCTTGATTTGAAGCAAGGGAATTCTTCCGTCTCCGATTATGCTGCATCTTTTGAGACTTTCTCTAAGTATGGAATTGAGTTCATTAGTACTCCATACAAGAAAAAT
Source organism: Allium fistulosum (assembly GCA_030737815.1). NCBI lineage: Eukaryota > Viridiplantae > Streptophyta > Magnoliopsida > Asparagales > Amaryllidaceae > Allium > Allium fistulosum. Next base: position 105,161,775 of record CM060905.1, read on the forward strand.
CTTCGTTTTGTGGAAGGTTTGAAGAAGTATTTGAAGAAGACATTAATGCTAAATCTTAAGATTTCTTTTGAGGAGCTTGTTGATTCGGCGCTTCGCCTTGAAGCGGTCGAAAAGGAGGATGATGTTCATGAAGGGGTTGGAGCTTCTAAGAACTCCAATAAGAAGAGGTTTCCTTTCCGTAAGCCAAATCCCTCTTCTAATGCTAAGAAGAAGAAGTTTGTTCCATCTAGCTCTTTGCCTAGTAGTGCACCTTCCGATAGGAGGGCTTGCTATAATTGTGGATCCCTTGATCATCTTGTCCACGAGTGTTCTAAGCCTCGCATGTGCTGCTATTGCAAGAAGGAGGGCCATTGGGTTACCGATTGTCCTACCGCTCCAAAGTTTCCAATAACCGGGAAGCTTAATGTTGCTAATGCTTCGGGTGGATCTTCTCAACCAAAGGGTATTCATCCTTCCATTCTAGAAGGTTCTATTTTATTCATGACCGTGGTATTAGAGTTCTTTTCGATACGGGTGCATCTCATTCATTCGTATCGAAGGAGTTAGTTGATGCTATTCATTTGGATGTTGTTTCTTTTGGTGTTCCTTTGAGGATTGCGAATCCTATTGGTGGATCCGCATCACTTGGCTTTTTATGTGTTGATGTTGAGATTATTCTTTGTGGTTTTCCTTTTCATGCGAATCTGCATGCCTTCGATCGTTTTGCTTTTGATATGATTTTGGGAATGGATTGGCTTGTCCGTTATAAAGCCCAAATCCTATGTCCCGAAAGAACTTTGTATCTTCAACCTCCCGATTCGACCGAGCAGTTATCCATTATCTTTTGAGACATGAATCATGCTTCTAATGCTCTCGTTTCTTCCTTCGAATCCGAGGATGCCATTGCTAATCTTCCGATTGTTTATGACTTTTCGGATGTCTTTGAGCCCGTTTCATGTTTGCCGCCGAAGAGGGCAATTGAGTTCTGCATTGATCTAATCCCTAGTGCTCATCATGTCGGTCGACCTCCCACGAGGATGTCTGTTAAGGAAAATGAGGAACTCGTGAATCAATTATCTGAGTTGGAAGCCAAGAAGTTTATTCGTTCTAGTTCATCTCCTTGGGGCGCCGCCATTGTCTTCGTTAAGAAGCCCGATAGTACTCTTAGGCTTTGCGTCGATTACCCCAAGCTTAACGACCTTACTATCAAGAATAGATATCCCTTACCTAGGATCGACGACATGTTCGATCAATTAAGTGGCGCTAAGATTTTCTCCCAACTCGATCTTGCTACCGGTTTTCATCAGTTACGAGTTGCGGAAGATAGCATTCCTCTTACCACATTCTGCACTCCTTATGGTTCTTACGAATGGCTTGTTATGCCATTCGGTTTGACGAACGCTCCCGTGTATTTTGTTGATCTTATGAATCAGATATTCCGTGAGTATCTCGATAAGTTCGTCTTGGTTTTCATTGACGATATTCTTATTTAATCCAAATCTGAAGCCGATCACGTTCAGCATTTGGGAATCGTTTTGAGCACTCTTCGTCATCATCAGCTGAAGGCCAAATTCTCCAAGTGTCATTTCTGGGAGAATGAGGTGAAGTTCTTAGGCCATATCGTTTCTTCCGATGGTATTTCTGTCGGTCCCTCAAAGATCGAATCTATTCAGAATTGGAAGAGGCCCGAGAGCGTATTTGAGATTCGTAGCTTCCTTGGATTGGCGGGTTATTATCGCCGGTTCATTAAAGACTTTTCTCGTCTTGCTTTACCGCTTACTACTCTCACGAGGAAAGCCATTCCATTTATTTGGTCCGATAAGTGTGAGTCTTCATTTTTGAAGTTGAAAGATCTTCTTACTCATGCTCCGATCTTAGTGGCTCCCGAAGGGAACCGCGATCTTATTGTGTATACCGATGCCAGTGGTTGTAGGCTTGGTGTCGTTCTCATGCAAAAGGATAGGGTGGTTGCTTATGCTTCTAGACAACTAAAGCCTAACTAGATTCGTTATGCTACCCACGATCTGGAATTAGCCGCCATTGTCTTTGCTTTGAAGATTTGGCGACATTATCTTTTGGGCGAGCATTTTATTCTCTATACTGATCACAAGTCTCTTAAGTATTTATTTACTCAAAAAGAGCTTAATATAAGGCAACAGCGTTGGCTCGAGTTCCTTGCCTCATATGATTTCGATATTCAGTATACCCCTGGAAAGGGAAATCGAGTTGCTGACGCGCTTAGTCGTAAGCAACAAGTTGTCGTTTCCATGATGCTAGCAGAATGGAATATGTTGGAGACCTTATCTCTTTGTGATATTCGAGACCGTTCTCCAGTTTCAGGTTCTCCCGTGCTTTTATTTAGCATAGAAGTTCGTCCGAGTCTTTTGGATCGCATTTCCGAGGCCTAGAGGCAAGATCCTAATCTTGTCCATCTTATTCAGAGTTGTGAATCGGATTCCCGAAGCGATGAGCTAAAGGATTTCAATATTGATATTCGTGGTTGTATTCGAAAGAAGGGTAGATTGATCGTGCCTGATATTTCTAATCTTCGAAATGACATTCTTGAGGATTGTCATCGTTCGAAGTATACTATCCATCCGGGTAGTAGTAAAATGTATGCTGATATGAAACGCTTATAATATTGGGAAGGTATGAAGCGTGATGTGGCTAGTTTTGTAAGCCGTTGCATGACTTGTCATCTTGTTAAAGAAGAACATCAGCGTTCTAGTGGTCTCTTGCAACTTTTGGAGATTCCACTATGGAAGTGGGATCAAATCTCTATGGATTTCGTTGATGGTTTACCTCGTTCGAGGCTAGGCCATACTAGCATTTGGGTGATTGTCGACCGATTGACTAAATCTTCCCATTTCATTCCTATCAAATCCAATCGGACTGCTCCTTTATTGGCCAAGCTTTTTATTAGAGAAGTCGTTCGACTTCATGGCATTCCGAGTTCGATCGTTAGTGACAGAGATCCGCTCTTCACTTGTGGGTTTTGGAAGAGTCTTCGGAAAGCTTTGGGTACAAAGCTTAATCTTAGCACGGAATATCATCCTCGGTCTGACGATCAGACTGAGAGGGTGAATCGGATTATGGAAGATCTTCTTCGTGCTTGTATTCTTGATTTTGGTGGTAGTTGGGAAGACCACATTCCTCTTGTTGAATTTGCTTACAACAATAGTTTCCAATCTAGTATCAGCATGGCTCCTTTCGAGGCCCTTTACGGAAGGCCGTGTCGATCACCTTTTTGTTGGTTAGAGTCCGGGGAAAAGTTGATTCTAGGCCCTGACTTTATTCGAGAATCATCTGAGAAAATTCATCTTATTCGACAAAGGATGAAATGGGCTTAAAATAGGAAAAAATCTTATGCCGATAACCGTAGAAAGCCGTTGGAATTTTCTGTGGGCGATCATGTGTTCATTCGGGTTTCTCCGATGAAGGGAGTGGTGCGTTTTAGTAGCTCAGGAAAGTTGGCTCCTCGTTACATTGGACCGTTTCCTACTACCGAACGCATCGGTCCCGTGGATTATCGTATTGCTTTGCCTATCCAATTTGCGGGGATTCACGATGTATTTCATGTTTCTCAGCTTCGCCGTTGTCTTCGTGAACCGGATTCGTTTATTGATCCTCATATATTGCCCGATCTTGAGATCTCACCCAACATGACCATGGTGCAAAATCCTACTCGTGTGCTTGCTACGGAGGTTAAACGCCTTCGAAATAAAGAAGTTCCGCTTCTAAAAATTCAATGGTCATCAAATCCCAAGGATTGCACATGGGAAACCAAGGAATTCATTGAGCGTTCCTATCCCAGATTTCTTCCATCTTCGGGTGCGGGTGAGCAATTCTATTTCCTTTCTCTTTCTTTGTTGATTTTTGTGGTATGTGTTAGATGCGTTATAAACGTCTTCTATTATGAGGATTGCGGGGACGCAATTTTTATAAAAGGGGGAGTCTATAACACCCGTGAGATAAATCGCCGTTAATTAAATTTAAAGCGATAAATTTTATTATTGGTGAAATTAAAATATATTTGGGCTTTGGAAATAAAATATAAAAGTGTTAAACGCTTAACCAAATATTTCCAAACCCTTAGCCAATTTCTCAAACCCTCGTGCTTTGTGAATTTTGCGTGTGTATACAAGGGAGAATAGTCCCGTTCCTCTTCAATTATTCACGCATTCAAAAATCAATACACGTGAAAAGCTCCAGGCGAACAAAAATGGCGACGTAGGGTTTAGAGAAAATCGTTCGTTCTCGTCCATCTCGTGCACAAATCATTCGAGAGTATAAGGTAATCTTCGCCTCGTTTAGTATTCGTTGATTTAGGTCTTTCCTTAATTAATTTCACTGTTCAAAAAAAATCTTTCGTGAATGATTTTTGTGTTCGTTCGTTTGCTTTGTAGGTTCACGTGCTTCGTCGTAGAAAGCTTCGTCTTTTTTGTGCTTGTGCTGCTCTTCTATTGCTTTGAATCGTGAAATAGGTGAGTAATTAACTCACGCATCTAATTTACTCTTGGATGTGATTCTGGTTATTTTCGTTTGTGTAAAACGAAAATTAAACATGAATTAAATTGTTGTTTTTGAATGTGTTTGGCTGTTTTGTGAATTTCTGGTTTGCGATGGATTTTGGGATTTCTTGCTTACTGTTCTTGGTTTTCTTTTTTTTCTTTTTTTGAGTAATCACTAGATACCCTGCTCTATGAAATTTGAATTATATACACATGCAATTGTATGTGTGTAACGATCCACAAAATTTTCGACTTTCGAAAATTCAACATCGATACTCACTTTATCGACTGCTGAGCCATCGAATGCCGGAAACCCGAAAAGTTATGGTTTTAAGAAAAAGAAAAAGTAGAAGAAGAAGAAGGTAGAAGAAAAAGAGAAGAAAAAAAAGAAGAACAACACATCAGAACAGAAACAGAAACAATATCAGAATCTCACATATCGCAGCGGAACAATATACAATAGATAAATGAATATCATTTAAAACAAAAGAATTATATCTGTTATTACATTACATCACATCATATCATCAGAATCAATAAACAACAATGGACAGTTATATAAACTTGTCCTCATACAGAATACACAGCGGAATAAATACTATCAGATACAAATACTACGTCTCGTCCTCCAGCTTATCTCCAAAGCTCCAGAATATCCAGAATATCCTGATAATATAACTCTAGGCTGCCCGTGTGGAAATTGGTGGGCACCCAGAGTTTAGAAGGGAACAATAAACTCCGAGTCAGTCATGGTGACTGGTGTGAGATCGTGAAACAGTTATTTATCTTTAAAATAAATAGCAGAGAATTTTAAAGTCAATTCGCAATGCTTTTGGAAAATGAAACTACCATAAGACCTCCCACCACACACACAATGCAAACGCAGACTTGGAGGAGATTTCTTCTTATGATAGTCAAAGATGCTTACTACGCAAAAATCAAATCACTTTTGATATTATTATTAGTGCATAGTGTAGAAAACATTTCGAAAGTAGAATATTAATCTTAGCCAGCATAGGCATTCCGCACTTATGCCTACTATAGCTACCATCCAAACAGTGGTGACCACCATAAGTGAATGATAGGTTCTACAACTAAAACCGTACAAGTCACGTATTGTTTCTTTGGATTTCCAACAAATGGTCAGGCAAAGGAACTTCCTATCCACGATGGGTACGTCCCTGGAATAGACGACCCGAGAACCTAACCGGATCTCTGCCAACACAAGGCCGGGTTACCTCTGCAAAAATAGGTAACTACTGACACGCGTATGCCATCCCCCGATCGTCACCGATCTTCCCGAGGATCCCCGATTTCCAACAAACCACATAGATAATAATAATGCAGTAACCACAGAGGTTAAGTATCTGGGCTCCATACCATGATACCACCTTTATCCAGAAGGAATGACATACACTAAGGGGCGCTACTCCCTAGAACCTTGCCGCATCCTTCCTGTTTCGACCATTTCCGGGGTGTGAGGCTCGACGAAGTCTCGTCCACAAAGCTACGCTTTCTCAAAAAGCCCTGCTTCGGGTCAAACAAAAATGATCAACCTATGATCACAAAGATATAAGATCAAACAAATGATCATATCACAAATGATCAAACACTGATCATTTCACAGCAACACTCAGTATGCCACGTTACCAAATTGGGATATATCGCTGATAAATTTCAACTACATAACCTCTGAGCTCGTACGTCTCAGAGAAGGGTGTTAAGCTAAGAGAATAAATTCTCCGCCACCAACAGAAATGTATTTGAAAGAAATCAGCTTTATATCTCAAATTGTAACGTCAGACACACAATCCATACTAGTCTGTTCCGGGATCGAACAGAACCGAAGGCACTTCTCACGAAGCCCTTGCATTTCCGGATAATTTTCTAATCACGTCCGGACTTCCCGTCACTAAGGGTGATAAAACCTCTAAATCGAAGATCAGTCGATGTAGAGTAACTCGACGGTAATCCTTCCGTTTTCAAAAATATCCGGTCTTCAACACCGGTCTTCAAATGCGATTCATAACGACGTATCACATATTCGGAATGGGTTATACGACCCCATGGTCCTTTCCCGGCTAACCCGAATAGTGAGCGATTATTCAAAAATAAGTGTGGCATTCAAATTCATCCAATTCACAACAGATACCTACCTAAAGGTAATTATTGATAGTCGGTTATTTAACTATCAATAAAGATGCGCGACATCATCAGATTTCAAATAATTTTCCCAAATTATTTCATCTTCAAAAATATCTTTACTAGATATAAAATTTCCACACTTAACCGTTTGAAAACAATTTCAAATCAATTTCCACACTTCAAAAATAAATCAATATTTATTTTTAAACAACTTCGTTTTCTCTTATAAATTCCGTATCGAATTTATACTTTCAAAATATCTGCTGATATACGATTTTCAAATCGATTTTTAATATTCAATTTCAATTTATCTTTTACAAAGATAAATTCTCAAAACGTTCATTTCATTGGAAAAGCATTTCCATACTTATTTAAAAATAAGTAATTCACAAATCATTTTTTTTCAACATTTGAAAATATTCGATATACTTAAATCAATATTAAGTATATATTCATTCTTTAAGGAAATCATTCTTTAAACACATTTATTTGAGTCAAAACGAATGTTGCGTAAAACATCGTTACGACGACTCAAAATCACTAGTATAGGGATTCGGATTTTAATAGATATATAAATCCCAATACTACATCAAAACATTTCCTTTCGGAAATCATTTACTATAACAACAGTGTTATAGTCCACCATTTCCTTAAATTTCTCGAAAACGTCTATTTCAACAAGAACTGTTGAAATCTATGATTTCGATATTTCACACGTTTTAAAACATCTTTAAAATGTTTAACTTCATTTTTCAATATCACTTTCCCAAAACAGTATCCATTTTATTTAATAATATATTCACTGTCCAAAATCGTGAATATACTTCACTAACCTCATTTCAATATTTTCTACCCATTTTTATTTCAATAAATATCCACTATCCAAAATCGCGGACATATCTCCTTTATTAAACTTCTATGTTTAACCTATCAATTTCAATTGGTTTTGGATTTATAAAACAATGTTTATAAATTTCACCCTTTATATTTTATAACAACTTCGATTTGTACATCTCCTTTATTAACAAATTCGATCAATATTTCTTTTGTAGGCAAAAATCCAATTTATAAGTTAATTCCTTATAAATCTTTTATTCTACAATTTTATTCATTTTAACTTCACAATTTATACAACTATAAATTTCATATCTTCACAATTTTAAAATTCCATAAGATTCACATCCTCACTTATAAAAACTCGTTTTAAAATTCCAAAAATTTCAATTGATAAATATATAAATTTTTCTGTACATCTTTTATGATACTTTAAAAATCTCAATTTAACCTATTTTACAATTAAATCAACTTTCTTTTCAAAAATCACACTTTGGTTATATTTTACCAAAAATCTTAACTTTTATAACTTTAAAATTCTAGAAGTTTATTTTCTGAAATAAATCAATTCAAAAATTCGATAACGTCTATTTTTCAAAAATCACTTTAAAATCTTTTTAAAATAAAAGTCGTTATTTTTAAACTTCAAAACTGAATCCGATGATGTCACAACACCAATCAGTCCATCACAATAGTCAAATATCATATATCATCATATGATAACAGAATATATCACAATATCTGAAAATAAATAACTACTGGTGAGGAATCAAGTTGGATCCCTCCAACCTGTTTCCCTGCATCCACAGATGTTAGCACAATACCAATTCCGCTCCAGTACGGAATTATCGCGGTATATAGGTTTTTTATAAATCCGCTTACTAACGGCGCAATAGGGTCTCATCCGCTATACGAGGCGGGAAATCATCAATCCAATATATACATATGCCAATATGTATATATTGCTATATATAATAGATATACCCTAAAATATCTAATAGCACATTCAATAGCAATCAACACAATCAATAAATAACTGAAAATTCCACTTTCATTTTTGAGTGAGAAAAATCTCACCTTGATTTTAATTCTGATTTCAGCGTTTATTTCGAATAAAATTAAACGGGCGTTTAATTTTTACCCGAAATTTTCACTAGCTCCAAAAATTTCCAATCCAGCTCCATCGCGTAGTTCTCGTCAATACGAACGCAACGCAAAAAGTTTCACTCGATTCCGACCTCGCAGCAACAAGTTATCGCATTTCAAAGATTTTACAAATTTTGATATAAATTATTACATAATTACTTTTACATTTTCAATCACCGCAAATCTGGGCCGTCCATCACGGTGCCATCCCCAGGCCGCACGCACGTTTCCTCCCTTCTCTTCTTCTTTGCGTTTGCTCCCAGGCTACGTACAAAATAGAACCCATTCAAGTAAACTAGGGTTCAATATTGCCTCCTCCACGCTCATCTATATTCCGATCAGAGACTGCCATTTGAATGCCCTCGACGAAAGCTTCCTTCGGCTGCCACCTTGCAAAGCTCGGTCTCCCCCATCAGTCTCGAAACGCGTGCGAACTTGCTGCGTTCAAGCTCGTTTTGCCGTTGATCCACTAACTCAAACGCGATCGTGACCGTTGGATATGTCAATCCCACTGCCCTCTACCACTTTCATGTTGAACATTTCTTTAATCGATGCTTGGATCGAGAGATTTTTTGAGGAGGAAGAAGATCAATTTTCAGCCATCAAAACTGATGGTGGCGGCTGTGAATAAACGCTAGGGTTTTGCAATTGTGAGCAAGGGGTTGTGTTCCTTTTATAGATTTTTGACGAAAAACACTATTCATTTGTGATTTTCCGAACTCCGATTTACGCGCGGTAACTGGCGTTTCTGGGGTTTATCCCGCGTTTCGAACGCAATGGAACAGGTTTCGGAAGCTAATTCGATCGTCTGTGCAAGATATGGAATTAAACGATCAATTTAAATTAAACCGATTTAAATCGATTTCGAGGCGTTTTAATTTGTACCGGACGAATGGTAAATTCAAAAATTACGAAATTTGAAATCTTACAATAACATCACATTACGGATCCGATGAAACTGGTTTCGTCGAAATCCGAGACTTTTTGAAAAATGACTATTTTAACTCGACGATTTAAAAATTAAAACGATATCGATGCGTTTCGAGCTGCCACGGTCAAACGACAACTCCGATGGATACGAAAATTGAAATCCGATAATAACTAACTATTACGGATCCAATGGAACTAGTCTCGTTCAATTCTGAGACTGTTCGAAAATTGGCTATTTTTACAGTCGATAATTAAATATTAAAATATTCAATTTTCACAGATTAACTCCAAATTCAATTTTAAGAGTTCTAAAATATTTCTATAACTCCAGTATGATTAAATAAAATTTTCCAAATCAATTTCAATCATATTAAACTCGATTTTTAATTATCTCTGGAATTTCACTATTTAATTTATCGATTTAATTATCAAATAAAACCCAATATTCGAAAAATACATCATTCGACTTCTAAATTCCATTTATTAATATTTAAAATCAATTAAATATTCGAATTTTAATTATCAAAAATTCTGGGTCGTTACAAACTTCCCCCCTTAAAAGAATTTCGTCCTCGAAATTACAAGTCAGGAAGAAAGGTCCTTAACTCGTCTACTGTTTTTCAACATCTAATAGTTTTATCAATTTTACCAAAACAAATCTTCCTACTAAAGATTCGTTATCATTCAACTAGCTTTCTAACTTCAATTATAAATTCCAAACAACATTGTTTACTTCAAAATTCAAATTCGAGTTTAAATTCAAATTTTAAACTTCAAAAATTTCTCAAAAATTTTCTAACACTCGGAATTTTCGAAAAATTTCGCCAGCGTCTCCTTTGCGCGGCTAATACGGTACGACTACAAAACGTCCCTACGGACTCTCAGATTTCAAAAAGAAAAGAAAAGGCCAAGCGGCTAGACCAGAAATCAGTAAATCTCATATAGAAATTTAAATACATACCTTTTCCCAGCAATTCAAATTTATCTTCGAAATTAAATTCCAATTCCTTTATACCTGTATATCCTACTAGCCATAATATCTAGTTACATATATTCAAACCATTTTGCAAATTCTGTTACAAAATTTTCAATATAACTGCTTATACATTCTTTAAGTTCGCTATTGCAGTTTCATATTCATTCAATTTCACATTTCACATTCATTTGAATTTAATTCACAATTTCAATTCGATTTAACTTCTGAATATTGAATTTTATCAATTATCTGTCATTCACAACTGCATCATTTGAAATTAGTTTCATTTACTAATTTATCACAAATTGAAATTCACTTTATTCAAATTTGTTTTCAACATTCAGTTTCAATTCCAGTTTTATTCTTTCATTCATTCCCAAAATTTATTTTCAATTTGCCATTTTGGTTTATAACCACTCATATTAAACTAGATTTTCAAATTCCATATGAATTTAATTCATTCCAAACCATATTAATTTGTCATTTCTTCAATTAGTTTCAGTTACTAATTATATTTCAATACTTTACTCTACAAATTCGAAATGAATTTTTTCAACATTCAATTTACTTTCATTAAGTTGATTCACTTATACTTATTTTAACTTAACTTCATCCTTTAAGTTAAATTTATCCTACCAAAATTCAATTGGTATAAGTTATCATCTTAGTAATATTTCATAAATATTTTTATATAGCATTCCAGAGTCTTTTAAATCTTTTCAAAACTACTTTTGAAAACAATTCAATTTATCCTTTGAATTTCAAAACAAAATCCAAATTTTTCAAAACAACTTCTATTTAAAACAATTTGGCAGCAATTTCTCTTTTGGAAACCCGAAAATGAACACCAACGATGCCGCGGTCATCATCGAAGTTATTTTCCAGCGACCGAAAAGAGTTTAGAGCTTTTCATTCCTTCAAAATACTTTTCAAACCTTTGAAATTCATTTTCAAATCAAAAAGATTTAAACTTTTCAAATCTCCAAAATTCTCAAATTCTTTTCAGAACATTTCCAAAAACTTTTCTGGAATTCCGTTTTAAATTACAATTCACATTTATAATTTACATTCTCAAATTTCATTTGCATGGATTTATTTCTTAACTTTGGAGTTATGTTTTCAATTTCTCATTCAATTTTAGTGATGATAATTCGCTATTATTACTTCCTAACATCCATGCAACTATATATTATAATACTTTATAGAAAAAAAAACATTTCTTTTCTATACAAAAATAGTTTTGGGCAAAATTATCTCATTTACCCTATTTAAAACAATATTGTGCCGAATTGTTCTATATAAGTGTTTAGAGATCCCTATCGATAGAGTTGTACGGACAATACCGACCAGAATCCATATACCACTCAACAAACCAATCATCACAATATAAAACAATTTTATATTCACTAACAAATACGCACTCGTATCTATTATTACACTCAACTCATTCTAGAGCACTGCTGACTCTATCTCTAATGAGTAACACCCAACAGAGCAGGGTTGTCGCTTAACCATATGCTCTGATACCACTTGTAACGATCCACAAAATTTTCGACTTTCGAAAATTCAACATCGATACTCACTTTATCGACTGCTGAGCCATCGAATGCCGGAAACCCGAAAAGTTATGGTTTTAAGAAAAAGAAAAAGTAGAAGAAGAAGAAGGTAGAAGAAAAAGAGAAGAAAAAAAAGAAGAACAACACATCAGAACAGAAACAGAAACAATATCAGAATCTCACATATCGCAGCGGAACAATATACAATAGATAAATGAATATCATTTAAAACAAAAGAATTATATCTGTTATTACATTACATCACATCATATCATCAGAATCAATAAACAACAATGGACAGTTATATAAACTTGTCCTCATACAGAATACACAGCGGAATAAATACTATCAGATACAAATACTACGTCTCGTCCTCCAGCTTATCTCCAAAGCTCCAGAATATCCAGAATATCCTGATAATATAACTCTAGGCTGCCCGTGTGGAAATTGGTGGGCACCCAGAGTTTAGAAGGGAACAATAAACTCCGAGTCAGTCATGGTGACTGGTGTGAGATCGTGAAACAGTTATTTATCTTTAAAATAAATAGCAGAGAATTTTAAAGTCAATTCGCAATGCTTTTGGAAAATGAAACTACCATAAGACCTCCCACCACACACACAATGCAAACGCAGACTTGGAGGAGATTTCTTCTTATGATAGTCAAAGATGCTTACTACGCAAAAATCAAATCACTTTTGATATTATTATTATTAGTGCATAGTGTAGAAAACATTTCGAAAGTAGAATATTAATCTTAGCCAGCATAGGCATTCCGCACTTATGCCTACTATAGCTACCATCCAAACAGTGGTGACCACCATAAGTGAATGATAGGTTCTACAACTAAAACCGTACAAGTCACGTATTGTTTCTTTGGATTTCCAACAAATGGTCAGGCAAAGGAACTTCCTATCCACGATGGGTACGTCCCTGGAATAGACGACCCGAGAACCTAACCGGATCTCTGCCAACACAAGGCCGGGTTACCTCTGCAAAAATAGGTAACTACTGACACGCGTATGCCATCCCCCGATCGTCACCGATCTTCCCGAGGATCCCCGATTTCAAACAAACCACATAGATAATAATAATGCAGTAACCACAGAGGTTAAGTATCTGGGCTCCATACCATGATACCACCTTTATCCAGAAGGAATGACATACACTAAGGGGCGCTACTCCCTAGAACCTTGCCGCATCCTTCCTGTTTCGACCATTTCCGGGGTGTGAGGCTCGACGAAGTCTCGTCCACAAAGCTACGCTTTCTCAAAAAGCCCTGCTTCGGGTCAAACAAAAATGATCAACCTATGATCACAAAGATATAAGATCAAACAAATGATCATATCACAAATGATCAAACACTGATCATTTCACAGCAACACTCAGTATGCCACGTTACCAAATTGGGATATATCGCTGATAAATTTCAACTACATAACCTCTGAGCTCGTACGTCTCAGAGAAGGGTGTTAAGCTAAGAGAATAAATTCTCCGCCACCAACAGAAATGTATTTGAAAGAAATCAGCTTTATATCTCAAATTGTAACGTCAGACACACAATCCATACTAGTCTGTTCCGGGATCGAACAGAACCGAAGGCACTTCTCACGAAGCCCTTGCATTTCCGGATAATTTTCTAATCACGTCCGGACTTCCCGTCACTAAGGGTGATAAAACCTCTAAATCGAAGATCAGTCGATGTAGAGTAACTCGACGGTAATCCTTCCGTTTTCAAAAATATCCGGTCTTCAACACCGGTCTTCAAATGCGATTCATAACGACGTATCACATATTCGGAATGGGTTATACGACCCCATGGTCCTTTCCCGGCTAACCCGAATAGTGAGCGATTATTCAAAAATAAGTGTGGCATTCAAATTCATCCAATTCACAACAGATACCTACCTAAAGGTAATTATTGATAGTCGGTTATTTAACTATCAATAAAGATGCGCGACATCATCAGATTTCAAATAATTTTCCCAAATTATTTCATCTTCAAAAATATCTTTACTAGATATAAAATTTCCACACTTAACCGTTTGAAAACAATTTCAAATCAATTTCCACACTTCAAAAATAAATCAATATTTATTTTTAAACAACTTCGTTTTCTCTTATAAATTCCGTATCGAATTTATACTTTCAAAATATCTGCTGATATACGATTTTCAAATCGATTTTTAATATTCAATTTCAATTTATCTTTTACAAAGATAAATTCTCAAAACGTTCATTTCATTGGAAAAGCATTTCCATACTTATTTAAAAATAAGTAATTCACAAATCATTTTTTTTCAACATTTGAAAATATTCGATATACTTAAATCAATATTAAGTATATATTCATTCTTTAAGGAAATCATTCTTTAAACACATTTATTTGAGTCAAAACGAATGTTGCGTAAAACATCGTTACGACGACTCAAAATCACTAGTATAGGGATTCGGATTTTAATAGATATATAAATCCCAATACTACATCAAAACATTTCCTTTCGGAAATCATTTACTATAACAACAGTGTTATAGTCCACCATTTCCTTAAATTTCTCGAAAACGTCTATTTCAACAAGAACTGTTGAAATCTATGATTTCGATATTTCACACGTTTTAAAACATCTTTAAAATGTTTAACTTCATTTTTCAATATCACTTTCCCAAAACAGTATCCATTTTATTTAATAATATATTCACTGTCCAAAATCGTGAATATACTTCACTAACCTCATTTCAATATTTTCTACCCATTTTTATTTCAATAAATATCCACTATCCAAAATCGCGGACATATCTCCTTTATTAAACTTCTATGTTTAACCTATCAATTTCAATTGGTTTTGGATTTATAAAACAATGTTTATAAATTTCACCCTTTATATTTTATAACAACTTCGATTTGTACATCTCCTTTATTAACAAATTCGATCAATATTTCTTTTGTAGGCAAAAATCCAATTTATAAGTTAATTCCTTATAAATCTTTTATTCTACAATTTTATTCATTTTAACTTCACAATTTATACAACTATAAATTTCATATCTTCACAATTTTAAAATTCCATAAGATTCACATCCTCACTTATAAAAACTCGTTTTAAAATTCCAAAAATTTCAATTGATAAATATATAAATTTTTCTGTACATCTTTTATGATACTTTAAAAATCTCAATTTAACCTATTTTACAATTAAATCAACTTTCTTTTCAAAAATCACACTTTGGTTATATTTTACCAAAAATCTTAACTTTTATAACTTTAAAATTCTAGAAGTTTATTTTCTGAAATAAATCAATTCAAAAATTCGATAACGTCTATTTTTCAAAAATCACTTTAAAATCTTTTTAAAATAAAAGTCGTTATTTTTAAACTTCAAAACTGAATCCGATGATGTCACAACACCAATCAGTCCATCACAATAGTCAAATATCATATATCATCATATGATAACAGAATATATCACAATATCTGAAAATAAATAACTACTGGTGAGGAATCCAGTTGGATCCCTCCAACCTGTTTCCCTGCATCCACAGATGTTAGCACAATACCAATTCCGCTCCAGTACGGAATTATCGCGGTATATAGGTTTTTTATAAATCCGCTTACTAACGGCGCAATAGGGTCTCATCCGCTATACGAGGCGGGAAATCATCAATCCAATATATACATATGCCAATATGTATATATTGCTATATATAATAGATATACCCTAAAATATCTAATAGCACATTCAATAGCAATCAACACAATCAATAAATAACTGAAAATTCCACTTTCATTTTTGAGTGAGAAAAATCTCACCTTGATTTTAATTCTGATTTCAGCGTTTATTTCGAATAAAATTAAACGGGCGTTTAATTTTACCCGAAATTTTCACTAGCTCCAAAAATTTCCAATCCAGCTCCATCGCGTAGTTCTCGTCAATACGAACGCAACGCAAAAAGTTTCACTCGATTCCGACCTCGCAGCAACAAGTTATCGCATTTCAAAGATTTTACAAATTTTGATATAAATTATTACATAATTACTTTTACATTTTCAATCACCGCAAATCTGGGCCGTCCATCACGGTGCCATCCCCAGGCCGCACGCACGTTTCCTCCCTTCTCTTCTTCTTTGCGTTTGCTCCCAGGCTACGTACAAAATAGAACCCATTCAAGTAAACTAGGGTTCAATATTGCCTCCTCCACGCTCATCTATATTCCGATCAGAGACTGCCATTTGAATGCCCTCGACGAAAGCTTCCTTCGGCTGCCACCTTGCAAAGCTCGGTCTCCCCCATCAGTCTCGAAACGCGTGCGAACTTGCTGCGTTCAAGCTCGTTTTGCCGTTGATCCACTAACTCAAACGCGATCGTGACCGTTGGATATGTCAATCCCACTGCCCTCTACCACTTTCATGTTGAACATTTCTTTAATCGATGCTTGGATCGAGAGATTTTTTGAGGAGGAAGAAGATCAATTTTCAGCCATCAAAACTGATGGTGGCGGCTGTGAATAAACGCTAGGGTTTTGCAATTGTGAGCAAGGGGTTGTGTTCCTTTTATAGATTTTTGACGAAAAACACTATTCATTTGTGATTTTCCGAACTCCGATTTACGCGCGGTAACTGGCGTTTCTGGGGTTTATCCCGCGTTTCGAACGCAATGGAATAGGTTTCGGAAGCTAATTCGATCGTCTGTGCAAGATATGGAATTAAACGATCAATTTAAATTAAACCGATTTAAATCGATTTCGAGGCGTTTTAATTTGTACCGGACGAATGGTAAATTCAAAAATTACGAAATTTGAAATCTTACAATAACATCACATTACGGATCCGATGAAACTGGTTTCGTCGAAATCCGAGACTTTTTGAAAAATGACTATTTTAACTCGACGATTTAAAAATTAAAACGATATCGATGCGTTTCGAGCTGCCACGGTCAAACGACAACTCCGATGGATACGAAAATTGAAATCCGATAATAACTAACTATTACGGATCCAATGGAACTGGTCTCATTCAATTCTGAGACTGTTCGAAAATTGGCTATTTTTACAGTCGATAATTAAATATTAAAATATTCAATTTTCACAGATTAACTCCAAATTCAATTTTAAGAGTTCTAAAATATTTCTATAACTCCAGTATGATTAAATAAAATTTTCCAAATCAATTTCAATCATATTAAACTCGATTTTTAATTATCTCTGGAATTTCACTATTTAATTTATCGATTTAATTATCAAATAAAACCCAATATTCGAAAAATACATCATTCGACTTCTAAATTCCATTTATTAATATTTAAAATCAATTAAATATTCGAATTTTAATTATCAAAAATTCTGGGTCGTTACAATGTGTGTATATATGTGTTCGTGTGAGTCTTGCCTCGACTCACAACTGTGCTGCCCTATTTGTTGTGCACAAATATATACTTATGGTTGTATGTGCCACATTCTTGCTGCTGTGCCATTTATACTTGTGTACAAATATATATTTGTGTGTATTTCTTTGACCGGTTATACTTGCAGTGCATACAAATATATATTGGGTACATGAATTCTTTCACTGCACCATTGACTATTTGAATTAATGGGTGCATTTGCTTGTGAGCATTTTCAGTTTACTGAGTCAAAATGTTTATATGTATTTTTGAGCATTTGTGTCCATCTTCTTGCTTGCTATTCTATTTGAAAACCTGGGGCCATTTTCTTGTTCTCTGTTGCATTTCGAAAAAAAATGCCAATTTATTTGCTTGTGAGCATTTTCAGTTTACTGAGTCAAAATGTTTATATGTATTTTTGAGCATTTGTGTCCATCTTCTTGCTTTCTGTTCTATTTGAAAATCTAGGGCCATTTTCTTGTTCTCTGTTGCATTTCGAAAATATAAATTGCCAATTGATTTTCTTGTTGTGCCACATTTCCCTTGTTGGGTGTGCATTCGAAAACTTTAGATCTTTTACACCTTGCTGAAACAAATATATATAGTTGTTGTGTGCTTGGATTGGTGGCCAATTGTTGTGCCAATTATTCTGGCTATACAAATAAATATATTGGCTTGCCTTTGTACTTGCCTGAGACAAATAACACGTTGCCATTTTCTTGTTGACTGCTCCATTCGAAACCTGTGGAAATCTTCTTGCTGTTAGTTCATTCGAAAATATATTGCTATTTGAATTGCAGTTTCATATGAAAACATATGGCCAAATATATATTCTGTTGCATCAACAAAATATATATATTGGGTCTATTTCATTGGCCTTATTATCTATTGTACCTTTATATGTTTGTACTTGTGTGTAAAAGAAAATGTGGCCATATTTCCTTGTACCTACTTTCGAAAATGTTGAGGCCATTTGATAATTTGTTAATCACTGTCATATGTGAACTCTGAGATTCTATGCATCTGGTTGTGATTTTCTGAGCCACCTCATATAGTGCCGAGCACATATTTTGTGCTGCTGCCCTTTACAGGCTGTAACAAGTGTTGGGTTGGACATGAGATTCTATGCTACTGCTCATTATTATTCGCAGCAACCATTCTTTTATTCATGGTCGAACGCGCTCGTATATGTGTGCTTGCACACGTATATGTGTCGCTGCGACTTTTTGGGGAATTCACTTATGCCCGTTTTGAGATTTTCTGCTGTTTTATGTGATTTCGGGCGTTCGGATTATTATCCGATTTTGTGATATTTTGATGTGATTTCTTATATTGAAATTGCTAATGAGTTTCGCTGAACACTTCACGTATTTAATTCGTTTTAAATTAAATTGTTTTCAAATATTTTGTTTCACGTTTTCAATTGAATAAGGAAGCGTTTTAACGTTTTGGAAAAATTAAGGACTATGAACCCTTAATTTTACCAATACGAGTAACTCGTGATTTATTCTATTGAGAATGTAAAATATTGCTTCCAATTACACGATTTTGCACTTTCGATCAACGAGAAAGGCACTTAAACGTACTAGAAAAAGTGAGGACTATGAACCCTCATTCTTACTAATACGATTAATTTCGGACTCGTTAATCGAAACAAATTTCTGTGGAGTTATCTATCATTAGTAGACGGAGATGAACACGTGGTTATTATACACACGTTCGTTATCACCGATGAGCGCTGCTATTTGAGAGTTAGCGACATATATGTGTGAGGACCTTCGGGTTCTATGTGAGACCTTCGGGTCAACTACCTGTACTCGACCTTCAGGTGATATGTGGACCTTCAGGTCATATGTGAGGACTTTCAGGTTCTATGTGGGCGCCAAAATTTTAGTATAGTGTAGATATGTGTTGCACGTGCGGTGCAGCTTAAGCTTATCACCTAGGCTCACCATTTGTTGGGTTTGATCCACCCTTTTTGTGTTTTCTAGTTATCTACAGATAACTAGATATATGAGATTTGTTGTTTTCTGGATTTCATATCATTTGATTTCTAGACTGTGCTGCTATGGGTTTTGCTGTTTTCTAGATTTCAATTTATTGATTTCTAGATATTTACTGCTTTGAGATTTGTTGTTTACTAGATTTCATTCTATTGATTTCTTGATTTGCTGATATGAGATTTGCTGATATGAGACTTGTTGTTACTGTTTATCTTCATTGATATTTGTTTTACTGATCTCTGTTGATAATCACTTTATGGTATTTGCTTTTATTCCTAGTGATATCTTATATGATTATTCCTAAGAATAAATTAGACTGATCCGTTTATTATTTTCTTAAATAATAGTCGGGTCCACCCCGTAGTATTACAGGTATTCTGCTGATAGTTATTCCGCTGCTGCTATCTCTTTTGGAAGACTATTCTACCTAGCTTCGAGTAGGGGTTTTTGTATAGTCTCTTTTGTGTAGTATATTGTATCTCATGTATATTATTATATTCATGTACATGATTTGTATCTATGAAACTATCGACTATTATAGCTTATGACTTATGTACTCATATCTTCTTCCGCTATATGATATGTGCATTTGTGACTGTACTGTGCTACGTTATTCTGTGATGTTATTATTTAAAGTATTCTGAATGTTGTATGCACCATCGTAGTTCGTTTTATACTGGAATTGAATACGTCGATCGGAGTGAATAAAATGAGACGAAAAATTTTTACCACTCCTATCGAGGTAATCAATACTAGTGTAAGGCCTAACTACGGATGGCCGCTCCTATCCAGCCTTATTCTTCGTGATAACAGACAGTATTTCCTCGAAATATTCTTTGTTATTATGAGCTATAGAGGTGGGGCGTCATATACATCATCCATATTTCCAAAAAAAATGCATGTTTTCTTGGTCCACTCATTAATTATTTTAAACTAAATTCTTATCTAATCACTTCATCAAAATCATTATAGATATTTTCACTTAAGTGTTTTCAAATTTAAAACTTTAACTTTAATAATAAGATTTCAACTACAAATGTGTCATTCATTTATCCAAACAAATTTTTATGCATAACTAACAAACCTAAAATTTATTGAAATAATTATTTACTTCATCAAAAATTAATAATTTTAGATTCAAATTGAACACATGATAACATTCACTAAATGAATAAAGCTTAATTTATTAAAATAAAAACAAATTCAAATAATAATATCTTACTTACCTAATGGAATTTATTTCGCGTGTACAATCTTTAAAAAAATAAACCTCTAAATAAATATATAAATTCCAAATTATATTTTACATTCTAATCGTGTTAAACCTTAGCTAAACATGTACATTCATCAAAAACTCATATATACCAAGTCTATTTTAAATACCTTTTTCTAGACCTTCATATAAGATTGTGATGAATTTTATAAATTTGAATATTGAATAACTTTCTTGATCCAGTAATTGTTTTTTCTAATTCTTTTGTTGTTTACTTGATACTAATAAAGGCAATGAAGTAGTAAAGGAGGAATGAGAGAACGATCTGATTTAAGGATTTGGGAAGTCCCAGGGTCGCTATTTCCCATTTAATTTGTTTTTTCATATTTTAATGTTTTCAACACATTATATTATAATATCAATCTTTGTACTACAATTCATCTTGGTGACTAGCAATATTAGTATCCTTAGTAACTGAAATTGTGGGATATGAAATAATGCTTGAAAGAGTAAACTAGATAATTATGTATTATCATTGGACACTCCTAAGATTTTTAGTTTTGTTGTAATATGTTTTATAGATCAATTTTTTTAAGTATTTGACATACGGCTACTAATCACACGTAGACTAATTTATAAAAAAAATTCATTATTATACAATGATAGCGCATACATGATGCAATTCTTTTTATGTTTTTATATGTGCGTATAGTTATCTGAATTGAACCATTATGTATGAGTTATTTTATTAATAATGATCTCTCAAATCAATTTTCTAGTCTTATAGCTTAAAATTTGATGTGTGCATTTGTATAATTCTTTACGGGTGTATTACGTAATTATTTAATCTTTTTTGTATGATGAATAAATGTAGTTGTATAGATGTACACAATGACACACAGATGTGTTTTTTGGATAAATAACGATGAATATTCAAAATATAAAGAATATTTAGATGTAAAATAAATCTTGAAAATAATGGTTTTACATGAGTTAATCATAAAAAGTATACTCAACCAAATTTGCAGAAAATATAATTGAATCCGTGTACGTAACACGGGTTGCAAAAGTTTTTGTAGTAAATTGGTTGACGTTTTAACCCTTTGTTTGATCAGTTAAATTTTGAGATTTCATGCTTCTAAGCTACTTTTGTAAATTGCGAGCTTCCAAACGGTGACTACGATTCAAAAGTAGAGTTAGGTACCGTAGTTTCAAAGAAAAAGCACCTTTTTGAAGTGTTGAATGAAGGTACTTAATATATTCAACAGTTTTAATGTTGTTTGATTGGAATACTCATTCAGCAAAACTGAGTCAAACCAGCAAAAGTTATCAATAAGCGAATATGCGGAGCTTATTGAACTTCTGAATCAGCTGTAGATATTTCACAACGGATACCCCTAATTTTTTTGCTATATGTAGCAGCAACAGCTTTATCAAAAGCAAAGCAGCTTTAGTACAATAATTCTCTAGTTGCGGAGCAGTTGCTGTCATGACCATGATTTTCGACCCTCGAAAATCAACATCAGTATGTCCACTGTATTACATGCCGAGCAATCAAAAGCCAAAAAACCCAATAGTTAGGGGAAAAGAAAAAAAGAGGTAGAAGAAAATAGAACAACAACACAAAATCTCACAAATGCAGCGGAACAATATATAATATATAGTAACATGTCTTTATACAAAAAGAACAATAACTGTTATTTATACATTACATTATCAGAGTACAACAAATCAATAACTCAATACTGGACAGTCTTAATAACTTGTCCTCACTAGTGCTGACTCTACAGCCTAACGCACAAAGCGGAATATAACCAAGTATGTGGAATACGTCTCTGTCATCCAGCTCATCTCCTGAGCTTCATAGCATCCTAACCTGAATCTATAGTACTCGGTCTGACTCGAGCATTATAATAAAATAACACCAGAGTCGGTCTGGAAAACCAGCGCGAGAAAAACACTCAATTTGAATTATTAAAGCTATCAAAATCCTTTGAAAACAAGGGTATCTCGTAAGACCACGCCGCACATAAACACGATGGGTTTTTACCTTACGATAGCAAAAACATTTTATATCAAAATCATCTGATATTGTAATAGTGTCTAAGTACAAATACTTATTCAAATAGCCGAAATTGTTACATTAATTAAATTTCAGCATGCTAGGCTCTATAATCAAAACCGTAAAGACACGTATTGTGTAACGACCTGTAATAACGTAATTAACAGAATTTTTGTGAAATTTTTAAATAATTGAATTTTGAAATAAAAATTTGATATTTGGAATACGTCTATCTAAACATAGTAAATGGTAAATTTTCATCAGATGATATGGAAGTTTATTTTATTGTGTAATTTTATTTAAATTTAAAACAGTTAATATTTGATGATAATAAAATGTTTTCCAAACCTGAATATTTTTATATAATAAATTTGTAAATCATCTTCTGAGTGAGACGTCATATTTCGTTTTTCCAAATTTGGACCGATATTGTCTCATTTATCTTAATTCTGGCGTTTTAGCAGCATTTTTGGTACCGATTATCGACTTTTGATAGGATGATCGTACCACTGATATCTGTATACCGTTTTGATCGTCTCATCGTGCTGATCTTTGCGATATATTCATTCGGGTATTTTGGAGTTCGAGACACGACGGAGTCGGTGAACCGATCAGTCGTAACGGTTCCGCTTTAAGCCTTTTTGGTTTCCTTTTGCCATTCCATTTTTCCACTGTAAACTAACAGCCATTTCATTTACTTAATTCTGAAATCAATATACGGCTTTTCAACATTTTGTATTTATTTTCGGTTACCACTTCATTACTTTCCTTGGTTCATTTTGTTCCCCGTGATAACCATTAGCCAGTAGGCTTTTAAAATTCCCAGAAATTAAATATATATATTTTGACTGTCACTCTTCCCACCTATTCATTTAAATTTGTTTCGTCCATTTTATTCTATCTTCTGTTAATTTTTCAATAGCCTAGAGGAAGAAATAATTTGTAAATATAAAGCAAATTATATAAACAACCTCGACGTGTCATCTTCCTTACCGAAAGCTTGCGTCCTTTATTATTTTGCTCCAAACATTTTAGCCTGCTACCATTCATGGTCGTGCTCCACTCGTCCTCTCCCTCTCCATGAACCCACGACGACAGCCCGCCTAGGCCTTCTTCTCCTTTAGCCTCTGTCGTGTCCTCGCCTCAGCACCACAACCGAGAAACTCAACCGAGCACCACCCGCGACCCAAAGCCCCTCCCAATCTTCTGCTGTTTCAGATCTAGCCTCATTCTAGTTGCCCGCCACCACCACCGAACGCTCCACCCTCCACTAGCACTCACCGCCCAATCTCGTTTAGTCTGCTTCTCATCCCTCTTGCCTCTCCTCTCCTCCTCTGTGCATTTATGTAGGTGAGTATATATTTTAATATATATATATATATATATTAGTTTTTATATAATGTTATAAAGTATGTATATTAGCTTGTACAAGTATATTTGCAACCATATAGAGTTGTTATAAATTAGTTTATATAGTTTTGGTTACATATATGATGATTATAAAGTTATACGTTCATCCTGTTCTATACAATATATTTATATATATATATATTATGTATGTGTTGTTTAGCTACAATCCTCTTCCCTATGTATATAAGTTTGGTTGTTATATATATATATATATATATATATATATGAAAGTATATTATAATATGTTAAAGAGTTATATTATTTATATATATTAGTTATATTATACGTTGGTTTGGAATTTTAACCGCTTAAATATATGAAGAGAGTATATTTGCCTTGCTGTCTACTTTCAGCCGGAAGGAGAAATAATATAAGTATTATATATTATTATAAAGTAGTTGTACTAGTATGGTTTAAAGTACAAATATAAAAAGGATGTTAGTTTTAATATATGTATATATAATATAGCTATTTTGGATATATGTATTTTGGTTTAAATATTGGTTTGAGAATATGTACATATATGGTTATTTTAATTTTGTAATGTATATAGGTTTAAACCATAAGTTATATTATGTTGCATTGAATATATATATTATTCACGGCTTTATATATGGGCTAGTTTTAATAATATGATAGTTTATATACATAGGGTCTTTGCCTGCAACTTATATATTAAGTTAGCATGTGTATGTTTTGGTGACTGAAGCTATGTGGTATGAAACAGTTTTAATAATAAAATGTATATATATGAAATTATAAAAGTATATATATATATAGTTGTTGTGATATATAAGTTATATATATTATGTTTGTTATATATATAAGCTGTTTGTTAAGATATGATCTGTTGATCTATATTTATATTACAATGCAGTGAGTATGTGTTGTTTTATAATAAATATTGACTTAAAATATAATATATGTATGTTTTAAAAATTTGTTTAGAAAAAAAATTAACATATATTTTGTTTCAATTATATCAAAATGGTTCTAATACGTTCTCATCAATTTTTATTTATCAGCTTTGTCATCAAATTCATGTCAATCTTGCTTTGCTTTGGAATTCGTGTTTGGATTCGTAACTCATCTCATTCTCGTTCATCTCTTACCTCGAAAGGTGAGCAATCACTCACGATTAACGTTCTTATATGTATTAAATTTGATTTCAATTGAAACGACAATTGAAATATGCTGCTGTTAGTTATTTAAATTGCTATATATATGTTATCATCTGTATTTGTTCACCTGTGACATCTGACACCATGATCTGTTATTTATTTGATCATCGATAATATATGCCTGTTGTTATATGCTATATTTTATCATATATGTTCTCACTCTACAAGTTCCCTGTTAGTATAGATTTCCCTATGGGTTGAAATGATACATACCCAAATGATCTTGTAGAATAGGAGAAAATCGTTATGGGTTGAAATGATAAACCTAAGCGATTTTCATTTACATTGAATTTGGGATTGCAGGTTGAAATGATATATACCCGTAGATATTTAAATTGCGGATTGAAATGATAAATATCTGTATCACTTAACCATAGGATAGAAAATTATATACAGACATCGTTGGTCTATATATATTTTGGAAAAATGATTTCCAAAGCTTTGAAAGGAAATATATGGTTTTAATAAATATTTTGTATGTGTCTAAATTTTGGATTTTTAAAATTAATGTTTTGGAAATTTTAATTTATAAGTTAGTTTTGAAAATATAATTTTTTAAAACTTTCTTATAATTTTATTATTTTAAAAATATATAAAATAAGATTTAATACTAATACATTTAATAACAAGATTTAATTTAATAAAATTTAGTTTAATCAGTATATAATATGTTTTAAATTATTTATTTAAAAATTTATATTACTATTTTAAAAATAGATTTTTGTAACTTTAATAATAAAGGATAGGAAATAAATTAATGTTGGCTTGGAATTTAAATTGGTTAATAATTGAATTTAAGAAAGAATTGATTTAAACCTATTAGTTTTGAGATTTTGAAAAGATATGATTATGACTTGATTTATAACTTGATTTGATAAAAGGTGATTAAATGAATATTCTCAACTTTGAATAAAATGGAGATTGAATATTTAATATTGATTTAAATATATAAATTGGGATTTAAATAAATTGTTATAAAAATGGTTAAGGGAAAAAAATTTCCAAATTGAATAAATTTAAAGTTAAATGTTGAAATATAAAGGAAATTATATTGTAAAATGTTGAATATTTAAACTTGAATCTTTAACCTTTTTAAATGGAAATGGTTAAACTGGAATTGATTTAAATTGAATTTTGGAATTTAAGTCGATATGAATCGATTTGTGAAATTGGAGGAAACTAATTTTATTATACAAAGTATTTTAATATGTATAAACTATTTTAATTTATAGCTATTTTAATATATATACACTATTTCAATATCTAAACTGTTTCGGTGGAAACTATTATGATTTCAAAAGTCTTATGATTTCCGGAGTGTTATAATTTCAAAAGTGCTATGGTTTCGAAAGTGTTATAATTTTGAAAAGTGTTACGATTCTGAAAATGAATATTTTAAAGTGTATAATGATACTAAATTGATATGGTTTGAAATGATATGATATTTTGATATGAATTATGAACTATTTGAAATGAAATGACCACGGTGTTATAATAAGCGTTTGGTTGTTAAAGAGACCAGGATCGGATATTGTCATACTCTCTGCCAATACCGAAAACCACTTTAACAACTGTGTACGTGGTGGAGATTCCAGAAATGAAGTAGGATGGTTTGGCAAACGATTTCTGTATGAGGTATGATGTGACCTTGACTCCCGTGAGTCAGCTTAGATGTGACTAAAATCAGGAGCCACGTCGGGCCAAGTGAGGTCATTCCTCCGATCGGGCACACTTCTTCGATACTATATTCTGATTTTGTGATTGATTTGGTGGCCACCTTTGATATTTGATATGGGAGAGTGTTCCGAGGTGGGCGGTAGTAGCTGTTATGCTTTACCACCAGTCCGGATACGCAAATGGTATATCTACCTTGGCATTTCCTCGTGTGCCGTGTTCACATGCCCTAAAGCGCCTTCTACGAGTTTGTTTTGTACCATACGTATGGGGTGCCCTCTAGGTAAACCTCTGGTTTACGGAGGAGCTTACGGTACTGTATAGACTATGGGAATATATAAAATGTGTTAAAGGGGATATGGGTAATGCCTTAACGCTATTTTAATACTTTTACTTTACTATAGACATAGTATAATAGCGTATATTACTACATAGTAGATAGTTCCACGGATCCTTAGAGGATGGGAATCCCAAGCATCCTTTAAGTTACTTGTATTTCATTTGACATTTCACTTGAGTAAAATTGATTAATATAAGAATGTTAATCCTGACTCGAGTGTTTTGTGTTTTGCTTTACGCTCGGGTCAGACTGAGTGTCACGGCATTTGAGACTCACCTTTGGAGTTGGAGCTTCACTTGGAGATCCATCTGTATCTATTTAGCTTTCAGATATCCAGTGCTTTTGTTCAGACTTGTCATTTGCTTGTATTCGAGACCGCATTGTATTTGAGATATTCTGTTGTATTTTATTTCAAACTCGGTTGTTTATATGGTAGCTACATGGACTACTATTTATCTATTCTACCGCTTATTGTTGTAATACTCTGTTCTATGATTCTGTCATTGATTTATTTACTATATATGCTGAGTTTTGCCAAATATAAATTAACAATCTGATATTTTGAGCAATTCAAGTCCGTTATGTGCCGATGCGAATGGTTCGAAATAGCGGGTCGTTACATATTGGAGAATGGATTCCATGCAAATGACTAGGCATTGGGGTACCACCTATCACAGTACACATCTAGAAAAATGTACCGAGGACCTCGCCGAGATACCCTGCAACACAAGACCAGTCTACCCCTAACCTGGATAGAACCGAATATGCTATCACCCCGGGTGTTCCCGCCCTTAACGAGTTCTTCCAATGAACCGTAGTAATAATATCCGAGGGTATATAGAAAGGTGATAAACATACCCTAATTGGGTGCGACCCACTTAGCCTTGCTGCATCTCCCCTGATTTTCAGTCATTCTCGATTGATAAGGCTTGAGGCTACGATTGCCTTTTTGAGGAATTTACACTTGGAATGCTCATTGTCCTCCAATGACAATGTGCTGATAGCATTCATCCATACAAGTGCATTATGGGTCTGAACGAAACCGAAGGTACTATTCCTACTACATCCATTTTGGAATCATCCTCAGGTTTAGTAGCGATTAGCCCTTGCACTTCAATACTCCATCTTCGATTCCATACTCTTGTCTTCACTTCGAAAACGTATTTCGTTGAATCGAAGTGGTTTTCGGATAACTTATCTGATCCCGGTCTCTTCGAAACAACGTCTGATATTTCCGGTAAACTTAACCCCGGTTCTTTAGAAAATAAACAGACGAAAATAAGATCGGAGATCATCTCCTAACCGTTAGTGGATGAATTTCCTTATCATCGTACTAGAAGAACGAAACGAGTTTATACGTACAGTATAGCACCTTCGACGATAACTGTACCATATAATTCCCGTGTTTCCCCTAGATATTCCCAAAGTTATTTTTTGGGTCCAGATTTTGATGGTCGGTTATTTAACTATCAAATATGCAATCATTCAACCAAAGAGTTCATTTTCCACTGAAAACACTAAGTCTCGTTTAATTTAAATTTTAATAAATTAAATCTCTTTATCAAAAGGTATGTACTTATCTTATCGGAGTAAGTACGTTCACTAACCATTCTTTCAAAAATATTTGAAAACTTTTTAAAATAAATATGGAAAGCACCATGCGGTATCAACCATGGATTCACAGCTCAATGATTATGTCTCTATCCTAGAGAAATCCAAAACTTAACTGTAGGCAATCTCTGCCTCCGATTTCGCCATGAAAGTATACCATTACTTTCCGAAAAATTTATTTAATAATTATCTTAAAATAATGCTTATAAATTTCTATAATAATTTTCCAAGTTTAATTTAGGTAAATACTCTTAAATAAAAGTTATTATATAAACTATATTAATATTGAATAATTTATCTTTTAAACAATAATACTGATTAATTAATAATTAGCTTTAAAACAAATCATTTTAAGGTAACTTTAATTAATAATTAGATATACTTTAAACAATTTAAAATAATTACATAACTAATTTTCTAAAATATTTTTAAACACCTTTTAAATTACTTAGTTTAATTATTAAAAATCCTCTTTTTGAAAAAACCTAACTTCTCGACAAAAATATATTTTCAACCCCATATAACCAATCTAATATTTATAAATCTCTCTCGATTTATCACCAATTTGATTTACGCCCAATTTCATAAATCCCTTTTTCACATTTCTAAAAGTAAATTTATCATTTATATTTTAAACCGATTTACCCATCTCATTATAAATCCTCACTGTGAATTTATAACTTCAATTTATCAACTGATAATCATTCCACTTTATTTATAAACATTGTTTATAAATCCCATGGTTTTCAATTCTAGTTTACAACGGTTTCACATCACTTAAATCCATTATAATTTGATTTCTAAATTAAATTCCATTTATAAATCAATTTTCCAAATAATCTAAACTATATTCCAAACCTAACCCAATCTCGATTATATTTCCATTTGTAATTAAGAAATCTTATTTAAAATCTGATATATTCAATTTCACATTTATTTCCAAATGCACTTCTTTTCCTAATCTATTTAAAATCTTGATTTAAAAACATTTTATATTTAAAACAAGTATCACTAAGGAATTATTATTTAAAATTCTTATTCCAAATCTCTATTTATCATATTCCAAAATTGTTAAGTACAAATTTAAAGTCAAACTATTTATTTTACTTGAACTCATTTCTTTTAATTAATCCATAATTCATTATAAATATTTCACTTCCAAATTTCTTTTTAATTTCTCTCAAACTCAAAACATATTTTGTTGGTATTTAAAAATACCAAAATCTAGGCCAAAACTACCATAGCATCCAATAAATTCTAATCACACTATAATCTACCACAGATTATTCAAACCGATCATATATCGATATATATGAAATTTAATTCAACATTTTTGAGGAATCCAGTTGGATCTCTCCAACTTATTTTCCTGCAACCACAAATGTTAATACAACATAAAAATACCAATCCCGCTTCGAGGCGGGATATCGCGGTAATATAGGGTCATCCGCTATTATGCGGGGCGCATAGGGTCTCATCCGCTCCAATAGGCGGGAATATCAATCGAACTACTAATATATACTACTATATATATATATATATTATAACATCCAATTGATAATAATAATTATCAAATCATCCAATCAACCAATAATTTAAATTTTCAACATTTTAATTAAAACAACAATCCAAAAATGAGTGAAATTTACTCACATTGATTTTTATTGTCGCTTTCACGTTCTTGTTCCAATTTAATCCGAACATGTTTGAATTTATCTAAAAATTCTGCAACCTCTAAACTCAACCAAATTGACTCTATAGTAAAGATCTCCCTATTATGGACCCAAAGCGACTGACCGCGTTGGATTCCGATCTAAAACGAATAAGATATGCATTTATAAGTTTTTAACAATTTTATTTCAAACAATAAATTATATAAACATTTTTTTTAAAAGAAATCCCAATACCCATGTAAACCAGCCGCCGAAAATGCCTTCTTCCCCAAAAATTGCCGCTCACCAGAATTTCAAAACTCACCATCGCCGGCCTTTGACCATCGATTTGCCTCCCCTTCCATTGACGAAACCCACCAACGACACCACCATTCAACGCCCACTCTCGAGCACTCCACCACGCCAACCAAGACGTCGAGCTCCATCCTCCCTTTAAAACGTGATACCCAGCGACTTTCCCTGTAGCTTCGATAACGCGACCACCCCCAAGCTACCGCTCGCCACCAGAGGTCGGCCACAAGTGCCATTCAATTCCCCGAACTCGATTCCAGTCCTCATTCGACCCAACTCTTCCTCGATTATCCAAAAACCGAAACCCTAGCTAATAACTCGCGTTCGACCACTACTTTCGAGTCCAACAACTCGACGCCGCATCCTCCAACCTGCATACCACCTCGAAGCACTTCCAAAAACGAGAATTTTAAATTTTGTTTCAACAATTTTCGTTGAGTAATTTATGAGATATATTTTTGTTTAAAGCTGCATACTTTTTTTTCTTTCACTAGTTCATTCTCTGTTGCGTGCAAATTGAAGGAAGGGACATGATTTTAAAAAGGAGGCAGCATGCTGCTAGGCGTTTATAATGTTATACCCCTATCCCAAACACAATGGAAAAGGTTTCAAGTCCTAATTCGATCGTATGGAGAAGATAGCTTTTCGAACCCAATTATTATACTAAATTTTCGATATAAATTTCAGCGTGTTTCTATCCCGTATGGCCAAATGATAACTCCAAACACTACAAATTTTGAAATTCGATAATAATACACTATTATAAATCAAATGGAACTAGTTTCGTCGAATTCCGAGACTGTGTCCCGGAAGGCTATTTATATACGTTAATTTATACAAGTTATTTTTAAAATCGAACAAATCACTTTTAAATTCTTTTTAAAATTATACTTACCTTCATTCTTATTAATATAAATTTAATAAACCTTTAAATTATTTTTATCAAGCTAAAAACTCAAAATTTCACTATTTAACCAAATTTCCATTTATTAAACTCAATTATTAAATCATCCAATAAATCGTTATATTTGAAATTTAAGTTAAAAATTAAATTTTAAATATTTTTAATCATTTAAATATTCCAATTTGAAATAGTCAAAATTCTGGGTCGTTGCATTCCTCCCTCCTTAAAAGAATTTCCTCCCCGAAATTGCTACGTAAGAAGAATGGTCCAAAACCCATTAACTATTTCCCAACAAATCAGTTGAATCAACTTCCTAAAATCAATTTATTGAAACCACATTATCACTTTTACTAATCTCCAAATTCATCCATAGATTCCACATAATACTATTTTCTCAATCATTTCAAGATATAATTCAAAAATCAAATTTTAATTATCAAAAAATTTCTTCAAAATTTTCTAACTCATTAAATTTTCGAAAAATTTCGCCAGCGTCTCCTTTGCGCGGCTATATCCAAACAACTACAAATCGCCACTACGATCCTAAATCATCAAAAGAAAACAAAATCCAAGTGGCTCAATCATCAAATTCAAACAATAATTTTAAACATGTACCTTTTTGTCGGGCAACCAAATTTTACTTCTGAAATCGAAGACATCGATTTAGCTTTTTCTTTTAAATACATGCACCTTACTTACCAATAATATCCAATCACATAATTCAAAATCATTTTATTTATTCTTTTTCAAAATTTTCAATATTTGCTTTACTTAAGTTCGTACGATGTACATATATCATCCGTACGCAATATTAAATCTGATCGCTCACTCGATCACACAATTTCACTTACGAACTTGTATCGTTCACACGACTCTTTAGTGAGGACTTAGATCTGGTTCCTTGATCGAAAACTGTCATTCTCCTTGCATAGCTATATACTATGATAGAGAATCTTAGAATCAATCAAAAACCTGTATCCAGTGTTCGCTGTCGAAAATCGAGTGAAAAATCCTAACTCGGATCGATATAAATTTTCTCGAAATTCTATGCTGGAATTTGGATCAAATCATCATGTGAAAAACATGTATAGCTTACGTATTTATTTTCAATTTATTCTTAGCTATATCAAATCCTTTTATTCACACTCATTCCATTTATATTCACTTACTCACACTTACCCTTAACACTTATAATTCACATTCACTTAGTATATATCCTTAATACCAATTCCACTTAAGAATTTCACCATCAAATTTTCTTAAGTCAATTATAAACATTTTATTCAAAAGTCCTTATCCATTTTAAATCAACTCCAATTTCAATCTCATTTGACTCAATCAATTCTATTTCCAAGTTTATTTTATTTAGCCCAACTCAAACTAATTTTTTTTCATTTCACTTTATTTAACATAATTCAAGTTAAATCTCATTCCAAATTTCAATCCCATTTACTTATTAATTAAATTAATTAGTTCACCCACTCATTTATTTTCAATCTTAATAAATTCTATTTTCAATAATTACTTCATCCAGCCTAACATACGCTAAATTCTCATAGTTCACTCTTGGTTAACTTAAGTTAAGTTAAATTCCATCCTAAAATCAAATTTCCAATTTTTATAAGTTATCAAACTTACTCATATTCCATAAAACATTTCAAATAAAAATTCCAGAGTTTAAACAATTCCTTAAATATTTCAAAATCGATTTTGAAATCATATATACCCAAAATCCCTTGGTATATCAAATCATTACTTTGAATTTCAAACCAAACCGGTTTTTTTCCAAAACAAAACTTCAATTGCAAATCATTAAGGTAGCGATTCCTCCCTTGGAAACTCGAAAATGAACATCGATGATGCTGCAGTCATCACCGAAATTATTTTCCAGCGGCCGAAGTGAGTCCAGTGCTTTTATTCCCTCAAATTTCCTTTTTAAATATTTTCAATTCAAAAATATTTCCCAAATAACATCACTATTATTTTCCCAAGACTTTGAAAAACATTTCAAAACCAACAGGAATTATATTCCCAAATTCCTAGCCTTCAAACCTTTTAACAAATCATATTTAAAAATACTTCTGGAATTTCATTTCATTTCAAATTATAAATCACATTTACAAAATCACATTCACATAATCCCATTTTGTTATATGAAATTACTTCTCAACTGTTGACTATAATATCAACTTTTATTCAATCACCACAATAACAAATGATGATAGTTTTAATATTATCATTTCCTAACAACCAAGCACACCATATACAACTATAATAATTTCTGAAAAATTATTCTTTTATACATCAAAATATAATCTGGGTAAAATTATTTCATTTACCCATTTAAAAACAATACCATGTCAAATTGCAATGTTCAAGTGTTTAGAGATCCATATCAATAAAGTTAATTACTCGTATTGACCAGAATCCATAAGCCATTCAATAGATCAACCAACACAATATAAAACATTTTATATTCACTAACAAATGCGCGCTCATATCTATTAATACACTCAAACTCATTTTAGGGTGCTACTGACCTTATCTCTAATGAGTTACCCCATCAAAGCCAAGGTTCTTGCTTAACCTTCAGCTCTGATACCAAGTGTCATGACCGTGATTTTCGACCCTCGAAAATCGACATCAATACGTCCACTATATTACATGCTGAGCAATCAAATGCCAGAAAACCCGATAGTTAGGGGAAAAGAAAAGAAGAGGTAGAAGAAAATAGAACAACAACACAGAATCTCACAAACGCAGCGGAACAATATATAATAGATAGTAACATGTCTTTACACAAAAAGAACTATAACTGTTATTTATACATTACATCATCAGAGTACAACAAATCAATAACTCAAAACTGGACAGTTATAATAACTTGTCCTTACTATTGCTACTCCACAGCCTAACACACACAGCGGAATATAATCAAGTACGTAGAATACGTCTTTGTCATCCAGCTCGTCTCCTGAGCTTCATAGCATCCTAACCTGAATCTGTAATACTCGGCCTGACTCGAGCATTATAATAAAATAACACCAGAGTCGGTCTGGAAAACCAGCGTGAGAAAACACACTCAATTTGAATTTATTAAAGTTATCAAAATCCTTTGAAAAATAAAGGTATCTCGTAAGACCACGCCACACATAAACACGACGGGTTTTTACCTTACGATGGCTAAAACATTTTATATCAAAATCATTTGATATTATAATAGTGTCTAAGTACAAATACTTATTCAAATAGCCGAAATTGTTACATTAATTAAATTTCAGCATACTAGGCTCTACAATCAAAACTGTTAAGACACGTATTGGAGAATGGATTCCATATAAATGACTAGACATTGGGGTACCACCTATCACAGTACACATCTAGAAAAATGTACCGAGGACCTCGCCGGGATCCCCTGCAACACAAGACCGGTGTACCCCTAACCTAGATAGAACCGAATATGCTATCACCCCGGGTGTTCCTACCCTTACCGAGTTCTTCCCATGCACCGTAGTAATAATATCTGAGGGTATCTGGAAAGGTGATAAACATACCCTAATTGGGTGTGACCCACTTAGCCTTGCTGCATCTCCCCTGATTTTCAACCAGTCCCGGTTGATGAGGCTTGAGGCTACGATTGCCTTTTTGAGGAATTTACACTTGGAATGCTCATTGTCCTCCAATGACAATGTGCTGATAGCATTCATCCATACAAATCCGTTCTGGGTCTGAACAAAACCGAAGGCACTATTCCTACTACATCCATTTTGGAATCATCCTCAGGATTAGTAGCGATTATCCCTTGCACTTCAATACTCCATCTTCGATTCCATACTTTTGTCTTCACTTCGAAAACGTATTTCGTTGAATCAAAGTGGTTTTCGGATAACTTATCTGATCCCGGTCTCTTCGAAACAACGTCCGATATTTCCAGTAAACTTAACCCCGGTTCTTTAGAAAATAAACAGACGAAAATAAGATCGGAGATCACCTCCTAACCATTAGTGGACGGATTTCCTTATCATCGTCCTAGAAGAACGAAACGAGTTTATACATACAGTATAACACCTACGACGGTAACTGTACCATATAATTCTCGTGTTTCCCCTAGATATTCCCAAAGTTATGTTTTGGGTCCAGATTTTGATAGTCGGTTATTTAACTATCAAATATGCAATCATTGTACCAAAGAGTCCATTTTCCACTAAAAACATAAAGTCTCGTTTAATTTAAATTTTAATAAATTAAATCTCTTTATCAAAAGGTATGTACTTATCTTATCGGAGTAACTACGTTCACTAACCATTCTTTCAAAAATATTTGAAAACTTTTTAAAATAAATATGGAAAGCACCACGTGGTATCAACCATGGATTCATAGCTCAATGATTACGTCTCTATCCTAAAGAATTCCAAAACTTAACTGTAGGCAATCTCTGCCTCCGATTTCTCCATGAAAGTATACCATTACTTTCTGAAAACTTTATTTAATAATTATCTTAAAATAATGCTTATAAAGTTTCTATAATAATTTTCCAAGTTTAATTTAGGTAAATACTCTTAAATAAAAGTTATTATATAAACTATATTAATATTGAATAATTTATCTTTTAAAATAATAATGCTAATTAATTAATAATTAACTTTAAAACAAATCATTTTAAGGTAACTTTAATTAATAATTAGATATACTTTACAATTTAAAATAATTACATAACTAATTTTCTGAAATATTTTTAAACACCTTTCAAATTACTTAGTTTAATAATTAAAAATCCTCTTTTTAAACAAACCTAACTTCTCGACAAAAATATATTTTCAACCCCATATAACCAATCTAATATTTATAAATCTCTCTCGATTTATCACTAATTTGATTTACGCCTAATTTCATAAATCCCCTTTTCACATTTCTAAAAGTAAATTTATCATTTATATTTTAAACTGATTTACCCATCTCATTATAAATCATCACCGTGAATTTATAACTTCAATTTATCAACTGATAATCATTCCACTTTATTTATAAACATTGTTTATAAATCCCATAGTTTTCAATTCTAGTTTATAACAGTTTCACATCACTTAAATCCATTATAATTTGATTTCTAAATTAATTCCATTTATAAATCAATTTCTCAAATAATCTAAACTATATTCCAAACCCAACCCAATCTCGATTATATTTCCATTTGCAATTAAGAAATCTTATTTAAGATCTGGTATATTCAATTTCACATTTATTTCCAAATGCACTTCTTTTCCCAATCTATTTAAAATCTTGATTTAAAAACCTTTTATATTTAAAACAAGTATCACTAAGAAATTATTATTTAATATTCTTATTCCAAATCTCTATTTACCATATTCCGAAATTGTTAAGTACAAATTTAAAGTCAAACTATTTATTTTACTTAAATTCATTTTTTTAATTAATTCGTAATTCACGATAAATATTTCACTTCCAATTTTCTTTTTAATTTCTTTCAAATTCAAAACATATATTGTTGGTATTTAAAAATACCAAAATCTAGGCCAAAACTACCATAGCATCCAATAAATTCAAATCACACTATAATCTACCACAGGTTATTCAAATAGATCATATATCGATATATATGAAATTTAATTCAACGTTTTTGAGGAATCCAGTTAGATCCCTCCAACCTGTTTTCCTGCAACCACAGATGTTAGTACAACATAAAAATACCAATCCCGCTTCAAGGCGGGATATCGTGGTAATATAGGGTCATCCGCTATTATGCGGGACGCATAGGGTCTCATCCGCTCCAATAGGCGAGAATATCAATCCAACTACTAATATATACTACTATTTATATTATAACATCCAATTGATAATAATAATTATCAAATCATCCAATTAACCAATAATTAAAATTTTCAACATTTAAATTAAAACAGTAATCCAAAAATGAGTGAAATTTACTCACATTAAGTTTTATTGTCGCTTTCACGTTCTGGTTCCAATTTAATCCGAATGCGTTTGAATTTATCTGAAAATTCGGCAACCTCTAAACTTAACCAAGTTGACTCTATAGCAAAGATCTCCCTATTGTGGACCCAAAGCGACTGACCGCGTTGGATTCCGATCTAAAACGAATAAGATATACATTTATAAGTTTTTAACAATTTTATTTCAAACAATAAATTATATAAACATTTTTTTTAAAGAAAGCGCAATACCCATGTAAACCGGCCCACCAAAAAATGCCTTCTACCCCACAAATTGCTGCTCACCAGAATTTCAAAACCCACCATGGCCGGTATTTGACCATCGATTTGCCTCCCCTTCCATTGACGAAACCCACCAATGACACTACTATTCAACTCCCACTCTCGAGCACTCCACCATGCCAACCAAGACGTCGAGCTCCATCCTCCCTTTAAAACGCAATACCCAACGACTTTCCCTATAGCTTCGATGACGCGACCACCCCCTAGCCACCGCTCGTCACCCGAGGTCGGCCACAAGTGCCATTCAATTCCCCGAACTCGATTCCAATCCTCATTAGACCCAACTCTTCCTCGATTATCCAAAAACTGAAACCCTAGCTAATAACTCGAGTACGACCACTACTGTCGAGTCTAACAACTCGACGTCGCACCCTTCAACCTGCATACCACCTCGAAGCTCATCCAAAAACGAGAATTTTAAAATTTGTTTCAACATTTTTCGTTGAGTAATTTATGAGATATAGATTTTTTTTTGAAGTTGCATAGTTTTTTCTTTCACTGGTTCGTTCTCTATTGCATGCAAATTGAAGGAGGGACGTGATTTTAAAAAGGAGGCAGCATGTAGGATGTCATGTATAGTGGTTTGAAAAGATGGAAAAGAGGCTGATGTGAATAAAAAGGTCAAGTCAACATATAAATGTATTATTTAAAATTTCAAATTATTTCGATTATGCAACTTAAAATCTCGAACCCCTATAGAGACGTGCCGCTAGGCATTTATAATGTTATACCCCTATGCCGAACGAAATGGAAAAGGTTTCAAGTCCAAATTCAATCGTATGGAGAAGATAGCTTTTTGAACCCAATAATTATACTGAATTTTCGATATAAATTTCAGTGCGTTTCTATCCCGTACGGCCAAACGATAACTCCAAACACTACGAAATTTGAAATCCGATAATAATACACTGTTATGAATCCAATGGAACTAGTTTCGTCGAATTCCGAGACTGTGTCCCGAAAGACTATTTATATATGTTAATTTATACAAGTTATTTTTTAAATCGAACAAATCACTTTTAAATTCATTTTAAAATTATACTTACTTTCATTCTTATTAATATAAATTTAATAAACCTTTAAATTATTTTTATCAAGCTAAAAACTCAAAATTTCACTATTTAACCAAATTTCCATTTATTAAACTCAATTATTAAATCATCCAATAAATAGTTATATTTGAAATTTAAGTTAAAAATTAACTTCTAAATATTTAAAATCATTTAAATATTCCAATTTCAAATAGTCAAAATTCTAGGTTGTTACAGTTGCTTTCTTCTCTGTTTAGGTAATAATTTCGTACTAATTTTTTTTATTAATGTAATTTCATACTATTAACAGTAGCTAGTTTCTGCAGCAGCAAATTTATTGAGGTTTCTAACATTATAGTTTCGAGTACCGTTGTTATTTGTTCTTCCTTGAAATATATGGATATGACCATACTTTGTACTGTATGTAGTTTAGTCCTTCACATATATATGTATGGGTTTGCTGATAATTCAACCAAGAAAGAAAGTCATCCTATAACATTCCCTATCTAGAGGCCCAAAACTAAGCGCTACAGATGCTGCATTCATCTATAGTATTAGCTTCCAGCGACTAAATACGGCTATGTTAATGGTATCAATAATATCAGAAGCACTTGAATATGAAACAAAACACAGATTTCAAAACAAATTTTACTTCATTACATTTCAAAACTAAATGTTTCACATTCCCAACATATAATCCCAAATTTGTTCCCAGGCATAGATAAAATATACTTATTACAAATACGCCAAGAGCGGTATATGAAGATACCCCCTTGGATGATCGGAGTTATAGATTCATAATAGACTTAATACAAAACATAGCGGAAATACATCAAAACATAAAACAAGAACTGCGACTCCTAAATAGCTATCTGTTTGCCTCCTGCAAGCCTCCGGTAGCCTTATTCATCATCCTACTAAAACCTGAAAAGACCTTAACCCCTCAGCCTACTCAAATTAATTTTGAGCATCCGAGAGTTTAAGGGGAAAACATAAACTTCAAGTCAGACATAAAACCTGGTATGAATAATACTATACATCCCGGAATATATATGTTAAGTGAGACCACGCCGCTTAGCGGAACGGCTTTCCCTTCACTAACATCCTTTTAAAAGGTATCTTTGCAAAACCTTTTCCTGCAATCAAAATTGATTAAACACTGTAAAGCATCATTATGTAAACATACATAAACATTAGGTACTAATGAACTATCTGTTCAAACACATAAGTTTTGTTTGGATAACTTTTAACCTTTGGCCGACTCGGGCCTACCAAACAATATAATCAAAATTAGCCTAACACCGGTTAGCTATTCTTATTTTGGATTATCTATCCCTAACTATCTGTTAAATACTTCACTTCTAGACGGTTTGTCCTTAACTGTCTGTTAAATACTCCTCTTCTGACGGTCTGTCCCTAACTTAATCGTTTCCCAAGTCTTCCCGATCCTAATGGTTTTTCAGGCTCACTAATAACCTATCTGTATACAATATATATTCCTTTCAGTGCGTAATCATAATTTTAGTCTACTTGTGACCCAGCCCTACACACTAGAATTTTGGACAACAATTAGCTGGGGCTAATAGCTAATGTATAGGGCGCGACCCCATAATAGTCTCATCTGGTATTCTAATATCTGAGTCATTTTCACTTAAGGATCCCCTCCCATAATTTTCCTTGAAAACATTTTCAAAATGATTTAAAACCTTTAAATCAAACTTAAATAAGGAAAAATATATAATCTATATGCTTTACTCAAAATCATATCGCCATATATATATATATATATATATATATATCTTCTTTACTCAATTCTTAGTTGATGAAAACATTTAGACACTTGAAAGAACCTCTTTCTAAACTTTTGAAATCATCTCTTTCAAAACCGATATCAAACCTTTCGAAACTATTGAAAAACAAACCTTTTGAATGCAATAAGACTTTGGACATCCTCCTTTAGAATTACTTTAAAAAATTGCCTAGAAAAACCTTGGAAAACCTTCCATCTCAAACCTTTCGCATTCATTGAACTAAACCTTTCGAAACCATTGAATTAAACCTTTCAAAGTCATTGAACTAAAACCTTTCGAAACCATTCAATAAACAACCTTTCGAAACCATTCAATAAACAACCTTTCGAAACTATTAAACCTCTTAAAACATAAACCTTTAGAAGACTTACTGGGTTCAATTTAAAACAAGTGGAAAACCTTCTTTTAAAACCTTTCGACTTCATTGGAAACAACCTTTTGACTCCATCGGAAGGTCTGCTTCGAAAGCTTTAGTCATACTTCAATTAGAAAATAAGGGTAAATCACCTAAGTCAAAAGCTCTCTTTCGAAAGCTTGGAGAAGCGGCTAATTTTAAAACAAGTAAACCTTTTGACTTTGTCGGAGGTTCAAATCAAAACAAAACAAAAGCGACAGTAACCTTTCGACTGTGTCGAAAGGTTTCAAAACAAAATTGCGATAAAACAGCGGTAACCTTTTGACTATGTCAAAAGGTTTAAAACATTTATTTTAAACATTTGACCTGGTTGAAAACAACCATGTCGAACCATGTCGAAAGCTCTTATTCGAAAGAAAAACAGGCTATCTTTGGTTTATAAAATAAACACACTTCAACCTCTTTAGCAACCAACCTTTCGACTTAGAACCCTTCGACTCTGTCCAATTCATTACGTACCAAGTAACTTGATACCATATGCATTGGTTTGACCTTGTCGAAAGCTATGAACCTCTCGAACTTGTCGAAAGCTCTGGGTCGGAAGGTTTAGTGGCGTAAAAGGCTAAAACATGCTAAAAGTATGATTTTTTTTTGTTTTTAACTTAAAACGGATACTTTTTAACTAACCTGCCTTTGTTTGTCAAATTCTCATTGGTTAACAAACATTTTTTAGAAAAGTGCTGCCACTATTTTCAGAATTAAATAATCATTTTATTTTATAAAATGCCCCTTCTCCTTAATTAAATATAAAACATTTAAGTCCCATACCTTAAATAATTTTATACATTCATCAAATCACTTAGGAAAAATCTGGAAAAAACCCCAGAAAATCTATTTTAATATATTTTCCAACATATAAAAATTTCAAACCCAAATAATAATTAATTCAGCCGTAAATAATTTATAACCCAATAAATCATTTTCTTCACTAGAAAATAAATATAAAATCCACATTAACTCAGAAAATTATGAAAATTGAAACCCAACTCTAAAATATCATTTCTGACCTATATTTAAATTTTCAAGGCATTTGGATGTCATCTAATAGGGTTTTCATGTCAAACATATCATAAAAACTAACA
Source organism: Allium fistulosum (assembly GCA_030737815.1). Taxonomy (NCBI): domain Eukaryota; kingdom Viridiplantae; phylum Streptophyta; class Magnoliopsida; order Asparagales; family Amaryllidaceae; genus Allium; species Allium fistulosum. The sequence continues at coordinate 105,204,183 of CM060905.1, forward strand.
TGAACATATATAATTAATTAACAAGCATATATATAACTTTAATCATCAAAAACATAGCACATACTTGCAAAAACATTTCGGATCTAATCTAAAAACCAAAAACCATATGAAAATGGGATGCAGTAATTATTCACCTTAGCTTTGAGATTATAAGTGTGAGATTTGATGTTGATTATGTTGATTATCTTCCTTCACTTGAATCCTAGCTTTTTCTTCTCTTGAGAACAATAATCGTGGCTGGCCTTGGTATAATTTTAGTTAGAGTAAAAATGAAATGAACGTGAGTTTCATTTCTAAGGGTTTAGGGTATAAGCCCTTCCTATTTCTCATATCGCCCTTACTTATTTCCTAACACATTAGTTCAAATTGTTTTATTTGATTTATAATTAACATGGAACGACTACCCTTAATTTAATCAAGTCTCAACCCATTAATCTCCACATTGTTTTATTTTATTTACCCAATTAATTAATCTAAATAACGTTATAAAAATATGGGGTGTTACACATCCTGTCACATACGTAGTGAAAAAATTATAACACGTACATATTTGACACAAGTAAAAGGAGACTGAATTGTTGCGGTCGCATGATCAGTCTTATATTTTATCATATATATTACATAGACATAAGAGTGTGTTTTAATGTTGTTTAAAAAATCTAATGGGTTTAAACTTTGAATTATGCACATAGTAGGGCTTAAAAATACACAGTGATTAATTTTCATTTGTTTCGGTTGAATAATTATTTTCTATACAAGTTCAGATTTTATGTTTTCTTTCTTTACGTTATTCCATTAAATATTTCTATGACAACAAAGTTTTTAACAAAGCAGGTATAAATTTGCTACACTTATATATGTATAGTAGATTATTTACTACATTTTCTTTTCTTTATGTATATTACATCATTAACTGCATATTTTACATACACACACACACTACGATTAGTTATCTTTTTACGTTCAGTTTTAAATTAAGCAGATTATTGATTATTTTCTACTACTAAAAATCTAAATCTACTAAAGGTAGTTTGTAGACTACATTTTTTTACATATATTAGATTATGAGAATTAGTTACCGTTTACATTAAGTATGTTAAAAAGCTTACGTGTTGCATTCCTCATCGTGTATCTGAAATCCATAGGAATGGCATCATGTAAAAACTCTAAAAGTAAATGTGTGGACAATGAAGTAAATGTAACTTCCAAGAGCAGGGCCACTTTTTCAGAAAATCCTTAAATGAAAAAACACTTTCTTGAGTTATGCGTAAGAGAAGTCACTAATCACGGGCATAAAGGAGCTTCTTTGACTTTATACTCGTGGAAAAGACTAGAGAAAGAGTTTAATATAAAGTGGGATGTCAACTACGAACATAAACAATTCAAAAATCATTATACTTATTTAAGAGATGATTATGCACTTTAGACTAAAATGATTGGACTATCTGGACATGGATTCAGTGCTTAGACGAATACCATACTTTGGCCTCCAAAAAATTTGAATGAGGTCATTAAGCCAAGTTCAATACATATGCTTTACATTTTATTAATAATAATTTAATTATTTTTCTCACATTTTAAAATTAATTTATCATGTTTACTTTATTGAACAGCAACATCCTAAAGCATGAAAATTTCGAAATAATCCTTTAGAAAATGTTGAAATGTTGAAGGTGATTTTTGAAAGTACTTTCGCAAAAGGAGAAAATACATGGTCATCTGCATCATCTGATCCACCCCCTAATACAAATAACAATCAAGTGGAAGATGATATTACAATAGAAGCTGATGTAGAGATAGAGGAATATTGTTTGCCTACTTATGTGGAAGATGAGTTTTTTGATGGAATTGCAATCACTGGAGAGCGTAATAGTTCATTTAATGGGAAGAATGGTGATAATGATTCTACTAAGTTCAAACCTCCTCCATCTACAAAAAGAAAGTGTACTTCAATTGGTGAATCGGTGGAGAAACAAATTAAAGATTTAGTTGGAGTTCTAAAAGACCAAATTGGCAAAGTGGAGGCTGGAAAGGGACCTTCGATAGATGATGTAATTGTTGCTTTAAAAGAATTAAAGAACATGAGTGCTATATCCCAACAAGAGTATATTAAAGCTAAAGTATTATTTTGTGAAAAACCAGAGATGAGGGTAGCTTTCTTAGATAAGGAGAGTATAGTTAATAGACTTGAATTTTTAAGTTACATATTAGGCATTTAATAATATATGATTTGCTTATTATTTTGAATAAGATGGATTTATTAGGTTCTATTTTCAAACAAATAATTGTCAAGGGTTACAATAGTTATGTATGTCCAGTTGACGTGTTGTATGTAGCTATGTTTTTGCTATTTTATTGAATAAATTAGATATTTGTCTTGTTTTCATCTAATACATATTTCATGTTGGATAGTAGGGTTATATGCTGTAAGATATTGAGGTATTTCGTTATTTTACAATTGATGTGTATTTTGCTTGCGTTTTAAAATTCTCGTAGCAAACCTGGTAATAGTGAAGAATATATGTAATTTGATCGTAGATGACCTTTTTTTACTTTAATATATTAACTTTAAGTAATGCGCCTAATTAACTTATATTTTTGATATTTTAGGATGATGTCAAAAAAGGTTGTTTATGAAGTTGTTATCACTTTAATATTGCTTAAGATCAAGAAACGTAAAAGTGATAGATAGAAAGTTTTAACTTCTTCCTTTTCTGGAAAAGAGTACATGAAAGAGCTCTTGATCGGTCCTTCAGTTGTGATGTACGATAAATTTAGAATGGATAAATCATCCTTTATGAAGTTGTGTTGCTATTTTCGACAAAAGAATTGGCTTTGGGACAATAAATTTTCGATGTTGAACAAAAAATGGCAATGTTTTAATCCATCATATGCCATAACTGTAGAAATCATATTGTTAGATATTGTTACCAACATTTAGGTCAAATAGTTAGCAAGTATTTTCATGAAGTTTTGTCAGCCATAAGAGATTTCGCTTGAGAAATGATAATTCCGGCAGATTTTGAAAAACTTTTTAAAAATATACAATCTCATGTACAACTAAGTGAAGGTCCTTTTAAAGGTGCAATCAGGGCATTGGATGGGACTTTAGTAGATGCAAATATTCCAATGCGTGATCAAATTCCATTTAGAGGCATACGTCAGGGTAATTGTTATCAGAATGTTAAGGCGGTGTGTGATTTCGATATGAAATTTATATATGTCATGACAGGATGGGAGGGAGTAGCTCATGGTTCCAGGGTGCTCAACGAAACAATTCGCAATCCTGTTAATAACTTTCCAATCCCTCATTTATGTAAGTAAATTCCATAAATTTATGTACAAAAATCGTGCTAACGTATTGACTTAATTTTTTAATATTGCTATAGATAAGTATTACCTTTGTGACGTGGCTTATACAAATACCAGAGGCTTTCTATCTCCTTATCGCAACAGACGTTGTTGGTTGAAAAGGTACAGAAACAACACTGCAACAAAGAAAAAATAAAGATTCAACCATGCACATGCACGATTAAAAAATGTCATCGAATGAAGTTTTAGTGTATTAAAGAAAAGATTTTCCATTTTAGTTAAAATGCCTCCATAAAAATTTTCCCACCAAAGAGATATTATTATTGCATGTATGGTGATACACAACTTTCTACGTTGCGTCTCACTTGATGACGAATTATTTTTAGAAGCTGAGCAAGAAGAAGATGCTACAAATGAGGAAACAAGCAATGGAATTGATAATCAAGAACCACCACAGGCTGCACCAAGTCATATGAAGTATTTTCATCTGAGTCGCAAGCTTTCATGGCAAATTTGCATGATCAAATTGCCGATCTTCTCTAATTTGTGAAAAATTTAATAATATTGCTAATAAACAGTTTTGTTTTTAATTTCCTTTAGAATGCCATTGAATATTTTTCATTTTAATATGTAATAACTCATGCCATGTAATTTCATGGTACTGTTCAAATAATAAATGATATTAACAATGAAGGGCGGATTTGTCAACTAACAAGTTATTACAGTAAAACATAGCTATAATCAGCAATCAATCAAACAACATTTCAACATTCAACATCCAGCTTCAGCATTCAGCATTAAGTATTCAGTCATTTTAACCATGGAGCCTTAGGCTCCGTTTGTTTAAAATGCTAAAAACACTACAAGATTAAACGGCTATTCCAACGACTACGAGCCGTTGGCGGCCGTTGGAAGCCGTTGGAATATAATCAACGTTTTCCAACGGCTTCCAACGGAACCAACGGATATTTTCCAACAGTGACCAACGGTTAATAGCCGTTGGAAACCGTTACTAGCCGTTGGAATAAAATGTCCAATAAGCCGTTGGAAACCGTTGGAAATCTGGGTTCATTTTGCTGTACAATAGCAAGCCTATTAACCTTCCAGCCACACCATTTCCAATCCATTCCATTTCCAATAAATTTCCAATACATTTCCAATCCATTCCACACACACACACACACACACACACATATATATATATATATATATATATCAATATCAATATAAACAACACACATAAATCAATTAAACACCAATATAAACAAACCAAACCATTCAAACGTCATAAACTGTACCATCAACGTAAATACCAACAAAACATGTCAACAAACCACGTACATACCATCAAAATATCGTTCTCACCCACTCTGGACAAATATATACAACATTAAAACACATTATAACCATCTCCAAGTCAATATATACATCGTTCAAACACAAACAATAAAAAGCATACCTCCTCAAGCATCTTCATCGTCGCCTCCGGAAGCACCAGACGACGAAGGAAAGGTACCATGATTATGCACATACTCCGCAAGCTTTTGATTCAGCTGCTCCATCTGTACAGCTCGTAGACGATTCTCCTCCTGTAGCTGCTCAATCATAGCTCCAAGCTCCTTACTTTCTTCTTTGTCTTGGGCCTTTTGAGCTTGTCGAGCCTGCAAATAGAAATAATAGCAAAAGGGTTGGAAACGCATATAAAATATTATAACACTATATATCTAAATGCTAATTTGTTGTACATATGTAAAAGGATTAATTACCGTTACGTTCCCGAAGCCATAACGTCTACTCCGCTGCGTCGGATCCATAACAGCGTCAAATATGTTATCTTGCTCCTCCTGTGTCAACTCATCACGACCAGACTGCTGAAGCGCATAAGCCCGTGCCTCCTGTAACCTTGACTATAATGAAAAAAAACAATTTCAGTTGAAAAATAGTAGAATGTAATTTTTATTTTACATAGCTAGTAATTAATAAACTTATCGATGTAAGTATTAGAAATTAAAAAATGCATACATATGCCTCAGTCGCCTTATCCTGATCACCCCACTGATATATGATTTTGCCAGACTCGTCTACTTGCCTAGATGCGTGGGTGTGAGCAAATAAGTCCACTAAGCCAACGGGATGTCCATAAGCTCATTCCTGCAATTGAGAATTTGGATAATTTAGCTTCACATAACTAATTACTGAACTGATCAATATACAAATGTGATAATAGATAAATTTACCAAATCTTCGCGGTGATGCTGGAAAGATTTGGAGCCTCCACGATGAGTTACTGGATTCTTGCTCCTGTTTGCTGAGTTCCTTTCTGACTCCTCCTGCAAATTTACAATGAATAATTATTTATTAAACGTTAAAAAAATTACTGAGATTCATTATAGATTTACCTTGAACTCCTCATAGTTCCACCAGTCAACCCACTTATCCCATACAGCCGCGCTCATCCACTTTGGTTTCTTCCCCACTTTTTTAATCTCTGACATCTTCTCCCTATAGTTCTTAGCGATCTTTGAGTTTCAGTGTCGCTGAACTAAGTTGATGTCAGACTCTTGCAAATCTACTGCGCCATGTACAATGAGAAAATATTACTAATTATTTATTTGTATTTAATTAATCATTTTGTAAAGCAGTATAAACTTACTAGAAAATCTTGCCAAATGGTCTCTCTCACATCATCAGGAATCTTGCTCCACTTAGGCCAGCAATCGCTCATCCTGCTCATATACGCCTGCTTAGAAATGTTCAGAACCACTTTAGATGGCTCCAACTCAAACCCACTGTGTTAAATATAAAATAGAACTTTAGACAATTATAGATGTATCATGTACAAAAAATTAAATTGCTATGCTGCTAATTATGATACTTACGCCTGATCAGCCTTTGGCTGCAAGTAAACGACTGGACGAGCTGATGGCTCACCACTACTCTCTCCAATCTGCTGGGAAGAGCCACGTCGCCGAGAGCCAGAACCAGAGCCAGACATAATATACCTGCCATATACATACATATACAATTCATAATAATTATGATATGACAAACCATTAAAAAATGTAATACAATATGCTACAAATGTGTCATGTTGTGTGTATGTGTTGAGTGTGTGAGTATACACTTGTTGGCATTAAAATTGTATAACTTTGGATAAATGCATTATTAATCAGAGATAAATGTAATGTGAATAATTGTAAAAATTACCGGATATTACTCCGTCGTCCTCGTCGTTTTCTGATTCAGACTCGGTTTCGTGTTCTATGTCGTTTTCCTCTACACTCTCAAATGCTTCGACTAATACATTTGTCTCATCATTTAAAGGTCCAAAATCAGTTTGATCGTCTGTAATTGCTATTTCAACATTTTCCTCCAGATCTGCTTGATAGGCTTGTTCGTCTGGAATATTCTGTCCATCGAACGTAAATCTTGCTTTGGTTTTAAAAATCGCAGACCAATCTGCTTTATCCTTTTTTAGAGATGGATAAGGGGCATAATAAGCTTGTAGGGCTTGTTTGGCTAGTATAAAAGGGTCGTACTTTTGATAACGCGAGGTATGTTTAATTTCTATAAGATTATAATTTGGATGCACGTTAATACCAGAACCTGGAACATTGTTGAACCAGTTGCATCTAAACAAATAAACATCCTCCGCGGGTCTTGTAAAATATGTCAACTGCAAAATCTGAGTTAACACGCCATAAAAATCATTTATATGATTATTAGGATCATCACCGCCTTTAACAAATACACCAGTATTGTTTGTTAATTTTTCAGCACCGTATTCTTTGGTGTTGAATTTATATCCATTAACAAAAAATATTGGATACGTTTTAACTTTTCTTTTCGGTCCAAACGCCAAATGTTTCAGTCCTTCATCGAGCACATTATTTGTGGGATTAGAAACGTATTTCGAAAACCAAGTACTGAAATCTTTGCTTAAATCGCCGCTTGGATTTTGTGATTGAAAAATACTACAAACACAAACAAGATATATTACATTATTATTTATTTACACGTGTAGTATTAAATTTAACAAAACTTGGAAGGTGATAATTACCTAACAAATGGTGCAACTTCAGGACAATTAAGAAGAATATATATGTGTGCTACTTGGTAATCTTTATCATCTAGCCATACTTCCACACATTTTCCAGCATGTCGGCCATGTTGTTTAAAAATAGATAATATTGATTCAAAAGAAGAATTTTGTTCAACGGCCTCATCATTACGCGGAACACTTACAAATGATAAGTTCACATGATCATTAAAATAATGACAGAAAAAGAAAGAAGCTTCTTCTTCGATATATGATTTGCAAATAGAACCTTCAACTCGAGCTTTTTGTCTCACTTTTTTATTTAAATGATTTAAGTACCTAATAAAAAATATTTCGGTTAAATATTAACTTCTATTTAAAATTAAATTAACATTTACATACTCGGTATAGTAACATACCTTTCGAATGGATACATCCATCCATATTGCACAGGACCTCGAAGACGTGCTTCATATGGAAGATGAACAGGTAAATGCTCCATTACATTAAAGAAACCCGGAGGAAATATTTTCTCCAGTTTGCAGAGCAGTATAGGAATTTCTTCTTCAAGTTTAAGTAGACGATCAACTTTTAACGTAGTTGAACAAAGCTCCTTGTAAAATAAACTAAGTTCTGTTAGTACCGTCAAAGCTTTTACCAGTAACAATTCTTTGAAAGCGATGGGTAACAAATTTTCCATCATTACATGACAATCATGGCTTTTCATTCCACTCAGTCTTCCATTTTTATAGTCGACACATCTACGAAGATTAGAGGAAATTCCATCGGGAAATCGTAATCCTTCCACCCATTTTAACAGTACTTTAACTTGATTGATGTCTAGTTCGTAGCATGCTTTGGGTTTTTTTACTGTCATTGGGCTTCATATGAAGCTCAGGACGATTGCATATTTCCTCTATATCACGTCTAGATTTCAAATCGTCCTTAGTCTTGCCCTTCACATTCAAAACTGTATAAAACACATTATCAAATACGTTTTTTTCGTTATGCATCACGTCAATGTTATGACGGATTAAGAGATTTTTCCAATAAGGCAATTCCCAGAATATACTTTGTTTGCACCAATTATGAAACGTCGATTTACCTTGAATTTCAATTTGTTGTCCGGTCTCGTGTATTTTTGGATAATCTTTTACAAGTTCATATATATCCTCGCTTGACCAAACCGTTGGTGGTCGTAGAGTCTCATGCCTATTAGCTATGAAGTTTTTTTTGTCTCTTCTAAAAGGATGATTAATATGAAGAAAATATCGATGACAATCAAGCCATGAAATTTTCTTCCCATGCAGTAAGGAAAATGCTCGTGTTTCTTCCATGCAATAAGGACAAGCAAACGACCGGCCGTACTCCAACCCGAAAGCATTGCATATGCAGGAAAATCGCTAATAGTCCATAACAGAGAAGCGAACATCCGAATTTTTTTCTTTTTTGATATGTCGTATGTTTCAACTCCTACATACCATAATATTTTCAACTCTTCGATTAACGGTTGTAAGTAAACATCCATGCCCTGTGTCGGATCATCAGGGCCAGGGACGACAATTGGGAGAAACGTATATGGAGTTTTCATACACATCCATGGGGGTAGATTGTAAGGTGTGATTATTATAGGCCAAGATGAATATTTAGAACCAAACTGAGAAAACGGTGAGAAGCCGTCTGTACATAACCCTAGTCTAACGTTGCGGCTCTCCGCTGCGAAATCGGGATATTTCTTGTCAAAATATTGCCATGCTTCTCCATCGGATGGGTGTGTCAACGTACCTTCTTGAGGTGTTCTCACACGGTGCCATCTCATATGATGCGCTGTTACAGATGATGCATATAACCGTTGAAGTCTAGGGGTGATGGGTAAATAATGCATACGCTTGTACGGAACCTCTTTTCCCTTCTTTTTCCTCGGTTTGTATCTTTCTTGATTACATATTTTACAATTTCTAAGATTGATGTCTTCTTTCCAATACAACATGCAACTCTTTAAACATGTATCTATTTTTTGATATGGCAAACCGAAAGATGACATAAGTTTTTTCACTTCATAATAATTTTCGCACATTAAATTATCGGGTGGCATATGACGTTTAGCAGCTTGAACAATAGCCGTAAATCCAGCTTCTGTAAGGTTGTATTTTGATTTCATTGCAATGTATTCTGCAGTTACTGATAATTGAGAGCCGCTTAAACATCCATTCCAAAGGGGTTTTTTAGCATGATCCAATAAATCATATATTTTTTTAGCTGCAACATTTGGTTCCTCTTCGACGTTAACATCGTCGTTATCAATTTCAACGGTAGGGAACATTGATCGTGCTACATCTTCGACCATATGTTCTATGAGATTCGTACTAACTTCATCACTAATGACCTCCATCGACTGTTCTTGATTATTAGGGGCTACAATTTCTCCATGACGATCCCACAACAAATAATTGGGTACGAAACCGTATTGGCGCAAATGAAAACCTTAACTATATTCGGTACTAAATAGTTCAACAATTTGCATCTACTACATGGACAACAAATTTCTTCATCGTTTGCAATATTACTTATAGCAAATTCGATGAACACTTGTACCCCTTTCAGAAAATGTTCACTTACTACGCCATTAATTTCCCTTCTTTGATACATCCAGCTCCGATCATTAAAGTAATTGACCATTTTTCCTACTTGAAAACCTATGATAAAGTAAAAAAATTATAAATTATTCATTTTATATTTTGTTTAAATTTTATTTACTGATTTAGTAAACATGTACTAAATTTTATATTTTTTCTACAAACTTTATTTTAAATAAACAACTATTGATTCATTGCCACTTATGTGTCTTCTTTGATGGTCGGTCATCCTACTTCCCATTACAAACACAATAGTAATTATATTCCGTAAATCATATCATTTTAAACGATTTCACAAAATTTCGGCAGCATTTCCCCCGTGTTCCTTGTATCGTACACAAATGTGTGTACACAAGGAACGTAAAGGAAATGCCGTCGAAATTTTGTGAACCGTTTAAAGTGATATGATTGACGAAATATAATTACTTTATAGTGTTTGTAACTTGTCCAATACAGGGACAAATCCGACAAATGATGTATCAGATGAATAGAGTTGTCCGTTTTGTGGAAAAAACGAATATCCCTAAAACGATCATATACAACACTTGTCAGACGGGGCCAAATATATCTAAGGATTTAAATATTTGTTTATATTAAATTTAAATATATAACTCGTTTAATTAATATTGGTTTATATTTTACCGTTTTATTACATAAGTACTAAATTCATTTATACACAAAATTTGTACACAAAATTCATTTATTACAAATTCATTTATACACTAAATCAATTCGCATGTTCGCACAAATACAAAACTCCTGTTCACACAAATGCAATATCCGTTCTAACGACTTCCAAATGCAATAAACTCTATCACACACATACGTTCAATACTAACCAAATCAACATAAACTAATGCAATATCCTAAATTACAAAATTTTCAATCGGTAATAACTTGTTCATTATGAGATAATAGTTGCAATTAGGGGATAACATGATGTAATATGCATACAGTAACAAGTAGGAATCAATCACAATTCAAAATTAAACCCTAAATCAAAAAAAACCTAATTATTAGGTTTAGCAAAATTATCGATTTGGAGAGCTAGAACGGTGGAGATGGGCTGGAGCAGCTTCTAGATGGCGTCGGAGGTGGTTGGGATGGTGTTTGGGGCGGCGGTAGCAGGTTAGGAGGTGGTGGAATGGGGGAATTGGGTGAAAATGTTGATCGGGAAGAAGATAATGAGTTGCAGGTCTGGTCTCGGTGAAATATGCAGGAAATTTTCCAACGGCTTCCAACGGCCGCAAACGGCTTTATTCCAACGGTTTCCAACGGCTTCAGACGGTTACGTCAAAATCCAACGCGCCGTTGGAAGCCGTTAGAAATGCCGTTGGAGGCCGTTGGAACATCACCGTTGGAATACACTGTATCTCTAGTAGTGAAACCGAATGCTGAACACTTATTGTTGAATGCTGAATTCTGATTGCTGATTGCTGAATACTGAATTATGTATAGATGTTTGTTTATAATTCAAAAAACTTCTAATTAGAATTAAAGTATGAGGTTGTTTCGACTATAAAACTCTTTATTTTAGTTGGTTTTTCACATGATAATATTTAATCTGAGGATTTTGAATTATGATAAATTTTTATTATCAAAATATTTGAATTTTCGAATTTTCAAATTTTCAAATTTCAGCAATATTTGAATTTTGTAAAAATATGGATTAAAAAATCAATTTTTTTTTAGTTTTGAATGACTTGAATTTGAATTTTAGTAAATAAAATAAACTTTTAAAAGATAAAGTGAAATTATAATATTAAAATACTAGTTACAAAGTTTAAAATTTTTGAACTTTTTAAAAATTCAGAAAAAATGGAACCTCACCCATTTGTATTTTCTAGTATTTCGAACTTTCCATATTTAAATTTAAAATAATTTAGTGGATGTAAATAATGGTATAAATGGAAAAATATTGTTATTAAGCATTCAACACTTGATTAAGAAATAAAAGTGCTTATCACTTGTTCATCGCTGTGTAGTTAATGTCCCGTTATAACCCTGCTATATCTCATAGCGGATTTCTACCGCTACGATTTTTCCATATAGCCCCAAATATAGCCTTTCCGCTTTAAGCCCCGTTATTTCCGCTATATCCTGTTATTCCCGCTATATTCCGCTACTTCTGCTATATCTTCTTTAAAAGAAATGAATTGAAAAATGATATTTATACATTATAAAAATTATAAAATTAATTTATTTAATTGAACTTTTAATATATTTTTAGAAATGAAAATACTCTAATATTCTATTAGATTCAATTATGTTATATAACTGTTTTACGTTTATTTGCAGTATATTCGCACATGTTTTTATTTAAAATTATTTACGTATTACTTATAATTCAATTGAATGTTAATTTTTCATTTAATTACCATTTATACATTTGTAAAAACATTAAGTATGAGTTTTTTATGCTATTTTAGAGTCATCCGCTATATCCCGCTATATCCTCGCTGTATACCCGCTATGACTTTTTGCACCTCCGCCGCATTGAATCTGCCGAGCGCTTTAATTGCACAGGTTCATCAAATAAGTGTTTTTACTTCTTATTGCTTAATGAAAACAGACAACATTTAATTTCTTATTCACGAGTATACATGCACGTCCAAGCGAGCCTGCATCTAATCACAATGTCAACAACGTGCTTTTGTATGAAGTGTAGAGTAAATATGGATGGTTGTTCAGTTATACCATTGTTCTACTAAATCACCATCTAAAAGGATCAAAAATAGACCAAAAAAATAAAAAAAAATCACATTTAATTATTTGCTAAATTAATTCATAATAAGATTATTATATTATGCACAGAATTATAAATCAAGTGTCATGTCAATTTTGATGAGGACATGCCTCTAACAGATCAATTAATATAGTAAATTATGGAGAGACAAAAGTGTTGTATCATACACGTTAAATTTAAATAAAACTGAATCAGAAGACGCACTAAATATCAACTTAATTTCTCACCAATCATAATCTTCCTCCTTGCTACATAATGCCACACAGGATGATTGTTTTCAACCTAAATAGGCATATTTATAAGGTTCTTAAGGACAAACGCAAAATTATCAAAAATGGAGAAGTGATGTCAAGAGCAGTGGTTGTCGGATTCATTAGTAATTTATTCGTAGCATAAAAAATGATGTTAAAACTTGTCAAATAAAAAGAGTCTTTGTTATGAAAAGCTAATCTTTGTCCTTGGTTGAGAGACATCAATCACATATGAATTAACAAACTTGTAAACCATTTCACAAATTTAAAAAGCATTATTTATAAATTCCCAAATTTAGCATAATGAATAAAATAAAAATGATATATCTATACCCAACACTTGTATAATCAAATTAAAAGGAAAGGTACTATCACAACTAAAAAAATGAAAATGAACACTTAATCTAAAATCCAACTAAAAAGAGGAACCCTCACTTATGGCATATGAGCTTCAGTCCATTTAAGCTCGAATTTGTTGGCTGTTCTCTATTGGTGAAACACATGATATTGCTTATTGAGAGTTGAATTAGATGTTGGAACTGACCGTTTTGTTTCATCGGAATCTATAAGTCTGTTGCCTGAATCCATTTGAGATGATTCACGGTGGTTGAACATGTGAGGTGAGATGCGCCACTGCATCGTCAAACATGATTGCTATGTTGGAGCTAGTAGGGGTGAATCAAAGTTTGCACAAATGCTGCGTAGAGAAGATAATTTCTAATCATTGAGAATTTTAGAAGTTAAGGAGATCCAAGAGATATATGAACCACTGACACGTAACTGTAAGAATGACAATATGAACATGAAGGACCAAATAGTGTAAATAATAAATGATAATGGTGAACTAAATTTTCACCATGGAAGAAAGATGTATCATGGAAGAAAAAATTGTTGCAGCCTCGACAACAGGTAAAGCAAACAAAACTGCCAGGAAAGAATGCAAAACTGTAAAAAAGGAATAGAATCAAATTGAGATCCTAAACTGTTGAACCGAATAGAATCAAATTGAGATCCTAAAGAGTAGGATTAAATTTGCACGGATCAATTTTTCACCAAATTTTATTTTTCAATAATTGGTACACGAAACAGTAAAAGAAACAGAAATTTTTAACAAAATTAGAATGCACAGACTCATTCAAACTTGGTGAAAAACGTGGAATTAATATGGGAACAAAATCCTTTGCTTCAAGGAATGCAAACGTTTCTTAGGGAAATGCAACAACTTAGAGTGAAATTCACAAAATCAAAAATTGAAAATCAAAAGCAATATATATCAGTTTATAGCACACAGCTTCGATTGTATTTAATCATAATTAAAACAATTAGTCAATCAAATGCAAAACATAATTCTATCTTTTCATGAAACCCACTTAGCCATCATATAAGAAGGAAAATTTTGTTTCTATTGATGAAATTGACCATCAAAATCTTATTTAATCATAGTTTAATTCCAACGTAAACCAATTTCCTATTATATATAGATAAATGCAGAAATATAAAATGGAAACTTTGGGTAATCTTATGAAAACAAACCATAATCTAGTTGATGCTAAAATGCCAGTACCATAAAAAGTAGCCCCTTAACTCCCCTAAGTTGTCAAACACCCACGAAATGCTCCAATCTAACCATTTTCTGCATAAAAAATTATCAGGAAATCAGATTAATTACCCATGATGCGATAGTTTTTGAATGCGTACGCATTAGGTATATCAGTAAAATCACTCACCAAGGTCACATAGATTTTTAGCTCCGTTGGTGATGGAAATCATGTAACATCACAAAGTGATGAAGAATACAACAATTAATAAGCATCATAAACACGTTCAAGATGAAGAATCCGATGTCAATTAATTTACTAAAAGTATCCTTAGAATAAAAGTTATAACAATGACATATCCATCAATCAACATCATTAACTTGAACTTTAAACTATACTCAAAAATAGTTAATGAAAGTAGCAAAATAAGTTACCAAGTTAGAGTTTCTCCAACCAAAGCATGGATCTTAGACTCAACCCGAACTGCCAAACCCCGCCTCCAACCTGCCACGAAAGAGCCCCACCAAATGCGAAGCTTCAGCCTTCGTCTCGCTCACCATTACAACATCAAAATTCAACACATTAGAGCGTCTTCTTCTTTCCGAAACTCGCAAACGCGCTCCGTCACCGCCACGACCCAGATTGTCAACCCTTCCATCGCTGCAGCTCGCCACCATGCAACAGCCACACGACCATGTCGTGCAAGCACTCATTCAATGTCACACCACTCCTTCTGTTAATCACAAACAAAGAAATAAAATGATAGTCGCTGTAATCAATTGAATATGTATATAAACTATGCTAAAACTTAGTAGTTTCAATCATA
This sequence comes from Allium fistulosum, assembly GCA_030737815.1. Taxonomy (NCBI): domain Eukaryota; kingdom Viridiplantae; phylum Streptophyta; class Magnoliopsida; order Asparagales; family Amaryllidaceae; genus Allium; species Allium fistulosum. The sequence goes on from CM060905.1 coordinate 105,219,531, forward strand.
GGTATATGGTATAATTGATGTAACTGAAATATGTGTTCATATTCATATCAATATGATCTTCTTGTTCTTAGCCTTCTAATATACAACACACTTTTTACATCACAATTATGATTGCTTACTATTGACTCGTTGTTTACACCTTTACTTGTATATGAATTATTAATTTAAGTCTTTGTGTATTTAGACTTTCTAGTGAAGGAAAAATGCTTTAAATTTGATCATGTATGGTAAGCAGTCTTAATTTTCTATTAGACAAAAACCTAAATATAACTCTTGTTCTGGAATACATGATTAAAAGATTTAGGAATACACGATGAGAACAATGGCTAGCTGTATCTATTATAAATAAAAAAAAGGAAGAGTGTTGGGATTAAGTAGATATAAATGGAACTGGAACAAAAAAAAGTGAATGAGTACATATGCTATTGTTGTTTATTTGGTGGACAAATCCAAGCACTTGACCGCCAACATTTTGCCTAATGGCTTCTGCATACTAAAATGAAGTTAGTTACTTTTGGGAAAAGCTCAGATACTGTGGATCAAAAAATAGAAAACCTTTGATGTATCATTGATTTGTAATAGTCTTGAGAAAATCAGTTATGATTCTAGAAATTGGTTGAAGATTCTTCATCAATAATTTGACTCTGTTCACAAAATATATCATCACAGCCAAAAAATTAAATAATGTACATTAGTATTTAACGTATAAAAAAACATTCTATCCAATGTACATACTTTATGAACAAATGTGATTGCCTTGAATCAGGTGCCGAAGATAATTTAGATGTAATACATGATTTCTTTATATTGTGTTTCAAGGTTATAAAATTGCTTTCTAACTCTTTTAAAATTCTGTTCCAATATGCCTTCTCTTCACCTTACTTACCTGCAATATTCATTAAGGTTGATATACCCATCCAAAATTTCAATTAAGTATAAAACTTTAACAAAAAATTGATCAGATTTTGCTGAGGCAGTTTGCCAAACTGTTCAGGAATTGGTCGATATGTAAATACATGAGTAGAATCAAATTAACGAAAAGAAAAAAAGGGAAAAAATATATTGTGTTTCAAGGTTATAAAATTGCTTTCTAACTCTTTTAAACTTCTGTTCCAATATGCCTTCTCTTCACCTTACTTACCTGCAATATTCATTAAGGTTGATATACCCACCCAAAATTTCAATTAAGTATAAAACTTTAACAAAAAATTGATCAGATTTTGCTGAGGCAGTTTGCCAAACTGTTCAGGAATTGGTCGATATGTAAATACATGAGTAGAATCAAATTAACGAAAAGAAAAAAAGAGAAAAAACCTAATGCTGAACTTGCAGATCTTGCTTTCGTAGTGTTTGGAAACCAATACCTAGTTCTGGAGCTGGACTGCTTGCGATCTTTTCCTGTATACGAAATCCAAATCTAAATTATTTTCATTTAGTTTTCTTCAACAATTTGAACCAAAAATGCTGCAAAAGAAAAACAATTTGGATTCTTCTTCTTCAACTTTCCCCATTTTCATTTAGTTTGTGCGGGACAGGAGAGAGTGGAGTGGGTTGCGAAAACGAATCTGCAAATGAAAAGTGGTAAGAACGTGCGGCATACAAAATGACATAAACATCCTTGGCACGCCAAAGAAAATTAGAAGGGTTATTTAGACATTTCAAAAGCTTCATTTGAGGGTATTCCCATTATATATAGATTAGCCGTAGAGATGAATAAGTGGTCAACTGAGTGGTTGTTCGTCCTAAACAAAATTGAGTTGCTTGTTCTAAACAAATTGAGCCTTAAGACTACAGTAGCCAAATATGTCTCTCTTTTCCGTCTCCCGCCGCAAGTTCCCCGGCCGGCACCAACTCCTACAGCACCACCGCCGCCTCCTCTCCACCTCCATCTTCCCTCCCACCGTCGAATACAACACCCTCCGCCGCCTCTCCCGTGCCCAAAACTTCTCACAGATCGAATGCCTTCTCGAACCCTTCAAACCTTCAAACCCTACCAACAACCCGCTACCATCTTCCCAAATCGAATCCCGTCTGATTCCGATCATTAACTCATACGCCGTTTCTGGCATGGTCGATCACGCCTTAAAAACCCTATCTCAGATCCCCACTCCCTCCTCCCTCTCCCTCAACGCCTTCCTCTCTAGCCTCAACCTCCATCCCAGACTCTTCCGCGAAGTCCCCAGCTACTTCCAAACTCTCTTCCCTAAGTTCTTCGTTACTCCAGATGAGGTTTCTTATGGTGTGCTGATTAAGTCTCTGTGCAAATCTAAAAAAGCAGCTTATTGTTTGAAGCTGTTGGAGAAGATGGAGGAGAAAGGGGTGAATGTCACAACTGTGGCTTACACGACGATTCTTGATTCATTGTACAAGGAGAAGAAGATGGTGGATGCGGAGAAGTTGTGGAAGGCAATGAAGAAAAAAGGGATAGAGTTGGATGTTCCGGCATACAATGTAAGGATTATGGGTAGAATGACAGGAGAAGTGAGTAGGGTTAAGGAGGTTGTTAAGGAGATTGAGCAAGCTGGATTGAAGCCCGATACGATTACTTACAATTATTTGATGAGTTGTTATTGCAATAATGGGAAGTTTGTTGATGCAAAGAAGGTGTATGAGCAAATAAAGGAGCCTAACTGTAAGACATTTAAGTTGTACATGGTTGCATTGTGTAAGAAGGAAGACTTGGTTGGTGCAGTGAAGGTTTTCAATAATGCGTTGGAGAAGGAGAAAGTTCCAGACCTTGGAGTTGTGAAGATTTTCATTGATAAGCTAATGAACGCAAAGAAGGAAGGAGTGGCAAAATGGGCGGTGGCAGAGCTGAAAAAGCAGTTTGGAGAGGATTTCACTGGAGGGTGGTTGGAGCTAGAGAAGATGGTTTGCTTGCATAAGCAAGGTCAAGAAGATGATGAAGGATTGGCGGCGGACTGAATATTTTGGCGAAGATCACTGGGAATCTTGTATCAAAGCTGCGGCATGACCTTGAGTTATAACTGGAGCTCCTTTTAAATTGGAATGAGGTATGTAGGCATTGAGACACCTATGTGATATGTGTTTTAATCTTTATTACCAAATTTGTTGGTGCTGCGATGAATCAAATATATGATGGCATGTAACAAGTTCTTTTAAGATGGCAAACATTACGTAGCTGGCCATTTATTAGCCTTATTCTCTATTGTGTATCCTACCAAAGCTAACAACCTTTAACGGTGTAGGTATGTTTCCCAACCCTTTCAAGTTAGATGAGAGTGTTTGTTATGTGATTGCATGATAGTGAATGTAAGTTTTAAAACTAATGCTTAATCAAATAAATATGATTCTGAAGTTGTAACTTGAGATTTGTTTCAGCTGTCTATTACTTTTGGAATGCACCATACACAGTACAACATGGATATTATATTTGATATAACCCAAATCTACTATATTTAGAATCAATGTGTTTGTGTTTGTTTCTCACTTTCTTAAATGGTTTTATGTTTTTTAAGCGAAGAATTATTATTTATTACAATATTAGAATGTTAGTTTTCATTTGATGGTAGAAGACTTTCTTTTGAAAGATGTTACAGCTATCCTCTTTAAGATTTTGAACATCCTTTCAATTTTAAAAGTTAGAAAACTTGTTGACTATACCATACCATACTTGAATTTGACTTCATTTTCTCCAATAAATAAAAAGGTTCTTCATAAATATTGTCTTACATTATATATTTATATGCATCAGTTGTTAGCCTATCAAAATTTGGTGTTTGTAAACTCGTATAGTCCATCCGCATGGTAGTTCGTCTATTTGTGTATTGATGACCCATTATAATTTTTTACAAATATAATTTGACTAAGAACAACCTCTTCACAATGGTTAGGTCACCCGTATGGGGATCTGGACGCCCAGCTTCGAGTCCGGAAACATGCTATTCGCAATGCGAGGGAAAAACTGCGTACATTATCGACCTCCGCAGAGTCCGTTATCGTGCGAGAGCCTCGTGCACTGGGTTCCACTTTTTATAATTTGACTGGGAACGTACTATAATTATTTTTAACAAATATATTTAAAGCAACACATATTAAATATGATATAACCGTCTTCACCATATTTACCAAACCCATGTGTGCGATTTGGTCTACAAACGACACTCTTGTTGTTTACCGTGAATGGCTTATATGGTATTCATATTTTAGTGTTCATTCGGGAATGTGGAATTGTTTAATAATCAAGAGTGTAACAATTTTGTTTCAGTTAATTTTATCAAGTTAATCGGAAGACTTTCATTGGAAGAGACTGAATTCCGTTTCATGTGTGTACCTGCATGCACATCAAAGGTTGCATGATATTAAAGTTATTTGCCGTAAGCATGCGCAGTCCATATACTTTGTAGTATAGCATGTTTTGTTCCAGTTGCTAAAACACATCTGCACTCACTTACTAATGCCCTTCAATTAGTTGCTGCTTAGGAGAATACGCATGCAGTATCCTCTTTCTGTCTTTTCAGTTCAACACCTTCATTTTTTTTTGCATGGTTGAAGAAACATTAAGGATTAATGCTTCAATGCCTAAAAACCTAAAGCAATAGCAATCGTGGTGTATGTCATGTATATGCTTCGAACTATTTGAATGTAGTACTTCATATTTCCTCAACTTGGAATGATCTCCTTTCCAATACAGGAATATTCACAATTTATGACTACTCCAGATCAACGATGAATTATTATCTTGTTTTTCTTCCATCTTCAGTTGGCATGTTTCATCTTGCACTTGATATTTTGGTCTAAAGTTTTCTTTTTTCAATATTTCTCTTTCATTTTTGTTAGAGTGGATCCTGCTATTTCCTCTCGAATCATACTAATATTGTTATTTGTCAGAACATTAAACCATTTATTTCTTTTGAAATCCATGCAGTTCTTTTTTTACACTTTTTTTGGAAGTTCTAAATCCATTATGTGGCATAGGTCTTACATCACATACAAAACTAATATTATACCACTTCTACAAATAGCACGCAATGTTGTGTCTCTTCTGGGATCAAGACCTTTTATCATAATTTTTGCTCGTTGCATATCTTGATCTGCTACAATATGGATAACATCATTGCTTGTGCAACATCGTGTTCCCCTTCTTGTGCCTTTGAATCTAGAAATACCGACAAAGGTCCAAGAAACTAATCGACCTCGTACGTCTGTACTAGTTACAACTCAAATGCAAAAAGGAATCTCAGGGAAGATCTCAGGCAGGATGAAGGAGATTTAAAATTCTGAAATGGAGAAGACGGAAGCATCATGTATAAACTACGTTATGAAAGATTTTAAACGTAATTTCTAACTTGTTTGACACTCATCTTACCAACATCTCACCAAGATGTTATAATCCCAACTCGAGATATGGAGTGATATTTCAGTCGGAGATTTCGTCTGGAAATTGAGATTTAAAAGCTTGCTCCATCCTTTGCTTAATAAGTATTATCGCTTTGTTAAAATTGCATGCTTTGAACAATGCCAAAGGTGTAATATTGTTGTGCAAGAACGTTACATTTCTTGCGTGGTGTATAGATGTAAGCATTACATCACTAAAATAAATTTACATAATCCAAATTATAATGCTTTTATCCATACCAAACCACATGAATTTTGTTGTGTAACAATTGTCGGATCAAGCTCTTCATCTCCAACACATGGCGTATGCATGAGTTGGCATATACATAATGTAACAAAAGCAATACTCAATGTTACATGTCTATCAATCCATATTTATACGCTACTTCAAATTATTTAGCGATGTGAGACTATTCTAATTTCAAACCATCGTTCATATTTTCCGCATGCAAGACAACCCATGACAATCTTCCCATTGACTTGCATTCTCTTGAAATACTTTTGAGAGCATTATTTTGTCTGCATGGCCCATTTCACAACCTTCGGCTCTGATACTACTTGTTGTGTAATGGCGGTTGGACAAAGCTTCCTATTTCTAGCACGTGGCATACTCATATGAGTTAGCACACACATATTGTAACAAAAGGAATCTTTAACGTTACATGCCTACAAACTCATATTTGCATACCACTTCTTCAAGTTATTTAGCGATGTAAGATTATTCCAATTCAAATCGTCGTTCATATTTTCTGCATGCGAAAAAACCACTAACAAGTTCACTCATCTAGCGTTGTAAATATCTTTCTTGGCATCTTCATCCATGTCAAATGAGGCTTATTACCTTGCGTAAGCGTCTGTGCATTTGTTTTCAATATATGTAGTCATAAATACAAAGTTATGCTTCACAACTATGAATATATACATGCCAAATAGCGTGAGAATTTAAATTGAAAATAAAATATATTTTTTGCCTCTGCCTTCAAAATTGAAAACCGAATTTAACTATTGTATATATGTATACGAGTGTATATGCACGCCCAGGTGGACCTGCGAATCACAATGTGCATGCATTTTTAGTTATACCCCTAAAAGTAAATTTGACAGTACCATTACCTGCATAAACTGAACCTAAAGCAGCATTTGAAAAGACCATAAAAACTGAAGAACAGCCATGAACCATTTTTTTTATAATACTAAAGTTTTATTATTCGTTTCTTTTGTTTTAGTTTATACTACAGAAAATGGAAATGATACTTGTATTTATACATCCATATGCTCTTTTAGCTAATATGAAAACATATTATATGCATCATCACTTCACAACATGGCTTCATCTCTTCTACCTCTTCTTTTATCTAGTCTAGTAATAGGGAGAATTCAATGCATAAGACTTTCACAATGGCTTTTGTTAAACATATGAACTTCTATCCGTGGTTCTGAAATTTGGCTCTTGTTTATAAAAATATTTAAAAAAAATGAAAAACAAAAGAAGTAGCGAAACTAAATTACTATCCGGCTTTACATCAACAAAGTAGTTGAGCCTTAATAATTAAGAAAGGTGCATCGGTTGATATATTCCTAGGAAAACTCTACATTTGGTTGTATTGTGCTTATTTTCCGAATATGAAAATTCTCAGCTGTTTTATAAAGCATATATGATCATGAAAGTATATTTGGTAACAAAATAGTGCCATTTCCATCAACTTACATGTTATACTATGAAAGTATAACTCTGAGATGATTAGTTAAATGTGGTTAAAACTTATTTACCGTAACATGCTAGACTAACCTGCTCCACCTTTTGCTTTCCCTTAGTTGAGGAAGCTGAGTAGTACGGGAAGTAAGGTTAACATTTAGAATTAACCCTATAAATAGCAAGTAATTGTAGTCAGTGGGATACAACATCGTACATATTATTTCAAGATTCAACTATGTTTGAATCCGCAATCAAAGTTATTGAGGTTAATGTGGTATTGCTAGAAAGAGAGTTCTAACAATTTATTTCGTATAATAAGTCAGTGTTCTGTCAATTGTTTGCACTCTTTTGGAACTATCTTTGTTAATCAAGATTCATAAACGGATGATTTGTGATGGTCTATTCATTAACAAACTTGAGTTTTAAATAAAACACTCATCGTACATCTATTACAATGTAATTTTATAATGAAAATTTCTGAACGATCACAACATATTTAGCTTTCACATTGGCGCTGTTTTTATAGCAAAATCCAAATCTGAAATCAGTTCTTGGACATCCTCGATGCCAACCGAAAATCGAATCAGATCATTAGTCAATCCTCGAGATTTGCGAATATCGATAGGGATGAGTTTATGTTACAGGAAGCATGACAAGCATATAGTTGAATTCACACTTTTTGATATAAAATTTATTCGATTAACGTAGGAAATTAACAGAAAGCAATAAGCATTGTTTGAAATAAAGTATGGAGCCCATGCCAATGGCACGGTACTTTTATGATAAAATAATCTGTAAGGATAAAAATATCGATGAATGTAATATTTATTGAGTATAAAAGATGTATAAAGTAATGCATCAGCAAAGTTTGAACTATGTTATTATGTTCTAGTAATAGAAAAGAAAACTTCTATGTCTAAAGACTCCAAACAACTCCAAAATACAAAGCCTAACCAAATGGTCAGTGATTAAATTTTTACACGTTACAATTTTATTCCAAATAATTGTTACATTAAAGAACACAGAACTTAAAAACACAAACAATAGTCCTTGCATGTCCTCTTACATGATAGCAGTTTGTATTTTAAAAAATGCAAATAAGTGCACAAAACTCTCAGCTAATGTAGAAGAGTCATCACTGGAGCGGGCAAACAGATATCACTATAGACCATGCATTAATCACAATCCACCTTCTCGGTATATAAATTTGAATAAAATAGTATAAAATCTGGATAATTCACAGGGTAAACTCGTAGAAGCAATCAGGCAGAGCAGAACCCCTCCCTAAAACAAACTCCTGCCTATGCTCCTCCCACATCACCCTTTCCAACTTCACCCTATCAACCCTTTCTCACTGTATATAGAAAACGCCCTCCTGCTCAAAAATACACGTACACAGCATGAGATACAGGGAATATGAGGTGGTAATAGTGCAAAAATAATTCACCTAAATCCATTAAAGTATATAGTCTAATGATTTGAAATTAGCTGCACACAATAAACAAAATGGCAAACTATGAACAAAGGACAAACATAATATCTTTGCACATTTATACGTAGTAATTTACCTCTGACCTGCAATGCACATCTTCATTCCACTCTCTATGGACCAAATCAAACATTACATCAGAAAATTGTTTGTTTATTTAATGCATCCACCAGTTGAAAAGAAATTTGTGAACAAATATCAGAAAATCAATAGTTGTGTCTTGAATAAAACTATATCAAAAACCATACACGTAAGCTTAAAGATAGAGAACTAATATACGTTGTCTCTCAGTCCCTTGCAACAACAAACGACATTTGCTCATTCAGTCTACACAGGCAAATTAGTGTCTACAATGGTTTGGCACTAAGTTTTCACTATAACTATCTTTGACTACTGTTATATGTTTTAGCTTTTTTCAGATTTAACTCTTGCTACTCCACTCCAACAGAAGGATATCAATAACATGTATATACTTTTAAGTCCTTATATACATATTAAGTGTTTAAGTAAGATCCGTCGCAATGTCAAATGAAATTAAGCAACAAACGTGACAAAGATTAAAATATTAAAATACTGTTAAATGTGTTGAAGGCCTAGGAACTCGTAATATTGATTAGTTTAATAATATGATAAGTTTGATATAGTTCGAGTTGATCTTCAAATGGTTGATTATTCAAAAATAGCATATATTATATTTTAATTTTATACTTGAAAGCTTACTTGTATTATGTTGCATTGAAGATTAACCATTTCCGGTTGCATCTTTGCCTTCCTTCAATTCTTTAGAGGATGTCAATGTGAATGAATTTATAATATTTGCATGTAAAACACAAAGAGAAAAATATCGTACTCATGAATGTAGCATTTGATACATATATGACCACCAAGCCAGTATATGCTACATATAACATCGTTCATACAATAAGGAATGGATATCATACTCATTATTTAGATTCAAGTCAGGATTCACTATCCCATCAAATTAAGCATCGATTAACCACGTTATCCTACAATACCAAAATCATAGATTATTTCTAATCCAGACTTGAAGCACTTAAAGTAATATAGACTTAGGTTACTGAGAAATTTTAATATTACATATCATAGTGCTTTAGTATGTAAAATAAATGTTCTCGGTAACATACTTAATACGAACAATTAAGGATTTGCAGCAGAATAGATTTATCCATGTGGTTATAGAAAAATCCTTATAGATTTTTGAGGTCAACTCATCACCTTCAATTATCGCATTCCATGGATTCAGTTATACCACTAAATGAAATTATACTATCAGTGATTAAACAATATACCAGTTCCATAAAATATATCAAACCAATTGAAACATTAATCATGTTGCATTAAATAATACTCTCACTAATAGTAATAGTTCCATTGAAACAACACTAATACACACACACACTAACGTACACACATAGTCCAGATACGTTTTTTCATAGCAACTAAATGGGTAAACCCTAGCAGATTTTTATCATCTTAGTGACGTAGTTATCACGTAATCTGATGCAAAAAACATCAAATTCAAAGTCAAATGTTTACCAAGTTACATATTTATAAATAGATATAAGTAGATAAATAAACTAAGTTACATAACAGAGTAAAGCGATAAAAGCCATCCAACTGTAAGTATTCAAATTACACATACTTCTTTAAAGAGCCCAGATACTTCTTAAAATCCATAGTAATAAATGAAAATGAATGAATACTTACCAAAAACAACCTGGATCTTCATTGAATTAGGAAACCAAAGTTACTTCCGTGCATTGTTAACAGTCGAAGTTGGAGAAGATATTAGTCGACAATCAGTCGATGACAGAAGCCTGCTAACTTCATACCCATGCATGTTCATGACGGAGCCTGCTAAATTCATATAGAAACATTTTGATCCAGTGAACTTTGTCAGTGCATTGCTAACTTGAGTGGAGCTTACATTTTCGAGCATGATATATGTAAAGTGTCTTTATGAAAAATATCTTCAAAGTTAAAGGACGACAACCATAAAAAGTAAAGATATAGGCAACAATAGGTATCGTTGTCAAAATCAAAATTTCATGTTTATGATATACATCTAACTTCTGCCCAAATACATTACCTGTAACCAGGAAGGAACATTGCTTCTGCAAGCCGTAGCATAGATTATAAAATCAACATCAAGTATTTCACCATCTACCAGCTCAACTTTTTCACGTATAGACTTCTTGATTCCTGGAACAACTCTAATGTCACCTGACCTAATTCTTTTAACCTTCATTAGCCAAGTGAAAGCATGCAATTCAATTAAAGAAAGATTATGAATCAATATTTGCACTGAAACTGAGTTAGAAAAGTAAAATAAAAAATACATCATATCACAGAGAGTGCAATTCGTAGTATATACATACATGCCATAATATGGTCTAAAATATAAATAATTACTTGTTAAGGGTATGGCAATGTCCATTGTTGCTGAGAAGAGGGCTTAGAAACTGAAAAAGAAAAAACATTCCACTTGGCAGTAGTTTTATAAGGTCTGCAGCTCATTTGAAAACTCTATCGCCCATCGTCAGCTTATTAACTCTCTTTGTATTCAATCTCTCCATCATTTTCCTTTCTAATATTAAGCTTCCTCTGTTTTTATTTCCTTTGTGCATAAGCATTTTGTTATATTCTGTTATTTATAAAGGAATTTAATTATTATATTATGGCATCATATATGCCTCTTGTAAGTTAATATTATATGTCATGGCGTTGCTTTAAACTTATTACAAAATGTGACGTTATTTTTGGTCGGATACTTCCTTTTAAGGATAAAATATATAATGGACCAGATACATTCAGTTGAATTCCTAATTAAAAGTATTAGAACATAAAGCAAAGCAATCATGGTTAGGTAAGTGAAATATTCATTTATAGGCGCATCTAAAGAATAGTAAAACCCAAAGCTGACATATCCATAGCATCCTTTTTCACAACGTCTACATTAAAAGGCATCTCATCGTCCTTCTTTTACAATCTTTTTTTTAACTCTCTTCAACGACAGCAGCAGCTTATATTTCACCCTTGCAGTCCGCCATATCAGTAATTAAAAGTTAGGCATCGGCCATGACATTAACAACTAATGAGAAATACGATGAAATAAATACATGGAAAGCATAGTGCAAGAGATTCAATTACCGAATAACAAATTATAGCCTATATCATTTACTTTTATTTACCAATAGTCGGCATTTTTTCTATGCATTGTACTATTCGCCCACCTAGACTTCATGACCAAGCACGGTGGCTGGAAGGAAATTGGTAATCGGTCTTAGAATAAAACCTGCAATAGGCATAGCAATGTTAAAACTCAATGCAATAATGTGCAGTCACATGCAAGAATCAACAGTTTACCTAATTTTTTTTCCGTTAATAAAACAAAACCTATATGCGGGTATTCAATTGCCTTAAGGTAAATACAATCAATGTTCCAACATCTTACACACTCATTTTTCATACTTATCTAATTACTGGTAAACCTCAATAGCTTTACTATATCAATTTCATTCAGGTCAGCAAACCCTACAACCCTGTACGCAGTTGAAATTGGGAAAACATGTTAAGTTATTGCAAAATAAATAAAATTAGATCAAAGTAATAGGTACGCAATCTTTTATTTAACACCGGGTACAACCTACATACGTAATCTACACTAATGTTTGTAATGAAAATTGTAAGGATGAACATTACAGTTTGACCAAAGTTTGAGTACACTTAGAACACAACAACGACAATCCACAGTCTTTCCTAAATTAGTTTCATTTGCAATTTTGTGTACTTAATTTGCAATTTCTTATAATATCATCGATTAAGGAGTATCATCTTATATATATATATTTATATTTATATTTATATTTCAAAAATGATAGTATAAATGTTAAATTCATTTGCAATATTTATTACTAAATTAACTTCCATCTTATTTCACAAAATAAAATAATGTTAATAATGTTTTGAAATTTCAAATAATAAGATTAGGTTCAGCTTATAAATTTTGATATTTGAGACCCTTATGAAGCTTGCATTAAAGAATAATTGGTGGACAACTTCCAAATACTACTTCACTTTCTGCATGTACTGCAAAATTTCAAAATAACTATCAGCTTATATGGCTTGTCCATATTGAATTAGGAAGAAATGTAAGTAGCAATGATACATATTGTACTACAAAGAAAGACTCATTGATAACATGGAGTGGCAAAAATTAGCAATAATTTTTACACAAACGGAGCTCTTAAAACTGGCCATATATTGTTGTTCAATCATTCAGGTAATTCACCAAGTTTCACGAAGTTTTAACATACAAACCCTTGTAAGTGAAGTGTGTATGATATATGCTTGATTCCAACAACAGTTGCATACGGTATGGACATCAAATGGTTAATACTCCAACTGCAGAATTCGTAAATTTGTATTTAAGCAAATACTACTAAGTCTTTGTTTATTCTGTCATTTTTTGATATGTACAACATATCATAAAACTTATGAACAACCAATATTGGTTCTCTAAAAGCAGAAAAGTTAAGTTCATACTTCATGTTCATGTCATAACCGATAACCGATAACTGACATTGATAACTGATAGTTATGTGTAAATGTTTCAGGTAGTAAAATAAGTAACAACTGCAACAACCTTGTCCATTGATAATTGATAACTGACAGCAATGAACATTAACACATAACTGACAACAACGAACAGAATCACTATTGTGCATATTCAAAACAACATATTCATTTCCTTAAAAAGACAGTCGGGGCCAGTTGCATATGCATATGTCGTAATTGGAAATCCAAAAGTAAGAGCTTAAAATTTTGACAATTTAAAACTGACATCAGGAATAGCCTTAGAATATCTTTGAATTATTATATATTAGAGCTCAAAAGGACACATTTGCTAATGGAGATTCCTTCTCCAGTTGTTACATAGGAAGTGAATATAAATAGAAATAAAAATTAGAGGTTTGAATATTCATTTACATAATACATTCTTGACTTGGTAATTACAAAAGCCCAAAATTTTAAATACACATTATTGCAACTTTGGATTGGATGTTACAGATCAAAGTTTATTTTTTGTCATCTATAAACACCATTCAAAATATATTTGCAACTAACTTTCGCATGTATATAAGGCACCTATAAGCTTCATAAAGAGAAATGAATGCATAGGATTTGATTATGGAATAATTAATCTATCATTGTGGGTGCATGGACTGAATTGTTGTAAACACCTTTTATTTTGCTACTCACCATCTGGTTATTTCATAAAAAATAATTTTTGTTTTAAAAATTCTTTAAATAATTTTAGTCCTCCTATTTGCATTTTAGCAAAAAATAGGGTATGAAAAGAAATGTTGAAACCTGATAAATATTGAAACCGAGCTCTCGAATGGGTTTCAAGTCAGCCTTCTATCACCTTTTGTTGACAAGTATTTTTGTATTGTAATTTCCTACTTTGATTATGATTGCCTTGCTCATACCTGCATTGAATTTATGAAGAGAGATAATGATCAAAATGTGCTCTATACAAAATAATAAATTCCCAAAATCAAAACCTTGTCCATCACTGCTGAAAGAAACTCAGGCATGAGTTTAATCTTGTCATTTACAATTGGTACTACTCGTAAAATTGATGTCATACTAAATAATTTTAATGGTTTTATTTTTCATGGATGGATACTTTACCTTTTTCATCCAAGTCTCTGTAAAAGAACTCACACCATCTCCCATTATATGCATGCATTTCCATTTACGTAATCTTGGCCAATACATGCCATCATCAATGAGATGCTTCATCTCTTTCCTATTATAAAGTGTATACACTTCATTAGAAAAGTTGAATAGTAACAACATAGAGATTAGTTCATCAGTATTAGTTTAGAATACACAGTTAATAATATTATAATCTCGGTAAATTAAAAAAAAGAATTGAATGATTTACAATGACTATCTACAGGGTGTAACTGCTCATATTTGATTACACAGTATAAGATAAATCAATTAAGGGTATTGCAGCCTGATGAAGTACTTAACTCAACTATGCTTATTCTTTTCATGTTCGAATTGAAGCCGACAGTAAGAGCATAAGTGACCCATTTATATTGTTAATAATAATATGAATATATCATTTCTTTATCAATTTTGAGCCTCGTTTCTAAACGAGGCAACTGCTTAAGAGTTAGATTGTGCAAATAAATACGACTGAGATTATTGACATTGCATGATCTGCCAATTATCACTGTTCAAATATCAGTCAACTGCACAATCTTACTGTGCTATTGTTCAAATAAAATAATCTTAAATAATTACAAATCGTAAGAGGAAAACATACATAAATTGTGATTAATAAGTGGCAAAAGCACATACATTAATATTTTTAGTCTCCCTATAATTTTAGTCAGCAGTTATATTTATGAGTCTCATAATTCACGATATTTCAATTAATTCATTTTGCATTTATTGCAAATTCGATGTAGATGACATGTTAATAAAGACTTACATGATTTATCAGTATTGTCAAATCTGCAAAATGCAAAATGATCGATATAGTACATAGGCATCTATGATACACGTATGCTTACCGAAAATGAAAGAGAATGATAAAATTCAAAAAAAAGAGGAAGAAAAAACTCAACAATGTTAATAGATTGAATAGTTTATATATTAAAGAGAAACAAAAGTATTATTTATTTGGTAAAAATAAGAATAAAATCTACAACTATAGACATTAAACTAAATGATTTAATCAGTAAACAAAAAGGCCTTAAATTAATAAAATATAAGTTCACCCATTTTTGCGACTATTTGTTTAGCAAGACAAAATGTGTGTGGAAGCTTGAGAATGAAAGTGAGTGCAGTGGTGGTCATTTTATAGTTTCTAGCATTCTTTAAATTTTGATTATATTGAGCAACAATATCAAAGTATTACACTTGAGCATACAAATTTAAACTACTTAAGCACTTCAAACATTTTTCAAACCTGGAAAATTTTAAACAATAAAGTAATCATCCATGAGTGTACTAAGGATTAATTCAGCAAAATCTCGGCATGTTTAAAATTATTATTTAATTTTAATTAAACTAACAAATTCAAAGCAAACATATTAAGCTATCCAACAGTAAATTGAGGAAAAATTTCAATAGTAGACAACAAAGCAATTTAGCCATCACATGTTCCATGAGATATTGAACAACATAAAATTAAGTGAGCAACAAAGCAAATTCCGTGTACAACTTTTATTCTCAACAAACTAAGCTTAGGTTATATTGTGCATGTCTACTGAAACTTACTTTCTAATGACTGTGCCTAAATTAATAGGACTTACTTAAGTGTCATGTATTGTGTCTAACAATTTAATGTTGTTGATTGGTGGATATTGTGCATGTTCCATCTCTACCTAACGTGACGTTCATTTATGTATGTATATGTGTGTGTGTCTATATGTATGATTGTTGGATATTGTGCATGTTACTTCTCTACCTAACGTGACGTTCAATTAGGTGTGTGTGTGTGTGCATGTCTATATGTATATATATGTGTGTGTGCGCGTGTGTGTGTCTGTTTTTTATGTGTGTGTGTCTATATATATATGTGTGTGCGCACGCGCATTTGAGCTGAAGTAATAAAAATTGCAATACTTGGCAAAATTTTGACTATGACTTTGGTAGTGGACCTTTTGGTTTTTTAAATTATTTGCATAGCTTGTTTGAACAGCATCTTTATACCACCGGTGTGATTGAAGTGAAGAATTAAGTTCATGAGCATAATATAGTCATAAGTTATTTCAACTATGTTAATGAAGTGATGCACCAATGAATTACAACAATGAATTATTTTGGCCTATTTAACCTAATAATGATTTCATGCTCAAGTAAATAAAGATGCCAGTAAAATTGTTAACCTTCTCCTTTCCATCATTTTATTCTTCATAATCAAGCTTTGAACCCAGATTCATCTTCACCCTTGCATAACCTGAGTAGAGATGATTTATAAACATTAGCATACATAACCTGATCACTGTATATACATCTTATAAAAATGCAATAAAAAATTAATTTTGCAATATTACCAAGCATTTAAACATTAAAACTCAAGTACACCTGAAACTATGATATTATCATATTCTATATACAGAAAAGGTAAACTAAAAACACAAAAACAACAAAGCATCATGCTTCTCGATTAGCTTCAGTGCACATCCACGAAGCAAGAAAAAACTGATAAAGATGGTAGCGTGATGTCGGCCTACATACGCACTTAACTTGGTTTGCATTCAAGATGTAAATTATGAGCTCGTACACCTAACTGTTTTACGTGTATTTAGTTTTCAGTTAAGTAAATGAGAACTGAAAAAAACTTTTTCCAAAATGGTTTGTAAGTCTGAGGAATCCATATAAATTTTTACTCTTTTAACTTTGTATGCTGTTAAACAATAACCAATTTTAATAAATTAAACTAAAGACAAAAAATAGATATAAGTATACTAATAAATTAACTGGTGCAATTAGATGGGAGAACTCAAATCAAATATATAATTGCCACTTCAACCTTTAGCTTTTCATTATGTAGATGAGTTGTGCATCCTAGATTGATATAATTGAGCGCGCGTGTGTGTATAGTATGAGAAGCTTTTGTATATATAAAAAAATCACTATTCGTATCATACTTTTGGTTCATTATGGATAGAACGCCATACATTTCTTTAAAAACTTATTATACATAAATACAAATTTCGTGCTAAATGTAATTGCACCGTCTCAGTATATACTTGTTTTAAATCTATATGATGATATAATTTTCCATATCAAATTAGGAACACCATAAACATAATATAACTGAGGATACATGGCACCAGCTCATGGCTTTTAGTCGATGTGTAAATGAGAATCTTGAGGGCTATGATTCAAAAGGTAATAAAAAATTTCAAATTAAACTTGAGTCATTCACAATTTATCTTGAACCTTAACTCTTCCTATCAAACTGTAGGTGCCTGGCATGTTGTAATTGATGATTTTGTCGACCACATGCACAGGTTTTTATTTTTTCATTGCTAAAATTGATGGTAGTTCTTACTCATTAATGTTTTAATTTTTTTAGTGGGATTTGTTATGTTCAATCGGTCCCAGTTAACTGAAAGTTAAGTAATGTAACATGCTACAATGAAACAAATGGATAGTTCAAAGAATTTAACAGTTCCTTCATCGGTAATCTGTTATAAACCTTCAGGCACCCATACTTATAAATGAGAAGTTCATGTCTAAATTAGGACTAAAATTGAATTCAAGAGCCATTGTTTGAGACTTGGCTTTGTTGTATTATTTATGCAAGTTATTGCAAGAAAAGTAACATCCACGTGATAAATCACATTCATGTTAATGATGCAGAGTAAACAAACCGAGCAAATCTATACCTAAGAGTCGACAGTCCAGCAAGCAATCTAAGAAAATAAATATAATAACTAAATTGAAATTGATCTCTTAGATTATAATTAAATTAAGCATCTACAAAAAACATAATCTGACAGAATTATCAATATTAGATTGGCATCCACTCTTAAACCCTTCACTTTTTAGGGTTAGTTCAGCTAAAATTAAATTAGAGTTAAGTCCTCCATACCTAAAGGCGAAAGGTGACGTGGTATACGATGGTGACAACGGCTTTCTGTTGATGGCCACAGCGTCGATAAGCAGCATCATTCAGTTGGTGATAACAATGGCGTCGACTGATTCAGTAATAAGAGGTGTCGACAGATTTTCGGGATTGCAATCGGCACTTCGATTGATTTATGATGAGGGACATCAATTAATCAGTTGATTGTAGCCATGTGTTGATCATTTTGCGATTTTGCGATGAGTAGGTTTTGTATGCTTTTGAATAGCAGATTAGAGAAGAAAGTGGAATAAAATGAAACTGATAAGAAACGAATTAGATGAGAAAGAAGACGTGAACAGAAATGAAAAAGGGTATTTTCGGTACTTCATAAAGACGCGGTTGAATCATGTAGACGGAACTCTTATTATTAGTAGTAAAGATTTTATACAATAGTAAGTAAATTCTGTATGAAGTATAAAAGGTTATAAAAGTACAACAATTTATAAAAATAATGCTTAGTTCTGATTAATCTTTGGCTAATCCTTGCCTAGATGATTAACCTTTACTCTAAACCCTTCAACTATTATTCACCTAGCTACTTTTACAATCTTGTTCTCTAGTCCCCAATACACAGTGCTATCAGAGTATGGTTAGTCTATCTCAAACCATTCCCTCTTTCTTAAAAGTTGATATGATGTTGCCTTCAATCATCTAAATTTGCCAAGTTGGAGAGCAAAATTAAAACAACTCTTGATTTTGGTAGATTATATTCTCTCTTCTCTACTTCCAATCAGTGGGTTTTAGTAATTAAATATATAATTGTTCTCGTCATGGGACCATGTATACAAAATCACATCAACTCAATCGAGTTAACTACATAACCGTCACATTTTAGTTTGCTTTATTCATAACTAGCACTTTGGTACATGAGTTCAAAATATTTTTGGATAAAAAACTTGTTGACTAAAATAACCAAATCTTAAATTTTAATATAATATACTTGATTATATTGAACTTTCAAAACCACGATGTAAAAAAATTATTGCCAGAGGTGATTTCAAGTTCTTTCCAGCTAGGGTTGAGCCAATGTTCAATTCGGTTTGGTTTATAATTGGCAAAAAAATTGAAAGCGTAATAAATTTAATAATCAAAATACAAATTGAACCCAATCAATTTTGAGAAATATTGAAACCAAATAAATGAAAAATAATTGGTTTGGTTGGTTTAATTGGTTAATGTTTAAGCAAGTCAACATATATTTAGTGGTCCAAACCATGCTACAGAGAATTCGAACATATGAATTCAAAGACCAAAACCGGAACGCTTGACCACTGGGTAGTAGTGCTGGACAAAATAGATTTTTTTTTCTAACATAACATTCGGTTAAAACAATTGATTGAGTTTGTCGTCGTGTAAATATGTGATGTTACTATGATTTTTGTTAACAAATATCTTTTCTTATAAAAAGAATAATATAATGGATTGAAAGAAAAATAATATTGTTAAGATAATGATATAAATAATGATATTGGCATTGAAAATTATGTTTTCTTGAAATATCGTGGGTTTTACATTTGACTCTATCAATTGACTAGGTTTTAAGATGTAAAAACCAAAACCGACCACAAAACCAAATAAATGCTAAAATAGAATTCAAACTCAACCAATTAGCAAACTAAACTGAATCGAACCGACCAAACTTGTACGGTTCAATCAAATTATTTGGTTTAAACTAATAAATGCTCACTTTTAATCACACCATTATCATCATCAGTGCTTTAATCCTTATTAAGGTGTTGTCCATATGAATTTTCATCTTCTAAATGTTTTTTTTTTGAGCCATATCCTTCATTAATTTTGTTTTTAAAATCATTTTTAATATTTTTCTCATGTCAATTTCGGTATCTCTTTGTCTTTTGCATACACATATCCACACTTTTTATTGATGCATCATTGTGTCTTTATTGAGTCTATTCATATCATTTAAGTCTACTTTTCTATATTTCCTCATTTGTTAGTGTCACTTATCAGTCTTTTCACTCTCATTTTTAACGCTCTCATTTATAGCAACTGCAATCATCTATCTTAGCATCACCACGCGTAACTTGTTTTTGGTTTCTTTTTTAAAGCCCGACACTTTTCTCCATTCAAAATAATTGGGTAAATAGTGTTGCATATAATTCTCATTTGAATTTATTGTTAATTTCTTATCACCAATTATCACTGGTCTCAATTTTACCCAATCAATGTTAATTCGGTTCGTTGTGTCATTCTTCATTCTCTCATCTTTAATTGGTGCAACCATAGCAAACTCCTTAGTCTATTCACATGTAGATCACGCCTTATTTACAGAATTTTATGTATACTTATTTTATTTTAATTTTCATTCTATCGCATCTAGTTAATAGTTATCGAACCCTGATAAATAAAATCCTTTCTTTCGATTTGAAAACATAAGGCACTCATGTATGTGCATGTGTGCATGTACAGTGTGCCAATACACTATTCTGTAATGATTCAAAATAGAGATGTCTATATAAGTGAACTTAGTCCATCTAACTCGTCATTTCATCCCAACTCAAAGTCCACTTCAATTCAAATGAACTGTAACGGCTAAGTTTTTGTTTAACAACGACTGTGGAGCTTGAATTAATCCATTACCATACTCGGTTGATTGTTCAAAATAAGAACAAAGTGGTGCATGTATTGGTTTGGGGCTCTCAAAATAATCGGACAATAATAAAGTACTTGACCCTGATGCATTTGTTTCATTTATAGCTAATTGAAGTAACATAGGCTAGAAATACTCCTTACAAAATTGTTCTGCTCATCTCATGAAAAATAGTTTTATCAAAATTGCCGATTATATGCTTAGTTATATTTAGAGTCGTGGAAATTAGGTTGAAGGGCTTCTATTTGCAGGGTAATAAGTTTTAAGGACAGCACTTCTGAATAATTAGTTTTAAGGACAGTTTACAGCATAATGATAAATTCATTTATCTTTTTAAGTTATACAGAAAAATGATAAATCCTTTTATCATTATTTTTGTATAACTGAAAATGATAAATTCTTTTATCTTTTTTCTGTAAAATGTCCTTAAAACTAATTTTTCAGAAGTAGTGTCCTTAAAACTTATTACCCTGCACAAATAAGCCCTTGAAGTGAAAATCCCCTTTAGAGTCCTTGTATGTAGTGCCACGGTTTAGCGGTGTTTGACTTGTTTTATCTTTTTAGGTGCAATTAGTTTAATTAAAGTAATCTAAATTTGCGAACCACGGTAAACAAATACAGCATCTTTAATGCTGTTGTGATGTAAAGTTTAGTTTCATAATTTTTACGTTGTATGATGTGACATCTAAGACAATATACTTTCGTCGTTAAAACATTATTATTCAATATTTTTTTACAAAATTTATTATAAAAAGAAAATTAATAGTGTGGCGTAACTCGTAAGGGTACCTATTATTATGGTATTTATTATGGTTACATAAATACAAAATACCTCTATGCAATTTATATAAAACGGGGGAAGTTGTATATGATATTACTTTTAGAATTTTTAATGTAATTATGATCATCTATCTTAACATGTGCCATACAACCAGTCCCTATAAAAAAAGGATATTGTCAACTGTAATGTTTAGTTTTGAATAAGCATGGAAAACCCATGATGATAATAGTATTATTTCATCTCGCTAATCATGATGAGCTTGTCGGATATTCATGTAATCATGCACAAGTAACTTTGTCATTTCATGAAAACAGATATATCAGCGTGTAACTTTTCTGTTGACACTAAGCCAATACTCTTATTTTTATTGGACAATGTAAAAAAAAAATATTATGTTTTTCTCATGTTATCAATCAAAATCAATACAATCATGGGTTTTGTTAACACTAGAGTTAATAAAATTGCACTTGGATATATGACTTCTGAAGTTTCGTGGAAAAGTTCGAAATAAAAAACACTAGAACATGTCCAACAGAGACTCAAATCTGCTACGTATTTGTGATTCTTGGCAAAATCACCTCCAAAAGAGGAAACATACATTTGAAGATACATTTCATCCTCCAAAGCACAAATGTGTTCTGGTAGGAGCAGCTACAAGGGGTATGAGCATGTTAACAAGTGCTCCATATAGCAGATGTCTATGAAACGGGCTCCCTCATGACAACTTCAATGGCTAGTTTTCTTCTTCTTCTTCTTTTCTTTCAAAATTCTACATCTATACGAATACCACTTTGTTCATTTTACAACGCATTTATTTTTTAATTCACTTGATAATGTTTTATTCCAATGGTCATATTTCTCATTGTAATTTTGATTAGTCGTCAAATGGTTTTTCTACATATTGTTCTTCCCTAAGATGCCCACCTGTGCCATCTACTTTTTATAGACATATGGAAGAAGCTGATTTTGATGATGTTGAACCAACTGATGTTGACAATTACATGATGTTTTGTTACTATGGTATGGCTTCTTCGCAACACACCTTGAAATGTTGGAAGACTAGGATCCATTACTGTTTGATGCATCTCTACATTGAAGAATCGAGTATGTGTTAAAAATGCAAAAAGGCAGAGTAAATCTGAATGCAATCTTACATAATTTTCTTGCAATAACCAATTTTTTATATCCAAAGCTTCTAATATTAAAATAATAATAATTAAGATTCAAGTTAAAAATGATGTTGGATGCTATATAATAGACACCCAACTTGGATGCCTGTCAGACAGACGTTCAGCGGCATCAAACGTGAAATTTTCATGGGAAAGTTTATCTCGGTTACTGGTACGGTGGCAATTAGATTTGATCCGGTCGTTTCGGATCCGACCTGACAACTTCAGCCGTGTTGGGTTTTGTTGGATCTAAACTATGCATTTTAAAATCTAAACTTTATCCTATTTGAGGTTTGATTAAGGTCTTTTTGGGTAACGATACTAATTCTATTTATATTTTTGTCGATTTTTGTTGGAGCTTTTGGATCAGGTCAGATGTTTTGGATTAGATCGGGCCTTTATGGTATGTCCATCAACTGTACCTGGCCCGAGATCTTATTCTCAACTGTTTTGTAGCTATTTTGCATCTCCACTACTAGAGATGCTCTAAGTGGTATACTGGCATACTCAGCTTATTTTTGGTTAAATTATCATCTTGATTGTTTACATAAATGAACATCATAGACATGTATTTCTGGACACTGCTATATCAACCAGGAATTTTTCAGTTAACGTTCAGTGTCAGATGGAATATTTCAACGGATTCCACATGGTGTGAGGACCAGGACCATTCAAGAAATTACTGTCTACTCAAGAGTATCAACTGGTAATGTCCCATTTAGCATAAAAATGTTGCGTACATATTGCTGTCATCCCTTTTTCCAGACGTAAGCAACACGATGCTACAAACAATTCCTGCGACTACAGAACCTAACTTATTCTTGTAAACAGCCTTTCTGAAAAAACAAAACGGATGCTTCACCATCATTGACCAAATTATGCCCTGCTAAATAATATCTTCTGTTTTAATTCGCTTGTTTTGTTCTCTTCACCTAACGCTCATGAACATAATTTAATTTACTATATAACAGCACTATATAACCAAGTTGATAAGTTAATACATTTTTTGATGCTTCCCCTCGTTGTTATTTTCTTGTTGTTATTAACAGAGCAAAATACAACAAAAATGGGCTGTTATGAAGTTTCATATGAAGTGATTATGGAAGTGTGCATTAGTTATCCCACATGTTGTTAACTATATCTTATTAACATTACGACCAGGTTTGTTACAACCATATTGTTAGTGTTAATTCTGCCTATTTATATGCAGCCTCTTCAGTATGCAAGACACTTTAGTGATCGACAAATAAAATAAGTGACTTAATCATGGTTCGTTTACTTCTTTTTTTCCTGTTATTAGCTATATATCAACATTTTAAAACTGATTAGTTACCTAATTATTTGAACATAATCACAGTTTCATCTATATTGTATGAATTTTCCAAAAATTCCTTTTCAAAATTAATATACCGTATGTTTTTGTGATTACAGCGTAATTACCAGTATCTCACATTTTATGTTGAGTAGGGTACTTTTAAATATACTCAAGATAGCATGATAACAAAATCCAAAAAGATATTATGTTATCATTTGTCATTTTCCAGTATAGACATTTTCTAGTTCGTCCCTTCACTTATGTTAGCGATCATTTCGAATCTATTTTGTGTGACAAAAATCTCTGAACATACAACAGTAACACAGATGGCAATTGTCCAATTGTGTGAATATTTTGGTTCTATTGGAGTGAAATTCTTACAGCACAGGATGGAATAGAAACAATTTTGCATCAGTGCATCAGTTACTGCATGCACATGCATCTTGTTCAATTATTTTCTTGAATGTAGATAGATATTTTTGTCCCAGTTGCACCATGTTGTAAGGTTCGTCCTCTTCCCATCACCAGGGTGTAAAATCTGTAGGACCTTGTTCTAAGGTGTGGTTTTGACGAATAATTTATGCACACCAGGCACTTAGGTTATCATCTTTAAAAGATACTTTCTTCATCTACAATCCTGTTGGAATGATTAGAAAGGTTCTTTTATTATGTAATGGAGTTTTGTTTGATTCGGACTGTCTTGCTTGAATGAATCGAATAAAATAGTTCTCAATAAGCACTTATGAGGTCATGAGTTTGAATTATCAAAGTTTGAATCTTGATAATGACATAACCTTTATTTTTATTTTGGAAGTTTGTAATATTATTAAATTCATATGTTCGAACCCTGGTGGTGACAATATTTCACGAATTTAAAATTTTATCTCTTTTTTATAGTGTTTTTCTATTTTCAGTATTAATAAATCAGTATCAATTGTTTATTTCAGTTTTATGTTTGATGACATTGTTTATTCCGATTTTATATAATCATATTACTTTGTGGATTTTTTTAAAGTATTTGAAAGCACAACACATATTCATTTAATTATAGATAAAAAAATTTAAAATAACATTTTGTTTATGGCATTCAATTTTTATTTTCAAATTAACAATTAATTTAAAATATATAGTACTACAATAGAAATTTAAGAATACATGCATACATACATATAGGGCTCTCAATTAGAACCGAGAACTGCAAATCCGACACAAATCGATCCAAGAAGATTCAAATCCGAAGCGAATCCGATGGGTTTCGGGTCGTGTCTAAGTAATAAAAAATACCATGAAGACCTAATCAAACCCGACCCAACCCGAACCGGCCCGAACCAAAACCGACTAAAAAAACACGACAAAAAATATTGAAATATGTGCATTTTTAGTGTTATTATCCGATCAGATTCAACCCAAAGCGAACCTTGGATCCGATCGGGTCTAGATTTTGTAATGTATAGTTTGGACCCGACAAAACCCGATCCTCCTAGAACCGAGACCCGTTTGGGCCAGGTCAGTCGGGTCGGATCTAATTGTCAGCCCTACATACACACATATATGTATACACACACACACACACACATATATATATATATATATATGTATATGTATACACACACACATATGCATGTGCGTATATGTATGCGTGCATGTATATGTCTTTGAATTTTTTAACGTTGAATTTTTTTATTTTGAACTCAATTCAAACTGTACATTTTTTTGATAAATTTTTATCAAATCAAAAATAATTATTACTACATGCAAAAGTTTGATTATTTAAATGAAATATGTATTATGTTCAAAAAATTCTTTATGCACACGTACATCCATGTGCCAAAGTCTAATAAACCGAAGTAAGCGTTTTTATTAGATTTAGCTTCATTTTTTCTAAACTATTAAGTTCACGAATTCCATATTTAGCTATTGTTTTAGCAATTGATAAACCGATTAACAATAGTACTACAAGTCTTATGTATTCTGCAATATACTACATGTCAATAAATGTCGGGTGGTTCGAATCACGCTATTCAAGCCTTAAACCTGTGATCTTTTGCACCAAAGTCGGAGCGCCTAACCATTAGGATGGTGATGTTGGACGAATAAAATGCATTTTGTATTTTTATGAATTAACCAAAGAATCAGGCTTCGTTTGTAAACTCTAGGGAAGTATGTGCTTACCAAACACACTCCATGTACTTGTTATAGGGTTGTTGGGTTTCAAGATTTGAATTCGAGACATTTTGGTTCAAGACCACGGTCCAGTAGTTAGACGCTCAGACCGTGGTTCTGACGTCACAAATTCGAATTTTGCAAATCATCATTCGAACGTTGGACATATACCACATAAGACTTCTAGTACAATTGGGTACTACCTATGAGTACCGGTTTCAATACACACGCTGCCACGCATGCTTGTTTTGCCATTGCCGTTGGTGTCAGAAAAGGAAAATGGGAAAGAAAACCATTGCCACAACAATTGGTGTCAAAACCGAATGAGGTAGGGTTGGTGTGTTTTCAAGCTTTGGGTTTTTTTTTGAAATAAAATTAAAGAGGAATAGATTTAAGTTTAGATACATTTTGAATAGAATAAAAAAAATCATCAACCGTATGACAAACTTGATATTCAATCTATAGTTTTTATTTTTGTTCATGTTCCTACAAAGGATGCGTTGAACTCATCGATAAAAAGACATCCATAGAGATGTGTTATCAAGTCCAAAATGTTCCAGTGAAGAGTAACCATCCATATGTCTTAATCCGAAACTCATTCGTTAAAATACAAATAAACGTGTTAAACAAGTTCAAAAATGCTAGAAATTTTTGATGCAATTTACATCAGATGATTCACTCTTTGATGACTAAATTGCAATCAACCTTTTTCTCAACAAAGCATAAGAAAGCATTGATAAACTGTTTACAAGCTTATTCTACTTTACACATCAAAATTTGTGAAGAAAAGTAACTAATATTTGTGGTAATAGATGCTCAATATCGGATGTGAAATAGAAAAACTGCAGCATAATCAACAAAGTTTGGTTATTCCCTTGCGTTGAAATGTTGTTCTCGGTATAATGGCTTTTCCCTTGACCATTTTACCCATCTGATGTTTCATTTCTGAGCAAACTTTTTCCAACTCAATTACTCTACTTTGCATTTTTTGCAAACTGTACTTCAATTCTTGTTTGTCGTCTGACATATCAGATGAAGAAGTTGATATATATGCTTCTTCCACAACTTGTTTATGCATAACATTTGTCTTTGATTTGCATATCTTGGATTGCTGAGAGACCATTGCTTGCATTGCACTTTGAGGCGGAATTCTTGGATTCCTAGCCAGATCTTTGCATGCTTCTAATGTAAGTTTTCCATAGTTTATGCATCTACATAGTTTTGTCCGATCTTCTGCTGATAAATTTGGATGCGACTGTAATATCAATGCTTTAGTTTAGCAATGATGGTGACGACATATGCATACATACCCACATGTATGTGCATACATACCCACATGTATGTGTGTGCACACCCACATACATGCATATATATGAATGTATTCTTTCTTTCTCGAATTTGACTTGTCTAGAACTGTTGAAATACAAAATTATTTTGTTCATATAATTTTGTTACCGATAAGATCATCCACACGAAATTGTGTTATTCTTATACTTATATCTCATGGAAAAATTCAAGTTAATACTAGGAAGAGCGTTCAATGATACCCCTGTTTTGCAGCACCCCTGTAGCTCCATGATTTTCATCACATATTCCGTATGATGTGGAAGAGAGGGAAAGTACTACTATTTGAATCAAAATGTGGTGGAAATCAAGGTGCTACGGGGGCACATGACATTGAACGCTCCTCTAATATTAGTCATTGAAAACATTTATCCTAGCCATCAATTTTAAATCTAGTTTTACATGAGTTAGAAGTTTCCAAATGATACAAAAATTGTGGACATGATCTTGATAACGAGTGAAGTAAATCTTATAAATTTTTGTTTGTTTTCGATAATTTTGGTCACAAAAAGATGAAATATCAATTTTAATGGGTTGAATCAGAGGGGATGAAGGTCCTTCCCCTAGATACATGTGTATAAATGTCATCTGATTTACCAAAAGTAAATGATGTGAGTTTTATGCATATTTCAAGTTTACAAACGTAGGCTGGTTCGTTGGGTCTCTCTGGATATAAATGTATAATGTGTGTATAAATGTAGTAAATAGTAATGTATGTTTGAAAAGGAAATAAAAAAATCTACCTCAAGATAGATTTCTAATGCCTGATAGACACCGTCTGAACAATCTCTAGCAGAATCAGGAAAACTCTCGGCCACAGCAAGAAATTTGGAAACTCTCAGACAATGATCAGGAGAAATCTCACCTAAATACTTATCTACCAACCTCCCTACTTTCTTCATCTTCTCACCATCATCTACATTATGGACGAAAACTCCAACCAATCGTAAAACCAAGTTCACATCATAAGCTACTCCATAGCCATTTCCAGACACAAGCAAATCATCAACTGTGGCTTGATCCATCGACAAACCAATAAGAATTTCAAGATCATGTCTACACTCTTTGCTCAGTCCAAAATTAGAAACGATCCGTAGTACCCAAAATAACCCTCTACAAGAAAATGCACCTTCTCCTGTTGATACTACTCCATATACTGCTGTATTAGCTAAACTGGAAAACTCTGACTTGTGCACTCCTTTCTGAACTGAAACCGGTTTTTTCAGATAATGCAATAAGAAGCTTGTTGGGATTATATCCCTGTTATACTCATTATGTGATGCTAATTCTTTCATGATTCTTGCTATTATGTTAGGTGATAAAACTGTCAAATCATCGAACCACCATTCTTTGATAAACAGACTCTTTACAGAATCAGGGGATGAATATGAAAATGGAGAATTCGAATGCCTTGAAATGTTGGAAACAAGCCAGTATATGAGCTTTTTTGATATTCCAGAAGCAGCTGTAATATGCAAAAATGGCTCACAACTGTTTAAAGATTGCAGTATATCATCCCATCTCCAGTAACAGACTCCATTTAGAAAGCTCTGTGTCTGAGTTAAGAGATTGAAAGCTGATAGTTCATCAGTCATCTCCAAAAGCACAGCAGAGCAATGAAGAATGCAGACGTTTGTAGGGGTTATTGTGAATTTTCCATTGCTGTAACAGAACCTTACGATCATCTCAAATCCATCTGGACCTCCTGGAAAATCCATGATTTTGATTTCTGGTATGTGGCATTTTATCTTCTGCTTTTTCTTCTTTTCTTGATTAATCATCTTATTTAGTTTTGTAGAGTATGAACATAACAACATCTGAAGTAAGATATGTTAGTACAAATGAAAACCTGTAGTTGTGGTTTTATAACAAATGAGATGATACCTGATTGACGTAGAAAGCGTGTTTACCATTGATTAGAACTTTGAGATTGCAGTGTTCGTGTTTCATTTTTTTTTAATGGTGGATGTGGGAATATGCAAATTGAGTAAGAATTATATAGAAAATTGCCTTATTGGGTATAAATATTTGATATTTGCCTGTAGTTTAGCTTACTATAAATGAGTTAACAGACTGCTGGGCTCCTCCTCCTAATTGTTTCTTGGTTTACTGTTTTTTATTTGGCTGTATTGATTGAAACAGGAATCTATTGTTCCTTGTGAAGTCGTACTGGAACTATATCATTTGTCCTAACAGAATAGAATGATATCAGATTTTTACCATACAGTTTAAATCAATTAAGTTCATTAAAGTTCTGGGCTACTTTTAACACAAATCCAATGAAAGATACTGGACAGTTAGAAAGTCTTAAACAATTTTACTTTTGGTTCTTACATAATTCAACAACAATTAATTTTTTGTGTGCACAAGTAATAAAAGATGCTATTAGTTGATGTCAAATTATAATATTCTACTATAAAACAGAAGTTGAGCAACAACTTCGGTAGGACACAGCAAGTGTTGAAAGAGATAGTTTGATTGATATTTGTCTGCAACACGGAAGCGCAATAGCATCGCTATCTTGTCGCCATATAAACAAAATCACTGCAGTTTTTAAGTACTTTTAGCAATTTGTGAACCTAAATAATGCCTTATAGGTAGAAATCAAAGATATTTCTGCACCGACTATATAGATAATAATGTAGACAAACCAATACACTGATTTCTATTGTTTTATTCTTGAAAACAGCTTTGCATAATTCCGGTTTGCAGTTGCATTGCTGGCACAAAGAATCGTTACTTCAGTAATTTCCAATTATCAATATACAGTATGAATAAATCCAAAATTATTATATATTTTAGATCCATACTCTAAAATCCAAAAACGATATGATTCTTTTATTAATTGATAAACAATGTGATTCAATCCTACGAAATTTAATTTCTGCGGAAACTTTGGCATCGATTCTGGTTTGCTAGAAAACTATTTCTTATATTGCTTCAAGTTTTCCAGCGTCTTCTTCTTTTAGGAAATATTTGCATAGTAACAACTTTTTTTTTAAAAATAGAAGTATTTGTTCACTATTCAACATTTATTGTAGTTAACTTGAGGTTATCTTCAACAAACATCAAATTCATGCTTAATCTTCAGAAAATTAGGTAGTGTTTGGTTTAAAATTGAATTTTGTGGTTTCGGTTTTCAATATGTATGTCAAATATGAGAAGAGTGGATGGACAACGGAGGGAATGAAAGAAAGACAGATGAGAGGACGAAGGGGATAGAGGGACGACGGAAGAATAGATTGTTTCACGTGCTTGTGTTATTTCTCAAAACACGGAAAACAAAAAAAAAAGTTGTTTTATATTTTGTATGTTAACTTTGTTTTCTAAATTTGGTTGTTTTCGGCAATATACATGCGTCATTTGCATTTTTGTATGGGCGAAAATCAAAAATTAAAACAACAAACCAAACACCACCTTAACTTTTGAAGTTTTCAACCGGTTAGCTTCAAGTGAACATTAAGCATAATAAACAGTGTGTTTCAAACACCCGAGGCTCCGCTTGGGAGTTTATATTCTACCAGTTTTGACTGGTTTTGGACGGCTCTGTATTTCAGGTGTTATCGTAACCATTTCTTATATTTTGTGAAGATTAATTCTACAATATAATTAGTAGGAGCATAATTGAAAAAAAAAGTTATAACTTCTCAAAACACCCCAATTTGATAGGTTGAGAATTGCTATGAAAATTACACCGCACTGGTTTCATCGGTTTTATAGCCAACAACAATCGATGTGGAAAAAAACTTACAAGTAAGGCTTATGATAACACATGAAATACAGAGCTGTCCAAAATCAGTTAAAACCGGTAGAAAATAAAGTCCAAAGTGGAGCCTTAGTGGAAAACTCTCAAAACCGGTGTATGTTCGACTCCCAAGCATGCATTGATCAGTTATAACAACATTTCATGTAAACCAATCAAAATCGCTAAGATTATTGACGATCACCGGTACTCTCAAAACCTTTCATAACCGGTACCACAAAACTCCTAAGTGGAGCCTGAAACACGATTCTGTTGCTATTTTGTAGCTGCTCGAAGATAGACTGCTAAAAATAGATGCTTGAAATGAGAAGGCTATTTTTTAAATGTTTATATTCAAATGATTGCAAAATGGTTGCGTTTAAGTCGTAAATGAACGCAATCGTTGCATAAATATATGTTTAGATCTACTAGTATTTATGTAATCAAAAAGATAAAATTAAAGCATAACATAAGCAGAGCTCAAGCAACTCAATGAAAATAAAAGAGAGAAAATATAAAAAGCTCGCTGGAAAATGATGGGATAAGGTTTCTATAGTCGTTCGGCTGTTGATGAGACCTACATCCGCTTCTTCTTTTGTTGTTTTTTTATTACAAATCATTTTCTTTTTTGCATATATTTTTTAATTAGTTATTTCCGTATTTGTGGAGATAGAAATAATGGAGAATTTTGATAGTAACGGCTTCTTGGCGCATGTTGGTAGAGCGAAGTTCCTTTCTTCTTCAAATGTCTAGCTATTTATAAAAAAAATTGGCTGATAGCAGAGTTGAAAATTGAAAATGTTTATTTTTTTTTTGAATTTGGATTATTTGGTTTCAAAATAAGCATATCTTGAACATGATCGTATTTGAATAAGTCGGGGTTTAAATTTAAGACTATAGCATGGAGGGGTCGAGTTTGAGTGGTGTGAGGGGATAGAGTTCTAATTTGAATGGTAAGGAGGTGGTGTTTGAATTCGACTGATCGTTCTTCGCTTTGAAGTTAGTTTTGAAGCCGACTTTCGTATTGCTTCGTGGCATGCTCCGTAGAATATTTCGGGCCATCTGGATGACGACTCAAGCACAAATTCGAGTACTCTAGACATTGTAACGACTCAGAATTTCGGACACTTCGTATTCAAATATCTGAACTATTTAAATATTTAAATCTTTGATTAAATATTATTAAAATGATTTAATAAGTTTGTTAATCCCCTTTTAAATCATAACTAATGATGGTAAACTTATTTTGAAAAAATGTTTATAAAAATAAATACTTCGAAGAAATATCGATAATGTGATCGAAAATCGTTTTATCGATAAACAGCTTTCTATTCGTCAAAAGTTGTTCAAATTTTTTTGCATATACTTATTTGCTTAGAAAATTCATAAAACAAAAAAAAATTCCATTTATAAAAATAAACTTTTTGGGTGATGTCATGGGTGATGTCATCAAAGATATTATGAAAATAAGCTTTTAAGAAAAGACTTAACTTTATGTAAAGAAGAAGTGATGAGAGGTGAGCCTTACACAAGGAGGGGGGTGAGAACAAACTTATGCAACATCATTTGAAGCGTATAAAAGAAAGGGCACACCCTTGATAATAAATCACAAATTCACAATACTTGAAATAAAGTAAAGGAATAAAAATGATGGAAGTTTTTAAGCACTAATTCAGTAATTATTCTTTAACTTTTTCAAGTCTAAACCAAATCAACTTTAATCTCTTTCAAACTTTCACCAACACCTTAAAACACCTCAGGAAGCTTAGATCTAAAGTCGAAGTGGAAGGAAAGTGAAGGAGGAAGGGGGATCGTGAATGGGCCATGAGCAATGGAAGAGGAGGGGAGGTGCTACCTTGGTTTGGAAGTGCTAAACGTTGGACCTTTAGGAGTTTGGTGATGGTTGGAAGTGTTCTTGAGTTTAATTGTGCTTGAGTATGTGTTTGGCTTAGATCTAATGAGTTATCTTACTTTCTTGTTTGTATATATATTGTGTGTGTGTATGTTGTGTTTGAATTATAAAGTTAAAGTGACATTAACTAATTAAAATTATAAACTTGGGACCCCTCCTGTTTTTGAAAGCAAATGACAACATCGCTTCTATTATCCTCTTAAACATGTGGCGCGGCCTTGACTTAATGCTTAAATGGTTGTTTGGATTGTATGTTGAATTGAAATAAGTTTGAAAGTGTTTGAAGCAAGAATAGTCCTTATAAGTGCACTTCGATATCCCTTAAACTTCAATGTGTAAATTGGATATTTATGATCTTAACTTGGGATAATTTGATTTGGGTGTTCCCTATATATATTTTGGTGCATTGGACAGTAAAGAAATGGTTTGGAAAGTTAGATAAATTGTGGACTAAAGTTGTGAAAGTTAGAACTCATAATATTTGGGCCAGCCTTTTTATTTTCTTTGGGTTCATAATTATATAAGGCCTTTAGTTTATAAATTAGGGTTTTGTTGTTTTTTAAATTTCTTTTTAGTTTGTAAATTACTTTTAAATATTTTTAAATTCTAGTCGTGTGACTAGGGGACGAACTACGGTGGTGTAGTTCGAGAATTCGCAACTCGGTGGCTGAGTTGTGGCGGCGTTTTGAGCGTAGAGTTAGGTTAGTCGATAGCGGGTGTCGCGAGTTTACGTGTGTAAGCGTCTGACTACTTGATTTCTAGTAGAAACCTTGGGGGCAGCATATAGGCAAGGTTTTGCCGAAGCTGGGTAAATCTGTGTTGTTCTATTTCAGCATTTTTATTATTCTGCTGTTATCTGTGCTGCGATTACTCTGCTATATCTGTGTTGCGATTATTTTATATACTTCCGCAATAAATTTTTATAATTGATAGTATCATCCTATTCACCCCTCCTCTGGGGTGAAATCAATCCTACAAGTGGTATCAGAGTTAGAAACAAAAGCCAATTTTGTTTTTAAAAAATTTGATTTTTCAATGATCAATTTTTTTACAAATTTGAATTTTTAAATGACTTCTTTTAATAATGCTTTTGCTGAGAGTCGATCCAATATTATTCCTCCTGTTTTTAATGGAACAGATTTTTTGAATTGGAAATTAAAATGGAATCTTATTTAAAATCTGTTAATTTTAAATGTTGGGATGTTATTGAAAATGGGTGTGATATGATAGATGAGAAAAATACTTCAATTAATGCTCTTTCTATGCATATACTTATTCTCATATTAATCAAGATAATTTCAACTTTATTTCACATTGTGAAAATGCACAGGAAATCTGGAATACTTTTGATGCATTATATGGTGCAAAAGTCAACAATGATGAGAAATTCTCCACAATTGACTCAGTTAAAGAAACGTGCTTAACATGATTGGCAAAAGACAGCAAAGATGAAGATTCAATAGCCGATGAGATAAGTGATTTTCCATTCAATGATTAGTTCTCTTGTGCCAAAAATTAATTGAAAGTAATAAAGCTCTTGAATTAAAAAATAATAAGTTAGAAAGAGAACAAGCTAAACTTTATTAGAAAAATAATGATTTGGAAAATGAGCTTAAAAATATTAAGAAAAATAAAAACTCTAATTGCAAAAGGTGTTTGAATCATGAAAAAGAATTTGCCCGTCTTCATGAAAACTTTCAAAAGTTAGAAAACGAAATTTTAATTCGAGAGAAAAACAAAACTGAGTTGATTTGTAAAAATAATATTTTGCAAAAAGAGTTGGATAGCTTTAAGAAGTCAGAAATTTCGAAATGTGTGATTTTTGAAAAGAAATTAAATGAGATCTACGAAAATTTCAAAACCATTGAAAAAGAAAACGTGATTTTGAGCAAATCTAAAATTATTTGATTAAGTCACGAGTTTGAAAAGGAGATTGAAAAAATAAAGGATTTCGAAAAAATTGAATTTAAAAAACTCCAATTCTTTGAAACTGAGATGCTTGAAATTGAGAATAAAATTAGAGAGCTTCAAATGAAAATATGCAATTAAAAATGAATAGTTTTGAAAAGAGAGATAGTACCATTAGTTGTTGTTCGAAACTAATAAATGAAAATAAACTTTTAAAATTCAAAGTTAATAAACTTGAGTTGGTTACTCAGAAATTTTTCACTAGAGATAAATCATTTAATATACTCTTAGAAAATCAACTCTTCGGGAATAAAAAGAATGCATTTGGATTTGCAAAAGTGTGAAAATATGAACAAATAACTAATAACACTGTCAAAGGGAAATGTGTGATACCCAAACACGTGAAAACCATTCCAATTTCGGTTTCAAAAGGCACGAATATAAAATCTCTCAAAGTCAAACAAATCTGAGTGTCGAAAGTAACATATATAAATAGTTTTGGGTCTCCACAAACTTACTTTTCAAAATCTGTTGCCACTAACAACCATGGACCTATAAAAACAAATAGGTCACAAAAATCTTTTATCGTGTAGGTGTGGTGGCAGGCTAAGGAACAATAACAGTGTATCTGGATTCTGGCTGTTTCTGGCACACAACGGGCAACAAATCAAAGTTCCTTAACCTAGTATAAAGGTGGTAGAATCACAATGGGCAACAACGAAATATTATCGGTAAAGGTAAAACAGGTAATGGTATATTCATCTTGAATGATATATTAAATGTGATAATCTGCACCATAATCTAAATTTAAATCAGCCAGTTATGTTATAAAGAGATGAATGATGATTTTGATTCTGACTTATTCAAAATGTTGACCAACCATCTTTGAACTATTTCATATAGATTTGCTTGGACTAATGATGATGTTTTATTGATTGATGATTACTCATAATACACATGGATATATTTGCTTATCTTATTGCTTCGGGATCTGACATTATGGTCACTGTTTGTTTATTTACACGGCTTCAATTCAAATTCAAGAGAACTTTATATAAAAGTTGTTAAAAATGATTTTAAGGTATTTTGTTGCACACTTCACGGTCTGGTCTATGACATCAAATGATAATCTTGAGTCAAAAGGAAATTTAGATGCAGATTACACTGGTAATCTAGTTGATAGAAAAATTACTAGTGGAACGTGATTTATATTGAGACATTCAGTAGCTGCATCGTTTTTTTTTCAAAGAAAATATCTGCATATTTTTCACTTGAAATAATTTTCAAATAGCAGACATTTCTCTAAAACCTCTTCTAGAAAATCATTTTTGTTGACCTTGTTTCAGATTAGTCATTTTGAAAATTTTGATTTTATAATTATTTTTGGATTTGATTTTAAATGACTACATTAACTATCTGACTCCCTACTGATTATTGAAAAGATAAATAGTGATTGAAAAAGTGATGAGCGTTGATATTAATCATATGTTATAACTTGAGACAGTATGATTAGTAAATTTCTTTAGAAATTTAAACAAGAGTTATAAAAACTTTTTGTTGGTAAAAATTTCATGACCATTTCTATTTTCTATCATATATCTATCGACCATCACTCATCAAAATCCAATATAGTATGCCAATATGTGGTATTTTAAACAAGAAATTATTCGCTTTCATTTTATTATATTTTTATCAATAAAAACATCCAAAGTATTCACTCTCATTTAAAAGTCCTCACGGTTATGCATGGGTGAATTACTTGGAATTTTTGTTTATGTGCTTCCATGCTCATTTAAAAGTCCTCACGGTTATGCATGTATGGAACGCATATCAAAATTGATTGATTAAATAGACAAGTTGATTCTAATCCCATTTAAAAGTTCTCACGGTTATGCGTGGTTAGAAGATACTTGAATTCATTTTTTTTTAATAAAATTTGGAATACTACTAATCTCATTTAAAAGTCCTAACGGTTATACATGGTTAGTAGATATTCAAATTCCTGATATAAATATATACCATAAATAGACACAACTATATGGTTTTATATGATGACATTATCCCTATCATTCTAAAGTGGAATATGCGCCTAACAGAGTATTTATAATTTTTGTTTGATTTTTTGTTGAAATTTAATATTTATACTCGATTGGGTATTAATGTTCTGTTAATGTCTACCGCTTTATCTTTATTTTTCTAACGCTATTACTCTTTTGCTGATAACAAAAGGGGGAGAGAAAAGTTAAGATTTTGGAAAATAAAAGTAAACATTTTATTTTGTATTTTCTATTTGCATTTAGGTTCATTTGCATATTTTTATTTATTCTCATGTATATATGAAGGGGGAGTTTTCTTGTAGAGAGAGAACATTCAAATAGGGGGAGCAAATAGAGTCTATCAATGATCAAATACATTTAATAAATTCAAAATCTTAAATATATGTTTGTTATCATCAAAAGGGGGAGATTGTTGAATATGCAAGTATATGATTTTTGTTTGATGATAATAAACATATATATATTCATTTAAATGTATTTGTTAATGTACTATTTTATTTTTCACATAATTAAATAAATATTTGCTGAATAAAATAAATAACACAGAATTTAAATTCAAACAGATATTTTATTCAAACAAATATTTTATTACAATTTTTGAATAGTACAAAATTTGGGCTCTCACTATATATACAACATTTCACATTACAATACAACTTTTCACCATACAATTATCATTTACATCAGCACCTCACTACATATCACTCATTCATTTGTATTTAATCTTCAACTCTATTGCAGATTGAATCCAGCATTTGAGCAATCTGCAAAACAAACACTAACGCAGTAAAATTGAAAAGAAAATACTTTGCAGTGAAAAATAAAATGTGTATTTTGAAAATATTATATGCCTCAGTTATTTGGGTTGTTCGTCATCATATTCATTTTGAATTCATCATACACGAACAACTTGTGACATGCACAGTGTATCATTGTACATGCCACAAGGCCGTGCACACCGATATACACTTGATAAAATTGCAGGGACAGGTGAGCACAAGGTCAAACCCAATCAAAAGCCGGGTTCAATTCAAGTGAAATACAAATAAAATCACGATATTAGCACAAGGTCAAACCCGAGCTATAAGCTGGATTCAACACAGGTGCAAATCCAAATGTACACGATGAACACAAATGATTCAAAGCACATGATACAATCAAGCTTCAAAAGGTACCAGACTCGAGCTAGCATATCAGACATACCAGACAGACAAGTACAAGTACACAAGTGAAACTGGTAACATGAATAAAATGAACAAAGCCTCATCATCAACATGACTCAATGTAAACACCATAATCGAAGACTAGACACAACAAATGGAAGCAGTTCAATATGCAAGTGAAGCCACAATCAAACTGCACCAGAGTAGAAAACAATGAACCAAACTTCAATACAACATGTAATGATCACGTGACAGCAAGTATACATATGCTTAAGGACATGATTCAAAGCAACTTAGTTGAAAGATAGACTACACAAGTGCATCGAACCACACAACAAAATAACACATATACATATGTACACAGTGAAGTCATGAAACATCTTCAACCAGAATAATGAGCAAAACTTCAACATAACAATCATATCAAGCTACATCAGAGGCATGCACAACTACAAGCAATCTACTTGACTGGAAAGACCAACCAAATGGAGCAAGTCATATACAACTCAATAGTTCAGGCTCAACTCAATCTATACCGGTCCACAAAGAAAACAAGTACCAACTCAAATCCAGACAACATGAAGTATGAATGCAATGACCAAAGGCAAGCCCAGTTATAATACGAAACTGGTTTGAAGCAATAAATGCAACTCAGACTGCAATGACAAGTAAAGAGCAACATGTATACATATACATGCTACAGCAATGAGCAGTCGACAACAACCATGAAGTCGACAAAGTATCCAGGTTTCAAAATGATGTATATAAGAAGTCCAAAAGTAACATAAGGTCAACATGCTCACATATGTAATCGACTCAAGTCTGCAACATATAACTGAATATATACATGCGTGACAAGCTACATGAAGACCAACAGCAAGTGCACATCAACTAAATGCAAACAAAACAATATCACAGAGAAATTTCCAAATGACCGAAGTTCCAGACAATCAGAGTAGTTCAAGATGCAATGCAACATCTGGTAGAAGTTTCAAATCAAGGTAGTAGTTTTATACTAAAGTCGAACCCGGATGAACAGTGATCAAGCATCGGGTCGAAAATGCTACATGGCATTTAACAAGTATAACAAAGTCAAGGCCGATGTCAACAGCATAAAGAATAGAAACAAATTCAAAAGCAAATCAAAGCCGTAGTGACCAAGGCAAGGAATTGAACGAGTAAAAATCAAAGCCGTGATATTCAAGCAACAAAATTATACGAATTGAAAAGGTCAGAAATCATCACGAGCATTGAATGAAAATCAGTGGCCAAAGCATAACAAGTGACGAATTCAAACAAATATATACGAACGTAAGTTACGGGGTTCGAACCCTATTTAAACCCATCTCATCATCGGCTACAATATCATTCGAGTTCAAGCAATATCACAGAGCAAAGCATCAATACAGAACTCGAATCAGGTCGAGCATAATCGAAATCGAAAAAGAATATCACGTACCAATTTTAAACCAACCATACACGCTCGAAAAATCGGAGCAGCCACAAGCAATGATCAGCAAGCCAACTCAAAAAAGTATTCATCACTACAATCGAATGATATCAAGCGGCGCCTCGATTTAGCAAAGCCCTAATTTCAAAGCAAAGAGGAACGAACGAACAAACTAAAGGAAGCAGCCATGTTTCAATGAAAAAGGATACAAGCCGATTAGAGATAAAAGAAAATGGGGACAATGGTTTATCACTTCATAATATTTGGGTCGGCCTTTTTATTTTCTTTGGGTTCATAATTATATAAGGCCTTTAGTTTATAAATTAGGGTTTTGTTGTTTTTTAAATTGCTTTTTAGTTTGTAATTTACTTTTAAATATTTGTAAATTCTAGTCGTGTGACTAGGGGACGAACTACGGTGGTGTAGTTCGAGAATTCGCAACTCAGTGGCTGAGTTGTGGCAGCGTTTTAAGCGTAGAGTTAGGTTAGTCGATAGCAGGTGTTGTGAGTTTATGTGTGTAAGCGTCTGACTACTTAATTTCTAGTAGAAACCTTGGGGGCAGCACGTATGTAGGGTTTTACCGAAGCTGGGTAAATCTGTGTTGTTCTATTTCAGCATTTTTATTATTCTGCTATTATCTGTGCTGCGATTACTCTGCTATATCTGTGTTGCGATTATTTTATATACTTCCGCAATAAATTTTTATAATTGATAGTATCACCCTATTCACCCCCCCCCTCTAGGGTGAAATCGATCCTACAAGAACAAAAATGTGGTTATAAATACATTTTTTAAATATAGCCTATTTTCGGGAATTTTTATAAATATATGGAAAGATGTTCTTAAGGGTTTTTTTCCATGGTTTTTAAGTAACCTTAAGGGTAGTACTTACTTTAAAATTTTCAAATCATAAATCATTTGTTAAAGTGGTTAAAACTAGTTACAAAGACATTTATAAATGTTGTAATAAGTCGTTTATGATTTTAATTGTTCAAACATGATATTTAAATTTGATATTTTTCTCTAATCTTTTTAGAGCTGTTTTTTAGCCTAATATGAAGTATTCTGAAGTTGGTTTGAAATTTAAATATATTATTAATAATTATATATAAATTTCAAAAAAATAAAGAAGATGTTCAACACTAATAGCCGACGAGGTAGATTTTTTTATTTGTGAGAGTTAAGATTGATGTCGAGTAGAGATGGAGCAATAGAGCTCCAACCTACCGACTTCCCTCTGGAACGAGGAATAATTAAGTTGGAATGTCAGAAACGTGTTAATCTTGATATTTACTTGTTTAAAGGGTAATTAACTTTGCTTAACGCTAAAAGCCAATGTTAGCACCAAAATTGGTCACTAACCTCGTTGAAAAAGATTGTGTAGAGATGCAAGTGATGAAGATAAATTAAACAGAGAAGACAATGCTAATTTATATGCAGAAAGTAAGAACACCAAATTTATAGTGGTTCAGCGTAATTGCCTACGTTCACTTTGTTCAACTTTATTGATTTCCTTTATAGTTGATTACAAATACAATTCGTGAATCAAATGCTTGAGTGAAGTTGTTAAGTAGAGAAGATGAGTCTTGAAAATGGCAGAGTCTCCCCGGTGTTTTCTCTCCAAAAAAAAAGGATCCATTTCACTGTGACCCTGCCCCTCTATTTATAGGCAAAAGTGGGCTGGACTACCCAAGTGGGCTTGATAGCCGAACGCTCTAGCCCAGGCGCTGCATGCCGAACCAGGTACGCCGAACGCTTCCATGCCGAACGGTCCTTCCCATGCCGAACGGTGCTTCTGATGTATGGGAAGTGTAGGATGGTTGCAGTGAAGCCGAGCGTATCTCTGTTCGAAGCTTTTGACCGATCAATGTATGTAGGTCGAATGATATCGTTACCTTGCGTAGTTGTGCATACTGAATGCCTTCTGAATGCCGAACGCTCTCGTTGCCGAGTTATCCTATCGCCGAGTTCTACTGACGCCGAGTGCCTCTGGATGCCGAGTACTCCGGATGCCGAGTACTCCGGATGCCGAGTACCATGGGATGCCGAACACTAGTTGACGCTGAGCATAGGTTGTTGCCGAGTGCCAGTTGATGCCGAACACCACTTGACGCCGAGTACCCTTGTTGCCGAGTACTACGCTGAGTAGTCTCGATGCCGAGTGCTCTCGTATGCCGAGCAGTCTCGTATGCCGAGCAGTCTTGGTGCCGAGCGTTGGTTGACGTTGAGTGCCAGTTGACGCCGAACACTGCTGAGTACTACGCCGAACACTCATGGACGCCGGACACTATGGATGCCGAGTACTACGCCGAGTACTCATGGATGACAGTTGCTTCGCCGAACACTCCTGGATGGCAAGTGCTTCGCCGAACACTCCTAGATGCCGGACACTCCCTGATGCCGAGCACTTATTGCCGAGTACTAGTTGCCTGGTCAAATTCCCAGGAAACACTTGCCCCCCAAAGTGTATTGCGTGGCCGAACGTGATGCGCTTTGAATCTGGTACAATCTACCTCGGAGGTACCTCTTCAAGAATGTTAGCGAAGGAGGTGCGAGACGAACAAGGTTGGGATGCCGAACGATACGTTCGAAGCCGAGCGTACCTCGTGTGCCGAACGCTCTGGTATTGACCGGTTCTACCGGGTATAGCCTCTTCGTCTTCTACCTCCCTCTATATAACCAGGTGCCCTTCCGCCATTTTCTTTTACGTCTTCCTTATTATCACTCTTAGAGATTTGCAATCCTATCAGATATAAAGCCTATATAATCCATTCTCAACTTCGATCGTCGAATTAGGTATCCTTCCTCTAACAATTGCACTACTTCCATTTTAGGTTCATCTTATGGAAACAGAGTATTTCCTTTAGTTGTAAATGCGTGGCTAGTGGGAGTGGTTCGCTCGTTTGGAATCGCCGAACGGTGCACGGGAGTTGAGCCTAGCTCCTTTGCGCTGATCAAGATTGGAAGAAGAAAAAGGTAGATGGGGAGTCGAACGGCGTAACCCACGTCGGGCGATCTGTCTCTGTCGTTCAGCGTAAATGGAGTGGGAGCAGGGTGGAGTTATGATCTAAGGCGGAGCTCTACTCTAGCCGAACGAACTTAAGCCGAACACTACCCTAATGCCGAATAGACGCATTCGCTGAATAACCTTTAGCCGAACGACATAATCGCCGAACAACTATCGTGTCGAACAGTACTTAGTCACGCCGAACGAACGTATACACCGAACGGGACTTAGTCACGCCGAACGCACATATACACCGAACAGGACTTAGTCACGCCGAACGCACATATACACCGAACAGGACTTAGACATGTCGAACAGTAGTTATATGCCGAACAAACATATACATGCCGAACAATACCCAAATGCCGAACGACTGACACGCCGAACATTGACTTAAGGCCGAACGTTGAATTCAGCCGAACAATCCTTAGGTTGAACCGTGACTTTAGCCGAACAAAACAATTGCCGAACATTCCCTAGGTCGAACAATGTCTTTTAGCCGAACAATACAATTGCCGAACAAAACTTTTAACTGGACAATGTCCTAACCGAACGAGGCTTTCTAGCCGAACAAGGACCTTAGCCGAACAATTGACAATGACTCTACCGAACCAAGACACATGCCGAACAATATTTAAATGTCAAATTAGTCTTAAGCCGGACACCTCATAAATCACATGTTTTCTGAATTTGGAACTGTAATCACCTCAAGGCGAGCTTTTTGAGACGGTCAGCGATGACGGTATTCGAAGGCGACGACTCGAAGCTAATCATTATATCTTTAAAATCTTACTGCTTGTACACAATTGTTTTCACTAGTTCACACACCACACGGGGGGAAAAAGTCGTGTTGCTAATTCTAACGTTCAACGTTTTCTAAGTATAGCTTTCTCAAGCATTTAGCAAGGTTCATTATTTATTCGGGATGTCGAGAAAATCTAGTTCTGCCACCATATCTGACAGGCCTGGGCCGTCAGCAAG
This sequence comes from Allium fistulosum, assembly GCA_030737815.1. Taxonomy (NCBI): domain Eukaryota; kingdom Viridiplantae; phylum Streptophyta; class Magnoliopsida; order Asparagales; family Amaryllidaceae; genus Allium; species Allium fistulosum. The sequence goes on from CM060905.1 coordinate 105,263,362, forward strand.
GCAAGGAGCCGCTGATACTTCTAATCCGTCGACTTCTCCCACTCATAACTTGGCGCCTGACGCTCTGGAGGCAACCATCTTACTAGACAATCCAATCGATTCTCAAGCTTCGAAGATCAACGAAGTTGCTCTGAGGCGGATATGCTCTATTCACGGGATTCCTTTCGCCGACGTGTTAGTCCCTTCGAGACACGATCGCCCTCATCTTCCCCCAGTCGGGTACACTGCCTGCAACAAGTTCATGTGTTGGATGGGCAGCGTGCCTCCGTTCAACTTATTTCTCCGGGACGTTCTGCAGTACATAGACATGGCTCCATCGCAACTGCACCCGAACGGTCATGCGTTTCTATATGGGACTTACTTAATTTTCATGGCCGTCTTCTCCAGACCTCCAACCCCCGGTGATATCCGATACATTTATATGTTCAAGAGACGGAAAGATAGCCCTTCCTTTATGTTCCTCGAGCCATACCACAAGTGCCAGATCTTGACAGGGGCCTGCAGCAAATTCGCCATGTACAAACAGGAGTGGTTCTATGTGCACTGCCCTTCTGGTTTCGCTAGGAGATGGGTTGAAGGCAGTAAGTCTCTCTGCTGAATCGCTATTCGTATTTAATTGGAGTCATACTTTTCCTAACTCTTCGTTTCATCTTTTCAGGTATCAACCCGCGTCCGGAAGGCCGAGGATATTCTGAGGCTGTTGAAGCCATTAGAGCTCTTCCTGCTGAGGATCGAGACATCCGGACTATCATCTCAAATGAATCGCTGTCGGGGTTTGGCTTGCTAGCCCCTGGTCGTCGGATCAGCCTTCCAGAAGGTGTTACCATCCCCAAACCTCCGTCCGGTAAAGGGAAAAAGCTTGCCGGATCGTCGGCGCGCCGCGCTCCCGATACGCACGGAGAAAGCGAGCGTAGAGAGGATGATGCCCCCGAGACTCAGGGCGAGAATGTGGGTCTCGCTTGGAATCCGGCAATCGAAGTTCAGGACATCGAGACGTCGTCTTCCCCTTCGAAGGGAAAGAAGAAGTTAAAGTATAAAGTTCAGAAGGAGAAAGTTGGTGGTACTTCAAAGGTCACGCTTATACCGCCTGAGAAAGAGGCTTCTTCACAGCGTCTTGAAAGTTCCTTGAAGGGTCTGTCAAACCTGTCAATTCCCGATGATTTGCTTAATTACGGGTTCGATGATCCTGAAGCCCTCAAATTCTCTTCGCCCGCGAGGGGCAACGCAAGAGTTCAACTCCAGGCTCAAGGAGACAATACTCCGATTAGCAAAGATAAACGAACGGGTTCGTCGGGGGGAACACTAGGACACACGCGCACATGCGCATTCCATAATATACTTCCAGTCTTTTTAATTCGTGAATTCTCCTTAACTCGTTGTTATCTCCATTCTTTGCAGGTGATATGGGCCGCTCTCACGGACTTGATCGCCTTCAGGGGTCTTCTATATTCCATCACTCCGGACGGGATTCCGGTTCCGGCAGACGCCGGGACCGAGGTGATTATGAGGATAGGGACAATCGTCCTCGCGAGTCGTCTCACCGCAAGAAAGCACACTCTCAATCTTCCCAGTCCCGCGATCTTCCTCATCCAACTGAGCCGGATAAAGAGAAGTCTTTGCAGAAGGGTTATCAGTCTGATGCTGCTCGAGAACAACATTCCAGTTCATCGAGTACGAGGCAAGTTCGAGAGCAACGTAAAAGAACGGAATTCTCAAAGCCTCCTCCTCCTACTCCTGCCGTGGACCCAACTGTTGCGGAAAAGATGGTCGACCTTAAGGCCAAGTTTCCGAAAATCTGTTTTGACGGCTTGAAATTCCTCCCAGCCATCCATCACATTCCTGGGCACGTGAAGCAAAGTGCCATCGCCTGCAACAATGACGTCTATGTTCAACATGACGCATTCGTGCACTTGGTGGAGAAGATCTCGGAAGTATCTGTCGAGCGTCAACACGAGATTGACCGTCTGAATCTGGAGGCTGACAGCGATAAGAAAATCATCAAACTCCAAGACGAAGAGCTCGCCTCTTATAAGTCAAAGCTAGAAGCCGCTGAACAAGGCGCAAAAGATACTGCTGAGGCAGTTACTCGCTTAGAGGTGGCTCACAAAAAGGAGCTTGACGAAGCAGTCCAGCGCAGCGGCGCCCTTGCCCTAGAAAAAGACTCTGTCCAAAAAGAAAGGGACGCGCTCTCTACTCAAGTCAAAGAGCTGAAAGAACTACTCTCCAAGGAGAAAGAAGACAAAATAGCTGCTCAGGAAGAATCACAGCGATATTGTAATGAGATTGTTGCTACCCGACTCCTGAAGACAAAGCTCGACGATAACTTGCCGGGGTCGAGAAAATGAAGGATGAGGCCCGTGAGGATGGCAAAAGAATGGCTGTGGAGGAGCTTGATTCTCGCCTTGAGGCGGCCGCAGAGGCCGGCAGGGAAGAGGTCAAAAGTATGTTTGACCCGTTGATCGCCGAGTACGGAGCCCGCGTCCTTATGCACCGTGACTTAACATTCTTGGGCGACGGCTACTTCGAATCCCTGGCTGAGGCATGGGAAACTCTGATAAAGATCAGGAAAGTCGAGTCAGGCTCCGAAGAGGTCGACGAGGATGCATTGGTGAAGGAGTTCCTGAGGGGGAATGAGCCATCGGATTTATCCGCAGCATTGGCTCTTTATGGTAAAGGCTCTTCCCCTTCGAAAGAGAAGAACGACGAAGCCGGCCCGTCAGAGGCCGACGCTACTACTCCTCACATCGCCGCTCCTTATGCTGCTCAATCGGCCGGTCGGTCGACGCTTGATCCATTCGAGCAGCATGCCAGTTATGATCCCGAAGATCCCGGGCTTGGCGTTCATGTGCTGTCACCTATCCTGGAGGGTGAAACCCCGCGCACCACCGATAGCCAACCGGACCCTGGTAGGAAATTCTTCTTTCTCTAGAAGTTGAAGAGTTCCCGTCATTTTTTAGCAGTGGCTATTCGTTCTAATGCTCATTCCTTATGTTTTCGTGCAGGTTGTTCTGACGCCGAGCCAACTCCGAGGAGCGATGACGCCAAGGAGGAAGCAGAGAAAACAAGCGACGTTGCTCACGCAGGAGTAACTCCCGGTCCAGACGCTCAAGTGATCGGGGCGCTTGATGATGACAAACTTGATACTTCGTCCCCTGCCGAAGGAAGCGATGAAATTAAAATCACTGGCGCCTCTGAGCATACTTCAGAGATGAGCATGAAGGACTGTCTTGCCGACGAGGAGAAGAGAAAAGTCAAAGTCAAAGTCGAGTCTGAAATACTGGAACTCACTGACCCGCGGAACAGACCTTTGAAAATCATTCTCCCGGGCAGGTCCAAACCACTAGATGTTCCGTCTCCTACTCCTGACTCCGTTTCTCTAGCAAGCAAAAAGTCCAAGAAAAAACGTGAGGGAGAAGAGTCGTCGGAAACATCCAAGGAAGACAAAAAGAAGAAGTCGAAGAAATAATCGATACACTCGTTCAACGAGTTTTTTGCTTAAGTCTTGTAGTTGCTTTTATCTTTCACAACTTGCAGTTTGTATAGAGAGGTCTGAATTTTGTAGGAGTGATCATGTATCCCCGTTTTGGACTTATCGAATAAAATTTTAGTTTCTTTATTGCTTGAATGATTCTCTTGTCTTTCTTTGGTTTGTTGACTAACTGTAGCCATAACTCAAGTTCTCATGAGTTGCATTATCTCCCGGTCCGTTCTTGAGTACTTGGACTCTCTCCGATTCTGCGTTCCGGGAACTCGGAGATTTGAGATCGATTATACTCTAGTCCATGCTCTGGGGACTTAGAGTGCTCCGCTCCGCACTCTGGGGATCCGGAGATTTGAAATCGTTTATACTCTAGCCCGCACTCTGGGGACTCAGAGTACTCCGCTCCACACTCTGGGGATTCGGAGATTTGAAGTCGTTTATACTCTAGTCCGCGCTCTGGGGACTTAGAGTACTTCGCTCCGCACTCTGGGGATTCGGAGATTGGAAGTCGTTTATACTCTAGTCCGCGCTCTGGGGACTTAGAGTACTCCGCTCCGCACTCTGGGGATTCGGAGATTGGAAATCGTTTATACTCTAGCCCGCACTCTGGGGACTCAGAGTACTCCGCTCCGCACTATGGGGATTCAGAGATTTGAAGTCGTTTATACTCTAGTCCGCGCTCTGGGGACTTAGAGTACTCCGCTCCGCACTTTGGGGATTCAGAGATTGGAAATCGTTTATACTCTAGCCCGCACTCTGGGGACTCAGAGTACTCCGCTCCGCACTCTGGGGATTCGGAGATTTGAAGTCGTTTATACTCTAGTCCGCGCTCTGGGGAATTAGAGTACTCCGCTCCGCACTCTGGGGATTCGGAGATTGGAAGTCGTTTATACTCTAGTCCGCGCTCTGGGGACTTAGAGTACTCCGCTCCGCACTCTGGGGATTCGGAGATTTGGGAGTCGCTTATACTCTAGTTCGCGCTCTGGGGACTTAGAGTACTCCGCTCCGCACTCTGGGGATTCGGAGATTCGGAATCGTTCGTACGAGTCTGTATGTCGTGCAGGATAATGTAATTTATCATCCAATTAAGAGATATAGAAACTTCATAGAAAATGTGGCTTCAAGCCTTTATTAATGAAAATCAACTAAATTGCTTGATTACAACTTTAAAAGGAAACTAAGTCATTATTGAATGGAAACATGCAGGAAACAACAGTGCCTACAACAAGAAAGGAAAACATGCTAAATGTAATAGTGCCGCAAATGTTCACTGTTCCATGCTCGGGGGAGTGTCGCGCCATCAATGGTCGCTAGCTTGAATGTTCCTTCTCCAAGCTTCCGTTCAATGGCGTATGGACCTTCCCAACTGGGATTCATGCGTGATGGTACCAGGAAGACTCGTTTCAGAACGAGATCTCCCACATCAAAGATTCTTGGGCGGACTCTGTCGTCGTAGTAACGCTTGACACGATGTCTGTGCGCCGCCGCCCTTAATTCAGCTTCTTCCCGCTTTTCGTCGATGCAGTCCAGTGATTACAGCAAGAGGTTTTGGTTCATCTTGGGATCATAGTATGTCACTCGGTGCGATGGAACTTTAAGCTCCACGGGTATAACGGCTTCAGAGCCGTATGCCAAGGCGAACGGAGTGTGGTCGGTCGCGGACTTGTGGGTAGTTCTATACGCCCATAATGCTGTCGGGAGCTCATCTACCCACTTGCCTCCAACCTTCTCCAGATGCTTCTTCAATATGGACTTGATTATTTTGTTAACGGCCTCGACTTGTCCGTTAGCTTTTGGGTGCGCAACGGCGGCGAACTTTTTCTCGATGTCGTACTTCAAACAGAACTCTTTGAACTCTCTACTTTCAAATTGCGTTCCGTTGTCCGTAACGATGGTGCGTGGAAGGCCAAAGCGGCATATAATGTTTCGTACAACGAAGTTAATGACCTTCTTAGAGGTGATAGTGGCCAAAGGTTCTGCCTCAGCCCATTTCGTGAAATAGTCGACTGCAACTATTGCATATTTCGCACCACCTTTGGATAAAGGCAAAGAGCCGATTATGTCGATTCCCCAGATCGCAAATGGCCAGGGACTGATCATTTGTGTGAGTTCCGTTGATGGAGCCCTCGGGATTTTTGCATATCTTTGACATTTGTCGCATTTTCTTGCGTAGTCCGCGGCATCCCGGTTTACGGTGGGCCAGTAATATCCATAGCGGAGGATCTTCTTTGCTAGCGTTTGCCCCCCAGTATGGTCGCCGCATTCCCCTTCGTGAACTTCCCTCAAGACTCGCTTTGTTTCATCATGAGCGATGCACCGTAATAATGGGACTGAGAATCCTTTTCGATACATGGATCCACCCTGCATTACGTACCGCGCAGCCTTTCGAAGGACCTGTCGTCTTTCGCTTCTTTTTTCTGGTAAAGCCCCAGTTGTCAGGTACAATTTGAATGGGGTTATCCATGACTCCTTCTCGATTTCTGTTCCCAACACGCGATCGACTTTCATCTCGTCTATGCTCGGGGCATGCAAGACTTCAACGGGATACAATCCCATTTGTTGAGCATCGTCGGTACTTGCGAACTTAGCCAACAAGTCGGCTTCTTTGTTATGTTCTCGCGGGATATGTGAAATGTCATAACGCTCAAGATTTGATAGTAGTTCTTGGACCTGAACGAGGTACGGAGCAAGCTTTCGTCCCTTTGCTTGGTAGTCTCCTCGTACTTGGTAAACCACCAACTGCGAGTCACAAAAGATTTCGACTGATTCGATCCCGAGTTCTTTGATGAGCTTCAAGCCAACGATCAGTGCTTCATATTCAGCTTCGTTGTTCGTAGCCGGGAAATCGAGCTTCAGGGCGTAACAGATTGATCGGTTTTCCGGAGTTATAAGAACCACGCCTGCGCCGGAACAACGGTCGTTTGATGCACCGTCAGTGTATAATTTCCATCGAACGGGGGGAATGATGTCGTGATCGTCCGGTTTGATGGGTATGGTAAATTCAACGATGAAGTCTGCTAACGCTTGCCCTCGGATGGCTCTCCGTGGTAAGTATGCGATATCGAACTGGCTCAACTCGATGTTCCATTTTAGCAATCTTCCCGAAGTTTCCGGTCGTTGGAGTACCTGCCTCAGGGATTGATCGGTATAAACACCGATTGAATGCACTTGAAAGTATGGGCGCAGCTTGCGTGATGCAATCACCAAGCAGTAAGCCAATTTCTCGATTTTAGGGTAATTCTTCTCTGCCCTCGTTAAACGCTTGCTAACATAATACACCGGCTTCTGGACTCGATCCTCCTCACGAACCAAAGCTGCGCTTATCGCATGAGGGGATATGACCAAGTAAACGTACAACATCTCATGGTCAACTGGTTTTGATAGCATTGGTGGGCTTTCCAGATGCCTTACCAGATTCCGGAACGCTTCCTCACAGCTAGACGTCCATTCAAAATTTCTCTTTCCTTTCTTTATTATGTCAAAGAACGGGATGCACTTGTCAGTTGCCTTGGATATAAATCGACTCAGCGCAACTACTTTTCCGTTCAAGCTCTGTACCTGCTTTATAGTCCTGGGCGCTTGTACATCTCGAATAGCTTGGATCTTTTCTAGGTTGGCTTCGATTCCCCTAGCGTTGACGATGAATCCCAAAAACTTCCTTGATGCAACGCCAAAAGAACACTTCAACGGGTTGATCTTCATTCCATAAAACCTGGGTATGTTAAACATTTCAGCTAAGTCTTGAATGTGGTCGTTTGACCGTCGTGACTTCACGAGCATGTCGTCCACATAGACTTCCATGGTTTTACCCAGCTGGTCCTTGAACATTCGATTCACCAAACGTTGATAAGTCGCTCCAACATTCTTCAATCCAAAGGGCATCACTACATAGCAATACAGTCCGACATTTGTAACGAAGCTGGTGTGTTCTTGATCCGGAATATGCATTGGGATTTGGTTGTATCCTGAGTACGCGTCCATGAATGACAACAGCTTGTGTCCTGCGGTGGAGTCGACCAACTGATCGATCCTAGGCAACGGGAAACTGTCCTTTGGGCATGCTTTGTTCAAGTCGGAATAATCTACGCAAGTCCTCCATTTGCCATTCGCCTTCTTTACTAGCACGGGGCTGGATACCCATTCAGGGTAGAGGGCGTCGCGGACGAACCCATTCGCCTTGAGTTTGTCCACCTCCTCTCCAAGAGCGGCGGATCTCTCCGGATCCATTCCTCTCCTTTTTTGCTTGATTGGGACGTATTTCGGGTCTATGTTCAACATATGACTCGTGATGGCGGGAGAAATCCCACACATATCAGAATGCGTCCAGGCGAAAACATCAAGATTCGCCCGGAGGAAGTCGCCAAGGTCTTCAGTCATTGCGGGGCCAAGCTGTGATCCGATCTTCAGTATTCGCGAGGGGTCGTCACGGCTAACTGAAATGTCAATTGTTAATTCAGCCGGTGCCGCCTTCTCTTCCCTGGGTTTCTCATCGTCGTCTCTCGGATCTATATCTCCGTAGATCCGAGAACTATGCCCGAGCCAGAGCTCGGGCGCTACTTGTCAATTATACGCATTGAGGATGCGGACGGGGTTGTCCGCAACCTTTCCCTTCTCCCTCCGGTGGGCCTCTCGGAGCTCGGCCACATAACAGGAATGACCAGCTGCTTGGTCACCGTGAACAATGCCTACTCCTTTGTCAGTCGGAAACTTCAAAGTTAAGCACCACGGGGCTAATGCCGCCCTAAATTCAGCTAGGGCCGGCCGACCCAAGAAAACATTATACGGAGAGTCCACATCCAAAACTACAAAGGGTAGAATTCGTACCCTCCGACGCTCGCCTTGTCCCAGTTCAACTGGTAACTCGACATATCCTACTGCATCAGTCGCAGCGCCGTTAAAGCCATGGATACGAGCTTTGGATGGTTTCAAGTCTTTTGTCTCTAGCTTCATCTGATCGTAGGCCTTCTTGAAGATGATGTTGACTGAACTTCCACAATCAATCAAAATTCTTTTTACATATGCTGGTCCGATCGTTGCAGATATGACCATGGGATCGATGGTCGGAGCCTCTACCTGATCAGCGTCTCTGTTCCTGAACACAATATCGTCTGTCATCACGCGCTGCTACTTAGCAGGGGCCCCGTCCTCTACGTTCGAACAGCACTCAAAATCTGCATGCTTCAAGGAGCTTGCATATCGTTCCATCTCTTGCCAGTTCTTATCTGCGGGATGAGGTCCGCCGATAATTGTATTTATGACCAGTCTTCCAACAGTCCGGGCAGGCTCCTCAGGATGACATGGAGCTGGTGCACGACCTGAGTTGGACATCCCCTGTCCTCCTTCCTGTGGATCCTTTACAAATTCTTGCAACTTCTTTTGTCTGATCAATTTCTCGATAGCGTCATGCAGGTGTCTGCACTCTTCCGTGTTGTGTCCATAAGTTTCATGGAAGCGGCAATATTTCCCAGTCCGCTTCTGTTCCTCGGTTGATTCTTTCGGGCGCGGCTTTCGGTATTGAAAAGTATTGCAGGTGGATAGGTAGATGTTCTCAAGTGGGGCGTTTAGCGGAGTGTACTCGCTGTAGCTGGGAATTCTCGACTTCCACTTTCCCGCTTCTTTCCTCTTTCCTTGACTTCTTCCTCCGGACTCTTTGGGCTGCACATGCTTACTCTGGACATTGACTTGGACCTTTCCCGAATTGTCTCCAGATTGCTTCACAGCAATGTTGCTCTTGATTGACTCTTGGGCAGGTCCCGGTGCCTTATCTCGTCGTACCCACCTAGCTTCCTCTCTTCTTATGAACTGGTGTGCCTTGGAGTAGAAACGCTCTAGCGTAGCCGGAGGTTTTCCTGCCAGCCAGTCTCCAAACTCAGAATCCGGATCTACACCTCTCATTACAGCCATTAGAATTGCATGGTCATTGGGATTACTGACTTCAGTTGCCGCAACGTGGAATCTTTGTAAGTACTCCTTCAGCGACTCTCCGGGATTTTGGATTACACTTGACAGAGACATCACGTCCTTCGGGCGTGTAGTGTGTATCCTGAACTGCCCAATAAACTTCTTTGCCAACTCCTCGAAATTTGATACGGATCGCGGAGGAAGTGGGGTGAACGACATAGTAGCGATCCCAGATAGAGTAATCGGAAAGCACCTACACTTGGTGGCATCATTTGCTCTGGCTGAATCCATCATCCATTCATACCTCATCACATGTTGTCTGGGGTCAGTCTTTCCTTCATATGCAGGAATGGTTGGCATGCTAAACTTCTTGGGGTACGCCGCTTACAGCACAACATCCGTGAACGGAGTATGACTTCTTGACACTCCCCAGTCGTCATTTGATAAGCCCTGATTTTCTTTCATCAGTTGCCTGATCATGGCTGTCAGATCGGGTGTCTGTATGGAAGCTGGGAGGTTGGAGTCAGTTCTACGCGCCTGTCCATGCTGATGCCTCCTTTCCTGGCGATCTGCCAATCGTGCGTCTTGAGGTTCAACATTGTTAGCATTTTGATGATCTGGAGCTCCATCCTCCATCTGTACTCCGGCTCTGAAGTTTCCAGTTCTGGCTTGGTCGTGGTCTCCAGCTGTTCGAACAGCAGCATCCGCCCTTGCAGCTTCAGTCTTACGGCGTCTACGCCTGGGTGGTTCATCAGAAGAAGTAGAGTTGTCAGATGAGGAATAAGCAGCTGGATTGCCCCCAGCATTCTGTTGCTGCTATTGAGTGAGTTGTGCCATCAGGTTGGCATTAGCTTGCATCTGTTCTCCCAGTTGTCTCCTGCTTTCCCTAAGTTCTCTCATCAAGTCATTGAACTCTACTCTGGTGACAACTGGAGTCTGTTCTTGAGCGGCAATCCCTGCACTCGGGATCGCTGGTTGATTGCTAGGTCCTGCTTGTTGCACGCTAGCAGTCTCTCGGGCATCCGCATTAAGAGAAGCTGACCTGGTACGTGGTCTTGCCATTGTAGAGTTATTGGTATGAACTCTGAGTAGAATCAACGGATGTCCTATCAGTAAGTCGGATCTTCTTTGGGGGATTTGTTCAATCCAGTAGCTTCAAAGCAGATCCTTGAGGTCTGAGAATTCGATTCTCAGTGAAAGCACCAAAGTGTTAGCACCAAAATTGGTCACTAACCTCGTTGAAAAAGATTGTGTAGAGATACAAGTGATGAAGATAAATTAAACAGAGAAGACAATGCTAATTTAAATGCAGAAAGTAAGAACACCAAATTTATAGTGGTTCAGCGTAATTGCCTACGTCCACTTTGTTCAACTTTATTGATTTCCTTTATAGTTGATTACAAATACAATTCGTGAATCAAATGCTTGAGTGAAGTTGTTAAGTAGAGAAGATGAGTCTTGAAAATGGCAGAGTCTCCCCGGTGTTTTCTCTCCAAAAAAAAGGATCCATTTCACTGTGACCCTGCCCCTCTATTTATAGGCAAAAGTGGGCTGGACTACCCAAGTGGGCTTGATAGCCGAACGCTCTAGCCCAGGCGCTGCATGCCGAACCAGGTACGCCGAACGCTTCCATGCCGAACGGTCCTTCCCATGCCGAACGGTGCTTCTGATGTATGGGAAGTGTAGGATGGTTGCAGTGAAGCCGAGCGTATCTCTGTTCGAAGCTTTTGACCGATCAATGTATGTAGGTCGAATGATATCGTTACCTTGCGTAGTTGTGCATACTGAATGCCTTCTGAATGTTGAATGCTCTCGTTGCCGAGTTATCCTATCGCCGAGTTCTACTGACGCCGAGTGCCTCTGGATGCCGAGTACTCCGGATGCCGAGTACCATGGGATGCCGAACACTAGTTGACGCTGAGCATAGGTTGTTGCCGAGTGCCAGTTGATGCCGAACACCACTTGACGCCGAGTACCCTTGTTGCCGAGTACTACGCCGAGTAGTCTCGATGCCGAGTGCTCTCGTATGCCGAGCTGTCTCGTATGCCGAGCAGTCTTGGTGCCGAGCGTTGGTTGACGTTGAGTGCCAGTTGACGCCGAACACTGCTGAGTACTACGCCGAACACTCCTGGACGCCGGACACTATGGATGCCGAGTACTACGCCGAGTACTCATGGATGACAGTTGCTTCGCCGAACACTCCTGGATGGCAAGTGCTTCGCCGAACACTCCTAGATGCCGGACACTCCCTGATGCCGAGCACTTATTGCCGAGTACTAGTTGCCTGGTCAAATTCCCAGGAAACAGCCAACGAACTAGGCTTATCTATTTATGGGAGTTAAGATTGATGTCGAGTAGGGAGGGAGCAATAGAGCTTTAACCTACCAGCTTTCCTCTTGAATGAGGAATAGTTAAGTCGAGAATGTCGGAAACAGATTAATCATATTGTTTTCTGTCTCGTTTATGGAAGTCATTAATACTATACTTAACATTAAAGCCGACGAGTAGATTTGTCTATTTGTGAGATTCAAAAATAAAGTGTCTAGGCAAGACCTTGATGCAACATGTGCTTTAACTTACCCAACTTCACTCTTAGGCGAGGAATAGTATAAGATGAAATATCGGAAATGAGTTAAGTATACGAACATTGATTTGTATAGTCAATTGTTTTAATTGAATAGTCGAATAGTCGACCATTGAGCTTAACCAAATATTATTATCTTAGATCTTTAAAAGAATGTTTTAAAGATAAATATAAATATGAAATAATTTTGGCTTTGTTGTGACAATGCGTTAATAACATTCATGTTTAACATTTTTTTGTTATACTTATGAATGTAAATAGATCTTTAAAAGAATGTTTTAAAGATAAATATAAGTATGAAATGGTTTTGGGTTTGTTGTGATAATGTGTTAATAACATTCGTGTTTAACCCTTTTTTTATACTTATGAATGTAAATAGATCTTAAATGAATGTTTTTAAAATAAGTATAAGTACGAAATGTTTTGGGTTTGTAGTGACAATGTTTAAGTAACAGTAGTCTTAAACCATTTTGAATGGATTTGTAAAATTGCTTAGATCCTTAAATGGATATTTTGAAGGAAATTATATGAAATCTTTTGGAAAAAGAAAGATAATGTAAATGTTTAAAATAAGAAATCTTGTTAATGATTTGTGAATATACTTATACCATTTGAGATGAATATGTAAATACTTTTTGAATCATTGAAAAGAGTACAAATAAATAGTAGAAATTGATAAACAATGTTTTATTAGATAAAAGAAGTTTTACTAACAAATGAGTTTTAATTACTAGAAGATTAATTAAACAAAAAAGGGATTAAAAGTCGTTTATATGACTTAATCATGTTTTGTATGACTTGATCGCGCTTTGTATGTTTACTCACTACAACAAACAAACCTTTTTCTAGCGTTTAAAAACCGCTATTGAAGTCCTCTAAGGCGTTTCTATAAACGTCATAGATTAACAAGTTGTAACAAGTCTGATAGATACCATAGCGTTTCAAAATTGCAATGGAAAACGGACTTTTAACAGCGTTTTTGTTGCCATCTTAGACTAAACGTATCGGTACTACTTTTCTATAGCGTTTTGAAGCGAGTTGTGTTTTATGATACTAACAATTATGACATCACTTAATTGCTATAGTATGTTGACATACCATATTATTATAGTGTCTAAAAAAGCTGTAGAAATATTATGTCAATCTTTTATTACGCATTGAAACGCTACAGAAAATTCACTACTATCTATTGTAGCATTGTTTTTTGCTATGAAAACTGTTTAATTCTTGCAGAATTTTTTATAGAGCACTAGCATAATGCTATAGTATATGAAAGCTGTAATAATTTTTCTTTTCGTAGCATGATTAAAACGCTATAAAAAAAATTTCATTGCATTTTTTTATTGCCATATACATACAAGCTTACAACTTCCAATTCTACTAAACTTATTTCAACTAATATATTATTAAAATTTAAAAAACCACACTTATCACATTGTAACATACGTAATCAAATGGAGTCATAAGCCAAACCACAATATATATATATATATTCATAATATTCCATACACGGAGTATTAAGCATATAAATATTTATGACCAAATAATACATAAAACTGTAGCTAACCAAAATGATACATAATAAAAACAAAGACGTATGAACGTCGATAGACATAGACAATACAGTAATGCAAGCATGACCGATTTGAAGGAGAAAAAGTGCGACATCATAAAGCAACCTCAAAAGCATTATACAACACCTATCAAAAAGAAGCACATATGTGCGTATGTTCACTTTAATAAAATATATAACATTTACTAATGATACAAATATGACTGAGGCTATTCAAACCTCAAATTTACTAACATGTTGATACCTATTAAAAACAAAAAGCTTTTCATATTATACAGTTCAGAAAAAAAGCTTGCACCAGCAAGCTTGCTTGGTGCAAGCTTGCCTTGTGCAGGCTTGTTGGAGCAAACTTGCCTGTTGCAGGCTTGCACTAGCAAGCTTGCCTGGTGCAGACTTGCCTTGTGCAGGCTTGTTGGAGCAAGCTTACCTGGTGCAAGCTTATGTTGGAACTGGACTAGCCCGCAACGGAAGTTATGGGTGAATTTCAAAATTTTTACCATATTGGATCTGTTATTGGGCGTATGAAGTCTAAACTTCTAAAAGATCTTTGATACTATGTCCAATTCCAAAGTTCGTTCTATACATATGGCCAGCAACAAGAAAAATAAATATTATTTATAATAATTATAATATAATAGATATACTTATGATATCTTTATATTTATAATAGATACAAATATTAAATTGAGGTACCCCGTCCGCTAATACACGACCAATTAGGGTTTGGACAAAAAAAATTTCTGTCACCCCATTTCGAGGACTCACGGAAATACCTCGGATAGTACCACAATCTGTTCTACGTACAATAATGTGTTAAGTAGAAGACAATATACCTTTATATTATTGACCATTCTTTGATTCAAGAGATCATCCCATCTTAATTGAAAAAGAAAATATTTTTTCAAGAAGAAATTGAGTTCTGCTTCTTTCTTGCTCTTAGATTGTTTTTTTCTACTTTTTTTAATGTTGCTTTTGCTAATTCGAATTGAAGGGTGATATCAAATCGGTCTGAATTAGAACATTTCTAAATTTCATTTAAATAAAATCATTTATTTTATTTAAATTCAAATATATTAAGATATGAAATTAATTTTATTTGATTTAGTTTATACATAAATGTATCATATACATATATGTGTGAGTGCATGTGTAACATAATAATCCATGAAAGGTATAATATGCCCATATGTAGATGTTGGGATTTACACCACAATAGACATATTAGCTCATTTTGTATGTCGTGTATGTTGTCCAAATATGTGCATGTATATGCGTTACAACACACACACACACACATATGTATTTATTAATATATTATATATGAACATAAAACATTTATATATAAATAAATATATATATATAGAAAGAGAGAGAACAATTATTAAAAATTATTTATAATTCAAAATTAACTTAGTTTTGCAAACTTAATAATTTAGTATTTTAATTTGTATATATTATGAATAAAATAATGTTTTCATCCATAAATAATTAAAATAAAATAATCTACTGATGAAAATTCAAATTTTACAATTTTCTAAAATCTAGGATCATAAAATAGAGCTTAGAAAAAATCTAGAGATTTTTCAAAGTTGAATTATTATTTTTAAAAACAAATACATTGATTTCGGCAATAATTATTTAATATTAAATAATATCATTAAACATTCAAATTTTAAAATTTCAAAAATTCTAGAATCATGAATGAAAGGTTAGAAAAAATTTTAAAGAATTTTTCAATTAAATTATTATTTTTAATAAATCATAAACAGTTTTTTCGAAATAATATTAATTATTAAAAATAATAAACTTTATCGAGAAATTCCTAAATTTTTTCTATATGTTTCTGAAATGATATAATATTTTTTTAAATATAAAATTGAATTTTTAATGTAATAATTATTTTATATATAATAAACAATTCAAAAATTCAATAAATGTTAATTTAAAAATATGAATATATGTATGATAATTAATTTTCGAATTTGTAAATTCATATTATATATAAATAAGTGTACTAAAAGTTTTAAATCATATATATATCTTATACATGCATATTATACATGCATATATGCTATTATGAGAGAGAAATATACACTAATATATATATATGAGTTTATTAATAAATATATATAAAACAATTATTAATGACAAAAATTGTTTTTGTACAGTAAACAATATTTGTCTATACATAAATCAAATAGTATAATAAACAAATTATGCACATAATCAAACTGATTTGTGACAATCACATCTACTTACAAAATCTCACATAACTAAACATATGGTAGCAATATATTTAAACAAATATGAAATTGCTCATTATAGGATTATAGAATATAATTTAATTACTGTTATATGAATTAAAATTACCAATTTAATGATGCCTTTGAATCCACGTTGAAGCAATGACTTTCCTTCCTTTTACTGTTCTTGATTCGTCAGATTGCAAGTCTGGAATCACCGACCTCTAACTATCGAATAATATTGTTTTAATTTGAAATATATTTGGGAATTTTGGAGTGGATTGAGAGCTATGTTTTAACTAGCAATGTAGAAGGTAATAGCGGCCAAAAAGGTTAGTAATTGTTTTTTTTAGAGATGCATATATATATATATATATATTGGGTTGTATTAGAGAGAAACGAGGAAAATCTTTTTACCCATTCTCACTTTATCTCAACCCATTATCTCCAAGCTAATTCCCTATAATCTAGTGTGACGACCTGGATTTTCGGGCCAGTTAAAATTGCCGAAAAATCCATCCGTTCTAAAACTACTAATGAAAACTACCAACTTGATACACCATATTTGATAAATATTCAATGTTACTAAATGTATAGGATACAATTTCAATTATACAACTTATCGGAGTAGTTTATTTATTTATTAATTCTACAAAGTGTGCTTTAATACATAACAAATACAAAGACTATAAATCTACTACCGCACAACTCTAATGAGAGAGACAACACTGTCCTTACCTGCGAACTCAATAAACAATGTAAATGCGGAATAAAATAGTAAGCAGGAAAGATATAATAATACAAGATAAACAACAACCAATAACAGATAAACATAAAAGGGTTATATTATTTTAGGGGTTGCATCACTACCACTTGTGACTGCCTACGTACCCCTATCTAATTGGGTACCCAATTAGATACAGGATCAAGCCAACGTAGTTCTCCTACCGCAAATAGGACTCGTGGAGCCTACGATGCAACAAAAAATATGCAATTCCCAAAACTACCCACTTAGGCTTAATCTTAAATTTTAGATTTTCAAATCTAATTACCTTTACGGAAATTATCTCTTTGGACTTTATTCTCGAATTCTTATTTCAAAACTTTTGAAATATATATGTCTTTAATATTCAAATTATACTTTACTTCGGGATCTTAAATCAAATCACTTTTGAAAAGCTTATTTGGAAATCCCAAATACTGTAATAAAAACATATCAAACCACCAGATCGGAAAGTTTCTCCCAATAACAAAGCAACTGGGTCCCAGCCTTAATACAATCGATAAATAAGTATATCCCTCTATTCCAAGGGCGGACTATAACATAACACATGCCCACTTTTTAGTTACGGGTTACCCGAATCATAACAAATCATTTTATATCTTGAAGCGATAAATCATTTCACACTAATATTCACAAGTACTTTCAAATCTATAATAATTTTCATTTCCAAAATCTGTTCAAAAATCATCTTAAAACCATCAGGTTTAGTCCTCGAAATTCTTTCCGTTTTATAAAACATTTTTATAAAACCATTCTTATATAAATCACTTTTATATAATATAACTTCAAAATATCCATTACCAAACATTTCTATTTCTTTTAAAGGGAAAAGATTTCATAACATTTCCATTTGAAAACCAATTTTCAAAACAATTCATTTACTTGAAGTGTACCAAAATCTACTGCTAAACACCTTATAGTCAAATCGTGAAATAATCACAAGGTGTTAGCCTATAATTACTTTCTACCCAGCCCATGCATATGGATAATTAATTGCTCATAAACTGGTCGAGCAAAGTCAACAATCAATGAATAATAATCAATGCTCATAAACTGGCCGAGCCTAATTCAAACAATCAATCAATGAAATAAACATAACAATAAATGATAAAAATTCCTTCATTCTATCAGATATTTATAACACTTTATTTTATCTTGGGTTAAAATGATTTGGTATTTATTTTGGAGCATCCGGGCTTTCCCTTCGACATGTTCGTCCCTCGTCCAAGTCTCCTTGGATCTCACAGACGAACAAATGTACTAGTCGTTTTCGCATACTCAGTTATTAGCTTTATTTGGAATTGATTATAAGATTCCAAATTATCATTTAAACGCTAAATTTTTTCTTTTATAAACATTCATAATTGATTCTAGGAAAAATCGTTAAGTTTAAACTCATATTCAAAAGGTTATAGAATTCGTAGCATAAAAGTGCCGCAGAAAATGCTATATAAGCTTATTTGATTTAAACAACTTTTTAATATTTGAAAATTCATATTTTCCATTCCAAATATCTTTTAAACCATTTTAATATATTTATCAAATTTATTTCATAGTTTTAATCATTTAAAAATATCATTTATAAAGAAATCCCTTTTTGGATTCCGAACTACAAAACCGTGATGTTTTTAGAAAATTGTTTTGGACATATTTCAAAATCTACTTGATGAAATCTTGATTTTCTTTGTTCGTTGGAAAACTATTATCATTGTAGACCAAAGAATTTTTATTTTGAAGAAATTCGACTTATAAATCATTCTCTACGTTAATTTGAAGTTACGGGTCGAAATTTACGAACTACCGCTATGCGACGAGCTCGGTTTTGACCAATTTTGTGAATTGCTTCGGAACTTGTCCGAAACACTTCAAATTTGTTTTAAACCATATTTAAACTATTTTAACTCATTTAAAACCATTAAGAGGCTAAATAACTTCTATACACATATTTGTATGGATTTAATTCTCATTTAATTAACTATGGTTAATTACTAATCATTTCTCTTATCATTTATCAAACCAAGTTATCATTCATATCATAAACATATAATCAACCATAATATCAACCAAGTTATCAAACATTTAATCATCCAACATATTTAAACTTTCAAATCATTATACTTGAAATAATTTATGGATTTATTAGTAAATAAGAGTACTCACCTTTAACCAAACCGATTAACTTCCTACCAACATTCATTTTCCAACACTTCACTACATCTTTTTAACTATACCAAACCATCACATAAACAACTTCGCCTCACTTTCTAGTGCTCGGCCATCACCTCCTTCTCTTTTTTTCGCTCCGGAGCTTCACGAACTTGCTCCTCTTCCTTGATAGGTTCGGCCATGCCTTATTCCACTCCTTCCTCCATCATTTCTTGACTTCTTAGATGCTAAATCATGTTCTAATGGTATTCTAAAGTCTTTGGCAAAGTTTGGTTGTGTTTGGATTTGATTTGATATGGTTTTGAAAAAGTTAGTAAGGAAATGGAAGAGAAAAAGCCATTAGAGAAGCTTTTAGAAAACTTGAGAAAGGAAGAAGAAGAAAATGTAGAAATGTGTAAAGAAAGTGGAAGAATGGTGGTCTTATTTATAGAAAAGTTTTTGGATTAAAATAATATTTTGTAAAAAGACCAAAATACCATTACTTACTTATAAAGTAATCTTATTTTTTTTCAACACTTAACATCATATTTCAAATCATTACTTTATGTCATTTTCACTTAAGTATTAAGTAAAGAAAGTAATAATTATGTTTCTTTGATTTGATGTTTTACTTTTTGTTTTGAAATGACATTTTTGTCTTTTTGTGCTTACTTTTTCTTAATTATATTCTAGAATTTTCTAAGTATGTTTAGTAAAAGTAAACTTGATTAGTGAATTAATTAATACTTATACTATTTGAATATATGTTCCTATATAAGAAAATAAAGGTGCGACAATGTTGCGACAACTTTTAATCGACAAAACGTTGATTTTCGACAAAATGTTTTACGGTCACATTTTGACGTTTTAGTTAAACTATTTATTTATGTAAACCAAATTTAAAAATAAATTTGTATAATGTTATTTAAAAATATAAACACTCATAAATTAATTAAAATAATTTATTTAACCATTGAAACTTACTTTTATAAAATCAACATTTTGTCACTTTTATTGATATAGGCAAATGTTACTATTTTTATGTATATTTCTACTTCTAAATCCTATCGAATATTATTTAAATCATAAAACTCTTTATATTTTATATTTAAAATCACTCTAAATAGTATATTTTAAAGCGGTCAAATTCTAGATCGTTACATCTAGCCACCCCTAGACCTTCTCAAAACCGAAATTTTGCAGCCCTAATGATGGGCCTTAAACCCATCTAAGCCCAAGCCAAAATACCATGCAATTAAATCTAATTTAATCGCTTGTCGATATTGTATATCGATCGTATATTTATAATTGTTATAAATATATATAACATTATTTATTTCTCAAATCATATTCAAATTTTATAATTAATATTTCATAAATATTAATTAATTTAATTAATTTATAACAATTATAAACTAATTAAATCGTTCGGTCTTAAGGGAATTCATCATTTCGGTTGTGTAACTCTTGGGTGTAAATTTAGTCAGCGATTAACATCGAACTATTCTAATGTTAACGTTCACACGTCATTTAGCAGGTGGTGTAACATTATGACCAAATTTATCGCTTACTCATTTTCGGTAAAATCCAATTTTATTTTAATAAGCGTTACCCGGTTGTGACATTTGTTTACACCAATTCTCTTCGTCAAAACTATATCACTTTGGACTTATGAAATTTGGTAATGGTCAAAATTTCAACCTCATCCACATTCAACTTTATAGTCTAAATACAAAGTCCTTAGTTCAATAATAACAATTATTATTAACCGAAATGCTCTGGTGTAACAATCCGAAATTTAAGTTATAATAAAATTTAATGAATTAATTAAATAATAAAATAAATTTGTGAAATATTAGAATTGAGCCACGGGAGTTACACCATTGTGTCCGTGGTAATTTTCTGATCAATTTCCATATATAGATTGTCAAAATCCGAGCTAAGACGAAGAAGTTACGGAATAAACAAGAAACGAGAAAACAAAAGAAAAATAATAATAATAATATAGGTCAGGTCGACCCTAGGGTCGACCTGACCCATAGCTGGGTCGACCTATGGGTCGACCCATAGACTATGAAGGTCGACCTGGCGGTCGACCCGCCTTCTTATGTGGACGTGAATTCATCCATATTCGAATCGATGATGTGTTTTTCGATTTCTTTTGCATCTCGTACGTCCGTGCTTCCATCTGACGGTTCCCATAGAACCTATGATGTAGTTGCGCTAGATTTAATCTTCCAATCAAACGGTCTGAGATCCACAAGTGACACTATAAATAAGACCCTAAGCCTAACTATTTTTCTCATTTGGATTTTCTCCGTCTGGGTTCATTGCTTGAGGCTGGACCCTAAAAGGAATATTTTTCCAAGGAGAAGATCTTTTTAATTAAAATATTTTATACCCTAGAAGTGGATCCGAGAAGGCTAAGGAAAAGAGCTAAGGACCACAAGTGAGTGTTTAAGTAATTATTTTAGATTTTTAAGTAATTTAAAATAATAGGGTTCTCAATAGTTATAGTTTTTCTGCAATTTTGAGACCATTTTTATATAAGTTGTTTACAGTTAATTTTTAAAGTTCTTTTCAATCTATTTTATCCAGCTATTTTTATTTAGCTATTTTATTCATTTATTACAGTTATTTGCTGTTATTTAAAGTTATTTGTATTTTATTTACATCTATTTTGCGTTAGAATTTAGTCTGTAAATGTTAGTTTCTTTTTGTTCCTTTTTACGCGAATAAATTAATAAAAAGAGGATAATTCGCTGATATGGACTAAAATACAATAACACTAAATTTATATAAAATTTGATGTAAATAAGAAGAACTGTAATAAAAGGAATATAGACTGAAATAGGCAAATTTGACATTTACAAGCAAGTTATAACTAGTGGTTACTTTCACTCACCAGACTTATAGTCTGACCCACTCCTCTATTTTCCCTCTTTTCCCCCATAGGCCAGTAGATTTTGGATTTTCTTGGAGATTCAGCTGTGGAGTTTTTCTTCATGTATTCTTCTCCCTTTCAGTTTTTATTTCATATGGACTTGATGTACTGGTACTCTTGAGAGGGATGGTTTTATGTATGTACTCTGATATTATGACTGAGATGGTATTTTTCATGAGACATACATATTTGGTATTTTGAGACATATTTTGGTTATGAAGTTTTTAATTTTTAATGAGTTACTGTTTCCACTGTTTTATTTATTTGTCTTGTGAATCTTAGTCTTTGTAAAGTTTTAGCTATACCTACAACGCACCATATCTTTTAGTGTGCCTTTTTAGGTATACTAAAGGGTGTGGGGTGTTTCATCTAGGCAGAGACTTTGACTTTGAGTTGACTGTGATACTAACCGCATATAACTGAGGAGACGAATCCTCTCTTGAATAGTGCTTCACTTCCAATACTTCCACTCGATCCAACTATAGTCACTCGATGGACGTCATGCCATGATTTGGCTATAATCAAAGCGGAGCTTTCATATTAAAGATCCACAGTATTCTCAAGTTGAGAGAACTGCGTAAATCAGTCACATTGATATTTTCTGTTTGATCTTAGATATATTAACCAATAGAAAACTATCGAGCAAGTCGTTTCATAGTTATTCAATAACTATTAGTGCGTAACCCCTAGGTGCCCCCAGCAGTCATGAGTAATACAGCCCAACATTTGAAGAGCGTTATGTACTCCAGTCTCAACGAATACATCGATATCCAGTCTCGATGCATCTTGACTAGGAACATTTAAAATGGTATATTTGTTTCGTTGTGATAAATTACTCACGGTTACAACACTTTGTAACTACTATCACAAAATATACCATTTATGGATTTTTCTATAAAATATACTTTTAATTAAGTTAATTAATTAATATAATCACATTATATCAAGTATATAATAGGAAGAAAATACATTTTATTTCGAACAAGATTGGTCATCGAGTTAGATATATGTAACAAATCACATAATTGCCCCTGGGGCATACCCCTAACTCTATCAGCTTGCACCAGCAAGCTTGCACCATATGCAAGCTTGCTCTTTTGCAAGCTTGCTCTTTTGCAAGCTTGCTCACAAGCTTGTAACAGCAAGCCTGCACTATTAATAAATTCTGGTTGAATTGTTTCTAGTCTGCTCTTCTTTTCATTGTTTCAGACTTTCAATATCCACTCAATAAAATGTTTTCAATCACAGTATACTAGTGATACTCACTCCTTAGGATTAGTAAGGTTAGTTAATAGCTACAAAATAGATTTATTGACTATGTCTAAAAAGAACAAAGTTAAAATCTTAAAATTCGAGGAACATTACTAATTTTGTATTGGTGAGGAACCGTGATACAAATTTTACAACAAATGTGGATCGTAGTAAACTAAAATACTCAAATAAGAGTTTTCAACTACATATATAAATTACCTTATTACGTTGGTTAGAATTTGTCGAATCCTGAGTACATCTCCAATTACCTACAAGATAACGTGAGTAATACAGTTACAAACAAATGTCAAACGGTTATTAACACAAACTATTTTGCTTTTTAATACAAAAAATAGATATAAAAAGTCTAAAATATCTTAAAGTATATTGGATCAAATGTACATGATGCCACAATGATTAAGGAATAAAATAAGCAAACAAATTAAAACAGGAAAAAAATGAAGTAAACATGATAAATGCAGACTGCTCATAGCTAAACTAAATTTGAGTGAGGAAACTAACCTCAGTTGGGACATTTTCAGCTACATGCCCTTCCAATATAAGTTCTTTCTTCATAGATATAGCAGCTGTTTGAAGTACATGTCTCACTACTTCTCTTGGCCTGAATTTTGTTGATTCCAATTTCATAACTCCTACAAAATGATAAAAACTTAACATCTATAAATTACTATAAGTTGTGATTATGTGAGTCTACAGATGATTATTTTTCTTCCAGCTCAATCTATAGGAAGAATCACCTCACAAATTGATGATCATGATGCAAGATAAATGTAATATTATCTCAAGCAACCAATCGTTAAATTTACTTATAATTAAGTAAAATTATTAAATAGAGTTGTATGCTACAGTTTGTATTTTCCGTAAATGGAATTTTACAATTTGTATGCTATATATAATACAAATATTTTATGATGCATTTTCATCACTACAAGGCATAGAAGAAAGAAAATATACCATATTCAAATTTGGAAAGATCGAGTATATCATTAATAAGCCGAAGAACCAAATCTCCGGAAGAAATCATTACATCAACCAATTGTCTTTGTTCCTTATCCAGTTTTGTATTTGTAAGAATTTCAGCAATACCAACAACTCCAGTTAGAGGGGACCATATCTCATGAGACATGGTTGCCAGCATTTGCATTGTTCTCACTGTCTCCTCTACAATGCATAAAATAGCTTATAATATGCATATTACATATATGATCTTAAATTGAATAGACCAGTCATTGTCTCTGGAACAAACCGGTAATGTGGATAGTCTTATTTAACTCTATCTCTTTGGCTTTCTGTACAACTATATCTTCTTGAAGCTTGGCCATCTTCTCCCTTTTTATCACCTTTAATGGAATCATATTTTTAGTTAGTTACTACTCAAACTAGAGAACACAAAGCACTTTACTTGCAATAACCCTGATACTATATCCAATTCAATCACTTCTTCTATATAAATCAAGTAAAATATGAGTTTTTGTTCCTCGAAAGGACTCATTATTGTTTGCACTCCAAATTAGAAGTTTATTATACTTGCCATGACAATTGAACTAACAAACAGTATAAGAAGCTTGAAATAATTACCTAATCCATTACGTCCATTCCCATATAATTGACACCAATTGTATCTCCAGCTTATTAAATACAGGTTCTACATATATCAAAAATGTCTTTGACCCAAATAATTCAGTTTCAAAAGTATCCCTTTTAGCATGTTTCCCATTTTCCATTACCTCCCTTTTAAACTCTTGTGATTCTTTTACACCAGCTCCACTAAATATCTCAGTATCGATTTTACCTATAATGTCCTGAAAATATTCAGTCATGCTCAAATCAAACATCAAGTTGAACAAATACCGAAACAGAAGCTAGATACACTGAAAAGAAAATTGATTACCACATCCTGCAACTTTGGAAAAGGATTATATTAATTAACTTAGTTATTTATTTTTAAACTTAGTTAATTTGTTGTTGTTGTTGTTATTATTATTATTATTATATTATTAATATTATTATATTACTTTATTGCTATTATTATTATCTTATATTGTTATTATTATTCTTTTAAATGTAGTTAATTTTTATAAACTTAATTAATTTTTATAGAACTTAGTTAACTTAGTTAATTTTTATAAAAATTAGATAATTTTTATAAAACTTAGTCAATTTTTATAACAATTTAACAAAGATTTCAAAGTAGAGAACATGATTTTTATAAAACTAATTTATATAAAACTTAATTAAATTTTATAAACTTATTAAATTTTAAAAAAACAGATAACTTATTTAATTATTATAAACCTTAATTAACTTAGTTACTTATTTTAAACTTAGTTAATTTATTATTATTATAATATTATTTTATACTACTACTACTATTATATTATATTATTATTATTCTTTTAAATTTAG
The DNA here is from genome assembly GCA_030737815.1 of Allium fistulosum. Taxonomy (NCBI): domain Eukaryota; kingdom Viridiplantae; phylum Streptophyta; class Magnoliopsida; order Asparagales; family Amaryllidaceae; genus Allium; species Allium fistulosum. The sequence goes on from CM060905.1 coordinate 105,288,695, forward strand.
TTAATTTTTATAAACTTAATTAATTTTTATAAAACTCGGTTACCTTAGTTAAGTTTTATAAAAATTAGATATTTTTTGTAAAACTTAGTCAAATTTTATAACAATTTAACAAAGATTTCAAAATAGAAAACATAATTTTTATAAAACTAAATTAATTGTCGTAAACTTTAGTTAACTTAACTAAAAAAATTAAATTTTGTTGATTTTTATGAAACTCAATTAACTTAGTTAATTTTTATACAACTTAGTTAATTTTTATATCCCTTAATTAATTTTTATAAAACTCACATAATTAACTTAGTTGAATATTTATTAGACTTAGTTTACAAATTAGTTGATTTTTATAAATTAAGTAATTTTTTTAATTTTAATTATTTTTTATATAACTTGGTTATCTTAGTTAAATTTTTATACTTAGTTAATTTTCATAAATTTATTTTAGCTTATAAAATTTTATTAATATTTAGATATTAATTTAATTTTATAAAACTTAGTTAATTTTTAGAAAATTATTTAATTTTTATAAAACTCGGTTAACTTAGTTAATTTTTATAAACTTTATTGATTTTTATAAACTTATCAGATTTCATGAATTTTCGACAGCACCTTGTTTGCGCGGTTAGTACTTTTCCGCACACCTTAATTCAATATACATTTACACAATCAAAACAAGATCGGATTTATATCATATATAACAAAATATACTTCATAATAGCGTACACATTCGAATGCATAAAAACATACCTTTTAGTGGTATGTATAAACTTTATTCTAGCTATAGATTCAAGTATAATTTATCTTCGTAGTGTCTTTCACGATTAGTTGTTCCAGAAGATGCTAGTTCTTCCAAGGATTATATTGAATGCATAAGTCAATGGAGTTTTTGGGTGTAAGGTGGGTTTAAGAACCTTTTTGCAAGCGATAATAGGTTGTTAAAACTGTAATTGAAGAGATATGCCAAAGCTAGCAAGAAATGATAAAAGAAATTGATTAAAGATCAAAACCACCAAGTTGAAAGATATGAGATAGGTAAATTTTGAATAAGCAAAACGGTTAAAAAAACTACTCTTACCATGAAGAATTAATGTGATAAAGAAGCCTAAAAGTCAACAATATGAAAACAGGGTCCATCTATTCTCGGTTTCAGTTTAGCAATCACAGAGCAAAACGGCATCCCATTGCTAGATTCGACATCTATAATCCCATAGCTTGTTCAACTTTAGATATTATGGCATTAACCGATGTTTATTAGTAACTATTATAGGAGGATTATTCGATTCTCTAAAAAGATTGTTGAGATGCGATATAATTTTCTTAAAATAACCAAATTTCTAAGTGGCTATAGCAGACTACTTCAACTTTTTAACCCAATTAAATAAGAATATAATAACAAGAAAACATGATCAAGAAGAACGTGCTATTTTAATAAAATGTTGAGTGCTCTCCTTGTAATGAGGATCACTCTTTTGTCAAAAAAATGCAAAACTTTCTTCGCCGTATTCATATAAGATTATACATGGCAATGTCAAGGGTGCAAAATAGAGGAAAATGCCACAACAACATTAATCAAAGGAACCATGTTTACAGTCAGAAATCTTAGGTAATGATAGCAAAATTTATTATAGTAGATAAAAAAAATGCTTTCCTTTGGTTTCTAACCAGTTAAGCATTCATTAAGCTACGTGTCTTGTATATATTATACATTTGTCTGTAATATATATTAAAAACTGTGGCTGTTGTTTCTCAAATTCTACTTTGGTTTGTCTGTATTTTAAAGAGGGAAAATTTGAGTTGGATGGGTCTTAACAAAATTTTCTACTGTAAAAAATAACATGCAATCACAAATAGGATCAACTATCCCCTCTGATGATTTTTATTATGGATCGGTATATCAAGCTCTAAGTAGTATTCATATGTTTCACTGAAGATATAATTCTCCACCATTTCAAAGCTATAGTGAAGTTTTACTGGATTTTCATTTTGGTATATCACCATCTAGCACAGGCTATAGGTTCGCTGATAACGATAATTTTTAATTAGACGTTTTAACTAAAAATTGCTAAAATAAATAATTGAGCATATTATATTTTGTTATGTGAGGAGCATTATTATAGGATGTACAAAACTAAGAAGCAAAGGAAGTCGACGTTAATAAATAATCATGTATACAATCAATGCAAGTTTAACCATTTCCTCATTCTTAGCATTATCCATATGCTTAAACATACAACCTCTTACTATTCCTTATTTAAACAAAGTAAATCACACACCTGTAAGAATCACTTAACTATTACTAGCTCAACCAACCACAAATGTATATTTAAAAATGCCCAAAATTACCAAATGTAGATGGAAAGAGCTATCATCTTTCAGTATTAATTCAATCTTTCAAACATAATTGAATTAGTTCCATAAATTCTAAACAATTAATATAAACCTAAATGAAAAGAACGCTCAATTCATGAAAAACTTTCGTCTCCATAGAATTCATGGCAAACCTAAATGAAAATAACACTCAATTCATGAAAAACTTTCATCATCATAGAATTCATGGCAAACCTATATGAAAACCTAAAAGTAGATGGCAAGGTCTAACCCAAATCAATTTTGTTCACCCAATTCACGGCAACAAGTACATTCTCAAAGGGAAAAGGTTTTCAAAAACGACAGTTCATCTATGTAAAGTAAATGAACCACGCAATGATCGATAAAAAATGCAGTAAGTTGAAAAATATACCTAAAAGCGGTCGAAGTTAGGCATCAAAGCAGCTGCTTCAGCAAAGTTGAGGAATTGGAGCTTCAGCAGGCTAGATGAGAGAAGAAAAGTGGCATCGCGGCTTCAACGAAGTTTATGGACTTTAAAATGAATATGAGTGCTTGTAAATTAGGGATTTTGGGAGTGAAGAGTGGAAAGAGGGATACGAGGGAAAAGGAATAAGAGAGAGAGAAGGCAAAAAAAAGTACCACCAACGTTTTATTTTATTTTCATTAATAATAGCGTGAACAGAAGCTATGTTTTTAATCTAAATGACTACTAAATAGCTAACCATAGCAAGACACATTTAAATGTTATTGCCGTTTGTTATTGATATATCATTTTCTTGCAGTGACTCGTTTATGGAAAAAAATTAGTCGTATACTTGGTACTAAAAGACGATAAAGTAGTCTTGTCTATATAAGGGAATAAGGATTGATGCTCATGATGGGATATGAGGAATTGAGCTCTAACCAATCGACTTCACTCTTGATCGATGGATAGTGTAAGATGAAAATATCGAAAACGTGATAAGTATACGAGACTTGGTTTCCATATTCGATCGTTCTCATTATTATTGAATGATCAAATTCATCGATTCAGTCTTGAAAAGACCGGGATCGATAAGTGTTTTATTTATTGAAAACCACTTCAATACTAAGATACGTGTTCTATCTCTTGGAAGTGGATCTGTTCGAGATGCTGGAATCCATATGTGGTTTCGAGATCTGTTAGAGATGTGGGAATCCAATTGGGGATTCGTGTTCTGTTTGAGTGATGAAAACTCATGTGAAATAAGTCAAACGTAACCTTTACATTAGAAATGGCTAAAAGAAGAGTAGGCCTCACAACCTTGTGTTAGCTGACCCGCATCAGGGTGTTATCAACTCCATATCTAGAGATACTTATCTATTGTTGACCGGTGGGAGTTGATGATATTTGGTTCACGTTGTTCATGTTTATATTTGGACGATGGGCCGCTTGTGTTTACGTAAAGGTATATCTTATTTAGAGATATACGTTGCTTGGAGGTACTTTCTGACCCTTGTGCAGAAGATCCGTGTGACGCCCCACCTCCATACTCACACTAGCCAAGGACACCACGGGTAATGCCGTCGACTAGCACGAAGAATAAGGCTGTTGAGGAGCGACCATCTGTGTAATTGCTTTGTGCGAGTACCGATATGTCAGATAGTATGACATGCATTTCATTTCAAGAGAAAATCCGATATATCAAATACAAACTCAAAGCTACTACACGGTGGCTATGTGGCCTTCAGAAACAAATATAAAATAAGCATAACACAAATCAGTCGCAGATATTCATATCACTAAGGCGGAAACAGATAAGAATATAACACATAGAAGTGAACATTAAAGTAGTGGTCATACAATATCCATTACATCACAAAAAATAGGTACAAGTGTTAAACAAAAGAATACGTATACATTAAGGAGTCTCTATCTCGAATGTAAAAAAAACTACTAAGCTAAAGTAGTTAGCCAAAAGTCAGAAGCTAGCCCCTGCTAAGAAGTCAAGTGGAAGCACCTGAAACACCTCGGTCTGACCCGAGTATTATTTAAGAAGAAAATAATAAACGGATCAGTCTAGCTATAAATATCATACAAGATGAGATAGGATAAGAGATATAACAAAAATATATGATAACAATAATGTCATACTGTGACAAGTATATATCTGATAACAATGAAAATCATACAATATCTCAAATCTCCTCAAATATCCAAAAATAATATTATATTTTTTAGCTTATCCACCAAACCTCAAATATTGACAACATATCAATGCAAAACGCAAAAATTGGTGAAACACAAATTCCAAAAATCAATAATTAGAAATCCAGAAAACACAAAGGGGGAAGCCTATCACAAACGGGAGCATGAAAACTCACCAACACGTGTATCACAAACGAGATGCTATCCCAAGGGTCGCTAACCCACAGAGCCGGTGCAACGACGTAGTATAGCGATGCGCCCGAGGAACCTGAAACTCAAACAAGCCGGAACAACGACGTAGTACAGCGATACGCCCGATGAACTTGAAACTCAAATAAGCCGGAACAACGACGTAGTACATCGATACGCCCGATGAACCTGAAACTCAAATAAGCCGGAACAACGACGTAGTACATCGATATGCCCGATGAACCTGAAACTCAAATAAGCCGGAACAATAATGTAGTATAGCGATACGCCCGATGAACCGAATTCCATAAAACGGTTAAAATTCCATGGGTCGTTAGCCCATAAAAATGAGACGAAGCTCCAAAAATGATCATCATTGATCAAAAAGAAGTGTAAATTACACTAAGCTAGTAAATAAATGAGTTTAGCTTCATGTCACATAACCACTGACTTAACTTAAATATTTACGAACAAATTGTAGATTTCCACTCGAAAATTATCACGAGATTTCAATCGAACAAGTCCAAGAATTAACCGACGAAGTAAACGCAAGTGTTTCATACCACTTGTTTTGCTAAGTTGTTTAATTATATTTCTCATACGAATGAGGTAAAGGTTTGTATATACTAATAGATTGGAAAACGGTTTTAAAAACGAGCTTTGTATTAAAAATAATGTTGAAATCGTTTTTGTAAAAGAGTTTGAGTATTTACGTATAGGAACCTTTGTATTTTAAAAGTGACAAATCACAGAAATGATTGTAAAAACAATCTATCACCAAAAATTCACATTCGTCGACGTGAATTAAAACCATGAAAATCGATATCAAATCCATCAAATGGATATTCCCAAAAATCCAGAAAAGAAGTCATCAAAATCGATAATAAATGACAACAACTAACCGGATAAAAAAAATCGATAAAAATTGGAAATCCACTCAAAAATAGGCAAATGGGCAAAATTTCAAAGGACCAGACGTTTGGTTGGTTTGGCCAGATGTCTGACCCAAGGATATGGAAATTTATAAATTTTTCTCTTTTTTTATACACTGCAGCGTCTCTGACATCTGGTATGGTCTAACCAGACGTCTGGTCAAGGGCTCTGCCATTTTTTCTTATCGGTTTTTATCCCTGGTGCCCTAACCAGACGTCTGGATAGAACAACCAAACGTCTGGTTGCCTGTACTGGGCAACAATTTGCCTAGACCATTGATGGCCAAATCAATTCGGAAACGGTCGGACGAGCGATGGATGCTAGGGATTTATGCCAAGCGATAACCCAGCCCTATAAACTCTTCGATACACCCCAAATATCATGTCCAAATATCCATAGTAGGATTCTCATAAATTTTGACTTCAAAACCCAAAATTGAAAAATTCACCAAATCAATTCAAATCAAAAGCAATTGGACATGAAATAGATGTTAGAAATTCAAACCTAACAACAATGAAAGCTATAGATATAGATGTGAGTTCAAGAACTCACCTTTAAACTCAAATATAGAAATGAGAAGCTCCAAAACAAGCTAAGAATGATTTCTCTTCAACAACACCTCTAGAATCTTCAATCTATTATCAAATGCAATGAATTTCCTAAGTTAGGTTATAGGAAAAATCAAGAATTGAAGAGGAATTGAGATGGAGAAGATGAAGAGGATGCTTACCTAAGCTTCTCTTTGATTTTAGAACTTGAATTTTAATTTCCTAAGAGAACTAGGGCTTAGAAATTTCTAATCTCCTCTCTTTCCCCCACTTTTCATTTAGCTTGAGTGTTAGGAATTATCATGAGTAGAATGAATGAAGGGGAGAGGAGTTAGGGTATTTGGTAGAAGGTTTGGGTTCTCTTATTGGGTTAGTGGGCTAGAATCAAACCCAAAGCCTAAATGAAAATACCAAAATCCTAATCAACTCCAAACATATCGATGTTTATACTCAAATAAGTTGTAAACGTCATTTTGAACTCAATGGAAGTGGTCTCGAGTCCAGATTCGACTGTTTACAAAAAGTCATGTTTCGGACTTTAAATTCAACTAACGATGCTATATTCAAATAAAACATTTAAATATATAATCGTAAAATATGCGGGTTGTCACAATCCGCTTCAGTTTACTGGAGGCGTCTCCACGAAAAAACCTTTTTGTGAACGTTCCTTATTGGTTTTGATTGTACTCTTGATATGTTGTTGAATGTAACTAATGTAACCATTCCAGCTATTTCCTGATTTATATTCTTCACCCTAGACATTATCTAATATATCACCTTATGTACTTATTAGATGGCAGTTCTTTTGAGGGGATAACCGTTGTGGCATTCTATGCGGTCTCAAAAGTACTGTTATATGATATATGCATATTTCTTGAGTTTCTCATACCAAACTTATTCCTGATGCTTGGTTTTTGTTTTCTCTAAATTCATTGCGTACTCTTTCGAGTAGTTTGTGAAAGAAGGTTTTTGTTGATGTTCTTTAGAGCTCAAAAAGACGAGCTGAATGTTCTATAGATACACACCATGCATACACATTATTAAGGAACGAATGTGTCTTTTATTTGAATTTGTTAGAATTTTTCACTAATATTCTTATTATTTATTCAACAATTATTTCCAATCAAATGTAATATGGGTTCGAACCGAACCATGGTATCATTAAATCGGATCGAAACCAGACCGTATTAAGAAATTGTATTACGGCTATTGATTTTAACTACCCGTATTATAATCGTTAGAAGTTAAACCTAGAATGTCGTATTACTAACTAGTTGAGATAATGGTTCTTGACAAGTTGATGTCTTTTGAAATGTAAGTCGAAGCACAAAGGATGCAAAAAAAATTATTTAAATGATGCGATTGATCTTGTTGTTATTTGATTTATCTTTTATTTGTTAGGAACATTATGATGATTACGAAGTTGTTGTAGGAAATGCAAGTCCAAGTTGTTTTATGAATTTGTAACTCAAAAAAATTGAATTCCTCTGAAATTCATAAACGAATTTTCACACTTGCCTTTCCTTTTAAAAAAAATGATAGAAGATGCTATTCAACACCTCTATGTAGTTTTATTTTAGTGAAAAATTGGCATAGGGATGTATCTTTTGTTATTTTTTCTTTAATTATATCATTTTGCTTTCAATTATAATATCTTTAATATTAGTTATAATAGCTTTGGTGTCAAACTTTTTTGGTATCAACGTGAACTATCAAAAAGTCCATCTATATATTATCAAATCTTAATCACTTAAAAATAGGATCTAACATTAAACTTCTTTTACGAAATCAAACGTCCCTAAAAGTAGTATCTAATAATTATACATGCTTTACAAATTCAAAACACTTCTAAAAATAGATTCTAAAATTAAACTTCCTTTATAAATTCAAAATACTTCCTTACAAATATACAAATCTTAATATCACTTGAAAAATAAAAAAATTTCACTATCAAATTAAAGAATGTTAAGGGCTTTCAAGTAGAGGCTAAAAGAACATAAAGCCCCTAATAATAGTGGATTAGAGGCAGATGTAAGAACCGACCCTACTGATTCTAAATAAAGGCATAACGAAGCGCCTCTAATGCAAATCCAATTCTTTTATAATTTAATGCTCCAATCAAGGGCGAAAATATCAATCGTGACAAAATACAAATTTTCAGTATGAAATTTTCCCATTTCCGCTCAAATTATCACTCTTATTCCACCTTCAAACCCTAAAACCTATTCTAGTTTATGGATGCCGCCATTACCTGGACTAAAGACTACGGCGGCACTAGCATTTGTCGTAGGTTTGTGGGTAGCTATCTCTGATTACGGTTGGATGTTACTGATTCAGGATGCGATTATCCTTGATTAGGGCAGCAATCATTGATTTGATTGCATCCATTGAAGTCGTAAAGTGAAGACTGCAAGAATTCAGAGACGAAGGTTTGGGACATTTTTTCTTAAGTGGTTCTATGGTTTCTATTATATACTACTTATTCATTTGCAAACTCTTCGCTCTTCTTTAAATTATTTGGATTAATGGTATTGTAATTGATAATATCGCATTCTGTTACCTTTAGATGCAAAGTTATGATATTTTAGCACACAAAGTTGTTAGCTCATAGATGAAAAAAAGAATCAGGGATAATGATTTATTTGAAGATGTATTTGAGAGATTAATTTTTCATTAACATTCAAATCTTTAATTGAAAGATTCATGGTCATTAGCCTAAAGCAGCAAATTATTTTTCCACTCTAGCATTTGAAATTTTATTGTAAAGATAAGATTCTATTTTGTTCATGTGTATGATACATAATCAAGTGAAACATGTTTACACAAGTACACAAAATGTTATTTGGCAATCGTTAATGAGTAAATGTCACCGTTGAAACTAAGATGCTTGAACTATCATGAACTGAACCAGACCGATACAACAAATAATTCCGTTTAAATAGGTTTTGTAGAATTTCCTTTTTTTACAACGTCAAGTAATAATATAATACAAATTTATATCTAATGCGTCTAGAAACAGATGTGATCCTTAGTTAACCTTGAAAAGTTATACAGGTAAAGAAATATACTTGGGATGATTTGATTTTATCTACCACTCAGAAGGAAAAAGATTGATCACTGTTTTTAACTAGAGTTAGTAAGGTAAGTCACTAACCTATAACAGTGCAGAAAATAATTGCTGAATTCATGTATGTTGCTTGAAATAAGTTGCAACATAACAAACAAAACTGAGGTTATAATACAATTCACTTTCACTAGATGAAATCAATACCATAACTCAAATCTAGAATATCAGTCATATGGGTCAGGACATATAATACAAACACACAAGCTTTTATGTTCAATTTTTGCAAATACATACACACGAGCCTTTATGTTATATGTTTGCCTGTAAACTTTTGTATCTCAATCTTGTTGCAAGAAATTTAGAATATTCAAATATGCACGATTGTTTATTGCTAGATATGATGATGGGAAAACATAAGTTATTTACAATTTGCTTCATTGTTATTTTTACTCTTTCATACGTCGTTGTCAACACTCTCATATTTAATTTTCTTATGCATATAGTGTTAGTGCTATTTCTTGCTCCGTTTTAGTTTTTATTAATGAATAAGAATTGTTGCCATTCTTATGCTTACTTTTCATTTCTTTTATTAGTGAGTACTCAATATTTGTCACTGAAAAGGAAAGAAATTCATTCTCCTGAACCACACCTTGTTGAGGCACATGATTTTGTTGGGAATAAAGAAAGGAGCTAAGCCGATGACGCTTTTGAGCGAATAGTAGTAAGTTTGATACTTTAGCCAATATTTAACGACTTTATTATCTTATTCTCTATTTCTTGCCAGGTTTTTTGAAAACACTAGCTGAATACAAAATGAGTTATACCCTTCTATAATAATCATGTGGCAAGAAAGTAAAAGTGCAGGTATAGAAAATTTTAGTCAGAACATACTAATATTTTTGTTTCTTCTCCATGTATATGTGTGACAGACCCCCTTCATATACCATCCGTACATAATATATCTTCTCCCAAGTGTTCTGTTTTTTCGTTTATTTCTATTAGATTGAAAATTCTGTACTTGTTCGTTTTGCTATTGGATAATTTTTAACACATGATATACCAAATATTTTCTTATCGTTACAAACTCAAGTTTGGTCGGGGTGGAGTAGCTCGAGGTGGTCGAGCGGGCGCAAGGCCATTCAATCACACATTAGGGTGAGTTTTTTTAATAAATTGTCTACTTATCATATGGTCTTTGATCTTCTGTGTTTCATCCTCCATACAGTTTTCTCCTTTTGTTTTCACTATGTTGACCAGTACACTTGAATTATGCTTTTATTGTTATTACCGCCTTTAAATTCAAAGTAATTTCTCATTGTCTTAAATGGGTTTGATGGTTTTAGCAGGACAAATTCCTAGGGTGGTTATACACTTCAAATAGATATTGAACTAGTTCAATATCTCTTGTAAATGCTCTATGGACTCCAAACATTTTATTCAGTCCATCTAAACATAATAACCATAAAATTGTTACCTATTTTTAAACATGATAAATCATGATTCTAAATTTTCTCATTTGCATACTAAAAACTGAAATTAGTTTAAAGTTTGATGTAAATATTTTGCAGTTCTCCTCATATGCTCATATTTAATGATTTCTGATTAATAACACTTGTTCTCACATACTCGTGTACCCATGTTTATGTTTTGCATTTATTTTCATTGAATATACCTGTAATCTGAAAACAAATTTTATAGCACAGGCACAACCAATATTTACATATATACAATTGTTACAGTTTCACTTTTCCAATTGCTATTACTGAAAATTGATATCATTTTTCTTACATTTTCATTCATCCTAACACATTTCTCATGATTGCCTCGGCTTCATAATCCTTTTTCAATATGCATTCAAGCATTAGATGTGCCTTCTTTTAGCAGTGAAAGTCCTTATGTTTCAACATTGATACGCCTTGATTTATTCTCTTGTTTAAATCATCTTTGGTTTATCTCATATCAAAATATTTCAACTATATCGTAGGCTCACCGAATATTTTATCATGTAAGTTTGAATCAAATAATATATTTTCTCATGTACATGCCTATAAAATTTTAAAACAAAATTGAATTAACCTCTTTTAACTAATAACAAACAAATGTTATTCGAAAGCCTCTTTGGTTTGTGATCGTCCGTGGCTGTTCATTGCAATACTTATATATAATATTGATATAATATTTTGCAGGCACTTATTCACAGTAATTTGCTAAAGCTAGTGGCGGGGTGAGACTGGAAATAAGGTTGAAAGCATGTTTATTGTTGAAATACTTTTTACGTCGAGATTTGGTTCTATTTAACTTTATGTACATTGCTATCAAGAGAACACATTTTGATTTGTATATATATCAGTAAACTCTTTGTTATGTTAAGGATGCAATTTGCACTCTTTTAAGCTAATAAACTTGTTACATTTCTTGTATCGAATTAACCATTTAATTCAATTTTTTTATGTGAATTATATTTTGGATCTTCTTTCATTTTTTGGTCTGTATTCATTAATGTTGAAATGTAACACTACAACAAAAATACCATATCACAATGCCCTTTTTACAACGGGCATTGACTTCCCGTTGTAATAGAATGCTATTACAACGGTCCTTCCAGGCCCGTTGTAATAGATGCCCTATACAACGCCCTTTTTACAACGGGCTATGACTGCCCGTTGTAATAGAATGTTATTACAATGGTCCTTTCAAGCCCGTTGTAATAGATGTCAATTTTACAACGTTCACAAAATGTCCGTTGTAATACATGCCAATTTTACAACGGCCACAAAATGCCTGTTGTAAGAGGTGCCAAATTTACAACGGTCATAACGCCCATTGTAATAGGTGCCAATTTTACAACGGTCAAAAAATGTCCATTGTAATAGGTGCCAATTTTACAACGGTCATAAAATGCCCTTTATAATTAATCATTAATAATATTATATTAATCGTTTATAACTTATAATAATTAATGATTATTAATAAACAATCACTAATATTTATAATTATTAAATTACAGTTAATATTTATTAATTACATTTAATAATTAATAACTGTAATGAATAATTAGCGATTAATATTAAATAATTACTATTAAATTATTAATAATTAATATTTAATAATTAATGTTTAATATTTAATATTTAATAATTACTATTAAATAATTACTATTAAATTATTAATAATTAATATTTAATAATTAATGTTTAATATTTAATATTTAATCATTACTATTAAATAATCTCTATCAAATAATTTATAACTAAGACTAATATTTAATAATTAATAATTAATAAGTAATAATTAATTATTAATAATTAATAAGTACTTAATATTTAATAATTAAAATGTAATACTTATTATTTAGAATTTGACGTTTAATAATTATAGTTCATAATAATATTTAATATTTAAAAAATTAAAATTTGTAAAATTTTCTATAATGAACTTCAAAAAATTCATAAAATTTTGAAATTTTTCTAAAATCATAATTAAAGAATAATAGTGTCATCATGAAACTAATGTATAGCTTTTCCTTGCTTTCCCGCCCTCGTTTCTGCTAATTTTTCATTTTCCGCCTACCTTTTTTTTTACTTAACCCTAGATCCCAAATTGCACTGCAAACTCCTAAATTAAAATCAAATGTTGCTTTGCCATGCCTCCCGTCGTCATTCCAATCCCAATCTCAATTCCCAATTCCCATGCTGATCTCCGTCCCTCAAGTGTCGGTTCGCAACTAGGTGGCTTTGGTCGTTGGTTCCTATCACTTTCTTCATACAAGGCAAACAAAATGACGCTACAAGCGAGGAAATGAAGCGAAGCTACAAGCAAGGCGATGAGGTGACTTCTTCAGGTGTGGCGAGGTTGACTTCTCTTCAGGCAAGGTGACATATTTTCAGCTGAGGACGACTTCTCTTTAGGCTTTGGACTTTGATTCTGTTCGGGCGAGGATGGCTTCCTTTCAGGCGAGGCAAAATCAACTTTAGGCGAGGTCAACTTCTACTTGGATCTTCGGTTAATGACATTCAAGTGAAAAAAACCTTCTTTTTTTAGCTTTGAACTTTGATTCTTATAAACTGTATGTCATAATATGTTTGATATATTTGGTATTAATAGGCATCACCCTGAGCTTTCATGTCATCAGTAAATACTATGTGCCACAACATGTCATATTTATACATTTTGTAAGCAGACCCAATATAGAATCATGCTTATAATCAAAATATTTTGGTATGATTTTAGATTCCTATATATACATTGTACAAGCACATGTTGATTTGGCATTCATAAGGTGAGCTAAAAGTTGATGATTCTTTCATGCTTGGAAGTACTAAAATAATGTATTTAACTGAAAATGAAATGCCATTCACAGGTTTGAAAATGTAGTAGCATCTGCAGAGAAAGCAAAACACTTGGATGCTAGCAACATGGAAGTGATTTCAATGCTTAACAATGTTGGATCAGTTGCACATGCTCATGCGTAAGGCAATCATTTTTTTAAATCTGGAAACTATGCGGAGGCATCAACTGCATATGAAGAAGGGCTTAAATATGACCCTTAAAACCCTATGATGCTTTGTAACAGAGCTGTTTGTAGAGAAAAATTAGGGCAATGGGAGAGATCAATAGAGGATTGTAGTGATGAAGCTCTTAGAATTCAACCAAATCATGGAAAGTCTCTTCTTCAATGCATAGCTTCTTATATCAAGGATAAACATAATTTACATTTGTTTTATACTACTTATCACACAATCAAATATTCAGTATAGTCCTTCAAATTTTGTCTAATTTTATACAGTTTGTTGAAATATGCATATAATTTTTTATTATGAAAAAAAGATTAGTTTACACTGGACCACGGTACTAAACAAATACTTTGGTGAATGATGTCGAAAAAATTTGGTTGTGTCCATGGTGAGGATTGCCTTTTAGTTAAATCAACACTATCAATAGCCCATTTCATATATGTTTTCATAATTTCTTTTGTCAAATATAGATTAACCTACCATTATTTATACCTTGTTGCAACTAGCTTGAGAGATGGGCTGAAGCAGTGAAGAACTATGAGGCTTTGAGAAAGACCTTGCCTGATGATAAAGAAGAAGCATAGTCTCATTTTCATGCTCAAATTGCATTGAAAGCATCTAGAGGAGAAGAGGTTTCTAACATAAATTTTGGTGGTGTGGTTGAGGAAATTTTCGGAGGAGACCAATTTCGTGCGAAATTTCATTAACAGGTGCTAGCTTGACTAAATTTCAAGCAAAAGAAAGAATTTTTTTTGAGTTCAAAATTTTGTTATAGTTGACCAGACTCATGACGTATCTATGTCTACATACTATACTTTAAATCTCCTTATTGTGCTCTCTCTTTGAATCTTCTTGCTATGCTTATGTTTAGAATCACATTAATATACTCATGCTTTGAATCACTTACTGTGCCATACATCAAGTTAATCAAAGAAAAAAAAAGAAAAAAAAACAAAAAAAACAATGCACAACAGCTCAACCCTGGCACCGGTCGAGCGGTGGTGATGACCGTTCGACCAATGGCCAGTGTTGTTGCGCCTTACCTCAACTTATTGCGCGCGGGTGAGAGACTCAAGGAGCATGCGCGTGTACTAGCGAAAGTGTGCGCGTTTGTGGTAATATATATGTCAGTTTGTTTACATGTACATGACTTAGCATATTCCCTTCTCTGTTTTCTACTTAATTCAAGTAACAGATTTTATGAAGCTGGCATTATTTCATTCTCTGCTCAATCTTTTTTTCTTTAAATCGATGAAAAGCATTTCTTTGTAAGCTTAAAATCATTATACATGATTTGCCAAATTTTGTGGCCTGTACAATTCTAAATGCTTGCAAGCTACAAAAATTTGTATTTAGAATATTTGTATACAATTACTTCTAAAGTGAACTAAATTAAATATTTGTCTATAAACTATATTAGATATATGTATGAATTTATATCTCATCTTGATGTCTTGTATTTTGAATAAAAACATGTTTTGTTGTCAAATGTTAAATTTCTAATTTTGTACTTTGACGAGCAGCATCTCATTCATTGCCGCATCATGAATTTTTTGCATGCAAGGCTAAGTATTAGTGGTTTAGTTTATGTCCCTTGCTTTTTCAATTTGTCACTTACTTTTGCTGCTTCCTATTTTGGCTGCATTTGAGGGTGTCTTACATTGCTCAAGTTGTACCATGTTCTGTATGCGTTAAGATAAGAAGGTCTGCATCTCTTTGAACCTCTTAATTTATTACTAAATACACACACACATACATGTTAGGATTAGGGCTGCACAAAGTATGGGTTGGGTCGGGTCAGACCAAATATTTCATCCGACCCGCATAGGTATGGGTTTAAGGTAGCTCAACCCGTATCCGACCCTATATGAGGTTGGATATGGGTTGGGTCGAAGTATGGGTTGGGTCGGGTTTTGTAGGGTTGGGTTGGGTTGCATGAATCTAATAAAAATGAGAATATAAGGGAATATTTTCAAAAAATAACATTAAAATGTTCAACATAATATATTAGATTATAACATATATTTTATTAAAATTTCATTGTAAAACACATCATATGAAATTAGTTCACTACATAGTAGAACAAGTGTTTCATTTTAAAATACATTAAAATGCCCTTTGGAATTTCTTTGCCAAATTCTATCTTGTTTGGGTTGACATAAAATATGTTTTTTCGTATATTTACTGTAGAATACATAAACATTATTCTAGGATTAGACTACTCTAATTTTAAGTGTATTGATATTAAATTAGGTTTTTAATATAGGGTTGGGTTGGGTTAACGTAGGGTTGGGTTGAACAAAATAACACACCCGACCCATATATAGTATGGGTTACAAATTGTAACCCATATCCGACCCGAACTAGGATGGGTTGGGTTGGGTTTATGTGGGTTGGGTCGGGTTGGTGGGTTGGGTCGGGTTGGATATGGGTTGTGTGCAGCCCTAGTTAGGATAGTGGAACAGTGTTATAATGTGTCCCTATGTATATAAGTTGAAAGGTGCAGATGTGATTAGGTAAGAGCTGATAGATTTTGTGCATGTGTTTATTATCTTTCCCAATGCGTGTGTACTCTGGCTGTTGTCACATTTTGGGTTCCAGATATCGAATGTTTTGGCTTCCATGTTTTGCATGTGTGTAAAATATAGATGAAGTGGCTGTCTTTTGGTGGGTATATTTGTGTCTCGGTTCATACATGTGGATGTGTGGCTACTGTGTTATGTGTGCATGCATGTTTATTCCCTGTGTTCTTTCATGTTTATATATAAATAGGTGTGTGTTTACTAGTAATTAATGTTGTCCCTGTTTTGTGATACCTGCATGCAAGTGAACGATGGAACTTACAGTCTAGTCATCCTTCATATGTATATTTTTATTATTAACAGTTGTACTTGACAAATAGCATGCTACATTCTTATGTATAAACTTATCACCATGAATTTTCCTAATCACTTGCTAACATTTCAGTATGCATATGTTCTTTTTTAATTGTTTGTATATTTCAATGGATTGAAAATTCATGATTTGTATGAATAGGTTGTTGCCGAAAGAGCTTATGCGGGGGTTCAAGCTGCTAAAGTTCAAGGGCTAAGGCATACATAGTTAGATGAATCATAAATTCATTATATTTCCATTGTTTTGGTTGATATATGTTTCTTCTATGTATTGTAAAAGACTAAGAATACATGAATCATTTTGTCATTTAGAAATATAAATCTTTTTTGTTATTTTTAAAAGATATAAATGAATATGTTTGTTATTGGTACAATATTTTGGTCTCAATGGCAATTTAATTTTAAATTTGTGAGCATAATGTAATTGTATTTACATATTTTTTCTTATTCGAATTATTTTAACAACGGGCAAAAACTATTGTAGAAGACCCTATTGATTGGGCATAGACAGTTGTAAATCAAGCTATTGCAACGGGCAAAAACACTTGTAAATGATGCTATTGCAACGGCTAGGTACCGTTGTAAAAAAATCTACTACAACGGGCGTTTACAATGGGCATTGCTCGTTGTAAAATCTTCTGGATCTATTACAACATCGCCTAATAGGACGGACGCTGGCCCGTTATGAAACCCCTATTACAATGGACATTGCCCGTTGTAAAAATGTACTTTTGTTGTAGTGTAACTTGTGTAGCACATACTGTGATGCATGCATATATTATTATCTGTTAAGTTTGTAGATGTATAATTATATATTATTATGTTTATCTTCTAGTTAATCTTTCATTTATTATTAATATGCCATTAGAGGTATAAAGTGCTATAAGTTTATTGTGGTCTAGTTAATAATTGTCCACAACATTACTGACATTTTTTATTGCCTTCGCTGAAGCTTTTAGAGGCATTTATTTTTGTCTCTACTAGCATAAAACTGTGTACTGCTTAAGTGGACTGCATTCCAGTAGAGGCAAATCAAGGGACATATATGCCCCAATTTGTTAATAGAGGCATAGTATTTTGAGGCAATTCTTAATTTGCCTCTCATATCTATAGGGGCAATATAATATTAGTTTTGGCCTCTGATAACAATATTAGAGGCCTATGTGAAATGCCTCTATTTCTTTTATCTTTGGTAGTGTTTTTTTGACTGATTTATACATATATAATTTGTAAGCAAAACAGTTCACGCGCGAAGCGCGTGCCATAACACTCGTCTATAATGTTTGTACTGTTATTTGGCATAAGGATAAAAGATGTGATTTAAGTATTTAACCCTTCTGTTTTTTCCATAGTAAATATTTATCATATTACTCGTTTACATGTCAACATCAATCGGAACTGCTATTAGTTTGTTTTAATATTTGTTATGCTAGGCGTCGACAATGGAAATGCTCAATATACAATGTTCGTACCTTTCTCACATTTGACGAATTGACGTAAAATAAATTCAGCGGCGGCCCAAAGAATCGTTGCCTAAGCCACATTCAAATTTTGTTGCCCATTGCTATATAAAATTTCAATATTTTTTTGAATATTAAGTATAAGATAACATAAAAGACTATAGTAGACAAAATGCTCGCTTTCCATTCAAAACGCACCATATGAAGTAGGTTACAACATTCAATTCAAAAAATATATAAACTAAACATCAATTTTTCATACAAAATAACTATCAACTTTCTTCAAATAGTTCAAAGAAAAATGCTTCTTCTTGCATCTTTTGTTGCTAATTCTTCAATCAAATTATCATAATTAAACTTCTCTAAAAACTCATTTTCTATTGAGATCATTGCTAGCCCATTCAATCGTTCTTGTGACATGTTAGTTCGAAGAAAGTTTTAAATCAATTTCAATTTAGAAAAATTTCTCTCCGCGGAGACAACCGTAGCCGGAATAGTTAACAATATCCGATAAGCAACTGTAGCCGGAATCACTAATACGTCCCCATAAACTCAGATCATGATCTACTTTAACATCTTTGTTCAAATCAAGAATGCTTTCTTCGTTCACAGGCTCTTCATAATTGTCGCTGTTTGTTTCTTCATCAATAATCTCATTCACATGAACATCTTTATTGATATGAACTTCATGATCTTCATGTGTTTCTATAACATTGTCAACATTTTCATCAATAGCTTCACTTTTTTCTTCGACTTGACTTGAACCAATCGATTGTTGTGTTTTTGCATTGAATAGTTTAGAAATTGAACCGACTAATGATATAGATATTGCATCTTGATGTTGTTTCACCCTATTATTATTAGCATCGGAGTTTTGACTTTCTATTTCTCACCCGTTTTTATCTTCTTCTTTTGTCATATTGTCCACTATCTAATGACATATTTAAATTAAATTATGTTACTCCTTTTAATTTAAAAATATATATTTGAAGTTTGGAAAAGTTGGTTAATCAAGTTATGTTAAAATTAAATTATATATTTCTAGTCAACCAATTTAATCAATGAATTAATTTGTAAATCAATGATGAATCAATGAATCAACTTATAAATTTCTAATCAACCAACAAATTCAATCAGTAAACTAACTTATAAATCAATAAATCATGAAATCAAGTTAATCATTCCTACATAAATCAATTCCAAAACCAATTTTGATTAACTAATAAGCAAAAAATCAAGATTGTCAACCAATTCTAAATTTTTAATCAACCAATTTTATTTCAGAAATCAATTTTAATCACCTGCAGTTGCTGCCTTGCAGTGGGGGATGGAGCACTGGAGGCTGGCACCGGAGGTCTGGAGCTTAGCTGCAGCAATCACTAGAGGCTGGCCCCGGAGGTCTGGAGCTTAGATGCAGCAATCATTGGAGGCTGGCGTCGACGATTGACTATTTCATCCTGTGCTTGTTTCAGTTTGTCACGACAAGTGACAACCCTAAATTTTGAACATGAGTTTCTGATTCGCGACTAAGGGCATCTCCAGTGGGTTACGCACGTAATATTCAGGACCCTGAATATTACGTGCGTAATCTCGCAGGAGAGCGCACCGGTCAGGCGCCCATTTTATGGGCGCCAGACCATAGGCGCCCATTTTATGGGCGCCTGAAATGCAGGCGCTCATAAAATGAGCGCCTGCCCCCTCCCCCCTACTACTCCCCATCCCCTCCCTTTCCTCCCCATTTTTTCTCTACCTTTCATTTTAATTTTTTTTTAATTAGCAAATCTAAACGAAATGCCGCCGCGTCCAACCAAAATCGCTCGAAGAACGGTTCACAGACATCCAGCGGAGCAAGCGGGACCGTTACATGTTCCGCCGCCACCTGGAGTTTCATCAGACGATCTACGTGTATTACACGAGCTTCCAGATGGTTATCGGCATAGAGCCGAATCCGCTTTGACGACCGTACAGGTATAAATTGCACATTAGTATATTTGATTATTTTTATATGTACATCACATAATCATATTAAATAACTGTTATTCTGTCAAAAATTAATAATTCATAAATTATCTTTAGGACCATTACATTCATTGTCGGGGTAGTTGGGCTAAGTGTATTACCCAGTTTTATGATTCTCTTCCCGGTCCTATTGCTGAGAGGCTACAGGCTAGCCCTTTTGGTCTTTTTTTGTCGATTAGGCCTGTTCAGTCCTTTGATCGACCTCTCATTCAGGCATTAGCTGAGAGGTGGTGGCCCACCACGCATACGTTTCATTTTTCAGATTTTGAGCTTGGTATCACCCCAGTTGATTTCTACGTGTTCACTGGCATTGAGATTGGACGACATGGTCTTCGACCTTTTCCATTTGATGATTTGTACGAGTCCCCCAATCTGTTTACTGTTTTTCTACCATTGATAGATGTTACCTGCGTCAGTAGTGGTTCTGTTAAGTTGACTTACCTGCAGCAGTACATCACCACTTATATAGCTAGAGCCGATATGATGGATGCAGTCACTAGAGCATTTCTGCTGTACTTGTTTGGTTCGACCTTTTTTTCGAACCAAAAAGGTACGGTTCGACTAGGTTATTTAGCATCTCTTGCTAGATTAGACCAGCTACATACTATTGATTGGGGCACGGCGATATTAGGCACCCTTTATACCGCTCTAGATTCATTTGCGCTTGGCGATGTCAAGCAGATGTACGCTTTTTGGTATATTTTGCCGTTATGGTACTACGAGTACACGGCAAACATGCATCCCCGCATCCAGGACATGGCTAGTCAGGCTCCTGAGCAGTACTTCCCTAGGATGAGAAGGTGGGAGACTATGCAGTACGTACATCATGTTCCCTTAGGTGTACGGCATGACTTGATGGAGGCTAGGTCACAGCTTGATATGCGTAGTCGAGGTAACATCATTCGTACTCCTTGGGCCTCACATTGGACTCATCTAGCAGATGCAGGTCTTATGGTGGACGACCATCCCATGATGGTTGCGTATTCTCTATCTAGACGTAGGGTTGCTTTGCATACACCTGCATTTATGCCTATGTGGTATTTGGGAGAGAGGTGTGCTTATCAGATTACCGGTGATCGTCGTATACCATATGATCCTTTATCTTGTGAGGACATGTTTGGTAGACATAGGGTGATTGGCGATCATTACTTAGATGCTCTACGACAGGCTGGGTGGGTGGATAGCAGTACTTTCTTCATCGACGGAGACTACGATTCTTATTGGGCCAGAGTAGCACCCCGTAGATTCATCGTACCAGATTATGTTCGTGGGGTCAACTCTGATCATATAGGACCTCACATGGCAACCGGTAGAGTTCAGGTACCGCAGGTTTCATTTGACCCGATTCCGTCACAGTTCTCGCAGACTCCCATGCAGTTGGAGCCTGATACTACTTTTAGAGCATATGACGTGACAGGTACTATGATTGAGCAGCCTTTAGTCTTTCCAGACCACCCTGAGTTTCCTGGTGTGCCTTCAGTTGGGTTATATCCTCCGTATGAGGTACGTTTGTTGTTTATTGCCCTTTTTCCTTTATTTTATGCTTAGTTTCTTACTATGTCAAATATCATCTTTATGTAGTATGCTGCTAGATTGGACCAGGCCAGAGTTTCACTTGGTGTGTTTCGCGATATGACTCTTGCACATACACACACCATGCATGATATGTACATGCAGCATACACATATGCTAGAGACGCAGATTGATCAGCTGTCAGCTAGACTTGCTATATATGAGCCTTTCGGATCACAGGGCGGAGGTGAAGCTGGTCCCAGTGGGTATGATGCTGGTGGTTTAGGTGAGGATGATGGGGGTGAGGAAGATGATGAGGACGAGGGGGAGGATGGTGAGGATGGTGATGGGGATGACGATGATGATGACGGAGATGATGATGACGGAGATGGGGATGATGATGACGATGACGGAGATGATGGTGATGGGGATGATGGTGATGATGATGACGACGACGACGTTGCATCCCTTTAGTTGTATACCTTTTAGTATATGCATAGCGAACGTTTTATTATATGTTGCAGTTCATATATCTTATGTACTTATGTCATTGTCTGAGTGTTTGTTTATATAATTTCACTTTCTTGGATTTTGGCTGATAATGTTCGAGTATGCTATGAATTATATATGTTTGTGTATGCTGTGAATTATATATGTTTGTGTATACTGTGAATTATATATGTTTGTGTATACTAGTGACATTAGAATTGAAGACATACGAACATTGATAAAAAACGACACAGTAATAATAGAACATAAATATGAATAT
Source organism: Allium fistulosum (assembly GCA_030737815.1). NCBI lineage: Eukaryota > Viridiplantae > Streptophyta > Magnoliopsida > Asparagales > Amaryllidaceae > Allium > Allium fistulosum. The sequence continues at coordinate 105,311,092 of CM060905.1, forward strand.
ACTAGACGTGACGATTAAATTGCAACTCCTGTAAAGAAATTCGAAGACGTCTTATCTCCTGTTCTAGTTCGTTTGCATAGGTTATTCCCCTTGGACATAAAGGATCATCCAACCATTCCGCGTAATTGCAACCATTAGGCCAGAATTGACATATTTGGATTCGACGACCAATATTTTCTCCATCCGCACGTACTACAACTTCAACTCCATACCCACACTGACAACAAACTGGGTACGATTCAACTTCTTGCTCAGTGGGAGGTTGAACTACTTGAACCTGGTTCTCAGGTTGTTCATATGCATGACGAACAACATGTTGTTCGTATGGTGGTTCAACCACTTCCTGAAGTCTCAGCTGCTCAAGATCTGGAAATTGACCGCGGACATCTTCATAGTGTTGTTCTTGATAATTGATAAGCCAATCCTCATCAGTATGTGGACTTTCCGTACGCACGTAACCTGCATCTGAATCGATAGAAGAAGGCCAAGAAGGCATTGGATGATGAATTTATTGTTGTGATTGAGGAAGAAGATGATTATGAATGATGAATAAGTAAATAAGAAAGTGTATATATAAACAAACAGGTAGTAGGGGAATGATAAAAACAACAGACATTATTTGAAAAGACAAGTCAGAAAGCTCTCCACACATTAACGACCGTTACATAACCAACTACCAATATTGTTATCTTAAGGCCATCCAAATCTTTCTAGCCAATTTTGGCGTATGAAGTATGCATCATGGCCAATGAACGGAGTGTGGTATTCTCATGGAAATCAATAGTTCGGGATGGTGGATCTTTGTTTAATTACATCTGTTTGCCTTTTTATTTCTGTAACGAAGTGTAGAATGCTATAATTTTTATCTTTGTAATATCATTTATGTTTTTTGAAATACATCTTTATTGATGTCTACATAATGCATCGAAATAAATGACATCCCATTGAATATTTTAAAACTAAAAATAACACATGATTGAAAATATAAACTGAAGGTACATGGATATTTAACTGCAATAACTTAAAATATCACATGAATATTTCAACTACATATGTTTTGTTCCCGATCTACTCTCAACAATGCGTTGTTTGTACTCCATCCAATATTGCATTGTAATTGGGTCCATTCCGGTGACATCCTTTTCCATTACTAAGGTCTCTTGGCGTTGCCGTTCTAGCTCAAACCGGCCCTTCTCAATCTCGGCCAGTTCTTTTAACACGGCAAGCTTTTCTGCACTCCCCCTTTGACGTTCTGCATTTTCTCTCGCATGTTTTTCATGCATTTGGGCTAAACGAGAATCGATTTGAGATTGAACGGCAATTTTCTTCTTAGCTGCTCGTTGCCCCATCGGTCTAGCATCTTCATCAAATACGGGTTCTGCTTCTTCGTCTTCGTTATCTGGGCATACATTAGAGTCCATCTGAGAAGAATTGCTTGGGCTGGAATTATAATTAGTTCGTCTTGTTTTTTTCTTGCCCTTCGAGTTCGTCTGAACATCTCTTAAGCTTTTTGCAGTGTTTGAGCTCCATTTTTGTTGACTAACAAGCAAGTCGTAGCAGTTTGCAAACTGATAGTAGTGGGGTTTCTTTGTACCATTTTCTCTTGGAAATAATTTCAAGAATTGATCGTTCGCCATTCTTTTCTAAAAAAACAGAAACACAAAATGATATATTAACAAAGTGATCAGAATGAATATAAATTAAAAATAATATTTTTCAAAACGCTACCAATTCAGCTTCGCCACCCATTCCACTTGGATTTGCTGTTCTTATTTTGTGAATCTGCGACTCGTAGAATTGTGTTTGTCGATTAATCTTCCCAAAACGACCGGTGATTGCAGACATTGACCTCGTCTTTTCGACATGCTTTTTATTGTACGCAGTCATGACTTTTGCCCAAAACGCCTCTCCACTTTGGTCATTCCCCTTTACCGAGTCGTTAGAAAAATGACAGTAAATATAACACAAATCCTTATCTTCATCGCCAGACCATGTAGCAGAAGAATGGAAGGATAGAGGGGGAGCGGTTTGGGGATGAACATTTTGAATTGGTTGAGAATCAAAATCCCAGCTATCCATATTCATCGCTTCGGTATATGATTGAAAAGGATGAGACATACTTTCAATATTATGGAATTGAGAATATAATTGTAATAGAAGAAGAGATGTGTGTTTTACAATCTGAAAAATAGTCCTATATATATAATGAAATCACAAATATGACCGTTTATAGCCGTTGTAATTTTAAATATGACCGTTTATAGCCGTTGGGGACAAAATATGACCGTTTATAGCCGTTGGGGACAAAAATATGACCGTTTATAGCTGTTGGATTTCAACATGATACGATTTTTGGTAGCCGTTGGAGGAGTTTGGCGGGGTTGGGCTTGGGCGCCCATAAAATGGGCGCCTGGGCTTGGGCGCCCATAAAATGGGCGCCCAAGCCCAGTTCAGGATCCTGAACCGGATCCTGAACATTAAGCTTAATATTCACTCTGAATTTGACGACTGGGAAGACTTTTTGGCCTCAATTCAGAATGTAACCAACGATTGGAGATGCCCTAAGGGAGAGAGCAGCATAAAGGGAGGATGCCTGATTTGTTGCAGCCTGCATCTATTTATTTTTGCTGTTGGGCTGTATCTATTTTTTTTTTTTTGCCCTAGGCCTGGGGTTGTCCCGCCCATGGGTTTGGTGGGCTTTCCCCTAGGCCGGCCCTGAATAAATTACATGTTATGTTAGTGTTCTGACAATGAAGAATCGTTTGAATATTTATAAATGGTGTTTTTTTTCAACGTAGAATAGAGATATGTTCGTTGTAATTACCTTTTGTTGGAAGTAAAATTAGGTATAAAATATTTTAGTTGTGATTTACCATTTATAATTCATGGGCATCTGAGTTCATTTATAATTCTTTTATTTTAAGTCATTTCTTTACTATGTTTGAAAAAAATAAAAATAAAAGCAAGAAATGAAAATGCTAATCAAAACGTAATTGAAAGCTATTTTTTTCTGAAAAACAACACAGTTGAAAATCAAAATCCAGGTAAATACGAAAATAATATGCGTAAGTTCGATGTTCAACCAATGCAAGGTTGAATATGTGTTAGTTTGCCAATATTATTGGAGCAATCGCACCATCGTTCGGTAGTCATGTTCAATCAATAAATATACATGTACTAGAAGGAAAAAATAAGCGGAAATAGAAAATTTAACTGATGTCCAGTTTTGTGATATTTGATCATGTAAATTCTACTATTAGGCAAATTTTACATTCAATCCTTTTACCTAATTAAAACTCTACCCAGTCTCAGTCAACAACTCCAAGAGATCAGTCTCTTGCTGTCAGTGAACTCTAGTTCGAATAACTATCAGCTATCAGCCAGTTCTATTTCCACACCTCTTTCCTCCTTCCACACCCCACTGGGTTACAAATAATTATCACATCCTACTTTTTTTCCTTTCGTCCCTCAATTTATTCTCAAAACGTACTCATATTTTTTTAAACCACGTTCAGCTTTGACGTTGTTTATTCACGAATCACGCTCGGTCCGAACTAGGTTGTTACACAAACCTCACTCGGTCCGAACTATGTTGTTACATGAACCTTGCTTGGACCGAGCTAGATTTTTACATAAACATTGCTCATTTAGACCTTTTGTGGCAATTTTAGAAAATATGAAAATTGAGTCTGAATAGAATCGGCCTAAGTAGCCTCGGATGAAAAATAAGTTAATACATTTAGTTCAAAAGGACGTTTCTTCTGAAATAATTCGGAAATAAAATAGTTGCATTCACAAAATCAACATGAATGCTAACGTCGGTTCCAATTTCAACGCCGATCTTACAAATAAAAACTCAAATATGGCCCATATGATCTCTGGACGTCTTTTATTATTTGACATCGGCAGTCCTGACCTTCCCGATCCTAAGAAAAACGGGAAACTTAACGGCCTTAACAACATCCACATCTCCACCCCAGGCAGCTTCAAAATCGCTAACCACGTCATTAGTCAAAAGCTCGACACCCTTTCCCTTCGCAATCTGATACGCAGACCACGTCCTGGTGTACGCCAGCAACCTACCAAGATCCATCATCACCTCGGACACAAATTCCACCGGCTCCGTCCCATCCGCTCCCTCCACCGCCTCCCACGGAAACTCGATCGATCCGTACCGCTCGTCCACCAGCTTCCTCCTCTCATCCCAAAAGCGCTTCGACTCGCCGTACAGTTTCGATAACACGGCATCCACCGATTCGTCGATTTTGGGGATGGTGTAGCACCACGCGGCTAGTACTCCGTGTGGCCGGCGGAGGGCGAAATTGGCTGCCGAGTAGAATGCCGGAAGGTCGAACCAGTGGATTGCTTGGGCCACGGTGATCAGGTCCACCGTGCCCGGTTTTACCAGGCTGGAGATTTCGCCTGAAGAGACGGTCGATGGGAAATGGTGGTAGTCGATGTTAGGGAGTTTAGCAGCCAGCGAGAGTTGTTCTTTGCTTGTGTCTGTCCCTATTACCCTCTTGAATATCCCTGCTACCTGTTATAACAAAGATGCATCATAGTTACAAGATGTATATCTATCGTGTAACGCTGTTCTTTTTTTAGTTTATTTTTAGATTGACTGTATGAGTAAGAAGATAGGAAAGGGTTGAATGGTTTAATGAGCTTACAGAAACAGCAGCCTGGCCATTTCCAGTACCCGCATCCCAAGCCAGATCGTGATTTGGCGTCTTGGAAGCGATGAACTGGAACAGTTCAGCTGGATATGTTGGTCTTGTTTCTGCGTATAGATCCGCTTGCTTACAGAACAAATCTGCCATTTTTCTTTTCTAGGGTTTGTGTTTGTCGTTTTAGGATCGAAAAGGAACCTTTCTTCTTCGAATAGTAATTAGCAAACGTGCAAAAAAGAACGAGCGGGCCAGGCTGCAGTTTGCGTTTGCTGGTCGTTGTTGCGAGAACGGTGTTGGACTGAATCCAAACTGCACTTTGATTCTAATTTACGTTAAATCAAATTAGATTATTAAAGCATGGATAATGTGCAATTCTCTTATTCGCGTACACAATTATAACCACGCAATGTTGGAAAATCAAGATAGTAAAAATTGTTAGGCAGACGATAAGTACAGACTAGACTAGAAGTTAATCATTTAGACAAGTCTTAATCGAAGCTAGAAATTTTTTATAACTCGTTTATTTTGAATAAAAGTTTAGCGTGTTGTTTAATGTCGATTGATGTTTTAATTAGAAATTTGAGATATTAAATGAAGGCGGGAATGTAAAATTGTTTACAATTAGCACATTGATATTTATACGTGACATTGAGTCTTGAATAATGTTTAATATAAATGTTTAGGTTTTTATATGAAACGATAAATCCAATGCAGGTCTAGACAAATCATTCAACAGTAAAGCTCATCTAACGTCCTAGGACGGATGCTTAAAATGATTTTTACAATAAAACCGGAAATCCACATTTAATTTCCAAAATTAAAACACTATTGTTATGAACTTACAGCGAAAATGGCTCTTGTCTTTGAATGCTCTCTTTAAAAGAAGGGTGGCTCCGAGCACTTCAAATAATTTCGTCTTCTTCATGCTCCTTTATCTTGAAAGTCGGTTATTTTTATGAGTAACCATCGAACTCACTTTCTACTGTTACTTAACAGTTTTCAATTGAGGTGTATCTAATGGAGGCACTAAGAGTGATCAATGATCGATTTTTAGGTTTTATCCTAAACCTAAAACAATTTCTATTCACACACTGAAAATCACGTACCCTTCGTCATTGTTTTTGCTAAAAAATATATGACTAGATTATTATTCTTCTTAAATACAATTTTTAGTCCTTTTTTATAACCCACCAAATTAAAACATTAAAATAAATGATATTTGATTAAATATATATTTTTTGATGAAGTTTTGGAACATAAATATTCATTAAGACATTAAATGTATATTATTTTTCTTTTTATGATTTTTTGAAATTGAGAATTTTCAAAAAACAAAAAACTAAAGAAGTTACAACATTTGTGTCAAAAAGTAACGTTTATTTTGATGATTTTTTATTTAATTTAGTGTTACAAATTTCAACTTTTGTGTTTTAAGTTTTAAAGAGAAATGATAAAAATGAAAACAAGGATAGTTTTGTAGAATAAATCATGTATGTTTATGGAGTTTTTTGGTTTATATTAGTTCATGGTATTTTATGATGTACGTTTGGAGATTATTTGTGTGTAAATATAGTTAGCATAAACCTAATTCAGTCGGTAAATCAATAATTGAAACAATCCTATTGATGTAAAGACTTCTGTACAAGAAACAATGTATCCAATTATACCCCCTTTGCTGGGTAAAATATTATTATTTTTTCTCGTCAACCATAATGCATGATGAGACTATATGGATTTCGATTATCATCATATTTTATAGCTACTATTCCACCAGATGTATCTTTTCATTCCGTCAAAAATCTATTTTGCCACATAAACGGTTCTGTCCTCTGGAATTACTATCAAAATGTTGCACAAAAGTTACTTGCATCGCAAAAGGTTGCTTTTATTAAAAACAAAAATTTATGTGTGATGGGATGTGTTGGGATGGGTCTGGACGCTGTACCTATAACATCCCGTATCAATAGGCCAAAAGCTAAGCGTTACAACGCTGCAGTCGTCCATAGTATTAACTTCTGATGACGAAATACGGTAATGTTAATGGTATTAACAATATCGAAAGCACATGAATATGAACAAATCACAGATTTCACAAACAACGTTTGATCTGATTACATTTTCAAAACAATAATTCATATCCATGTTACATAATCTCATAATTGTTTTCGAGGTAAAGATTTAAATATAATTTACAATTATATGCCAAGAACGACATATGACGATGCCCTCTTGTTTGATCAGAGAAATATAGTCATAATGACTCAATATACATATTAGAATTAGAACAAAATAAAATTCCTATATAGTCATCCGTTAACCACTTGCTCGTCTCCGGAAGCTTTATTCGCCAAAATCTCAAGAACCTGAAATCCTCAATCCTGAGCCTACTCAAATCAATTTTAAGCATCCGAGAGTTTAATGGAAACAAAAACTTTGAGTCAGACATAAAACTTGGTGTAAATAATTCTGGTACATTTCGTTTACTGATATTGAGTGAGACTAGCGGAATGAGTTTCCCCTCACTAATATCCTTTTCAAAAATATATATTTTTCAAATCCTTTTCTGCAACCAAACTGATTTAACAATGATAATGATAATAACTAAGTCCATTAGGCTATAACAAAGATAATGATAGCTAAGTCGGCTAAGCTCTAACAAAAATAATAATAATAGTTAAGTCCGTTAAGCTATAACAAAGATAACTAATGGACTATCTGTCCAATAGTAGTAATGGACTTGCATGGAGAAAATCTTAGAAGTGTGTTCGATTGGTTCAACATCGATGAACCTTTGAGTCGAAGGTTGGAACTAAGGCACAAGAAGAATTGTTGGAATTCCTTTGGATTCTTAATTGCCAGAACTATTTCAGATTTTCACCATTTTTATAATCAATATTAACCGGGGAGAAAGGAAAATTACACGCAACGACTATGACAGCAGTCAAATACAAAACCATCTAATTTTAGCTCAAGCGGAACCCAATTGATACCAAAATTCAAACCTGTTACATCAAATAAAATCAAGTAGTCTTACTTTTATGCGAATCAAATTATGCAACTTTGGAATGAAGAGGCAATACTTTTGCTCACATCACATGTCGTTAAAGATGTTTGTATCACATGACGGAAACAGGTCAGTTTGTAGTAATAAACCATTATTTGAAACAAATTCATGAAAAAGTTCATCATAACGTCATCCATGACACCAGGATACATACATAAAAATATACAAATACCATTATCAATAGTGGATCTATTCACATATCATCTCTCTCTTGCCTTTACAAATGAACGAACGAAAATCAGCCACGAAACCAGTTTTTTTTAAATTATAAATTGAATAAAACGGCAAACGGTCGGCCATCATATTTTTTAAAAATAAAATAAAACAACCAAACCTTTACCGTTATATTTTTAAAAAATAAAATAAAACAACCAAACATTTACCGTATAATTCAATTTGCAATAAAATTTGTAAAAAGCTTTACTGTTTTATTGCAAAAATAGTTAAAACAGCAAAATCTTTGCCGTTTTAACCATTTTTACAATAAAACGGTAAACTCCTTTTCGTTTTATCCATCAGTCTTCTGTTCATTTCGCCAGCCACAGAATCGAGTCGAAGCAAAAGTGGATAAAAGAACGGGTTAGGTTGCGCTGTGGCTACTTCAGTTCACTTTTTTTTTAACTAAAAAGCTATTGTTGGTTGTACTTTAAGTATAACAAAAAACCACAAAATATTATAAAGCTATTCATTATCTATCTTCTAAATTTTATATCCACGATGCTAAATATTATTTACACGCAGGCTCGGCCCAAAGGCAAGGCAAGCGAGGTCTTCGCCTAGGGCAACACCGCCGGAGATGGCGAAAAGGGCATCAAAATGTTCCGGGTGCTTTTGTAAAAATTGAGTTAGTTAAGTAGCAGGGCAGCATTTTTTAGAAATCATGTGTAGTGTAGTGGTTCAGACTATTGCTAATGTACTTAACCAACCTGGGTTCGGTTCCTGGCATCAGCTGTTAAAGGTTTTTTTTTCCCTCTTCCTTTTTCTCTAAAATTTGTCCTGGGCAGCTGATGTGCTAGGACCGGCACTGTTTACACGTACCAATATACATCAAATTGATGAAACATGCTAATGGTAAAGTTAACTAGTAGTGCATCTTCCACTGTTAAAAGAACTCAATATTCAAAGATTGAATGTTAAGGGCTGAATTAAGGCAAGTTCCCCAACAATAAAGATATATTTAATAGCCGTCTAGCCTTTAATTCTCAAACTTATAAATGATGCATATTCAAATTCATTTCAATAAACCATATTAGCATTTTTTATTCTTTACTAGTGTAAATCGCAAATACTGATAACTAGAAATATTTACTTTTTATGCAATAAAAAAATTATGGACGGATTTGTGTAAAAGCTTTGGTAGTCAAAGTATTTTTATTTCAAGTAAATTGACATTGAAATTCCGTTGATGGGTGGTTGGTAAGAGAATGGTGATGGGGTTTCAAATCAATGTGAGATTCCGTTGATGGGTAGTTGGTAAGAGAATAGTGATGGGATTTCAAATCAATGTGAGATTCCGTTGATAGATCTATCGGATTTTCGGAATTTCAAAAAAATACCGCGAAAATTCTATAAATTTGATACTTCATTTTTTATGAGAGAAACAACTTTGTCAAATGATATCGTTACCCTTTTTTTTTAAATTAAAATTAAATTGAAAGATATATACAAGATGTGATCCAACACCTCTCGTAATTTTATTTCACTCTAAAATATTTCAACTGTTTTGTTTCATTGTACCGTTTGGATATTTTCTTAAACTAGTAATTGTTTGCCAATGTTTGTGATTTGTAACCAGGAATAAATTAATATTATTTCAAATGTTTATATCGTTAAATATTTGCATTGACATCGTTTTTCCAAAAATGCAAACATACTGGATTTAGTAGTGACATTCATATAAATTTAAATTTGACACTATTAGATCATCGGTGTCAACAATTATTTTACAACATAAATATGAAATCATAAACATGCCTTTGTCTGCTTGCCATATGTGATCTTAAACTATAATATCACATTAGTTTACATCATCATGCCCCCACTTTACCAATCCTCAGAAAAACAGGAAATTTAACAGACTTAACCACATCAACATCGCCGCCCCAGGCATCTTCAAAATCTTCGACCACATCAGAAGTCAAAAGCTCGACACCCTTTTCCTTCGCAGTCTGATACGCAGACCAGGACCTAACATAAGCCAACAACCTACCGAGATCCATCTTCACCTCCGACACGAACTCCACCGGCTCCGTCCCATCCACTCCCTCCACCGCCTCCCACGGAAACTCTATCGATCTGTACTCCTCGTCCACCAGCTTCCTCTTCTCATCCCAAAACGGGTAAGATCCACCGTACAATTTCGAAAACACGGCATCCACCGTTTCGTCGATTTTGGGGATGGTGTAGCACCACGCGGCCAGTAACCCGTGCGGCCGGCGGAGGGCGAACTTGGCTGCGGCGTAGAACGTCGGCAGGTCGAACCAGTGGATCGCTTGGGCCACCGTTATCAGATCCACTGTGCCCGGTTTTACCAGGTCGGAGATTTCGTCTGAGGAGACGGTTGATGGGAAATGGTGGTACTCGATATTTGGCAGTTTGGGAGCCAGCGAGAGCTGCTCTTTGCTTGTGTCTGTTCCTATTACCCTCTTGAATATCCCTGCTACCTGTTTTACACATAGATTATCTTTATCAGACTTGGTTAACGACGAAAATAATGTTTTGGAAGACTACAAGAGGACGTAGAAGGTTTTGATGAGCTTACAGGAACAGCAGCCTGACCATTTCCAGTTCCGACATCCCAAGCCAGATCGTGATTTGGCGTTTTGGAAGCTATGAACTGAAACAGTTCAGCTGGGTATGTCGGTCTTGTTTCTGCATACAAGTCTGCTTGCTTACAGAACAATTCAGCCATTTCCTTTTTCTTTCTTATTTATTCTCACCTAATTTTTTCTTCTCTTGTAGGGGATCCGTTTGTCATTTTATAAGCCAATATGAATCTTCCTTCTTCAAATCATAATTACCAAACGTGCCAAAACATCAAGTGGACTAACTGCACTTTGCTTTTGCTCAAGGGTCCTTCTATTGTCACCCTTTTTATTTGCTATTCATGCCCGTTTAAAATATTAAAATTTTAATTTTAATTTTTCCTCAAACAATTGATTATGTATGTATTTTTAATGTATCTGTTAATTTGTCGTCTTTTCCTAATTGAAATTGTGAAAGAAATAGTAAATATTTTATGGAGAATGGAAGCACTGGCTCAACAACAGATTCTAAAACGTCATACAACAAAGCCAGGTAAGTTTAAAAACGAAAACAATAAAAAGTAAAGAAGAAAAAAAGCTAGATAATAAAAGGGGGCAATGGCAGTTTTCAAATGAACAAGACGGTGAAAGTAAAAGATGGAGCAAGAATTTTATTTTTAAGCTACTGAAGTGGAAAAAGCAATTAGTGGAATGACAATTGATGGACCATTTGCTTTATTTTGCATTGAGATCATATATGATTTGTACACATCACTAACAAAGCAAAAAAAACAAACAGGATGGATGTCTACACATAAAATCCCTCTATAATAATATATAAACAAAAACCATAACCCATAAACATAATTAAGACATGATGGATTACAAAAACAGGACAGAAACAAGTTGCTCACAACAAATATTCGTAACCGAAACTACAAAGAAATCAACAAAATTCTAAATGCTACAACAAAAGAACAAGAACCAGGTGGGAAAATACAAGCATGTACAGAAACCTTTCACGACAACAAATGCCAAATACCAAAAGAAGTACATCACATCGTGGAATTTTTTTTAAGGGTAAATTTTATGCTGATGGCATAGATGTACAGATAACAACATATGCTAGATACTGAAGTCCATCCTGAATTTTACTCAAGGCAGTCGCTTGGTCACTGCTGATATGGTTTGAAATCATACTTGCTTTTTCCCCAATAGATTTCTGTGAATCTTCTTGTTTACTGGACGAAATTTTCTGAGTAGCTGCTTGGTATGCTTCAGTAATATCCGAGATGCCTAAAAAAGAGCAAGAAGCATAAGAATTTATCAACAGAAGTGTTTAACATCTGCACATTTCTATTGTGGTAACAAACTGATTTAACTATGCAATGCACCTGTAATGAAGCTACGAGCAACTGATTCAACATCTCGAGACATGAGTATAGCTTTAGATCGAATTATTTTAACTTTGGCTTCAGAATCCTCAGGCCAATCAACCTTCATATCACTGACTGTTTCCTCGCTCTTTTTGTTAATATTTGATATGATAGACTTTCCAATTATCAAAAGGTTAGTAACCGCGAAACTACAAAGTTCAGAGAGTCTCTGCACAAGAAAGCAACAATATATCAAAATATTGTGGCACGGTATAACAACCTCATAATAACTACTTACATGAACACATTCTGTATGAGAAGTATCCAGCCTATCCGTGGTTCTTTGAATTATATCATTCATAGCTAGCCCCTCTAGAGCTGCAGCAAACCTGCAATATTCTATATGTTTTAACCATCAATATGCTAGAAAGTAGAAACTATCTTTATACATAAGTTTGTTTAGAAATATAATACTATAACAAGTGTCCTAGTACCCAAACATATTATAGCATTTTTTTACTAGGTTATGAATAAGGTGCGTAGACTGTGATACCCAGCAGCTAAATCAGCAGCCTTGGCGACACTTGAATCGTGCAGAGCTTTCATCTCACTACCAGAAGCATTTTCTGACATCTCAATGTGTTTTCCTTTATCCGAGTCCACATTATGTTCTTCTATTTCATAGCTCAGATCCAAGAGTTTTTGAATTTGTTTAAGTTTCCCATCAAAATGAGATTGTTGTTCAGATGGAAGCTTTGTTTTCTTCCTGTTAAACAGTAATGCATAATGGTTTGACAGAGCTTCCAATTCCTGTCAAAAGAAATCAGTTTAAGAAAGATTGCAACTGGATTAAATAAATAAATAAAAGATGAGAAAAACTTTCAGATATAAGAATCTATACCTCAAGCTGATCTGGACCTCCATAAATATAAAAACAGTGTTCAAAGTTAACCTCCTCAAATTGTTCTTCATCGGCTAGATGCTCGGATTTCTTATCAATTTCCAAACCAGTCTCTGTAATGAGCAAATCTAAGGTTTCTTTGCCTACTCTCTCAAGAACTTCAATACCTTTTGCAGTGAAAGACTTCCCACTCTAGTTATGCATAGCACTCCAGTGAGTTAGTAATGAATATATAGAGATCCACCCCCCAATTGTTCTACTTATCAATTTAGAAAATCTTATCATGTCATTTACTTCAATATTGAGTATTCCATGGTTAAGGTACATTACTCTCCTAATTGTTTAAAATTGGATCTGCTGAAATAAGTGCCTACTGCCAAATCAATAGCACTTTGGTTTTTTCATAGGTGATTGGCATTAAATGACAATAGTCAAAAATGGTACCAAAACATATTTACCTCTAGTATAGAAGGTGCAAAAGATCTTGGAGACACGGGGAGGGCACCACTTTGGATAGAATCAGCAAGATTGGCAGCCGAATTCTCTAACCTGGAAAAGGTTGCTGGAAAGTTTGTGTAAAGGAAAAAAAACACTTTAATTACTAATTGAACAAACCTAGCTGACTGCAAAAATGCCAAGGATTCTTTCCAAACAAAACAAGGTATTCATACTAGATACTTGACGATGTTGGTACAACCAAAAGAAACCAATGTTATCATTCTTATATGCCATTAATAACATTGCAATTGCCAAATCTACAAAATATTTACTGTCTTGAATAATAATAACACTAATAATAACACATGTACAAATTCTTGACAGAAAGCCAAGCTTTATATTTTGAGCATAGTTGCTAGAGATAAGTGAAGCTACAGAAGCAATACTACTTCTTACAGGCTTTCCACATAGGGTTACGTAGATTAGTTGAAACAAGTAAGTAAGTTCTTAGAAGTCCATAATGCATATGGATACATAAATGGCTACTGAAACAGATACAAAAATGAGTATGGATAAGGAAACCTAGGCTTTTGGGAATGATATTGTTCTGCTTTAATAATAAAATGTTAATATTTTAATTATTTTTGCAAAGTTTGTTTTCCTTTTAAATATTTTGCGATGTTGTTATTAATTTGATAAATACGTTAAAATGATATTTATTTATCACACCATGAATTTCATTGAATGTTTTTTCTCCAATGATATACACAGCTAATTGCCCGTGTCTACACTTCTTTTTACCAAAATACCCTGATAAAATTTTGATTCGGGGGTCTGATGGTGAGATAAGGAAGGTAAAATTGTACATTTTGTATTTGGATACAGTAAAGACAGCTAAAGATTGTGCGGATTCCTTTTGCTGATTTAATCATATATGAAATTCAATTCAAAAACACTAGCTAAACAAGTTTTAAGGGGGTTAATACTAAATCTATCCCATTGAATCCCTTAAACTCTTAATTGCTCACCACACCCAAATATATTAACCAAGTCATATATCAAAACACGTTTTAAAAAGATCATATTAAATATGATTATGCTAACACATGCTTACTGAGCAAATGGTAAATTAGTAATTCGTTATTTCGAAAAAGCTAACTAATGTAAACCCAAGAGTACACATGTAAATACGCGCGTGCGCACAAATACACACACATATGAGTATTTGAATAACTACAGACGCGGATATTTATATTTTTTTTTAAACATATGTTAACATTTACCCATAAAACGAACAAACATATGGAAGTTGAAAATTTAGCAAGCTTAAATTAAATAGATTTTAAAATGGATGTCCCGTCATGCACTTGAAATATTTCTCATTATAACAGCAAAAACATGATATTATCAAAGTTACAAACTATTAATATGGTATCGATCATTGTACATCATCTTCTGATAAACATATGGAAATAATGGAACACAAATTTGAGAATAATAAACAAAATAATTATTTGAGATGCTCGATCAACAAAATAGTTAGATATATCTAACTTAGATCTTTGCAAGAGTGATAAATTTGAACCATAAATTATCTTGCCGGAGATCAATTTAATATGTTGAAAAAAAAATATTTGGGGAGAAATTAACAACCTATGGTGATCAACTTACTATAGGATGCAAACAAACGTGCAAAATGGAAATTAATAACGTATGTAAAAATTTAAACGAAATATGGATTTTGATCTTTTAGATAACCAAAAACTAAAAACGTAAATATTAGCACAAAATGGAAATTTATATGGAGAACATTCGAAGAAGAAAAAATCAGAGCGAAGATTTAAATGTATTGTGAGTTAATGGCCAATTAACATGGTATATAAAAAGTTCAATTGTTGCTACTGTCTGAAAGAAAAAATTACAGAATACGGGTCATAAATAAATGGACGTTAAACATTAACTAAAACGTTATTTTAAAGGGTATTATTCTATACAATGTAGAATAATAATTGGGATGGAATTAAAAGCATATAGTGACTAGCTCAACATAGGAAGCAAGATATTATTAAGCTAGAAACATTACGATAATTAAATGATCTTATAAATTTGTTTACATATTAGCACGATTTTACTAGGTTTACAATGGGAACTTAAAGTGGATAGTGATTTAATGCAAATAGTTATTTAGTTTGCATATTGCACTTCAATAGTCAAATTGTGTTTGCTTTATTTTTCTTCTACTATCACAAAGCTTTCTAACCAACATCCATCGGCCTATAGTTATTCAAAACTAAAAAAACCATCAACATGCTGTCAAATGTCAATCATTTGGTTTCAGGTCTTCGTGAATTGTAATATAAAGCGGCTAGTTAAGGAGAAGTTCTTTCCAATGAGGAGGTTCATTATTTCATTAGAAACATTTATGGTTTAAATGATTTAATAATTTGTTTACACATTGGCATAATTTTACTTGATTTACAATGGGAACTTAAAGTGGATATGTGATATAATTCAAATAGTTATTTAGTTTGCATATCGCACTTCAATAGTCAAAATTTTGTGTATGCTTTTTTTCTACTATCACAGAGCTTTCTAACCAACATCTATCGGCCTTGAAAGTTTAGCCCTACTTTCATTGAATTTTGTTAAAAATTGATTTCGTTCCAATATGCTATGAAACCAAAGGGTGGATTGCTTCTAATAAAGGTGGAACCTAGTGCACGAGGCTCCTGCATGATGGCGGGCTCTGTGAATGTCGATAATGTACGTAGCATTTCCCTCTCATTGCGAAGAAACTGTTTCCGGACTGAACTTGGGTGGCTAGATCACCATGCGGATGATCTAGCCATTGCGCCAAGGTATTGCGAAGAAATTGTTTCCGGACCTGAACCTGGGCGGCTAGATCACCATGCGGGTGATCACATGGTGATCTAGCCATTGCGCCAAGGCTGGTGGATTGCTTCTGATATATAACAAAATTAAGAGGGCTCCGTCCCAAGGATCCAGCTAATCACTAACATTATGGTATTCAGTCAAGTGAAATATGAATTCATGATCAAGTTACATACTTGTGCACTAAAGCCGATCCTCCCTTCCAAGCACTGCCCAGGGCAAGCCATGCTCCCGAGGCCAAGCTTTCAACCGAGTCATCAAGAGCTTTAAGGCCCTAAACATGATTAAATCACAATATTCATATATTTACTTACAAACATTAAATGGCCAGCTTAACATTTCCGTAATTTGCTTCACCTTTTTTTTTCGTTGTTTTTTTTCTAAAAAAAAGAGAGAGAGAAAACACTGTTCTATCTTATCGCACCAAATGTCATCACCATCAATTTAGCCTTAATCCCAATGAAACGAGTTCATTGCTTTGGGCGTTTGTTGAGTTACATATCAAGTAACATATGTCCACATAATTTATTTCAATCAAATAACATAGTTAAACTTACTTGCCCTAAAAGGGTATCTTCACTAGCATTTTCCAAGCGATTCAATGCAGAATCACGAAGAACTTCATTCTTATCCCCAGCTTCATCACTCTTTCCTTCCTTTTCCTCTTCGCCCTTTTCTTTCAAAGGCGACTCGGATTCAGAATCATCGCCATTTTCAGTTATACTTTTTGCTGCACTCTTCGCGACTGCAACTGCCTGAATCAATCTCAAATCCAATCATGTAATATGAAGAAATCGAGTGATACTAACAATTAAAGAAAAGAAATTACATTTTTCGAAATTTCTTCAGCAGCCTTTTGAAGATCTGAAAGAACCGAGAAAGAAGAGAAGCCCCATCCTCCTCCCCATCCTCCACCACCGCCTCCGCCGCCACCTTGTGATGAATTTTCTTCGTTTTGCTGTTGCTGCTGTGTCTCAGTAGCGGTAGCGTTCTCCTCTTTGTCTTTTTTCTGCTGCTGCTGTTGCTGATGCTCTTCAATTTGATTTGGAGAACTCATTACACAAAAATCACACTATTTTCGATTCGGATCTTATGGATTTTGACTTCACTCTATTTTGTCACAAAATGGGAAATGCCCGATTTTCATCCGAAAATTAGTTACGTGTCAAGATGCTATTGCTTCTTTATTGCGATATTACTCTTTTATTAAGCGCTGCAGGATGAGCATTGGATAGTTTGGAACCTTGGCTTGCTTGTAGTTCAGGTTATTACGAGCCATTACGAATACTACACCGATATTGCTATAGGCTAAAGACTGTAAAATGATAATTGATATATCGATACATTGACGAACCAATAGTACATTACAAAACGACAAAATAAACCTTACTGCATTAAAAATTTAAAACTTAGTTAAGTATATATTGTTGATGCATATCTGAACCTTTTGATCTATTTTAGTGGACCAAAGAAATTTTCTTAATTCTAATATTTAATGAAAGAACAACTTTGTTAATCTCAAATTTTTTGAAGTTAGAAAAGGGAAAGGGAAACATCATCATGAATAAAATTATGAGCAACTTCTTAAAATGATATATCTTCAAAAGATATTTATAGATTGGATCAATAAAATAATGTAAAAAAACAATATTATTGTAACGGGTAAAATTATCATCATAACTAGTTTTGATGTTTCATCACCACTATATTTACATTAACCATGATAAATTTGTAGTTATCATACTAATAATATTGGTATATCGAAGTAGTTCAATACATATTACCAGCTGCTTGTAATGGTATGATAGTGATAAATTTATAATTACCATAACAACTCTCATTTTAAATATAGAAATATAAAATTTAATAAAGGTCGGGAAAAAAATAAAGCAAATTCCATGCATAGCCAATATTTACTATCGTTGCATGAATTTTTTGCACACAAAGTTGGTAGCTCGTTATTAGTGACTTCATATGAAAACTCTTGACTCGACAATGGAAAGAGCCCAAAGCATGGTCCTATGGCAACAACACAAGCAATTTTACAATCCTTTTGCGAACATGCAGCCCTGCAGATCACAATTTTCTCCCTAGACCAATCTGAATTGTCCTACCATACATATAAGTCGGCCATAGCGCATGTGCGAGCCCACTCGTGCTCCCGACCTCAAACCTTGTTGAATCTTCCAACCTTCAACGATGACGTCCATGTAACTACCAGCAATCCTGCCTTGCCATAGCAAGATATTATAACTCATAAATTTGATAACTATTTTAAAGGATGTTTTGATAATTTTATTAAATAAAGGTAATATTGTGATTTTACAAATGATATAATCAGGTAACGGGAGTGGCGTCATTGTGTGGATCGGACTTTTCTAATCATTTTCGACTATAAGAATGTCGTAATCGGAGTTTGTTTGAAGGAGATATCGACGGTTTAACATACGGGTTTGAAGGGGGCCGAAACAGGTCAAGTCTAGTAATTTGAATGGATGTTCCCGCTCTATTACAAAATATGGAAATAGTGTACAAACATTTCAATTTTCAAATTCTTTGTCTTCTTCCCCGTTTCCCTCTTTCATCGTAAAATTTCAAATCATCCTATCTCTCTCATTCCTACATCTAATCGCATGAATTTTAAATCGAAATGACGGGTAAGACGAAGGCTACGCGTAGATACTAATGTCGATTTGAATGGATGAGATTTCGTGTTAGTCGAGGTCAGGACAACGGAGGATTTGGTGTATTCTTGTCAAATTGAAGGATCGATCATTTCTATTTGCGTGGAATCTGTTTATTCTACATATAATGTGATTATACTTTTATAATATGATTTTTGGTTTTTACCTAGGGGTGACTCTAAATCAAACAATGATAAATTACTGTTTAATTGATATGTAACCAATGAGAAGTAAATGAATCTATAGAAATGATATATTTGGAGTATAATATAAAATAAAGGGCCTTGATGGCTAAAATGAAGATATTTGGATTTGTATGAACCTGGATCCAGACAAGGCCAAGTCGAACGGAGCAAGTGTGTCGGAACGAGTTCGTTTGTATTCTTCGGACTATTTAAGAGATGAATATCCTAGTATGACCTTAATAAGATGATATGTGTATGATATTGGATGTATGGATGTATGATTGTTATTCGATGACTGTATCGTATTATTATTTGATATTAGTTGCTCCTATGGTGTTATTACGTGGCGTTACGAGTCACACATATTCAGTATGTGGATCGTGAGAGGTAAATTGTTCATATGCAGGCTTATACAACCTTTGGCAGATATACTTGCAACTAATGTCCATCGGTTGAACGGATAGTGAGCGTAGGACACAGTTTACCATATTATTGATATATATTGTATAGTTGAATGTAATATGACTATAATTAAGTAGTCAACTATACATACATAAATATCATGTTGGTTTGACTCTATGGATGCAGGTAATATAGGTCAAGGTATGATTACAAATGTATTAGACATTAATGATGTTGTTATACAGCTATGTATATAATATATGTTAAGTAGATGAATAAACTTTGAAGATTTTAAATTTGGAGACTAAGAAGAAAGAAAAGAGAGAAGTTTTATCCGGGGCCAAGTAATATACGAGTAATGTACTCGATGCCGAACAAGCACAAAGGGATGTAGAAACCCACACGGCCAACATAGAGGAAAAGACCTGGTCCATATTTGAGCCCACCCTGGTTCGCTTCTATGCGAACGTTATCAGGTTTGGCAATTTAAAGTAGCTCGGTGAAAAATATCCCAAAGCATTTGCTATGGCCTGAGAGGAGATCGTTAGACAAGAAAATGAATAGTCGGGTGAGGTCGGCGAAGATGAGTTGAAGGTTGACCTCTTAGATAATGATGATTTAGATGTTATTGTCATGGGCCGGGTGATGCTAGCTTCTGAGGCCTCTAGTCCTGCTCAGGTGCCTGCTGAGGCCCTTTCCGAATCCAGCTCTAAGGATTTAGGTGAAAACTCGGTTCTCATCTCTTAGGGACTCTCAATAGAGACTACCAACTTAGCAAAAGCTACTTTTGTGGCATCGCTTCTATTACATCTGGGCCTCTCATCTCTAAGCTCGTTATTCCTTCTTTTGGGTCTTTCAGAACTTCAACTACTATGGTGACTTTGGGGCAGCGACTTCTTCAACATCCTAAGTTTCCATGTTCAATACGATCCCGAGGAGCGTGGTCGCACACTATCTAAGTCTGTCCTAAAGCTGCATGCTTTATCCCTCATTATAAAGGAAAGTCAGATAGGTACTCCTTCCCAAACAACTTCTGTTTCTGTAGGAGATATATCGCTAATTTCTCATGTATTCAAGAAGGCTCAAACAACACCCGTGGATGTTTCTAATATAATTTTTCACTTTCTCAAGTTTTAGGTCTTCCTATTCTTGCCCCATTACCAAAAGTGAATCTAGCTTCAGGCTCTCAAGCTTCATTGACTGAATCCATTATCGTCTCTGCCCTATCTTCAATTCCAACCTCTTCAGTCGAGTCTGCTCCAGGTCCCGACATCAAGAAGATTCTCACACTGAATGAAGAGGTTATGGGCGGTCCTGATATGATGTAAGGCAACGAAGATTTAACTATCATAGGGGATAAGGATCATGGTTCTGGACCATCAATGTAAGAACTGAAAACTTCTTATCCGACGACAATGATGAATATCAAAAAGGAGAAAGATGTTGATGATGTTCCATCCCCATTCTCAGTAGCTCTACCGACCCCATCACTCATCGTTCTAACTTCTGCTCCTTTAGTGGCCGGCGTTCATGAGAGGCCCTAAATCTGCTGAAAGTGATTACAATTGGGACGAGCACCCCGAGGGTTGTATATCCGAGGGGAAGCATGTTACATCAATGACAAGACACGTTTCAGCCTCTCCACGTGGCAAGAAGAAGAATAGGAGGAAGAAGAAGCACATAAGATATCATTTTCTTATGCAATTTTTTTTGGAATGTGTACATAGTTCGTTGTTGTGCGGGTACGGCCCCCGCTTTTTTTCACAAGTTAGATGTGAATAAAGTAGTTACTTTTCTAGACTTTTGTCTTATTTTATTTTTCTATCTTTGTGTCTGTGCGCCTATATACTTTGATTAATTAAGTTTGGGTAATCATATCTAAATCTTTGCAATGCTATTATTCACCATAGGTCTGAATGTATAAATAATATTTTGCAATTTCTTAATGGTATTCCGTTATTTAGTTCTATTTATCATTGCAAAAGTATTTCTTCCTTGGCTGAGCAAAACTATAATCGTTTGGCCAACTCCATGCCTTTCCTTGTTTACTTTCGATCGGGTTCCTTCTGATCATAAAACAAGGTCATAGCCACAAAAGCTTCTAGCTCCACTTCGTTTCCTATCTCTAGGAAACAACGTTTTGGACGTCTATCTGTGTACATCCATCTTTGATCCGAGCATGAATTAAAAGTATTCATTGACCATCATTGCTTATTTTTAGCCGAGCATGTCTCGTTGGACTATAAGTGTGGTCATATCTACAAAAAGGTTCAGTCACATATTGATTTCTATCTCCGGGACCTGGTGTTTCGGATGCCTATCTCCAGGCATAGACCTTAGACCGTCCTTTCTTTGAATGTCGGTCAAATATCAAATGTGTAGGGCAAATCGTTCGATCAACCCTAGTGCATCATATTCTAGCGACTCAATCAAGGATTAAAGGAGTTTATTGGTACCTAACTTCGGGCACCAATTTCAGACCATGCCTATCTTCGAGCATTGGTCAAAGCTTAGATGCATAAGGGTGAATCATCCTATAACAATCCAACTTTTCACGACCATATGAACAAGTCATATGCGCAGTAAAATGAAAAGATGGAATATTTTAAATGATAAAGTTAGGGGTATGCCCTAAGGGAAATTATGTAATTTTTACATAAATCTAACTCGATAATCAATCTTGTTCATAATAAAGGTGTTTCTTCCTGTTATATACTTGTTATAATATATTATAAATAATTAATTATTTACTTAAAGTATATTTAACAGAAAATCCATAAATGGTATGCTTATAATAGTAACTACAAATAGTTGTAATTAGGAGTATTATATCACATTATATGAAACACATCATTTTAAATATTCCTAGTTAAGATGTATCGAGACTGGATATCGATGCATCCATTGAGACTAGAGGATGTAACGCTCACCAAATGTTGGGCGGTGTATTACTCATGACTATTGTGGCACTAGCGGGTTGCGTACTGATAGTTATTGGATAACAATGGAGTGACTCACTTGTTAGTTTTCTATTTGTTAATATAGCTAAGGTCAAACAGGAAATATCGATATGCCAATAGCACTCAATTCTCTTGACTTGGGAATACCATTGATCTTTATGAAAGCACCGCTTTAGTTATGATAAAACCGTGAAATGACGTCCATCGAACGACTATAATTGGATTGAGCGGAAGTATTGGAAGTGAAACACTATTCAAGAGAGAATTCGTCATTTCAATTATATGAGTTAGTATCACAATGTCAACTTAAGTCAACTCAAAGTCAAGGTTTTTGGCCAAAGCATTATGGCTAATAATAATTATGATTATTGAAACAAGGACTTTGTGTTTAGACTATAAAGTTGAATATGGACAATATTAGAATTTTGACCATTACCAAATTTCATAAGTCCTAAGTGATATAGTATCGACGAAGAGAATTAGTGTAAATAACTATCACTACTGGGTAACGCTTGAAATTGTAAAATTAGATTTTATCGAGCTATGTAAGCGATAAATTTGACCAAAATGTCACTCCAGTAGCTAAGGTGACATGTTAACATTAATATTTGAATTGTTCGATATTAACTGCTGACCGAATTTGCACCTAGAGACTCAATATAACCACAGTGTTGAATCCTCTGTCTACCATCTAATTTGATTAAATCAGAAATATTATAATTAATTAATTAATTAATATTTATAAAATATAAATAAAAATTTATTTGAACCGTGTTGATCGGTATTAAAAATAGTGTTCATATAAAAGTTGTATATACACTTATCGATATACGATATCAGTGTAAGTTTAAATTTGATTTAAATGTTAATTATCTGATCTGGCTTGAAGTGGAGGGAGGTCCATATAGGGGCTGATGTGGACGGCCATTACTTGGAGAGGAAGTCTTGGAATTTGATTCCAAAAGAGTGTTAAATTGCAAAGGAAAGAAAAGATATGCTTTCATCTTTAAACTTTTTCTTTCCTATGCTATTTAAACACCGCTGGTCATTTTTTCGTTTATTTTATTACAAGGTTTTAGCCTCCACTCCACCTTTCTACCATAGTTGAAAATATATCCTCTTTATCTCTCCAAATTCAAGCAAAAAAACAATACAAATTCGATAAAAATAAAAAGGAAATGGTGTGTAGCTATAACGACCCACTTTTCCATACAGTTTAAGCTGACAATAAACCACACATGTCCAACCCAAATTGAACGAGAAAGCGGATAGTTAGGGAAAAGAAAGAAGAAAGAAGACAAGAAGAACCGAACAACACAAAATCTCACAGCGGAACGAATAATCTATAATATATATAACAATCCTTTACACAAAACAAATCTATAATATAAGTATATACAAACATCAATCAGAGTATATTAACCTATTCAGCACTGACAGTTATAACAATCTGTCCTCACAACTGCTGAATAATATACAACAATGTAAGCAAAGGAAATATAATCATCTATGTGAATATGTCTTTGGGCCTCCAGCTCCTCTCTTGAAGCTCTAAAATATCCATCTAAACCTGGAAATATGCTTGGTCTGGCCCGAGCATTATAGGAAAACCACACCGGGGTCAGTCTGGTAAAACCAGCATGAGATAACTCGAATAATGAGGATCATATATAAAAATTCTATGAGACCACACCGCTAACGCGGAACGGGTTTTTACCTCACAAGAATAACATCCATACAGGCAAGAGCAGAAATAAATATCAGGAAATAAATCCAAAAATGATTGAGTATAAATAATATTAAACCAGACTTGAAAGAATGGAAATAAACCGAGTAAAATCCAAACCGAACAGAATGGATAGAACAAGGAAAACAATCCAACTTGATAAAATAAACTAAATAAGTTAACAGTCCAACTCGATAGAATTGACTAAATAAATTAACAGCCCAGACTCGATAGAATGGACTAAATAAACACTTAAATGTCGTGATGAGGAGTTGGCTCTACTCGTGGCAATTTTTAAGCTAAAACAAATTCAGGGATATGAATCAAATAAGGAAAGGAAATTTTCCAACAAATGACTAGGAGGGTGCTCCCCCCTCACCGAAAGTATACCTCTAGAAATATACTTGAGAACTCTGATGGCTCTCGGACACGTCTAAGCCGGACCTCGCCAATGATTACCAAGAATCCGAGTATTTCATATCTCAATGCGCAACACTGAATCCAATCTAGAGTGGATGTGAAAATATCCTAATAGGAGCAACCCCACATAGCTTGGCTTCCACTCGCTCTTTGGATTTAGTCATTTCCGACAAAGGATAACAAAGCTCAAGTGAGCAACACATCGTCTTAGAGTGACGAAAATAAAGTGGCTGAAGTAACCGATTGCTAAGATACCAACTATCGAGGACATAAAACAATCGTATATGGAAATTTAGTATTGTATACTTATCACCACTCATTGAATTCAAACTTGTACTATTTCTGGGTTAACAATAACACCGGACAAGTCAAGGTAGTGTTACCTCAAACTCATATTACACGATTATTCTTAACTTTCGAAATAGCGACAAGTCTACTTCTTCGATGTTTAGTGCTAATTATACAAATAAATCATTTTCATATAAGTGATTCGCTTTATAAAAATAATTCATTTCCATAAACAAATCAAACTTTTTCTTTTTAAAAACGATATGAACCTTTTGGCTTGATTTCCGTATTGGTAAAACACTTTTAGAATTAGTTCCAGATTGTTAAAACGTTAAGAGAATAATCTTTCCAAGTGCACGACCTCGAAGGCCTAAACCAACATCAGACCGAACACCCAAAAGATTATCCAACTTATCATCCCAATAATCGAGTTCCAATTCCTTTTTATACTTTAAAAACACGATTAATTATCCCGAAAGATAATTAATTACATTTAAAATCCCTTTAAATAAATAATTCATTATCTATAATAAAATAGATAATTATTTCCAAACACTTTTATAATATTGGTAAATTAACTTTAAAATCTTTATTAAATCAGTCTATTAACTTTAAATCAGTTTATTAAAGCAATTTTTATTATATTAGTTAACTTACTCTAATCACTTTTTTTATCAATTAATTAAAAAGATTTATTAAATTCAAATAGTCATTAATTAAATGAATAATTAATCTCAAACATCATTAATTAAAATGATAAGTAACTCTAAATTCCATTGATTAAAACAATTAATCAAGTTCAAAATAATCATAAATTAATCGGATTAATTAAATCCAAACTTTATTAGGCAAACCGATAAATTAAAACATCATTTGTTAAAATGATTTATTTAATTATAAAACATCATTAATTAAAATGATTTAACTAAATTCCAAAAATCATTAGTTAAAACAGTTAATCAATTTAAAAACAACCATTAATTAGAATGATTAATTAAATTCAAAAATCATTATTTAAAATGATTTATTACTTTTAAATATCATTAATTAAAATGATTATTAATTCCAATTATCATTAATTGAAATAATTAAATTAAGTTCAATAAATTAATTAAACTCCATTATCATTAATTAAAATAGTTAGTTAAACCCAAATAATCATTAATTAAAATGATTAATTAAGTATAAAACATCATTAGCAAAAATGATTAATTAAATTTAAAGACAAACCGATTTTAATCGTTATTTATTAAATTGGTTAATTAATCTCAAATTAATTAATTAAAAAGATTAATTACTTTAAATTATCATTAATCAAAATGATTAATAAATTTTTAATATTCTTTTTTACTGGAAATACACACTCAAGTTCATATGACAGAGTTTTGGGGATGAAATTTAATAAACGACGGTATAGCGAAAATTGCTATAGCGATATTTAAACTATTAAATGAAATATCAGAAATTAATTTCAATAAACCATAACTACATAACTTAACCATCATTAGTCAATATATCACTAATCCAAAGTGGCATATCATTTACGTTATATAATCGAATGTCCAAAACTATAAAATAGCAGAACGGGGATTTATTCTGCTAATTAATTGTCAAATTAATTTATTTAGCGGAATAGTGTTTTATTCCACTAACAGGAGTCCAATTAACATATTCAATCCAATTTATCTCGACAGTAATTTATCTGGCCAAATAAACATCAATGTTTAAAGTATATAAATTTAAACGACGTTATTATTTAAAATAACGTAATTTAAAACCTGTCCGTTTAAATATGTCATAAATTTTCACATATCCAAAGCTACTAACATATTATACTAAAATGTTGTACTCGTCTATACGAGTACAATGTAAAAATCCGTGGGTTGAACGGATTTCATATGGATGAAATATGGTAGTTTATATCTTACACATTTTATCTAAATTAAAATTAAAAAAAGAAATAAAATTTTCACCTATACCACTACGGCCCAAGGCCCATCCCAAACCCATGTCCATGTCTACAGCCTCTTCTTCCTCCCATTCTCTTTTCATTTCCAGCATCATATTCGTGTATGCGTGCACGCATACGTGCATGACCCTTCCAATCACCTAGCGACAATCTATGACCACCCACAAACGCACCTCAACCCCCTCGCCATGCAGACACCACCAACACCGCCCCAGAAGGCTCCAGACGCGATCGACACCCCTGCTGTCCTCGATGAGACACCCAGTGACCCAAAAAGAACGAGACTAACTGCCTTCTACCACCACCACACACCACTAGAGCACAAGCCACCACTTCCACCGTGACCCTCACCTCCGACGCCACCTCCTGGCCAATCGTGGCTCCACTCGACGCCGCGTCCCCTTCCAGATTTGAAGAAAACCGAACTCATAAAAAAATGCCACTAGACCCTAATTCGAGCAATACACGACAAACCAAAGCCCAGATCAAAAATCGGCCATGGTCACGATCTTCGCCTCCATCCTACGCTCCTCCACGACATCTCCGCTCGACCCCTCGACCACCGGTTCACCGGAAATTATTTTTTGAATGGTTTCCGATCATCTCCTCCTTCCCGACAAACCGAGCCACTAAAAATCATGCGGACACTTCTAAAAATCCCCAATTGCCGATACGAACCCGACCATATCATCCGTTCGTCAATCCGTGATCGTCGAAAACAGTTGTTTTCTCGACCACTTGCTGTTATTTAAAGATATCTCTCAAACCACTCCCCACGAAACTATTTTTAGAGAAAACTAGATTCGATGTCGAACAACTTTCACGTTGGAAGTTTTGGATGATTTTTCTTTGATTATGAGATATTGATTTTTGAAGCTTGAGAAAACTTTGAATTTCCTTGATTTATGAAATTAACAAAGGAAGCATCAAAAATTAATATGAAGAAGTGAAGAAGGTTCTGCTCCTACCACCTATATATACTCATGTCTACATGATTAGATCAAATCCAAAAATTTATTTTTCATGTCTAATCACAGGAAACAAGGGTGGCGGGTAGAGTGGACAATTTGGTGGCTGGGGAAAAATGGTGGTTGTAGAAAACAAATATGTACCGTGATTTGAAAAAAAACAGTGTACCGTGTGAGGTTGTTTCCAGTACCCCGCCACGCCGTATCGCGTTCGATTACGGACCGCGATTGACAGAAAATAAATTACGGTCGCATATAACAATGTTATATGATCACAAAACAAAAATAAAATAGATAAGTTATTAAATTCTGTGAAGTCTCAAAATGCCAATGTTTGCCGTAAAATACGTCAAATGAAAATTTATTTATTTTCCAAACTAAAAATTATGGAAAAATTCTAAAAATTAAATTAAAAATACGCCATTGGAAATCAAGTCCAGATTTGAAACCGACATTTTTATGATTTAATTCAAATCCGAATATTAAATAAATTAAACATTCAAATTCGAAGACCCAAAAATACGGGTTGTTACAATAGCTTTCTTAAAGGGGTTGCGCCTTTTGGACGTGTTGATCAAGACTTCAAGCGAAGTATTATAGATTCAACATTCAAGATGTTCTCTTAAGCAATGGCAAGGCATCATCTTGATTTACAAACTCTTCCAATTGTTTTTACTTGATTTGCATGTTTTTATTTAATTCATTATTCATTATAACGATTCCCTATACATACATGTTGTCGACATGATATGTAAAATATGAACATATGAATGCATATATTTTGATTAAAATTTTGTTGTGGATCTTTATTTAAAGATATGATTTTGTTGACGAAATCATAATTGCATTTTTCTTTTTCACTTTTAATTTTGATAATAGTTGAAAACATATTTTAATCTATACAAATATCATATACGTAATTGTATAATTATATGGTTTAACTAATTAACTAAATAATTTCATATGTATTAGTTTTAGTTAACAAAAAAAAATCAATCATTCTTATATGTTGATGTTAAAGTTTATTATATATGTTTATGTATGTAGCAGAAAATATATTTAATTGTTTTATATGTATATATATATATATCTGTGTGTGTGTGTGTCAAATTAAATTCATATGCGTATTTTATTAGATAAGAAATTACGTAAATATGTATACACGCATATGTTAGTCCCTGAGGAGTTGGTTTTGATGACAACAACCTTAGAATAGATTATAAAATATAAATACTAACATTACAAGTTTATATATATGTATATGCAGGATCTAACCATGCAGGTACCAAGAATGAAGACTGTACAAGACTGTACAGTATAGAGATTCAAGATATAGAGATAGAAGACTCATGAGTATCAAGATTATCAAGACTATCAAGAGTTCAAGATTTCAAGGTTAAGTTTGTTTTATTAGGAATTTTTGTTAAAACTCATAGAAAGGCACTGACATCTTAATATCCAATTTATTCGTGGAATGGAATCCACTTCGAGCCCATTAAAGGGATGGAACCCTAAGTAGGATGGAACCTACGAAAATCTAGCAGGACATTGTTTTGTATCCACTAATTTTAATTCAAATGATTTTTCAAAATTATCTTGTTTTCAAAATGATTTCAAAACTTTCTTTTAAAAAGATTCAAAACCCTCGATTCCGTTTTAAAATAATTTTAGCCTAAAAAACATCTTTATTTTCAGAGTCAAATTACTCCTGATTTTAAACTATCTTTTCAAATAATATATTTAACTTTTAAATATTTATACTTAGATTTAAATATAAAATTATAGTTAAATTATGTATATATTGTTCTTTATATTTACTTATGTATTTTAACTATAGTTAAGTATATTTATAAAGTTTAAAATAATTTTAATATAAAATAGAGGTTATTTTCAAAGAAAATCAAAACACCAAAAATCCCTTTGGGATGTCGACATACCCATATACCCCATGTCGACATAGTGTCAGTTGGCTTCAAAATTCAAATTTCAAAAGAAGTGTCTATTCGCCATAACTCTTCACAAATGGACATGACTGTTGTTCTTCTATAAATAGGGGTCAGTTTCAATGAATTTTATATCATATTTTTCTAGTTTTCACTCCTCTTCTTCTTCCACATTTCTTAATACAAAATCATACCATTACTCTGCCGAAATCAACATCGAATCATACTCAATTATTTCTAGTGTGATTCTCCATCACTATCTCTACAAGATCCAAGTGCTAATATGAGTTATAGACTTCTTTGTAATCAATAGAGCGAGAAAAGGTGTAATTGTAGCCTTGGAAATCAATTGAGCGAGAAAAGGTGTGATAGTAGCCTTGGAAATCAATTGGGTGAATTTGTTGCCCCGGAAATCAAGTATCTCTACCCAGAGGATTGTTATTCTGGAGGGTGTACCTCGTAGCCTTGAAACCGAGGGTTGTAATTGTTGAATTGGCTTTGAAAGGAAATCTGTACTTAGTTGTGCGGGACTGGATGTAGGGTAACTCCGAACCAGTATAAAATCCGGTGTGTTCTTTCCTTTACTGCTTTTACTTTATATTTGCATCTGTGTTTGATTCTGTGTTCATATCTGTGTTTGATTAGTGTATACATTGTTAACAAATTAAGATAAACTCAAAAAGATTAACAGATTTCTTAAAACACTATTCACCCCCCCTATAGTGTTAATTCTAGCCTTAAGATCCTTAATCCGCATTTCTCACAACATACACATATATGTCTTAATTATTTACATATATGTGTGTGTTATGCAAAAATTATATTTAATTTTTTTTTTCAAAACCGGAACAGAAAAGGAAAGTGTTATTAAACTATTTTTTATAAGGTAAGTTTTGTTAAATTGTTTTGTAACCACATATGTGCTTGTATGTACAAACATGTGTGCGCATGTGTGTATACTTATATATATAAACATTTGCTTATTTACTATAAAGTTGTTTTATGTAATTTTATACAATAAAGGTGGTATAAGTAATTACATGATTATATGTGTTTGTGCAAATATGTGTACATCTTTTCAATTTTAAAAATACTTTTGTTTATGGTCATGTGTATATTAGTATATGACTATTTAATTATTGCCAATTATAAATTATTGTATGATTGTTTTATTTGGAGTTTGAATTTAGAACTAAATTTGTAACCTAAATTACAAGTATTATATTAGTAGCTAGACACATTGATATAGTATACCATAAATATATAAATGTATATACATGTAAATTTATATTATTTATAAACACCATTATATAGCATGCTCAAATATATATACATGCATATAGACGTACATGACAACACTTATGTATACGGAGGGGTTAACTTGTTCATTGTTATGTAAATCCTAGAATTATACATGGACAAGTCAGACCATGTACATTATGATTGTTGCACTCGCACGTACGCACACATTTGTATATGATATACAAATTTACCTTAATTGATTCCCTTTATACATCAAATCAAAATATTATCCATAAATCAAATAAAATATTGATTTTATTTAAAGACAAATTTAGATAAGATTTAATTGTATATAGATTTCATAGGCTTAATAAGATCCAAATTGTAAAAAAATTAAAATTCACCTATTTTATCCACTGCATGCTCGACCAGTTCTTTCAATGGTATCAAAGCCAAATAGTTTATAAGGTCTAAATTAGTCATGCTAAGGCTAACCAATTAATCTTGCAAATTAGTAGGGTGTTTAAAAAAGTAGTATCTAGGCTTGGGTTTGAGTAATCAAGTATGCTACCCTAACTTGCTACCGGTCTGGCCTGAGAGGTGAAGTGAGCCCAATGGTTGACCCTAATAAAAAAGGCCCAATTTGAATTGGGTTATGGATTAATTTTCAAAAAAAATTAAAGATTAAAAGTTTAAGATGTTAAATTAAAAGCAAGACATGTATATTAAAAAAGTTATAATATGATATACGTTTTCAAAATGTTTGAAAATATTAGGGAATAAATTTTGAAATAAATTTTATTAAAAAGATTAATAAAAGAAATAAAATTAATTAAATGAGTTAATTTATTATAAATACATATGCATGTATAATATATATTGATATATGTTATGTTATCTTGAAATGTTTTAGGCAATGTTATCCGGGATTTTAACCCAACAGAATTCAAAGAAAGTCGGAACAGCTACGTCGAGTCAGAGCAACTTAAGATCCAACTAAAAGGATTAGAAGAATCAACCAAGAAATTTTAGAGAAGAAAAAGGCAAAAATATGCTAAGGTGATGGATCGCTAGCGATCCATCTCCTATGGATCGCTAGCGATCCATAAGGATCGCTCGTAGATCCTCCAATCCTCTTGCATCGTGATCTAATAGGTATTCTAGGAATGATTGCTAAGTTTGATGGAATTCCAAACTAGTTAGATCGAGAAGTGAGCATTCATCTTATTCAATCAGCGGTCCAATGCAACCAGTGTATGGATCATCATCAAAACAAGGCGACAAGCTACGAAATTATACGGAGAGCACCTACTTAAAACATCAAGTGCAATCCAAAAGACGGAGTCAGAAAATCCAGTAAGTACATGGATCGCTAGCGACCCATCACCTATGGGTCGTTAGTAATCCATCATATTAGGAAGGATAACCATGGAATTTAAGGAAAGGATGAAGGAGAATGTCCCAAGGAATTGGATCGTTAGCAACCCAGAAACTCTGGATCGCTAGCGATCCATCAGATTCGCTCAGATGGTTATGAAATTTTCAGTGCACCTTCGTATTTCAAAGGCAAGCTTCTGGGGAGGCGGCCTAGCCCAATAGCTCTCTAATCCCTATAAATACGATCCTACCTACAACATAAACTGGATCTTCTGGACTAGCTATGGAAATTCTACCGAAACTACTCTTCCTCTCCCACACAACAGTCATCTAAAGGGTTTACTGTAATTCTCCAGTGAATCCTAACACTAGTGACTTGATCTAACCTACAAGATTCAGTCACATTGTAATCATATTCAATTTGTAGTTGCAATCAGTCAGTAATAAAAGTTATAAAGTGGACGTAGGCTTCGTTAATAGCAGAACCACTATAAAAATTCCTGTTCATTTACTTTCTCAATGATTTGCTACTGCCTTTTCTATTTCATTTGCCTTAATAAACAAGGCTGGTGCTTTCATGCTCCACCCAGGATGTTAAACCATTTTCTGGATTAATATTTTGGTGCTTTCACTGAGAACCCAACTTAGGCAAAGATGTAGCTATCTACTTTGGATCAGATAGGTTCAGAAGTTAGATCTTTAATCTCTGTTCGAAAGATCTGCTGCTAAGAATCAATGGCTTCGGGAAGAAAGAGAACAGCTTTTGGAAGATCCATAGGGTCGATAATTGCTGGAGAAGAGATGAATCATCAACAAAAAATCGAAGTAAATGGCGCCAACATAGGAGATCAGGTGCCAGGATCCTCTAATCAACGCGAAGTTGTTACTAGAGATGAATTGAATAAAATGGTTGAAGAAATCAATCAGAAAATGGAAAGCAGTCAGAGAGCTATTATGGAAAAATTTAATGCTCTCTTGACCTTACAATCACATCCTGCTCCAAGAACCATGGCAGAACCCGCGATTGTCGTAGACAAGAAAATTCTTCCATTTCTAGCCTAAACAGAAGGAACAGGAAGCAGCCACGAAAGGAGTGATAGCTGGAACCGTGGAAATCAACGTAGAAGGAAACACAAGCACTCCACCGACCGCGAGGCAACCAGCTACGAACTTAAACCTAGGAGCAAAGACCCCATAAGAGGATATAGCCATGGACCTCTCCGATTCGGAAGATGGAGAGAAACTTAACGACGGTAAGTTGGAAGGAAATGCTAATGCATTCGATAACGCCAGGGAGATCTAAACTGCCCTAATCAGGCCAACCGCAAGCCAACGGAATCACGAGGGAGTGGCTCTCCCAAAGACAGGAGAGCCTAGGCTTCATCCCACTCACCAAGAATAGAAGGGATGATGAATGGGGATCTGCTCTAAGTCAGACTCCTTTCACTGATGAGATTTTGAATGAGCGATACCCAGAAAAGTGCACTATGCCAACTATTCCGTCCTATGACAGAATGAGAGACCCGAAACCCCATCTATATAAGTACTATTGGTACATGGATAGAGCGAATGCTTCAGACGCCGTTCGATGTAGATGTTTTCCTATTTTTCTAGAGGGAATTACTTCCATGTGGTTCACTAGGCTTCCGTCAAGATCCATCTCCACTTTCGATCAACTAGCAACAAGATTCCTTGATCAATTCAGACTTCACATGGCACAGCCTAAAGATGTGATGTCCTTGTCCGGTCTATTTCAGGGATGAAGTGAATCTCTGAAGTCTTTCATGAACCGGTTCAACACCGCGGTGACAGTAGTAAGCAATCCGAATGAGGATATGGTTTTTATGGCCTTGGTCCGCGCCATCCACCCCGAAACTGAGTTTGGAAAATGGATCAAAATGAAACAACCTACCAAACGCACACTAAAATCAAAAGAAAAATAATTCGAAGAATAGAAATAAAAAATCAAAGCAATTCCCCGGCAACGGCGCCAAAAAACTTGTTCGGACGACGGAAATTCTATCGAGTTAGAAACCGTCGAACGAATTTATAATAAAATTAACTTCAAGTGCACGGCTTACAATTTTAGTACGTGGCGAGAACGGGTCGATCCGTAGGGAATTGTTTAGATTTTTAAATTCCAATTCAATCAAACTAAACCAATATTTGAAATGTTGTTAAGCTAGAAAATGAGAAAACTAACAAACTAGCAAAAGAAAAACAGATAAGAGAGCTTGAAGGAAATTTA
This sequence comes from Allium fistulosum, assembly GCA_030737815.1. Taxonomy (NCBI): domain Eukaryota; kingdom Viridiplantae; phylum Streptophyta; class Magnoliopsida; order Asparagales; family Amaryllidaceae; genus Allium; species Allium fistulosum. The sequence continues at coordinate 105,345,589 of CM060905.1, forward strand.
GAGATAAATCCACTCTCTAGATCACATAGTTCAACAAAACATGAAATTATGATCTCTCCTTTTTGATCATTAGTGAGTTTAGTTGATGTGTTTATCATAAGTATGACATATTTGTACTATTAATTAGCTCAACATAAGCCATCAAACTAGAACACACCCCTTAAACCACTTGCTAACTCTCACGAAAAATGACAATAAAGTTGAAAATAAAATCTATTTTAAGCATGGCCTATTAACTATGATTAGAAATATAGACCATCAAATTTTAATTTCAACATTCACTTCATTACCATAATCATATGTATATGAAGAGGTGATTTGTGTTTTATTTGTTTAAGTATAGCCTATTTGGTGTCAACAATATAGGCTATCAAATTCAAAGCTAAACAACAAAACGTTTACCACATTCTATCATTTCCATTAAGCACAAAAAGAGATCAAAATGAACAAATTATGTTGAATCTACATAATTAGAGAGCTTCATTACCTCTAAATTGAAAGAGTTTAGCCTCTCATATTTGTTATCATATTAACAAATGTAGAAAGCAAAATGAAACAAAAAGGAAAGGACAATGCAAGTAAAATAAGAAGAGAGCTAACCTATTTGCATAGGTAAAGAGATCTACACTACTGACATGAAATAAACAACAAAAAAAGAGTATGTATTAAAATTGCATAAAAAAATTACATAAAAGAAAATGGCTAAGTAGCCGTGAAAAGAGAAAGAGAGCTTGTATTTTATTTTGAGCCTAAACTAAACTAAAGAGGCTAAGAGGAAGAGAGCCTAAGAGAAGAGAGGAAGGTTACATGAACATATGGGGTATTTATACATGTTTTAAAACCCTAATCTATTTTTTGGGAACTACCCAAACTACCCTCTTAGGAAGTGTGGTGGCCAAGTAATTATTAGTATGAGATAATCCTCCATTAAGTGTGCATGAAACTGTAATGGCCATTAGCATGTGCATTAGCTTCTAATTTGTACATTAAGGTAGGTGGGTAGGTGGGGTCCTCTATGATCATGAGTTTTAATTATTTCCACTCTCATTCCTTTGTATTCTTTTGTGCATGCATATTTTCCATAAAACCCTCTTTCATTTGAAGCAAAATTCCTACAAAATAATATAGAAATTTCCAAGTAAATTTTCACAAATTAATATATGCACAAAAACGACCATTTTGCCCCTATATGAAGATGAATATATGACGATTTGAAAATAATTTGAATTCTAGTTTAAACACGTTAAAATACCCAATATGATCATTTATTTAATTAAATTTGATAAAATATGGAAATAAAAACGTGCACATTTACGTGAACATCGAATATCCCCACACTTATCTTTTTATTCGTCATCGAATACAGAAAAACTAAGATAAATCCATTTTCGTAGGGAGCACGATTGCATTGAGCATATGCAACAAGACGTTAAACCTCTGGGTGTCCCCAGTAGGATGAGTGTTGTCTCGTGAGGGTTTTCATCGGATACTACCTACAAAATCCAAATACAAAGTGAAAATATTTACAAAATGAAAAATTCCTAAATGCAAGATTTATTTACAAAGACATTGATGCAAATTTTTAAATATATTTACAAACAAAGAATTTACTTTTAAATTAACACGAATAAGTTAAATATATGTTTTGTTCATTATCAAGAAATTTAAGTCCTTTTACTTGTCAAAGTTTCCAATAAAAATTAAGTTATCATAAAAATTAAGTTATCATAATAATTAAACTCTAGTTTGGCTGGTTGTTTTAGTTGGTAACATAGTGTAACTATGAAATAGACCCTTAGTAGATTTTCAAAGTTTATCAAAGTGGTATTTTCATTTTTTTGAATAACAAGTCAAATCAAATAAGTAAAAATAGTGCTTGGATTTCAAGTGCTTAGTCTCTCTTATTTTTGAAATTTTTATTGATATTAACAATATTTACATATGCCTAACTCAGGTAAACTGAGGCCAGATATACCACTCATGCACTGCCTTGCGGGTTTATATGAGGGGAATACAAAGCGTGGCGAGTGAACACACGAGTGTGAACATCTATCGACTGTAGGCATTATTAGAGAAACACCTAACTCAGATAAACTGAGGCCAGATATACCGATATGCACTGCCTTTCGGGCTTACGTAAGAAGGGTACAGAGCATGGCGAGTGTACACACAAGTGTGTACACCTATCGATTGTAGGTGTTAATAAATATATTCATATATACAACAAGATTTTTCTTTTCCTTTTTTTTTAAAAGAGAGAGCTTTACAATATCATCTTAGTACCACTTAACTTAAAATATTTAAAATATTATCGCCTTTACTTTAAACAACCACTCCTTTAAACAAAGATTTTCAATTAGGATATACTTCATAATTAACACGTATGAACCTTCCTATATAATAGTTAAACCATCGGTTTTTGTAATCAAACTTTAATTTTATTTTTGTTGAGACAAATAACTTTTCAAAAATTTCAATTTAATTATCCAAAACCATATATTTATCCTATAGTATTTCTTTAAAAATAAATCAAAATGTTCAATTTTTTTTTGAGATTTTTTTTCTAAATTTTGGAAAGAAAATGTAAAAATAAACCTTGAAAAATAAAAATTGAAGATGAGACTCCCCCCACACTTGATTTTGACTATGTCTCCGCAGTCAACCCAAGTGAAAGGAGAAAAATAAAAACATGACCTTTATTTACGTGAAAAAGATTATTATTTACAAGACATCAGAAAATATACAGTTAAAGAGTAAATGAAATGGTCTTCCAAAGACCGATTCGTTTGTCTCGTCAAGTATGCGAGACACAGCTTAAGCTCGGAAAACCAAATCAGAAAAGATTTCAAAGTTGAATGTTGATTTAGAAAAATGAATGTCGTTTTATCAAAAATCGTACGAGTTGTTTTATTTTCGATGATTTTCGGGGTTGATAAAACAATTGATTGAAGTTCAAGTTTATTTTCACCAAATTGAAATTCAAGCTCTTCATTGAAAAATTCTTTAGAATTATTGATTTCAAAATCAAAGTGGCGATTTAAATCTTCCCCTTCAGAATTTGACAACTCGTTTTCAAAAAGTCCAAAGAAATCGTGTTCATTAAATTCATCTTCCTTTGTTGGATTATCAACAACTTCATTGCGTATATCATTTTCAAAATCCAAAGTCGTTGTACTCAAATTTTCGAAATTGGAAAAAGGGAGATCGAATTTTAAATCAAGTTTCACACCCTCAAAAGAATTGAAATCCAACTCAATTACCGAATTTTCAACTTCATTAAGATTGTCATTTTCCATTTCAAAAGTTGTTATTTGAAAATCGTCGATTTGGGTAAAAGGTGGATATCACTTGACTCGTCACACATTGGGATTTGTTTTTATTTCTCACGTTGTTTCATATATGCTTCGAACAACAAATCCGTGTATTCATCGTAAATTTCATCCATTTGTTCAACAAAATCAAATTTATAATTACTAATTTGAGAATTTTCAATTTGTACTTGTTGAGAACAAAAATTTTCACTCGTATCGTAGTCGAGGTTATTCCCATTGCCAAAATTATTTGAAAAGTTGTTTCCATTTTCATTTCGATTTTGAAATTCAGTTTGAAGATCGAAATTGAATTGGCATGGGCTATACTCAAAATCATTTGAATTTTGAAGTGAATTCAAATTTTGATTATTTTGAAAACTTTGATTTGAGTTATCGCACAAAAACGAATTACACAACTCACTCATCCTTTGATTATTTTGTGTGGCGAGTTCAAGTAACGACAAAATCGATTCGATACACATTTTTCAAGAGTTGAGGGTTGGTCATCATTTTGAAAATTTTGTTCAAAATTCGAATTGTTTAAACAATAGTTGTCGTTAAAATATCCATAAAAATTTGGTGTGAAATTATATTGATTTTCACAACTATCGTAAAATTCATGTGAATATGGAAATTCGGACATTTTCAAGAAAGTTTTTTTTATAAAGGGAAAATATTCACCAAGGAGAATTTATTTTTCAAAAAAAGAAATTTGATTTTTGTTTTGTTTTTGGATTTTTAGTTTTTTTTGAAAGGATTTTATATTTTTTTGGATTTTTTTTGTTTTTTGATTTTCTAAAAAAAACTAACTAATTTTTTTTTTGATTTTGAATTTTTGATTTTGAAAATTTTCAAAGGAAAAGGAATATTTACAATTTTTTTAGTTTTTGAATTTTGAATTTTTTTTATATGCATGACTAATGCAACTAAATGAAAGCAAGGGTTTAATTACAAATTATTTATCCTAAGTAGCTCCTAACCCAAAATTGTATAATCACACTTTGTCTTAAATCAACAAGATAGTTCTTAGCTAGGTAACATGCAGGATTTATCGGTGCACTACGAATCACCATAGCAATGCAACCGAAGGTTTAAGTACCTTTAGAGAAACAATTCAGTATAATATTTACTAATCATCGTAATATTTATAACTGATTATTGCTCTGCCATAGCACAGACACTGAGAAATTAAATTGTTCAAAGAAGACAACTTGTCAGTATACAATCAAGTGCGTTATTATTAATCAAATTCTCAGATGAAATGCAAAGCAGAAATGAAACGTGTATTAACAATGCAACTACAAATGAGTTTTTGTTTTTGTCTTTTCAAAATTTTCTTTTCTAAAATGCAAGCAAACAACAATGCAAGGCAAATAAAAACAATATATAGGGGTTAAAGGCAGCAATTTTTTTTATATAAGCAAGCTAGCAATTTTTTGGTAAGCAAAGCGAAGCACGCGAATGATTCTTCCTTATCTGCTTCTGCAAACTAAAAATAAAACAAGATACATATACAGTTTTTTTTAGATCAAGAAAAACCAAACAAAACAAGTGAAAACAAAACAAATAAAAACAAAAAAAATTAAAACTTGTTGTTTTTTTAGGAAGAAATGCAAATAGAAAACAAATTAAAAAAACAAATTAAGCAAAACAAATCAAATTAAAACTTAAAAAAAAAACTAAAACAAAGGAAAATAAAAACAAGTGAAATCAATATGAAACAAAACTAAACAAATGAAAGAAGGAAACTGTTTTTTTTTCAAGTAGAACAAAAGGAAATTAAAAGAAATGAAAAGAACAAAAGGAAATTAAAAAATGAAATCCCAGCCCAAACAAATTTACCCGGCCCACTAGGACAATATGACTTCGCTACTTCAAGGAAAGAAAAAAAACAAAAATATATCAGAGGACTCGAACAACTACAGGTTCAATTTCATTCGTTTCTTGAACCATTTCCTTTAATCCCAAATTCGTGAATTTCAGACCAGATACAAATTCGCGAATATCAAACAACTCAAAACAAAATTTGGAATCCGTGTGGGTTGATGAGGCAATTGCTGTTGATGGTCGGGTGGTTTGAATTGGCGATTTTGGGTATTCAGGTGAGTGTGTGGCTGTCGATTAAGGCTGTGGTTGTTGACAATGGTTCAACAGAAGGAGTTGCAGGTAGAGGGGGTGACTAAGTAGTGAGGCAGACGGTTTTTTTGACACGGCAGTTTTTTGACATAGCAGTGAGTTATGTGTGAGTATGGGATTGAAGATGTCAGGCAGTTTGCTTGTTGAGTGGTCATTGGGTCATGGGTAAAGTGGTATGAATTGCTAAAGTGAAGCAGGGATGGTAATGGTATTGAACTATTTGACTGCAAGTGATGTTCATGCAATGCAAACTTGCACAGTTGTGCGGTATGTCTGGACAGTTAAGCTGTTGAATGATAGTGGAAATGTAGTTGGTTTGATAGTGGAGTTTGGATATTTGTGGAAGAATGTCAATGGAGTTTAGACGTTTGTGGATGACGATGATGTTTGTGGAAGAATGACAGTGGAGTTTCGGGGTGCAGCAATGGCTGTTATGTGGTAAGTTGATGAATCAGGGATTGGCAGAGTGAAGTTGTATGATGACAAAAGATGTTAATTTGACAGCACTGCTTGCTTGAAGGGGATGGCAGTGTAGTGTTAATGTCAGATTTGGATGATGGTTGTAAGATGTGAATGATGGTGGATTGGGGTTTCAAGTGAAGTATGAAGTGTTAATGGCAGTGTATTGTCAATGTCGGTGAGGAGTGGACTGAGGCAAAGTGATTGTGAGTAGAAGCAGCGACTGTAGGGGATGGCAAGTATGTAATTTGAAGTAGGAGCTAATGTTGTGAAGGGTGGGTCAGAGGGTTTGTGGTAGTTGGCATAGTTTTGTTGTTTGAAGAGTTGCTGTTGTGACAATGGAGGTGGGGGTAACAGGATGGTAAGAGGATGTTATAAGTAGCTGGAAGTTAATATGAAGGAGGAGGTGAAGAATGGAATGTTTGCTGTGGCAATGCAGGTTAGACAATGAAGGTTAGACAGTGTGTAGATGTATGTGAAGGGAAGTGTTGTTATGTTGCTGGTTGAAATATTTGTGGCAGCAGTTTTGGTGGAGTAGGAAGCGGGATTGAGTGGTGATTCAGGAGGCAGTGGGATGTAAATATGTGGGTTAGCAGCAGTTTGATGCAGTTTGAATGTTGATTAGGGGATGTTGCTGCAGTGTAGTGGAGTGGTAGTGGCACTGTTTGATGAGGTTGAGGCAGACAGTGTGCTGTTAGAATAGTGTCAGTTGCATATGAAAATTTGTAAAAAGAAATGTAATATAAACAAAAAAATGTGGAATGTAAATGAAAAGTGAAATATTTTTTTTTAAATTGCATATGCTTTTTTTTATATAGAAATGTATATGCCAATGTAACTAGAAAACAATAAACAATCAAAATACAATCAAAAACCACACACAAATATTTTTTTTAAATGCAAACTAACGCACAAAACAAACGCATACTAAAATCAAAAGAAAAATAATTCGAAGAATAGAAATAAAAAATCAAAGCAATTCCCCGGCAACGGCGCCAAAAAACTTGTTCGGACGACGGAAATTCTATCGAGTTAGAAACCGTCGAACGAATTTATAATAAAATTAACTGCAAGTGCACGGCTTACAATTTTAGTACGTGGCGAGAACGGGTCGATCCGTAGGGAATTGTTTAGATTTTTAAATTCCAATTCAATCAAACTAAACCAATATTTGAAATGTTGTTAAGCTAGAAAATGAGAAAACTAACAAACTAGCAAAAGAAAAACAGATAAGAGAGCCTGCAGGCAATTTAGAGATAAATCCACTCTCTAGATCACATAGTTCAACAAAACATGAAATTATGATCTCTCATTTTTGATCATTAGTGAGTTTAATTAATGTGTTTATCATAAGTATGGCATATTTGTGCTATTAATTAGCTCAACATAAGCCATCTAACTATAACTCACCCCTTAAACCACTTGCTAACTCTCATGAAAAATGAGAATAAAGTTGAAAATAAAATCTATTTTAAGCATAGCCTATTAACTATTGATTAGAAATATAGACCATCAAATTTTGATTTCAACATTCACTTCATTACCATAATAATATGTAGATGAAGAGGTAATTTGTGTTTTGTTTGTTTAAGTATAGCCTATTTGGTGTCAACAATATAGGCTATCAAATTCAAAGCTAAACAACAAAATGTTTACCACGTTCTATCATTTCCAGTAAGCACAAAAAGAGATCAAAATGAACAAATTATGTTGAATCTACATAATTAGAGAGCTTCATTACCCCTAAATTGAAAGGGTTTAGCCTCTCATATTTGTTATCATATGAACAAATATAGAAAGCAACAATGAACAAAAAGGAAAGGAAAATGCAAGTAAAATAAGAAGAGAGCTAAATAAAAGAGAGCTAAGCTATTTGCATAAGGTAAAGAGATCTACACTACTAACATGAAATAAACAACAAAGAAAAGAGCATATATTAAAATTGCATAAAAAATTACATAAAAGAAAATGGCTAAGTAGCCATGAAAAGATAAAGAGAGCTTGTATTTTATTTTGAGCCTAAACTAAACTAAAGAGGCTAAGAGGAAGAGAGCCTAAGAGAAGAGAGGAAGGTTACATGAACATATGGGGTATTTATACATGTTTTAAAACCCTAATCCATTTTTTGGAACTACCCAAACTATCCTCTTAGAAAGTGTGGTGGCCAAGTAATTATTAGCATGAGATAATCCTCCATTAAGTGTGCATGAAACTCTAATGGCCATTAGCATGTGCATTAGCTTCTAATTTGTACATTAAAGTAGATGGGTAGGTGGGGTCCTCTATGATCATGAGTTTGAATTATTTCCATCTTCATTCCTTTGTATTCTTTTGTGCATGCATATTTTCCATGAAACCCTCTTCCAATTGAAGACAAATTCCTACAAAATAATATAGAAATTTCCAAGTAAATTTTCACAAATTAATATATGCACAAAAATGACCATTTTGCCCCTATATGAAGATGAATATGTGACGATGTGAAAATAATTTGAAATCTGGTTTAAACACGTTAAAATACCCAATATGATCATTTATTTAATTAAATTTGATAAAATATGGAAGTAAAAATGTGCACATTTACGTGCACATCTAAGAGGTAGACAAGCTGATGGCTAATGGTTTTATCCGTGATGCAACCTACCCCGAATGGGTATCTAACCTGGTTTTGATCAAGAAGTCCAATGAGAAATGGCTAACATGTATTGACTACACGGACTTAACAAAGCCTGCTTGAAAGACAGCTTTCCTCTGCCCAGAATTGACCAGCTTCTGGACGGGACGGCTGGACATGAACTGCTATCATTTATGGACGCATACTCGGGATACAACCAGATCCTGATGCACGATCCTGATCAGTAAAACACCAGCTTCATCACCGATATAGGATTATACTGCTACAGCGTAATGCCATTCGGTTTAAAGAATGATGAGGCAACCTACCAAAGGTTAGTAAATGCCATGTTCAAAAGTCTGATCGGAATAACCATGAAAGTCTATGTGGATGACATGTTGGTTAAATCGCGTATAGCTGCCAATCACTTAGGTAATCTCGCCAAATGTTTGAAATACTCCGAAAATATGAGATGAAGCTCAATCCACTCAAATGTCACTTAGGGGTAGCCTTCGGAAAGTTCTTGGGATTCATAGTGAGCGCCAGAGGCATCGAAGCAAATTTAGAGCAAAAACGAGTAGTCGAAGCCCCAAAGAATAGGAAGGAGTTACAAAGCTTGAATGGGAAAGTCGCAGCACTAAGCCAGTTCATCTCAAAAGCCACCGACAAATGTATACCGTTGTTTGATGCACTAAAGAAAGGAAAGAAAAACTTCAAATGGAATGAGGCTTGTCAAACCGTGTTTGAAGAGTTGCTGCGACATATGGAAGCCCCACCAATCCTATCGAAGCCAGTAGACGGAGAGGACTTGTTCATCCACTTAGCAGTTTCACCTCACGCATTAAAGTGCCGCCCTTGTACGTGAAAAAGCTAGGATCCAGCGACCCATGTATTACATTAGTAAATGTTTTACTGGAGCCGAGAAAAATTATCCGAAATTGGAAAAGCTAGCGCATTGTCTCTTGATCGCATCCAGGAAGTTACGACCGTATTTCCAGACACACCCGATCAAAGTATTGATCGATCAACCCTTGAAGCAAGTATTGTACTACTCCGAGACTTCCGGACGACTCATCAAATGGAATATCGAATTACGTCAATATGAAATCACTTTCTATCCTAGAAGGGGAATCAACAGGTAAGCATTGGTAGATTTCATCGCCGAAGGTACCATATGGGATAATGAAGAGGAAATAACACCGGAAGTGGAAACACAATGGAAGCTCTTCGTCGATGGCGCATCTAACAACTTCTGCTCGGGGCAGGGGTAGTGCTTGAGACTCCCGAAGGACGAGCCGTTTCCTACGCCTTACGATTAGAATTCCCAGCGACAAACAACGAAGCAGAATATGAGGCACTGATAGCTGGGCTAAAAATTGTGAAAGAGCTGGAGATAAAATTCATACACATCTATAGCGACTCTTAGTTAGTCGTCTATCCGGTGAATGACGAATACCAGGCTCGAGGGGAGAACCTTGCCCCGTATCTATCTAAAATGCAAGAGTTGCTAAACGACATCGAACATTACACCATAACTCACATCCCGAGGGAGCAGAACACGAAAGTTGACTGCTTGGCTAAACTGGCCAGTTCCGGAGAAGCTCAATAGTTAGGACTAGTCCCGGTTGAAACCCTAACCCCTCTAAGCATAAGTGAAATGGATGTCAACTAGATTTTTGAGACCACCATTGAACTAGAAACATAGATGACGCCGATCAAAGACTACTTGCTTACAGGAACTCTTCCCACAGATAGGAACCAGCGGAAAAAGCTTCTCCGGAAGACACCGCAGTTCATAATACAGGATGGGATACTCTACTAGAGGGGGTTCTCTACCCCCTGCTCATATGTGTGACTAATGATGAAGCTCAAAGGATCTTCAGGGAAGTTCATGAAGGCAACTGCGGAGACCATACCGGGGAGCAAACTATTGCAAAGAAAATCCTCTTATACGGATATTTCTGGCCAACAGTAAACCACGATGCAGCGGATTACGCCAAACAGTGCGACCGATGCCAAAGATTCAGCAAGATCAAAATAAATCCCTCAACAAAGTTTACAGATGGTCAGCCCATGGTCGTTTGTAGTATGGGAAATTGATCTGATTGGCGTATTGCCAATAGCTAAAGGAGGGGCTAAATATGCTATAGTTGTCGTTGACTATTTCACCAAATGGGTCGAAGCGGAACCGCTAGCCACCATTACCACAAAGAAAGTCATTAAATTTGTTACTAAAAACATTATTTACAGGTTTGGTGTGCCGCAGAAAATTATCACTGATAACGGGACCCAATTTGAAAGTGTCGAGTTCAAAGACTTTTACAAACGCTTCCGAATCGATAAGAGCTTTTCCACGGTCGCTCATCCGCAAGCAAATGGGCAAGTGGAAGCAATAAACAAGATCATCAAGCCCACCATCTAAAAGCGGCTAACTAAAGCTAAGGGGAATTGGGTTGATGAACTTCCACTCGCATTATGGGCTTACAAAACAACACACAAAACATCAACCGGGCATACCCCGTTCGCCTTGGCTTATGGTTCAGAAGCAATGATCCCTGTTGAACTAGAAGTCCCCTTTCATCGAATTTCAATCAGAGGCGAAACGAGCAGCTCCTACTCGGTCACTTGATATGATCGACGAGAAGAGGGAAGAAGCCTAATTAAGGACCGCTGCTCACCAATAAAGGGTCGCTCGGAACTTCAACTCCATAGTTCACAACCGAACCTTCAAAGTGGAAGACCTTATCCTCAAACAAGTCTATCCCATGCTGGAAACCTTTGGACCAAGCTGGGAAGGGCCAATGTGATCAATCAAAAGCTAAGGGATGGAACTTTCAAACGGACAACCGTTGACGGAATACAAATTCCCCGAGCATGGAACAATGAATCGCTGCGTCGTTACTTTATCTGAAACTATCTTACGTACTTCTTATTTTCAGCAAATAAGCCATCCCGGAATACGGAGACATTGTAAATATGCAGAACTTAATCAACTTTTCTTAATAAAATTGCTTTGTTTTTTGAACCAATAAAACCGTGTTCATAAAAGTAACCTGTTGAGTCGATAGGGTCAAATCGGCTCAAAACCATCCAATCGCTGCTTGAGATAGTGGAACCATGTTCAAGTATGCCCTATTTATCCATCGGGTCGACGGAAGCAAATCGACTCAAACCGTTGGATCGGCGGAACCAGATCCCCACCTTCTAAGAACCGGTGTTACTCCATCAGCGCCGGGATGGCCCAAATCGAAGCCACGCATCACGTCTTGGATTATGGAATCACATCCAGGCAAGCACAATCATAAAATCCGCGCACTCCCATAAGCCGCACATTACCTTTTGAGCCATGGAATCACGCTCTCGAAGCATGAACTACTCACATTGCCTGAAGATTGGTAACGTCTAGGAGTCCCAAACCGTTCCGAGTCGACGGGTCACATCGATCCCAAAAGCCGCCCATCCTATAAACCGCACATTCTTCCAAAAGTGCGCATTTCATAAGCCATGCACACTCTTAAGTATCAGTATTGCCTTGGAAATGTCGGAAAACTTGTCCATTGCAGGAATAACCATAATCTACCTACTCCCACTATCAGGAGGAATGGGTATGAGTCCAACAATGTCAAACAACTACGAGTCAGCAGAAAATTCTAATTGTAGACGATAATATATCTGAAATCAAGCCGTTCAAATCACAAGTTCCCTAAGAGAGGAACCGCAAAATAGGTCCGATTACAGACATTCAAATGTCACTCAACTCAGCCGATCATTTGTTAAGTGTTCGAAGTAAGCAGCCCCATGAACTAGGGGGCATACAAGGGCAAACACTGATACTCAAATAAAAAATACTCAAAAACAAAAACACTTCATAGTTCTGTTACTCCAAAAAAGAATTTTGGCGGTAATTACAGGACTAGATAAAATAAAATAACAGTAAATAAAGTTGGCACAAGAGCATGAAACACAGATAAGTAAACATATAAAGTTATAATCAAAACGTCAACATTGTATTGCTTATAGAATTTTCTATGCAAAGTCGAAAATGTGGGGGCCGTACCCACACAATATCGGCCAACAAAAAGAAAAATACAAATGCCACAACAATCAAAGTAGTAAGTGCATACTCTGCACTTGAACAAAACACGTATCAAACAAACCAAAACATCCCAAAAACTGGCTCCACTGCTCCCCGGACCTGTCAATACCTCTTTCCACCGCTCCCCTTCCCACCTTTAGTTAGGGGTTTCTGCTTTCTCTCAGAATCTCGGCTAGGGGTGGTGTCGCTGCCTGTGATATCAACTATCTCCTCGGCGCTGACATCTCCTACCTGCTCTCCGAACCTTCTCGAAAGACTCCCCCTTAGCCTTGCGCTTCTGGGATTTGCGGGAGTTCCTCGAAGATTATATTGCTTCAACCTTTTCCTTCTTAACGGCAACTAGTTGCTGTTCATATTTATGCAGCTGGCCAGTCTTGTCCTCCTGCTCTCGAGCTTCAGCTGTCGTGAAGTCGCCCTCCAAAGATACAGAAGGGTTGTCTAGACCATGCAATGCAACAATCTTCTTGGATTCCGGCCCTGGCTGCGAGCCAAATGCAGGCGTAGTAATCAGTGTGGTTACGTAGACAAGCGTCCAGCCAATTAAAATGGAAACAAGCCCAAGCATCAAGGAAAACGGTGAGTCATAGGTAAAGAGTACGAACCTATAAGATCAAAGATGAAAGCATTAAGTTCGTCTTGTTCTTGCGACGTGAGCTGAAAATTCTCAAACTCGGAGGAAACAAGAAGGTTACCTGCATCAAAGGAATGGCCAAGAATGTCAATCTCGTATACCTCGCCTTCTCCTTCTTTGATAGCCGCACGATCTTCGGAGAAGTTCCAGGGCCACCTGAAGTTTCAAAGACAGCTACCGGAGGAACAAACAACAAAGCAGCAACGGCCGAACTCGCCAACTGACTGCGAGACTATCTCGATGGTCCGCCAGGCCCAGAAATGAAAGGCTCTGGCAACGTTTTGGAAGTTGCAGTCATAGCAGCATCAACAGCCTCCTGTTCCTTCTCGATTCGAAGGGCCTCTCGGCTATCTATTAGTGCTTTCGTTGACTACTTATTGAGGTAGGAATTCTCCAACTCTTGCTCGGTATACACATCCCTATTTTCTCGAAAACGGGCCAAGATTTCTTCCCAAACCACGGCAAGAGTACGTGATAATTTGGAGCCCAAATAACCGAGGCTCCCCTAATGCAGCAAAGAATTAATAGAGAAATTTAAGATGGTATCGTCCATCTTCTCCATCTTTTTCTCAAAAGTGTCCTGCAAGTCTAGGTAATCTGCTGTTATGGCGGCCTTCTTAACTTCAACTTGAGTCTTCTCGGCGCCAAATTGCCCAACTCTTTCTTGGAGCGAAGCGATCGTCTGGGCTTGATCGGAAACGGTCTTGTCATGGGATTCCACAATTCCCGCATATTTAGTAATTGTTTTGTTATGCCCTTTAACAATTTTTTTATGATCAGCGATGGTATTCTTTTGGGCTTTAATAATCATGTCACGAGCTTCGAGCTCCTCTTTCAACTTAACTTCGTCTGCGTGGGCCTTCTTGATTTCATCTCGAAACATGATCTCTATTTTTGCATGGGCCTCTTTCTACTCCTTCAGCAAGCTGGCGCTGTTCTTACTCTCCCAGAGCATCGCGTCCTTCTCTTGTATTAGTCGCTCAATTCTGGCATCATGTTCCTCTAACGCCCTTTCAAAATTGTCTTTCTCCGATTCAAAGGAGAGGATCTCTTCATAATTATTGCGGTTTGTATCGGCTAGCTGCTTGCATAGCTTTTTCCATCTCTCAGCTTGATCTAAATCACTTTGAATCGCTTGAAGGTGGGGCATATAGGAATCTTTGCGGACTGGGCGAAGGTCGCAGTCAAACTTAACTCCCTTTAAAAACCACCCGGGAGCGCAGCTTCGGGTCTAGTGGGAACGAAAAGAAGAATGTAAGCCGACCTCCTATGGGGATGCGAGGAACCATAACCGGGCACCACATGAGTCGATGTGGCTTGAGATGAAAATGGAGCCCGAACGGAAGAAACCAGAACTTCAAGACCACAGAAATCGGGACTGGGACAAATGCCCGATGCTCGGAAAGATGAGAACTGCGATCAACTTCGACTTCTTGGACGTTTCCTCTTGGTCGTCAGGGGTTTTTCTCTTCTCGTAACCACTCTTATATGTCCAACCTCGTTCTCTGTCATCCTGACGATGAGCCTTGGCTTCCGAGTCTTTTCATCTTCCCCACTCTTCCTCGGTTTCATGGGGCTGGTGGCGGATTGAAGATCGTCTTGACAGATGTTGCGAATCAGTGAATTGTTTAAGATCGTCATAAAGTCCACGGCCTCTCATGGTACCTGACATGAAGAATGAATAAAGAGCTTTAGCAATGAGAAATAGACCTAAATAATGCATGTGTAAGTGAATGCGACCCTAGTGAAATGCGTAATGTTTCTTAGGGGGCCTAAAAGGACGTCACAAGCCGGATCGGGAAGCCAATGTAGTAGAAATCAGGCTGACTCTAGACACGATATGACCGAGGTGAGGAGACTGTCCCTTCGAATTCGAAATCCTCCCCCATAAGTTCATCGATATCTACGTTAATGTTGCTCAAATCCCCAAAGTCTACGTCGGTATCTTTAATTGGGGAACCCCGACATCGCTCGACTGTTGAGGGAGAATTTTTATTGCGAATCTCTTAGGGAGGTGAATCTGGGAGAATTAGAATCATTCCCGAAATCTCATCACCCGATTCGGAGTCTCCATCGCCGGAGCCTACGGCGAAATCATCATCACTGGAGGAGGAATCATAACTACTGCTGCCCTCAACTTTACCCTCCTCCTTTTCTATTACCACTGCAGCTTTGTCCTCATACTGCTTGAATTCTTCTTCCCCTTCCTCCGAAATTGGTGGCATTTCGGCCGGACAGCTGGCGTCAGTCATGACACCCCTTCCTTCATGAGTTACTTTGGTTGACTCGCCAAACGGGACTTCTTTTTTTGGGAAACTACCTTCTTTGGAGCCATGAAATGAAGAAACAGAGCGTGTTTGTACTCTGGAATGGGAAGGAGATGGGACTACAACGGCCACGGCAGATCTCCCAGGATGCAACAGCCCATATCGAAGCAAATTCTCATCCGTTAGCAAAAATTTAACTGATCTCTCCTTGGCATCTATGACCTTCAGAGTATGGAAAATCTGATCAAGTGTTGGGTCTTTATTCGGCCTCAAAATAACTGCAAAAAGTATTTAATCTATCAGAAATCCCGTAGCGACATATCAAAACTTAATAAGTAAAGGAGAGAACTTACCCCCCGTCGTCCAAAGGCGATTAAATCCTTCGGAACACCTAACAAAGAAGTACCGAGTCTTGAATTGAGACAGATTACTTTGAAGCTGCAACATGATCTTATTATTCCTTTGGGTCTCGATGACGACAAGGGATGGGCACTCGTCTCTCTTCTTAAACGAGAGAAAATATCTCAACTCATCGAAGCTCAGGGCACGATTAAATGTCCGCATAAACAGGACGTGAAGGCAAGTCAAGATTGCATATCCATTAGGTTGAATTTGGAATGGAGCAATTTCCAAGTTCAGAAGAGTTTCTTTCAAGAAGTCATTAAAGGGGGGCACTGCTCCATTTAAGCACATATACCAGTTGCAAGCAGTGTATCTCGAAGGCGGCATATGGGCAAATTCATTCTTCTTCGGAAGGTGCACATCGTCCTATGGAATGTCATGTTGTAAATAATGTTATGTAGAAACTTAGAGGAGATTACGGAGGAAGATATCTCTGGGGGTTTAGGTAGAACTCTGAAATTTGAATTAGTCCGGTCTACAACTGGACCAATGAGAACCAATTGACCGTATTCGGCTTGCGAAACTGAAGAGGAAGGCGCAACGGATGACGACTTAGCTTTTGAAAGTGCTGGACTTCCTCCACTGGACTAACAGCGAGAGGATGGGTGCTTCATTCTATACAACAGAACTTGCATCCAACGCAGTCAGGTAATTCTATCTTTAACTAAAAGTTCCCCTACAACACTTGAATTCCGAAGGAATATCAATTTATACCGACACATCGGTTTTCAAGTATAGACTGGGGAAAGTGTAGTGTGTTATCTATGTGGGGTGAGCTCGGTGCCCTAAACACTACAAATGCTCTATCCTGTGTAGATAGTTCGCTCGTAGTGAAGAATGAAAAGGGCTTCTTGTATCAATTATTGAAATTATTTCTCCTACACTTACCAGTTATCGATCAACGATCGATAATAGATCCGTTGTCCGAAGTGATGCGGAAAGCTCTTCCCATTTCAGGTACACTGAGTGTGCAATAACGGAACCAATCTGAACTCTCCAAAAGGCGATAACAACATAAACTACATGCGAGACGCTATCCTAAGCCATTATTCCCCTCCGGAAGGACTAAAATCAATTCGCAAGACATCGTGTTGTATCAACAATGTAACTTAGTACAAGTCCATTCTGATTCTGTGGATAAAGATAAAACATGTCAAGCACCAGGGTAAAGCCTGAGTATCGTTCCTTGAAGAACTCAAGACTCGATTTACTATCTCCTTCCACAAAATCGCAATCAAGTTGAATTCTCTGCAACGATCATCACCAATACAACCCCATCATCGAATTGTGAAATGAATGCCAAATCAACATTACCCACCTATAATCAAGAATCAAAAAGAGGACGCGAATGGACTTGGAATGTTGGCGGCCTATGGTGATAAGGATCGACAGTGATCCAAGGGATGGTCGGTAGCGATTCAGAAAGGAGAAGCAACAAGGATGCATGGCCAGCTCAAGATAGCAACAGGGCTACGCGAGGTCGACAGTGGGAAGCTTCGGCAGTGGATGGTCGACGATGATAATAGAATGAGTGAGCTTAGGGTTCGATTGAGTTTGGATCGGATTGCAGGAGGATTAGCTCGGGTCGCAAGAGGAAGGTAAGAATAGAGGATAGGTCGGCTCAAAAGGGTTAAATAGGAGATTGCACGATAAAAGATCACTAAGTCCTTGGATCGTTAGTGATCCATGGACTATGGATCGTTAGTGATCCATCAAACAGGCACTAATCTCCTCCAAAGTTGCTCAGCGTGATCCACGTGCTATTTAAAAACATCATGAAAGTTATGGGATTGAAATTGATTTGTTATAACGAGCAACGACGAACCACGTCAAAGTTCAACTAACAGCCAAATTCACATGATGGCCTCAATACGACCCAGTGAACCTCGCTAAACTAAACTCGAGAGTAGTTATTTCCAAAGCATGCCTTGTTTCCAACGAAGGCATGCTCTAGAGGGCAAATGTTATCCGAGTTTTTAACCCAACAGAATTCAAAGAAAGTCGGAACAACTAAGTCGAGTCAGAGCAACTCAAGAGCCAACCAAAATGTAACGACCCGTAAATTTTAACCGTTTTAATAACGTAATTAGTTGAAATTTTGCGAAATTTTAAACGATAAAATTTCGAAATAAAAATTTAATATTTGGAATACGTCTAGTTAAACATAGCAACTGGTAAATTTTCGTCCGAAAATATGAAAATTTATTTCGCGCGTAAATCCACTTCAATTCAATCAGTTAAAAACAAAGAAAATAAGATGTTTCCGAATCCCAAATATTTTTACATAGAAAAATTCTAAACCATTTTCTGAGCAAAATGTCAGTTTGTCGTTTTACCAAATTCGGACATCTTTGGCTCCGTCGATCTTATTTTTCAGCGTTTTTCTTGCATTTTCCGTCAGTTGAAAAATTCGAATTTCTATAATTCAATCATACCACTGATATCCGTATACCGTTTTGATCGTCTCATCATGCTGAGCATTGCGGCATATTCAATTCGATATTTTGAAGTCAGATACACATCGGAATCCGTGAAACAGTTAACCGTAACGGTCCGTCTTTTATCTCCTTGTGACCATTCACTTTCCACCGTTCAGAAACCAATGCTTAGCAGCTTTAATTATTTCTTGGAGATCGCATATGACCTTTGGCTATTCCACTGTTCCATATACTTTCTAGTTCTCTTCCATTTCCACCGTCATTTTATCACAAAAATTAAAGCCTACTGTGAACAGTTTTAAGCATCCCTTCTTCTTCTGGTTCATATTCATTTTGTAAAATATAGCACAGATCTACTTCATCTTCATTTCATTTTTCCTTCGTCATCAATTCATGGCCAAAGTCATATTATTTCCTCCACCACAAACCCCTTCACCTCGGCATCCTTCTACTTCCACTTGCGTAGCCACATCCCATCCCTCCACACCCTGACGCCAAGACTAGGCCTCCCCTAGCCTTCCACTCGGCCACCCGGTAGCTGCCACGTCACCTCGCAGCACCCATCACCCACGCATCTCCACCGTGCCATCAACCCAGCAAGGCCGAAGCCTTCGTGCCACGTCACCGCGACTCGACCTCCTCCGCCTTCACGCGCCCAGCAACCTGCTCCACCTCCTCCCTGGCACTTTAGCCATGGCATGCATCTTCAAGTTTATATATATATATAAAAAGGTACGTATATATATAAAAAGGGTAACATATACATTATAAATTTCTAATCTTTCATTTTCTTCTATTAAAAGGTATATATAGGTAGTTATTTATTAGCTGTAAACTATGTTGTTTGTAACGTTGGTTTTCAAGTACAAAAATATATAGCATATTGAATTTATACCTTGGATGGTACAAACGGCAACTCGTTATTTTAACTAGGTGAGAGAGCCTAAATATTTTTAAATTACAGTGGGTATGTGTTTTATGGAAGTTGCTTCTACGATTATATGTGTCGCACGTTCTGGCTAAAGTTATATTTTTGTTTTATATGCCGATTATATACTGGCTTGCATATATGTATGCATTCGTTTTTAAAAAAAAATGAAGAGATTTATTTACAAATGTTTGTTATACGGTTATAAGTTTGTAAAGCTATAAAATGCTAATTGTTTAAATATAAGTTGTGTTTATATATTGTCAGTTGAGTTGGTAAGGTTATATAAATTTATTAGTTATCGATTTGAGCTTATAAAAGGTTATACGTAAGCTTACATACATATTCAGTTGTTGTTTATAACCTGGTAGTGTAAAGTATGTTTTCCCAGAGATTTGCATCTTGCCGACATATGTTATACAATATTGTAATCTGGACCAATGTGTATATGTTAAACAATATGTTAAAAGTACCAATTTTGTAGGTTATAGGTTTGATTTTCATATTTGCTTTACAAATATTGTTTAAGTGTTGTTGAAATTTTAAATTATTTTACTTTAAGTTATATGTGTTTTAACTTTATTTTTGACGTTTAAAATATATGTATTTTAGGGATAATGATTTTTATTTTATTTTGATTAAAGGTATTGATCTTAATAAGACAACAAATAGTTATACGCATTAGTTATTTATACTATCTATCTTCATCAATCTGGTCATGATTCATTTTCAATTTCTGTATCAGCTTCGTCTGTCGTTCTTATTTTCTTCATCAAATCGTGTCCATCCAGCGTTGCTTGAAATCCGTCGCTCGTTTCCTTGTCGAATATCTCTAGCCTCGAAAGGTGAGCACTCACTCACGATTAACGTTCTTTTATTTATTAAATTTGATTTCGATTGAAACGACAATTGAAATATGCTGCTTTTAGTTAATTACACTGTTATATATGTTATTGCCTATATCAGTTCACTTGTGACATTTGACACCATTTTCTGTTAATTATTTATGTGATGATAATACAGTTTGGCTGATAATTGATTGATTGTTGATGTTTATATTGGACGTTAAATTGTTAATGATGTAAGTGATAAATAATTTGAAATTGAAATTGACGTAGGATAGTTAGATTTGATATATGTGTTAAATTTGATTTAATGACATTTGTATAATATGACCCCTTTAACTGTTAAATTTATTGACACGTAGGATTTGTTTAATTACACTTTGAACCACTGAATGTATGTTGTTAAATTGATGATGTATGAAATTGTAAATAGATGACAAGTGAAAACCGTAATGTAATAATCTTTAATCTACATAAAATGATAGTGTAGATTCTAGAAATAATTATGTTAATTCGTACAAATAACAATGCGAATTAATACGGTTATTTCGGGATTATTTGAATTGATTATTGGATTGTTATTGTTTATTGTTATTGCTTGTTTATTTACTTTGACACCATCCCTGTTATCACACTGCAAGTTCCCTTTACTATGCTTTGATTTTGGAATTGAATTGGAATCGGGTTGAAATGATAAATACCCAAATTGAATTTTGACCTAGGATAGAAAATTAAATAAAACCCGATTGGTCAATAATTTGATTTAAAATAAAAACGAAGATTTTATTTGAATAAATAATATGGTTTTGAAATGAAGTTGAAATTTGAATTTTTATGAAAGGAAAATGTTAATATTTAATAATCTGAAACAAAATATTAACAATGTAATTGATGAAAGAATGTTGTTTAATTTGAGAAATGATTGAATTAAGTTGAAATGATTTAATAATTAAGTTTGAAATTACATTTAAGTTTGAAATTATTAAACTTTGAAATTATTTAATAATTAAGTTTTGAATTATTTAATAATTAAATAAGGTTGAATTATTTAATGATTAAATTGAATTGAATTCTTTAATAAGTAAAATTGAACTTTTGAATAAGTGAATTTTACTTCGTAAATAATTGAAATTGAGTTTCTTTATTAATTAAGTTTGAAATTATAATTAAGTTTGAAATTATAATTAAGTTTGAAATTATTAAACTTTGAAATTATTTAATAATTAAGTTTTGAATTATTTAATAATTAAATAAGATTGAATTATTTAATGATTAAATTGAATTGGATTCTTTAATAAGAGAAATTGAACTTTTGAATAAGTGAATTTCACTTCGTAAATAATTGAAATTGAATTTCTTTATTAATTAAGTTTTGGAAAATTATTTAAGTAAGTAAATAAGTGAAATTGAATTCCTTTAACAAGAAATGAAAATGTGATATTTTGGAATTAGTGTAAGACTTGTAATTGAAAGAATTGATTTGACGAATTTAGTTTAATTCAAAATTGTCAGTTTTGATTTAATGAAGTTGAACTTAAGAAATTGATTTAATGAATTGGAAATTTAATAGAATTTGTTTTGAATGATAAAGTAACTTAACGAATGTTGAATGAAATCGATAAATGAATTTAAATTGATTTGAATGTTAAAACTAAATTGATTTAAATGATTTCGGAATGAAACTGATATTTGCGAACTTGAATCAATATTTGAATTGTTTTAAATAAAGATTGAAATTGAATTATAAGATTTTGAAATGGTAAATTTGGAAGTTTTGAAACGTAGATTTTGGAAATGGGTTTAGAAAGACGAATGAAATGTTGGTTTACGAATTGAAATTGAAATTGAATTTGATTTGGTTTTGAAATATATTAAATGACCAATCGGTGTAATAATTACGAAAGTTATTAAAGAGACCGGGATCGGTAATGGGTATACTCTCTATCTGAACCGAAACCACTTTAATAACTATGCGCGGAGTGATGATCCAGAATGAAGTGGTTGGAATGATGTACGTGATGACTGAAGAAAGAGAACGATAATGGATAGCCTTGACACTTGTGTCAAATTGGAAATGACTAAAACAGGAGTTGTGCCGGGCCAATGGAGGATTAGCTACCTCAAGTGGACACACTTCTTCGAACTACTTATACTTGTTGTCGATTGGTGCACCCTTGATTTTGGGAGTGTTGTTTCACGGTGTTGCGGGCGCTGCGGCGTTGCGTTCTCACCAGTCCGGATCAAGCGAACGGTAGTGTCACTACCTTGGGTATTGCCTCATGTGCCTTGTCATACTTGTATTCCATTTATACGCGACCACTACGATTTTGATTTGTACCTTTAGTATATGGATTGCCCTCTGGTGACTTCCGGTTTTAGGGAAACTACGGTCTTGTATATGCTTTTGGGAATAAAAATGTGTTAAGGGTGGAATGGGCCATGACTTAACGCTATTTTGATATCTTTACATATTACTGCTAGACATTATCTACTTAGCGTACATTACTACCTAGTAGATAGTTTAACGGATCCTTAAAGGATGGTTATTCCAAACATCCTTTGAGTTACTTGTATTTCAATTGCTATTTCACTTGAGTTGGATTTATTAATATAAGAATGTTAATCCTGACTCGAGTGTCTTATGTTTTTGCTTTACGCTCGGGTCAGACTGAGTAGTTCAGCTTTCGAGACTCACCTTTGAAGTTGGAGCTTTGCTTGAAGATCCAACCATCTATTCTGCTTTCAGTATTCGATGATTCCAGTGATGTATTTTGATTGTATCTGATGTATCGTATTACTCTTCTGTTGTAAAACTCTGATGTATCTTATATATTCATATAGTAGCTTCATGAACTACTATCTCTTTTATTTCCGCTGCAATTATTACTCTGTGTCTGTGATCTGTGATTATTTATTTACTGTATATGTTCAGTTTTGCCAAATTTAAATTAACAACGCGGTATTTTGAGCAATTCAACTCCGGCATGAGTGTCTACCTATACACTTAAAATGGATGCGAATGGTCCAAAATGGCGGGTCGTTATAGTTGGTATCAGAGCTTTGGTAGCTCTAGGCAAAACTCAACATGTAGGGTAAATGTATTTACAGAATCACTTTCATTTCGAGTTTCAATCTCTTCCATTTTGATTCGATTCCTTCGAATTTTGGAACGTTCCCTGCAGTTTCAAAATTCATTCGTGTCCTTCACTATTCGTCTTCTTTCAATTCTGGAGCACCTCATAACTCCATTTTGAATGATATCTATAATAGATCGGCGGTCTCACCAATCTTCGAATGATTCGTAAAGGAGCAAAACTCCTTTATAATAGGCATCGATTTACCAGAGATTTCTGTATCCTCGGTTTACGATGCTATCTATTCCGTGCTATACCTGAATTCCATCACTTGAGATCGAGTGTTGATTTATCTCGGAATTCAGCATCGATCTTATTCTTGAAGTTACGGATGACCCGGTTAAGGTTGCTCGTGAATTAAATAAACTTGTGACGCCCCACCTCTATACCCACGCTAGCCAAGAACACTACGGAGTAGTGCTGTCAACTAGCACGGAGAATAAGGCTGTTGAGGAGCGACCATCCATGTAATTGCCTTGTGCGAGCACCGATATGTCAGATAGAATAACGTGCATTTCATCTTTTAGAGGAAATCCGACATACCGTTACAAACTCAAAGCTACTACACAGTGGCTATAATAGTTTAGGACAATAAATATAAAAATAACACAGATAACATAAATGCGGAATACAGATGGAACGAAAAGTCTCATATATACAATAACTGATATCAGTTACAATACATTTGACACAATACAAATGATACAACTACAACTGTCGACTCAAGAAGTTATATATACAAGTACATTATCGACTAATATACATGAATACATTATCATCTTAAAACAGACACACTGACTACTACAACAAGACGAAGACCACTTCAAATGATATAAAAAGTCTTCATAGCTCTAGCAGCAACCCAAAGCTAAAAATCTACAACCTGTAAATACTCGGTCTGACCCGAGTATTACATTCAAAAGAAAATAATACTCGGATCAGTCTAATTCAAACTCAGTTATTAGCGCATAGAAGCAATAATAATTAATCTCAAAATAGATGACAGTCACAGAAATCTCGTATATCCAACTTCTCGATAAGAGAACCGGATAACGGCAGATATAACACTAAACAGTGTTAATCCACAAAACAGAAATCCAAAGCAATTTAAACAATTGAAATGTCAATTTAAAACTGTCAAATCTGATAGGGCTGCAGTACACGCACGCGTGTACTGCCTCGCCACTATCGCAGGAGATACACAAAAGCTCAGTGAAAATCACAATGATCGCAAGGTCAAACCCCGAAAACGGGTTCAACGCAAGTGAATTCAGAAACAAGTCCCAACAGGGGGAAAACTGCAAAACACATGCAAACTGCAGACATAAACGAATTCAAAGCAACCACCACGATGAAACTGCAGTGGCAAACAATTGCAAAGACAAGGGCAGACTGGAACTACAAAGAAGACAGTGGCAACAGTTCAGATGACAGTGAACTAAAACAAAGACCACATAATAATATCGAAGGTAAAGACTCAGCTATGTCAAAGCCAAGAAGAGTTACATGACAACTTAACACAATTGTCAAAGCAATCCACAGAACAAGCCCAAGTGACTACAAGAATGCCCAAATGGGCAAATCATATATACAGCACAATAAATCAACCTGGACAGGGATGGTATAAAATGCCAGGCCTCAAGTAGATGAGCAAGGCTACAAACAGACATCAAGCCGGAGAAAATGTACAGAAATCAAAAACAAGGTCAAACCCGATTTACAGATAGGTTCAACACAAGATTATTGAACAAGACTGGAAATTCAAGAAGGCACCAAACGGTCAACTGAGTGCAACAGGTCAAAGTATCATAAAAATAGTGTGTAGAGACAAGGCTCAAGAATTCCCAGTGCCAACAAATGCAATAAACAAGTGACAGTAGAGAAGAGTTTCAACCAAGTGAATTGAAGTGATTGGCTATCTCAAGCAACGGAAACCAAACAAGTTCGAACAAGGCAGAGAAATGCCAAAATGGTTAAGAGAGGACTACAACAGTGGTATAATGGATCACATTGAAACCGAAAGTATATAAGTCAATGGAATGCAAAGCACAAAAGACTCAATTACAACTACTGTAAGTATAAATGCAGTGACACTCAACATATAGTCATATGTTACGGTGCAACATAGTAGCCTAGGACGAAGTGAGGAAGAAACCAGACCAAGTCAATAACTTCAAAAGTAAAAATAATGCAATTCAAACATACATGTATACATATCAGATGATGTATATACATACGTGACTACATACATATGTATGAAGACCACTTGAAGTCTGTCAAATAGACTGCAAGATAAAAATCTGAATTGTGCATGTGAAGTATACTAGTAGAAATATGCAAACAAAATGCATGAAACCCCAAGGCAAATATGAATGCACCTTAGTAATGCTAGGACATCAACTAAGTTCAAAACTTCATACAAAAATAACACTGCAGCATGTACACTTGAAACTACAGGTCAAATCAGACTGCATGTAAAGGTCAGAGAGATGTACACATGAAAATGGAGTGCAACAAGTTCAAGATGATCAGCTACAACTCAATACAAACTAGATCCAAGTTCAAGCTATGCAACTGTAGCTCAAATCAAAGTGCACTATCGAACCAACAGAGGCAAACTGGATGCTACAGGACAGAGACCAGACTGGAATGAATGCAAGCAAGCTTCGGAAAGTTATCAAGGAACATGCCAGAGAACTCAGAATAGAAATGACCAAGAATTCAGTATGCAAACTTGAAATGAACATATCAGAAGTAACAAGTGCAATTACAATTGCATAACAAATATCAAGTGAAGAAGACTACAATCAATCAATCAAATGCACGGGCAAGCACATATATACACACATGTATGTATGTATATACATGAACTTGATTTGAAGCACACTGAAATGCAAGTTTGCAACATATAACAACACTGCAACGAGACCAAAGCAAAAACATCTAGTGACCGAAGTCACCAGAAATTCACAACCCAAACTGTGGAACCCAAACAAGTAGCAGCTCAAAATCGCCACTAATCATGAATAAATACCCCAAAATCATATATTCGATAAAGGCAGCAAACTGAAATTCCCCTCCCAAATTCATCAATTAAATAAGAAACCAGACTCACTATAAATAAGTGATGCACGAAATACTGAAATAGGATTTAGAAGTGTGAGTACGAGAAGTACTCACCAGAGAGCGACGAACACGTGAATCGAAACCCTAGTCGCGAAACCCTAACCAATGCCGTAGTGCCCGGAGTTGCGCCTGCGTCGGGAGCACGTCGAAGAGGAGGCGTGCGTTGCTTCGAGAGGAGGGGGAGCGAAAAACCCTAAATTGCAAATCGCCTGAAGGGGAGGGGAGAAACGCGACTTTGTTTTTGAACGTGAGGAAATGAACGTGAATGGAGAGGGTAAGAGGCCTTTTTCAGATAATAAAGTTGAAGGGGAAATAGATTTGTTAATGGGCCAAGCAATAATATTAAGCCCATTGAATTTAAAAAAATAGCAAACCATGATGATTAAACACTTTGGTGATATTTAAAACACGATTTGAATGCATTAGAACAACGGATTCGACCACGATAAAAATTCATATTTAGGATTTTAAATACGAATAGACGATGTCATATTTAAATAAAATATTTAAATATATTATCGTATAAATGCGGGTTGTTACAGACTTCCCTCCTTAAAGAAATTGCGTCCTCGCAATCATAAGGAATGAATGGACAAAAGGTAACAACCAAAAGAGCATGGCAAAGTCGATTGCATAAGCAAAGCAAATGTCAGCAGGGGAAGTATTAGATATGAAGTCTAGAGGTTCGACTGATTCAAATCAAAAGAATCAACAATCGTGGGGATCAAGGAATCAAAATCAGACGACTATCAGAAGCAAGAATCAATCGAGTTCCAGTATTTAAAAGAAAAAGGAAAAACAGAGCAGAAATCACGTACTGCACGAATTGAATGTGAGTAAATCAAATTACTCACCTGAATCGTCAAAGAAAAAGACGAAGCTAAAATCTCAAAATCGCAAACATTCAATCATCAAAAATGATAATTGAATTTTCAAAAATATCCGATTATCAAAAACGATAATCAGAAATCACAAAGATTCGATTATCAAATCGAAAAATATTTAATTATCTCAAACGATAACCAAATTTCACAAATATCTGATTATCAAAAACGATAATCAGAAACACAAATATTCGATTAATCAATTCGAAAAATATTTAATTATCTCAGACGATAATTAAATTGGAAAATATTTAATTATCACAAATGATAATCAAATTTCACAAATATCTGATTATCAAAAATGATAATCAGAAACACAAAGATTCGATTATCAAATCGAAAAATATTTAATTATCTCAAACGATAATCAAATTTCACAAATATCTGATTATCAAAAACGATAATCAGAAACACAAATATTCGATTAATCAATTCGAAAAATATTTAATTATCTTAAATGATAATCAAATTTCACAAATATCTGATTATCAAAAACGATAATCAGAAATCACAAAGATTCGATTATCAAATCGAAAAATATTTAATTATCTCAAACGATAATCAAATTTCACAAATATCTGATTATCAAAAACGATAATCAGAAGTCATAATTATTCAATTAACGAGTCCGGAATTAACCGAAGTAGTAAAAGTAGGGTTCCATACTCCTTACTTTTGCTAAATCGTTTAAATCTCTTTATCGTTTTCTTGAAAGTGCAGAATTGTGTGTTTTAAAAATAACATTTCACATTCTCAAACGGACAAGTCCGGAATTAAGCGAATCAGTAAAAGAAAGGGGTCATAGTCCTCGATTTTGCTGAAACGTTTAAATCGCTTCCTCGTTCTTTTGAAAATTGTAAACTGTAAAAATTTTGAAAACAGTTTTAATTTATATTTTTGAAACAACTTTTAAAAATAAAGAATTTTGAAAACACGTGATTAAATTAGCAATATCAGTGTTGCGGGAGAACCGCTTGTAAATCCATTTCAAAATTGACGGTTACCGAAGTTAACACGTCAAAGTCTCATTAAAATAACTGGCATCAAAATATAATACCAAATGAATTTTCATTCATCAAAAATGTCACAAGAATCTTCTCAAAGATAGAAAGGGATATCATACCCTAAACTTGTATTCATAACAAGTCAATAACACATGAATTCACCAATGCACAAAAATTGATAAACATATCAATAGAAATCACGAAAATTGGTGAAGCACAAAATTCCAGAAATCATCACAAGAAATCCAGAAAACACATAAATAAAGGGGGAGGCCTAACACATGAATGGGAGCATGAAAACTCACCTACGCGTAAACACATGACGAGAAGCTATCTCATGGAAGCTATCCATTTAATTTTCCGAACACACGGATGGAAAGCTATTTATTTAATTTTTCGAACACACGGATGGGAAGCTATCCATTTAATTTTCCGAACACACGGATGGAAAGCTATCCATTTAATTTTCCGAACACACGGATGGAAAGCTATCCATTTAATTTTCCGAACACACGGATGGCCCGAAGGCAAGTCCGACACACGGACGAAGAGACATCGCACAATCGCTAGTCTAAATCACAAAAATGATCATCATGATCATAAGGAAGTGTCAATCACACCAAGCTAGTAAATATATGAGTTTAGCTTCATGTCCCATAACCACTTGCTTAACTTAAATATTTACGAACAAGCTGTAAATTTTTACTAGGAAATTGTCACAAAAAGGGTTCAATCGAACAAGTCCAAGAGCTAACCGACGAAGTAAACGCAAGCGTTTCATACCACTTGTTTTACTAGGCCGTTTAATTCAATTTCTCATACGAGTGAAATAAAGGCTTGTATATACTAATAGATTGGAAAACGGTTCAAGAAAAAGAACTTTGTAGTAAAATAGTTTTAAAATCGTTTGGAAAATAGTTTTGAAATCGTTTGGAAAAAGAATTTTAATATTTACTACTAGTATAGAAAACCTTTATATTTTTAAAGTGACCAATCACAAAAATGATTGTAGAAACAATCAATCACAAGAATTCACATACGAAGATGTGAAGGGAATCCAGAGAAATCGATACTGAATTCATCAGAAAGTATGTTCACAAAAATCCCGAAGAAAATGTCATCAAAGTTGCTAATAAATGATAGCAACAAATCGGGGAAATGATCAAGAATCGATTAAATTAGGAAACCAAGTCAGTTCACTAAAATTTCACATTCAAAGACGTGAATAAAATCCAAAGAATTCGATTCCAAATTCATCAAAGTAGGAATACCCAAAAATTCCAGAAATAGAAGTTATCAAAATCGACAAAGGTGATAACAACTAATTAGAAAAGAAGAATCGATTATCAACTGGAAAAACAAAGCAAATCGAGCAGAAATGCATAAATGACTTCAACAAAAGTAAGAATCAAGTCAACGTCGAAGTCAACAATTAATAGCCGCAGTCGAGTATAAAATGAATTAATCATCATTATCAAAGAAACCAACGGCAAACAAAATCAGAGTCTTGAGAATCAAGAAATTAGCAATTTCTCAAAAACAAAGTGACCGAAGTCGAAGGGAAATCCAGATGAGGAAAACACAAAATATCAAGTTCAAAATCGCTGAGATTCAAACTAGATGTGAATGAGAAATCAAAATCACTCAATTTGCAACTGGTCCAGCTATTTTTCATCACAGTGTAACAGGTACACAATGACACTCATAGCATAGAACAAAAGTGGAACAAAGTCAAAAAGTCAAAATGGCTTTAATTTGCCAAATTAAAACAAAATCAACATCGGCTAAATCAATTCAAAGCCGAAAACACAAGAATAAGCGTTAGGAATTCATACCTAACAGTCAAAAATAATCATATGTAAAGATGAGAGATAAAACATCGACAAATAGTTGTAACACATGCTCCATCTAGGTTATGCTTTATAATTGTCCTAAACCCCAGGCTCCGATACCAAGCTGTGACGCCCCACCTCTATACCCACGCTAGCCAAGAACACTACGGAGTAGTGCTGTCAACTAGCACGGAGAATAAGGCTGTTGAGGAGCGACCATCCATGTAATTGCCTTGTGCGAGCACCGATATGTCAGATAGAATAACGTGCATTTCATCTTTTAGAGGAAATCCGACATACCGTTACAAACTCAAAGCTACTACACAGTGGCTATAATAGTTTAGGACAATAAATATAAAAATAACACAGATAACATAAATGCGGAATACAGATGGAACGAAAAGTCTCATATATACAATAACTGATATCAGTTACAATACATTTGACACAATACAAATGATACAACTACAACTGTCGACTCAAGAAGTTATATATACAAGTACATTATCGACTAATATACATGAATACATTATCATCTTAAAACAGACACACTGACTACTACAACAAGACGAAGACCACTTCAAATGATATAAAAAGTCTTCGTAGCTCTAGCAGCAACCCAAAGCTAAAAATCTACAACCTGTAAATACTCGGTCTGACCCGAGTATTACATTCAAAAGAAAATAATACTCGGATCAGTCTAATTCAAACTCAGTTATTAGCGCATAGAAGCAATAATAATTAATCTCAAAATAGATGACAGTCACAGAAATCTCGTATATCCAACTTCTCGATAAGAGAACCGGATAACGGCAGATATAACACTAAATAGTGTTAATCCACAAAACAGAAATCCAAAGCAATTTAAACAATTGAAATGTCAATTTAAAACTGTCAAATCTGATAGGGCTGCAGTACACGCACGCGTGTACTGCCTCGCCACTATCGCAGAAGATACACAAAAGCTCAGTGAAAATCACAATGATCGCAAGGTCAAACCCCGAAAACGGGTTCAACGCAAGTGAATTCAGAAACAAGTCCCAACAGGGGGAAAACTGCAAAACACATGCAAACTGCAGACATAAACGAATTCAAAGCAACCACCACGATGAAACTGCAGTGGCAAACAATTGCAAAGACAAGGGCAGACTGGAACTACAAAGAAGA
Organism: Allium fistulosum; assembly: GCA_030737815.1. Lineage (NCBI taxonomy): Eukaryota > Viridiplantae > Streptophyta > Magnoliopsida > Asparagales > Amaryllidaceae > Allium > Allium fistulosum. The sequence continues at coordinate 105,376,863 of CM060905.1, forward strand.
CAGTGGCAACAGTTCAGATGACAGTGAACTAAAACAAAGACCACATAATAATATCGAAGGTAAAGACTCAGCTATGTCAAAGCCAAGAAGAGTTACATGACAACTTAACACAATTGTCAAAGCAATCCACAGAACAAGCCCAAGTGACTACAAGAATGCCCAAATGGGCAAATCATATATACAGCACAATAAATCAACCTGGACAGGGATGGTATAAAATGCCAGGCCTCAAGTAGATGAGCAAGGCTACAAACAGACATCAAGCCGGAGAAAATGTACAGAAATCAAAAACAAGGTCAAACCCGATTTACAGATAGGTTCAACACAAGATTATTGAACAAGACTGGAAATTCAAGAAGGCACCAAACGGTCAACTGAGTGCAACAGGTCAAAGTATCATAAAAATAGTGTGTAGAGACAAGGCTCAAGAATTCCCAGTGCCAACAAATGCAATAAACAAGTGACAGTAGAGAAGAGTTTCAACCAAGTGAATTGAAGTGATTGGCTATCTCAAGCAACGGAAACCAAACAAGTTCGAACAAGGCAGAGAAATGCCAAAATGGTTAAGAGAGGACTACAACAGTGGTATAATGGATCACATTGAAACCGGAAGTATATAAGTCAATGGAATGCAAAGCACAAAAGACTCAATTACAACTACTGTAAGTATAAATGCAGTGACACTCAACATATAGTCATATGTTACGGTGCAACATAGTAGCCTAGGACGAAGTGAGGAAGAAACCAGACCAAGTCAATAACTTCAAAAGTAAAAATAATGCAATTCAAACATACATGTATACATATCAGATGATGTATATACATACGTGACTACATACATATGTATGAAGACCACTTGAAGTCTGTCAAATAGACTGCAAGATAAAAATCTGAATTGTGCATGTGAAGTATACTAGTAGAAATATGCAAACAAAATGCATGAAACCCCAAGGCAAATATGAATGCACCTTAGTAATGCTAGGACATCAACTAAGTTCAAAACTTCATACAAAAATAACACTGCAGCATGTACACTTGAAACTACAGGTCAAATCAGACTGCATGTAAAGGTCAGAGAGATGTACACATGAAAATGGAGTGCAACAAGTTCAAGATGATCAGCTACAACTCAATACAAACTAGATCCAAGTTCAAGCTATGCAACTGTAGCTCAAATCAAAGTGCACTATCGAACCAACAGAGGCAAACTGGATGCTACAGGACAGAGACCAGACTGGAATGAATGCAAGCAAGCTTCGGAAAGTTATCAAGGAACATGCCAGAGAACTCAGAATAGAAATGACCAAGAATTCAGTATGCAAACTTGAAATGAACATATCAGAAGTAACAAGTGCAATTACAATTGCATAACAAATATCAAGTGAAGAAGACTACAATCAATCAATCAAATGCACGGGCAAGCACATATATACACACATGTATGTATGTATATACATGAACTTGATTTGAAGCACACTGAAATGCAAGTTTGCAACATATAACAACACTGCAACGAGACCAAAGCAAAAACATCTAGTGACCGAAGTCACCAGAAATTCACAACCCAAACTGTGGAACCCAAACAAGTAGCAGCTCAAAATCGCCACTAATCATGAATAAATACCCCAAAATCATATATTCGATAAAGGCAGCAAACTGAAATTCCCCTCCCAAATTCATCAATTAAATAAGAAACCAGACTCACTATAAATAAGTGATGCACGAAATACTGAAATAGGATTTAGAAGTGTGAGTACGAGAAGTACTCACCAGAGAGCGACGAACACGTGAATCGAAACCCTAGTCGCGAAACCCTAACCAATGCCGTAGTGCCCGGAGTTGCGCCTGCGTCGGGAGCACGTCGAAGAGGAGGCGTGCGTTGCTTCGAGAGGAGGGGGAGCGAAAAACCCTAAATCGCAAATCGCCTGAAGGGGAGGGGAGAAACGCGACTTTGTTTTTGAACGTGAGGAAATGAACGTGAATGGAGAGGGTAAGAGGCCTTTTTCAGATAATAAAGTTGAAGGGGAAATAGATTTGTTAATGGGCCAAGCAATAATATTAAGCCCATTGAATTTAAAAAAATAGCAAACCATGATGATTAAACACTTTGGTGATATTTAAAACACGATTTGAATGCATTAGAACAACGGATTCGACCACGATAAAAATTCATATTTAGGATTTTAAATACGAATAGACGATGTCATATTTAAATAAAATATTTAAATATATTATCGTATAAATGCGGGTTGTTACAAAACTCATCCATCTCCCGATTGTGGTAATTGAATTATCTTATCTTCTGTTTCAAACTTATTTTTGAATCAAAATTCTCTTTGATTTGAGTCAACAAAATTTGAATCCCTATCCTTATTTTGAAAATCCATTCCTGTATCGTCGAGCAAAGAAATGTATTTGTAAATTTATATTAAAAATGTTGTTTTCAAATTTGATAAACAAAATAGTTTTGAATGATTATATTATATATAAATATAAGTTTTCTGAAATTAAATTGTTAATGAATTTGTTGTCTGAAATAATAATATTTGATTTTCATTTATTGTTTTGAAAACCATTGACTATTGCATAATGAAAATAAATGAATTTATAAACTTAGTTATAATTTGATTTGGAATTTGAAATGAATTTAAATCAGAAATTTGAGTATTTAATTTCCTAAAATTTCAAGCTTTGGTTTTTAAAATTTTTTAAAATGTATATTATTGAACGTATTTTCAAATAGAAACCGTTTTCAAAGAATTTAAATATTGAAATCAGTACTCTTCTCTTTGTCGCTGGAAAATAGTTTCGGTGATGGCGGCCGCATCATCGACATTCATTTTCGAGTTTCGAAGTGGAGAAACCATTCTATAGCTTTGCTACGGTTTTGTTTTGAGAAAAATATATTTTGATTTGAATTTCTTCTATAAATTTTGATTTACATATATATAGGTATCTTATTTTAAAAATTTAATTTGATTTGATATAAATATATCATATATATCTCTAAATTGTTTAAAGTCAATCGGAAATCTAATTCTTAAAATTTTGTTAAAAGATGATTTTAATTATAAATAAAACCAAAATTTGGAATAAATATTTAAACTTGAATAATTGAATTTGAAAATTTTATTTGTATATTGTTCAACTGCATTCTAATACAACTTACCTAAATCATTTAGAAGTTGAATGTGTAATTGGATAATATATGAGATAAATTGAATTTATAAATAAAATTTGAGTGTTTATTATAAATGTATACACTGAATTTTGATTATTAAGAAGTTAATAGAGTTAGATAGGATAATAAGTAAAACCCAGTTAATAATGAAATAAATTTTGTTTTGAAAGAATTAATAAGTTTTTTTTGAAAAATTAATAAATTGAAATTTGATCAACTTATGAAAATACCTTGAATTTGAAAGCAATTAGTAAATATAAAATAATTTAAATCGAAACTTTTATGTTTTAAATTAAATTATATGGGCTAAATATATGTGATAAGATATATTAAGTGAAATAAAATTTATAATAAATTGGAATTAAAGAATTTAATCTATTGAAAATAAAATATGATTATAATAAAGGATTATTCAAATTATGGTTTTAGAAATTGTAAATTGTGGATAATTGGATAATAAGATAATGAATTTGGAAATAGTTGAGATTGATTTTAGTGAAATCAAATTGATTAAATCAATTATTGAATATCAATTAATTTAAATTTGAATTTATATGGTTTAAATTAATTGTTATTTTGTATTTTAAATCTGTTTTTCTTTCTAGTTGTTTCTATTCTCCTACCTCGTTCCTTTTCGGGGACGAAAAGTTTTGAGTGGGGGAGAGTGTAACGACCCGTAAATTTTAACCGTTTTAATAACGTAATTAGTTGAAATTTTGCGAAATTTTAAACGATAAAATTTCGAAATAAAAATTTAATATTTGGAATACGTCTAGTTAAACATAGCAACTGGTAAATTTTCGTCCAAAAATATGAAAATTTATTTCGCGCGTAAATCCACTTTAATTCAATCAGTTAAAAACAAAGAAAATAAGATGTTTTCGAAACCCAAATATTTTTACATAGAAAAATTCTAAATCATTTTCTGAGCAAAATGTCAGTTTGTCGTTTTTCCAAATTCGGACATCTTTGGATGCGTCGATCTTATTTTTCAGCGTTTTTCTTGCATTTTCCGTCAGTTGAAAAATTCGAATTTTTATAATTCAATCATACCACTGATATCCGTATACCGTTTTGATCGTCTCATCATGCTGAGCATTGCGACATATTCAATTCGGTATTTTGAAGTCAGATACACATCGGAATCCGTGAAACGGTTAACCGTAACGGTCCGTCTTTTATCTCCTTGTGACCATTCACTTTCCACCGTTCAGAAACCAATGCTTAGCAGCTTTAATTATTTCTTGGAGCTCACGTATGACCTTTGGCTATTCCACTGTTCCATATACTTTCTAGTTCTCTTCCATTTCCACCGTCATTTTATCACAAAAATTAAAGCCTACTGTGAACAGTTTTAAGCATCCCTTCTTCTTCTGGTTCATATTCATTTTGTAAAATATAGCACAGATCTACTTCATCTTCATTTCATTTTTCCTTCGTCACCAATTCATGGCCAAAGTCATATTATTTCCTCCACCACAAACCCCTTCACCTCGGCATCCTTCTACTTCCACTTGCGTAGCCACATCCCATCCCTTCACACCCTGACGCCAAGACCAGGCCTCCCCTAGCCTTCCACTCGGCCACCCGGTAGCTGCCACGTCACCTCGCAGCACCCATCACCCACGCATCTCCACCGTGCCATCAACCCAGCAAGGCCGAAGCCTTCGTGCCACGTCACCGCGACTCGGCCTCCTCCGCCTTCACACGCCCAACAACCTGCTCCACCTCCTCCCTGGCACTTTAGCCATGGCATGCATCTTCAAGTTTATATATATAAAAAAAAGGTACGTATATATATAAAAAGGGTAACATATACATTATAAATTTCTAATCTTTTATTTTCTTTTATTAAAAGGTATATATAGGTAGTTATTTATTAGCTGTAAACTATGTTGTTTGTAACGTTGGTTTTCAAGTACAAAAATATATAGCATATTGAATTTATATCTTGGATGGTACAAACGGCAACTCGTTATTTTAACTAGGTGAGAGAGCCTAAATATTTTTAAATTATAGTGGGTATGTGTTTTATGGAAGTTGCTTCTACGATTATATGTGTCGCACGTTCTGGCTAAAGTTATATTTTTGTTTTATATGCCGATTATATACTGTCTTGCATATATGTATGCATTCGTTTTTTTAAAAAAAAATGAAGAGATTTATTTACAAATGTTTGTTATACGGTTATAAGTTTGTAAAGCTATAAAATGTTAATTGTTTAAATATAAGTTGTGTTTATATATTGTCAGTTGAGTTGGTAAGGTTATATAAATTTATTAGTTATCGATTTGAGCTTATAAAAGGTTATACGTAAGCTTACATACATATTCAGTTGTTGTTTATAACCTGGTAGTGTAAAGTATGTTTTCCCAGAGATTTGCATCTTGCCGACATATGTTATACAATATTGTAATATGGACCAATGTGTATATGTTAAACAATATGTTAAAAGTACCAATTTTGTAGGTTATAGGTTTGATTTTCATATTTGCTTTACAAATATTGTTTAAGTGTTGTTGAAATTTTAAATTATTTTACTTTAAGTTATATGTGTTTTAACTTTATTTTTGACGTTTAAAATATATGTATTTTAGGGATAATGATTTTTATTTTATTTTGATTAAAGGTATTAATCTTAATAAGACAACAAATAGTTATACGCATTAGTTATTTATACTATCTATCTTCATCAATCTGGTCCTGATTCATTTTCAATTTTTGTATCAGCTTCGTCTGTCGTTCTTATTTTCTTCATCAAATCGTGTCCATCTAGCGTTGCTTGAAATCCGTCGCTCGTTTCCTTGTCGAATATCTCTAGCCTCGAAAGGTGAGCACTCACTCACGATTAACGTTCTTTTATTTTTTAAATTTGATTTCGATTGAAACGACAATTGAAATATGCTGCTGTTAGTTAATTACACTGTTATATATGTTATTGCCTATATCAGTTCACCTGTGACATTTGACACCATTTTCTGTTAATTATTTATGTGATGATAATACAGTTTGGCTGATAATTGATTGATTGTTGATGTTTATATTGGACGTTAAATTGTTAATGATGTAAGTGATAAATAATTTGAAATTGAAATTGACGTAGGATAGTTAGATTTGATATATGTGTTAAATTTGATTTAATGACATTTGTATAATATGACCCCTTTAACTGTTAAATTTATTGACACGTAGGATTTGTTTAATTACACTTTGAACCACTGAATGTATGTTGTTAAATTGATGATGTATGAAATTGTAAATAGATGACAAGTGAAAACCGTAAAGTAATAATCTTTAATCTACATGAAATGATAGTGTAGATTCTAGAAATAATTATGTTAATTCGTACAAATAACAATGCGAATTAATACGGTTATTTCGGGATTATTTGAATTGATTATTGGATTGTTATTGTTTGTTGTTATTGCTTGTTTATTTACTTTGACACCATCTCTGTTATCACACTGCAAGTTCCCTTTACTATGCTTTGATTTTGGAATTGAATTGGAATCGGGTTGAAATGATAAATACCCAAATTGAATTTTGACCTAGGATAGAAAATTAAATAAAACCCGATTGGTCAATAATTTGATTTAAAATAAAAACGAAGATTTTATTTGAATAAATAATATGGTTTTGAAATGAAGTTGAAATTTGAATTTTTATGAAAGGAAAATGTTAATATTTAATAATCTAAAACAAAATATTAACAATGTAATTGATGAAAGAATGTTGTTTAATTTGAGAAATGATTGAATTAAGTTGAAATGATTTAATAATTAAGTTTGAAATTACATTTAAGTTTGAAATTATTAAACTTTGAAATTATTTAATAATTAAGTTTTGAATTATTTAATAATTAAATAAGGTTGAATTATTTAATGATTAAATTGAATTGAATTCTTTAATAAGTAAAATTGAACTTTTGAATAAGTGAATTTACTTCGTAAATAATTGAAATTGGGTTTCTTTATTAATTAAGTTTGAAATTATAATTAAGTTTGAAATTATAATTAAGTTTGAAATTATTAAACTTTGAAATTATTTAATAATTAAGTTTTGAATTATTTAATAATTAAATAAGATTGAATTATTTAATGATTAAATTGAATTGGATTCTTTAATAAGAGAAATTGAACTTTTGAATAAGTGAATTTCACTTCGTAAATAATTAAAATTGAATTTCTTTATTAATTAAGTTTTGGAAAATTATTTAAGTAAGTAAATAAGTGAAATTGAATTCCTTTAACAAGAAATGAAAATGTGATATTTTGGAATTAGTGTAAGACTTGTAATTGAAAGAATTGATTTGACGAATTTAGTTTAATTCAAAATTGTCAGTTTTGATTTAATGAAGTTGAACTTAAGAAATTGATTTAATGAATTGGAAATTTAATAGAATTTGTTTTGAATGATAAAGTAACTTAACGAATGTTGAATGAAATCGATAAATGAATTTAAATTGATTTGAATGTTAAAACTAAATTGATTTAAATGATTTTGGAATGAAACTGATATTTGCGAACTTGAATCAATATTTGAATTGTTTTAAATAAAGATTGAAATTGAATTATAAGATTTTGAAATGGTAAATTTGGAAGTTTTGAAACGTAGATTTTGGAAATGGGTTTAGAAAGACGAATGAAATGTTGGTTTACGAATTGAAATTGAAATTGAATTTGATTTGGTTTTGAAATATATTAAATGACCAATCGGTGTAATAATTACGAAAGTTATTAAAGAGACCGGGATCGGTAATGGATATACTCTCTATCTGAACCGAAACCACTTTAATGACTATGCGCGGAGTGATGATCCAGAATGAAGTGGTTGGAATGATGTACGTGATGCCTGAAGAAAGAGAACGATAATGGATAGCCTTGACACTTGTGTCAAATTGGAAATGACTAAAACAGGAGCTGTGTCGGGCCAATGGAGGATTAGCTACCTCAAGTGGACACACTTCTTCGAACTACTTATACTTGTTGTCGATTGGTGCACCCTTGATTTTGGGAGTGTTGTTTCACGGTGTTGCGGGCGCTGCGGCGTTGCGTTCTCACCAGTCCGGATCAAGCGAACGGTAGTGTCACTACCTTGGGTATTGCCTCATGTGCCTTGTCATACTTGTATTCCATTTATACGCGACCACTACGATTTTGATTTGTACCTTTAGTATATGGATTGCCCTCTGGTGACTTCCGGTTTTGGGGAAACTACGGTCTTGTATATGCTTTTGGGAATAAAAATGTGTTAAGGGTGGAATGGGCCATGACTTAACGCTATTTTGATATCTTTACATATTACTGCTAGACATTATCTACTTAGCGTACATTACTACCTAGTAGATAGTTTAACGGATCCTTAAAGGATGGTTATTCCAAACATCCTTTGAGTTACTTGTATTTCAATTGCTATTTCACTTGAGTTGGATTTATTAATATAAGAATGTTAATCCTGACTCGAGTGTCTTGTGTTTTTGCTTTACGCTCGGGTCAGACTGAGTAGTTCAGCTTTCGAGACTCACCTTTGAAGTTGGAGCTTTGCTTGAAGATCCAACCATCTATTCTGCTTTCAGTATTCGATGATTCCAGTGATGTATTTTGATTGTATCTGATGTATCGTATTACTCTTCTGTTGTAAAACTCTGATGTATCTTATATATTCATATAGTAGCTTCATGAACTACTATCTCTTTTATTTCCGCTGTAATTATTACTCTGTGTCTGTGATCTGTGATTATTTATTTACTGTATATGTTCAGTTTTGACAAATTTAAATTAACAACGCGGTATTTTGAGCAATTCAACTCCGGCATGAGTGTCTACCTATACACTTATAATGGATGCGAATGGTCCAAAATGGCGGGTCGTTACACAAAAGGACTAGAAGAATCAACCAAGAAAGGTTAGAGAAGAAAAAGGCAAAAATATGCTAAGGTGATGGATCGCTAGTGATCCATAAGGATCGCTCGTAGGTCCTCCAATCCTCTTGCATCGTGATCCAATAGGTATTCTAGGAATGATTGCTAAGTTTGATGGAACTCTAAGCTAGTTAGATTGAGAAGTGAGCATTCGTCTGATTCAATCAGCAGTCCAATGCAACCAGTGTACAGATCAACATCAAAACAAGATGACAAGCTATGAAATTATATGGAGAGCACCTACATAAGACAACAAGTCCAATCCAAAAGACAGAGTCTAAAAATCCACTAAGTACATGGATCGCTAGCGATCCATCACCTATGGGTCGCTAGCGATCCACCAGATTGGGAAGGATAACTATAGAATTTAAGGAAAGGATGAAGGAGAATGTCCCAAGGAATTAGATCATTAGCAACCTGGAAACTATGGATCGACCTATGGATCGCTAGCATCCATCAGATTGGCTCGGATGGTTATAAAATTTTCAATGCACCTTCGTATTTCCAAAGGTAAGCTTCTAGTGAGGCGGCCTAGCCCAATAGCTCTCCAATCCCTATAAATATGATCCTACCTAAAACATAAACTGGATCTTCTTGACTGGCTGCAGAAACTCTGTAGAAACTACTCTTCCTCTCCCACACAACAGTCATCTAAAGGGTTCACTGTGGTTCTCTAGTGAATCCTAAAACTTGTGACTTGATCCAACCTACAGGATTCAATCGCATTGTAATCATATTCTACTTGTAATTGAAGTTAGTCGATAATAAAAGTTATAAAGTGGACGTAGGCTTCATTAACAGTCGAACCACTATAAAAACCACATGTTCATTTACTTTCTCTATGATTTGCTATTGCGTTTTCTATTTCATTTGCCTTGATAAACAAGGCTGGCGCTTTCATACTCTACCTAGGGTGTTGATTCATTTTTTGGGTTAACAGGCGATATAAGCATACATGTGTATATTAAATGATTTTCGAAATTAATGAAATTTAATTGAAATTGTTTAATTAAATAAATTAATTAAAGATTATAAATTAAAACAAGCACATATATATAAGATATACGTGTATTACCATAAAGGTTGTAGTATACATATTCAATATAAACATTATAATTGAATAACATATAATTTATTAAAGTGTTAACTAATTTTTATTTAAATAAGATTTAATTAATATTTTACATAAGAATATTATATAAGTTAATTAAATTATGAAAGGTTACACAAAAATTAAACTTATATAATATGAAATAATGTATAATAAAGGTGGAACTAGTGAGAAACTCTAATCAGTCTTAAGGAATAAATACATACGAAAAAGTACGTATACCGTGATTTCTGATGTGTCAAACACCTAAATCACGAGGGTATTTCATAAGAAGTATATTATTCTGTAATTCGATATCACTTAATTAAATATGTTGAAGATTATGAATCTTTTATATAAGTGTTGTCCTCTACCATTTATATATTAACTTGCATACTCTCTGATTATATAGCAAACTTTAGCTAGAGATGTTATGTGTAGTATTATTAATATATTGAATAGATGGGATAAGGTAACTATATGTATTTGTTAAGAAAACTCAAGATACGTATATTATACGTAGGCTGTCGCATCATGGTAGGTACGAGTGAACAGTTTCTTTTGATTTGTTGAGCAAACTCAAGGTCGAAATGAGATTAGGAATCGTGAATTAGGAGTTTTATATGGTACAACCGGTAAGGAGTTATCCATCATTTATGGGGCTATGACTTGTTGAGAAAATTCAAGCTGAAAGACTTCTATGTTTCGTCTTAAGATTTGAAAAAACATTAAAGACTAGTGGGAGCCTTGTTAGAAAAATTAAATGGTAACATTTAACCTTTCTAAAATTGTAAGAACATCTATTTTATAAAGTTACAATAATCTAAATAGATAAATTTGTGCATTTAATATAATTGATAAAATGTTTATCAATTAAAATATAAAAATGAACTGAATTAATATTGACCAGTAGAAATATAAAATACACTTACCAATAAATTTTTGCATGTTGACCCATGCAAGCGCTTAATTATACAACCACTAAATATGTTCGTAACATGGTCACTTATGAGTTTACTTGTCCAGGACTCTGTATTGTCTTCAATGAGTTTCGAACCTAAAGTAATACAAGAATATAGATATTTGATCCATATACGATCACATATAAATTTTATATAGTGAACAGTCATAATTCGTAATGTATGAAATCTTGATGAAATTAGTTCATTGAAATAAGTAAGTAAACTGTAGTGTGAGATTGTGTATTCAACATAATTGACTACAATAATGGCCTTTTATGTTAAATGCAACACTGGACCAAAGGCTACAAGATACATCCAAGAATTCAATACTGAAATGTCAGTTTCATCTGTTACGTAAGGTGCAATTTATTTGATATCCTTAAATGTTATGGATGACCAAATGCATTTTTGTAAAGAGTTTGTAATGATATTGTAGTAAGGATTTCCTTTAAATTGTTCGACCATTTAGGAAGGAAATCGAATGTATAAGAGTGGATGTAACCTCAGGCATGGTTGGGATAAAGAGAGTGAATATTCATTTCTACTTCATAAAGAAATTCGAATATAAAAATTGTAAAATAATAATACATACTTAATGTTGGAATGAGAAATATGAATCTATTCCAAAAGATTTTTCACATAGAAAATTGTTTTCTATGATATTTATTTCTTTGAATTTAGGTACTTGATCAGAAAAATTCTCAAATGTAAATGAGTTACAATAAATGAAATAAATAGCCTATATTAAGTGGTTGAATGGAGTTTTGTTTTTATACGCTATTATAGTAATGGCGAAAATAGTGGGAGCATGCCATATACCACTTATTGGTCGCATCAAGTTACAAAAATTGTTTTCGTAAAATGTATCAAACATTATTTATGAAATAATTATTATTTTCAATATTGACTGAAAAATAGGTATTGTTTTATTTCAATATGAATATTATGAATATTCATTATAAAAAAACTATAGTACTGGTACTTGTGATGCATTGAAAAAAATAGAAGTATCTAAATTTATTTGCAATTATTTTGGAATTGTGAATTAAGTCATAGTTTTGAGAAATAATTTTTGATTATATGGTTATAAATCATATGGTAGTGGAAAATTATATCTCAGACCATTGTGAGTAAAATACCCGTTTAGTGGGAGCATCCTTAGAATTGATGAACTCTACGAATTGATACATATAGATGTAAATATGCAATAGGAAGTCTGTTAATTCCAAAATGGTTCCATGTACTTTGTTATATTCACCGATGAATTATCACAAACATGAACATGTGTATATGATACACATGTTGTATGTCAATGATGAGTTCATATAATATAAAACGGAAGTAAATAAAATAACATGCAATAGGAAATAAAATGATTTAACCTGATCGAATAGGTGAGTATATTGGAAAGAGTTTCGAATGTAACTAAAAATGAATAAAGATTCAATCTCAAAACCACTTCTCCTTATGATACATAATGATATGCCAATAAGGAGTAATCGAACTTTGTTGGACTAACTATGATTGATAAAGAGTGAGGTTGAGTTAACTTTATTCTATAAGGTCGTGTACTTAAGAGTAGTACATAAGGTTAAAATTAATTTTATCCAAAGAATAGTTTACAAAATCATACGAGATAAGGGTTTACAAGAAACCTCAACATATCCTATACCAAGGAGTTGGCAGGTGTGTGAATCGAATGACTGCACGTAACAATTGTATGCGAGGGTTCTTATACGAACACCCCAAAAAGAGTTTGGGAACGATCGTCACTGGATAACCAATTTATGTTTTGAACATAAGTATCGTAAACTAAAACCAAATCAATTTTGTATATAAGGAAATTCATAAATATTTATGAATACCTATTCCATTGCATCGATAAATAATTTTTCTTTCAAAAAATACCAACTTCACAACAAAGAAATTTCGTTTAGAAATTACTGGTAGTAAAATGGATTTGGATATAATCCAAGGATGAAACTGGTTAGAGGGGTAAAATGAAGTTAACCAAACCTAAATAAACAAAATGCATTAGAACATCTAATAAGTTTCTTGCATATTGAAGAGAAACTATGAGTTTCTTATCAATGTCAAGAATAGATAATCCTTAATTGTAAATTAAACCATTAAGAATATTGACTCTACGATATGGTATGACGCACAAATCTGGAATGATTCCAAGTATGTTATCAAAATATGATTTTGAATAGTTGTACCCTAAGGGATATTTAAGAGAAACACTAACGCAGTTGTAATATAGTGAGCAAAATTGATAAAAATAATATCGTAAAAATTTTCAAATGTTGAAATTAACAGATTCGACATTCGATATACTCAGGTAAATTCGAATTTTACTCACAAAATTATCGCTTAGTATGAATTTGTGTTTTGGTGCAAATGTATTGAAACAGAAAATTCTAAATAATGATTTAGAATAGACTATATGCACATAACAACCAAGGTATCCCGAAGGTAGTGGGAGAGATATTGAGTTTGAGGCTTTTCGGATATAATCCAAGAACGGATATGATAATATCGTTCGAGAAGCATCAAAGTTAAATAAGTGTTTTGATAGAAGTATCAAATAGTTTGATTTTTTGTCAAAATACAAAGGAAGCATGTGTCCATACTACTGATTATTAATGATGTACTTATGTTAAAATCAGCTCCAGTTTAGTTGTTTAATACTCGATATTGGTTTTGTAAATGATGCCTTTTATAATAAGTAGAAAGGATATTAGGAGTGTCCTAAACAATATACAAAGATACATTATTAAAATGTTTAATATGGAACACGTAAGGTGGATTCCTTATGCATTGCAAATGGGAATTGTCATACATGTTGTAGTGTCTATAATATCGTAATATGCTTATGTATTCAACGCATGAAGTAAATATCAAATCCAAATTTAGATTACTTAATGGTCATTTAGAGTATTCCTGAGTATTTATGAAGAACTAGAGAATTATTTATAGAAATAACTAACCCGTTATGAAGGAGTGTTCGGACTCGAACTTCACAATGCAATCGAGTATAAAGTGTTAATAGTAAATTCATATTCAAATCTTATTGAGAAGCTTTAAGTTGGAAATGTTCCAGACGAAAAGTTATGGCCGATTCAACAAAAAGGCTAAGTAATCACCTTAAATAGTGCCACAATAAAAACAATATATAAATACAAATGCACAAATTTATAGCTGAGCTAAATATGATTCATAATATTCAGAATCCTATAACTTTGTTATGTAGTAACTATAGCATGATAGTTGATGCAGCCCAGACTGATGAAGTCTTAGGTCGCAAGCGACCTAACGTGCTGATAAGTCGTGTGCGACCTAACGATGAACGAGCTAACGAGATAGATCAAGCATTGGGAGGAAATACGGCGAGTTATGCAAGGAAAGGGGAGCCAGCGACCTACGATAAGTCGCTCAACTATAGGTCGCTAAGCAGTAATGTTTGCTTAGGTCGCGAGGACTTAGGTCGCTCAACTTTAGGTCGCTCGAAGATTTCCAGAAGCGATGTTCTTAGGTCGCTCGATCTTATGCCGCTTTCTTTAGGTCGCGAACGACCTACCATAAGTCGTGGGAAGATAGGTCGCTCGACCTTATGCCGCTGTGAAGATAGGTCGCGTGAAGAGTCCTGAAGCCGCATTTACTTCTTAGGTCGTTGTGTATGTTGTATCTGTTGTAATTGTACATATTAAGTCGTACATGTTGTATTTGCTTATGTTGTAATGTTTTTAGGTCGCGTGTGTTGTAACGTGTTGTTAGGTCATTAACGACCTATACTAAGTCGTAGGTCGCGACCTATCTTAAGCCGTGTACTCTGTTAAGTCGTGTATTGTAATGTGTTGTGATGTGTTTGTTTTTAGGTCACAAGTGTTAGGTCGTTGCCGACCTATGTGTTGTACTGCGTTATGTCGTGGAAGTGTGTGAGTTGTAACCCTATAAATAGGGAGTGTTGGTCATTTGTAAAGAAAGTTGATTTTGAATAAAACTTGTTTGTGTGCTTTGTACCACTTCTCAAATTGGTAGTTGAGTGTGATCTCCTATCTCCACTTTCGATATTCGAGTGCGCTCGAATCAACGACTGCTGAAGCCGATTCTTGGAATCTAGTGCGCTAGATCAACGTACGAAGAATCATAGATCTTTAAACACGGTATCGTGCGCGATCAACGTGTTTGAGATAGCTAGAATCCGGTATCTTTGGATCAACGGATTTGGGATTTTGGTATTTTCCAATCCACCGATTGCTACTTTCATCGTTACATCCATTTCAGTTATTCGTTGCTGCATCATTTGGTATCAGAGCTAGACTTAGCCAATCATAGCTAAGCCGAGTCTTTGGAGCCAATTCTTATTGAAGAGTTCAAGCCGAGCCGATTGAGTTTAGGCCGAGCTAGTTGAAGGGCGTGAAGTGTTTGAGCCGTGCATAGTTTGTTCATTTCTGAATCAAGGCCGAGAGTTGAAGTTTGATAATGCCGCCGAGAAGAGCTAATCGCCATCAGAATGTTGAAGCGTTGTATAGAAGAGAAGAAGCCGAGCAAATGGAACAACGCATCAATGAAAAGTTTGATGAAGGCATTGGGAAGTTAGAGAAACTGATGAATGATATGAATCAAGGACAAAGGAGGAGATCGCCAGTCTCGAACCATGTAGGAAACAGAGTTTCACCATCGGTTACGGAAGCGAGGAGGGTGTCGCCGCAATCTTATCGAGATAGAAGAGAATCATCAGTTTCAACGAGAAGAGATCACCATGAATATAGACATGAAGAGAGAAGAACTCCACGTGAGTTTGGAGATGAGCCATATCATGATGAAGAAAGACATAGTAGAAGAGACATGTGTGATCGAAGGGATGTTGATGGTCGAGATCGATACCGAAGTACACGTGATTATGATGAAGAGAGTGATAGAAGTAATATTCATTATCGAGATCGAGACCAAGTACAAAATGCATATCGGGATGTAGAAGATGATCGACGTTGGGAGTCGGGGATGAAAATGGAAATTCCAGAATTCAAGGGTGGAATGGTAGCGGAGGAATTTCTGGATTGGTTGTCTAACGTGGAAGAAATTTTTGACTTCAAAGAAATTCCCGAGGATCGAAGAGTGAAGTTGGTTGCTACGAGATTAAGAGGGAGAGCTATGGCTTGGTGGCAACAAACTAAGCTAACACGGAAGAGAATGGGAAAATCTAAAATTGTCACTTGGGAGAAAATGAGAAAGAAGATGAAAGCAACTTTTTTGCCGCACAATTATCAATCGCTTATGTATCAACGTTTTAGAACCTAAGACAAGGGGCGAGAACAGTGAATGATTATGCAGATGAATTTTATCAATTAATTGCAAGGAATGACATCATGGAGACGGAGGAGCAGCTGACTGCTAGATTTGTTGGAGGATTGAGGATGCAGATTCAAGATATGGTGAATATGTTTGATCCAAGATCTATCGCTGAAGCACATCAGAAAGCACTTGCTTGGGAGAAACAAGGTAGGAGAGGTGGTGGTGTGTTTACGAATTCCAACAACCAGAACAAGGATGTTAGTAGTAGTGCGGATGTTTCCAAAGTCGTCAGTAAGCCGATTATTAATGAAGTCAACAAAGCAAAGGTCAATAGTAATTTCAAATGCTTTAATTGTCAAGAGTTGGGCCATAAAAGCAATGAATGTACAAAGGCCAAGAAGCGAGCAATGATTGCGGAGATTGAGAATGAAGGTGCAGAGGTAGAGTGTGTCAATTCATTACCAGTTGAAGAAGAAGAATTATTGACAGGAGATGAGGGTTGTAGTTTGTTGATGAGGAGATCTTGTTTAACACCAAAGCAAGAGGATGATTCTATTTGGTTGAGGAACAATATTTTCCGGTCAACATGCACTATTCTGGGAAGGGTTTGTAAATTTGTCATCGATGCAGGAAGCTGTGATAATATCATTTCTTCAGAAGCTGTAAAGAAGTTGTCATTGAAAACAGAGAAGCATCCAAACCCCTACAAATTAGCTTAGTTGAGGAAAGGAGGGGAGGTGAAGGTTAATCGAAAAGCCTGTGTTAATTTTTCCATTGGGAAGAAATACAAAGACGAAATTTGGTGTGATGTGGTTGATATGGATGTATGCCATCTATTGTTGGGAAGACCATGGAAATATGATAGAACTGTGCAACATGATGGTCGTACCAACAGTTACAGTTTCATGTTTGAAGGTACTAAAATCACTTTAATTCCTAAGAAGCGACAACAAGAAGAAAGCAAGTTGGAGGAGATTGAAGAACTTAAAACTTTGCTATCTTTAAAGGGATTTGTTGATGTGGAAGATGAAGTCGATTGTTCTCAATTACCAAAGTTTGATAAAGATGAAGTTGATGATTTTCAACCAACGATGTTTTACGAACATGAGGTTGAAAATTCACAATCAGCAAAGTTGGATGAGGATGAAGAAAGTAAGTCAGGAGATGAAGAGGGTAACTTGTTGATGAAGGAGGTGGATTTGACTAGTCTACAATCTACAAGAGAGTTTGTTAAAGAAGTGGAGGATAGCACAGAAGTATTCCTGTTGAATGAAAATGAAACCAGTAAAAGTGTTGAAATTCTCGAAGAGGATAAGCCAGTGGTGAATGAATGTGAAGATGTAGCTTCTGCAGAGTTGTCCAAGGAATTACTGCCACTGAGGGACGCACAACATCATGTTGATCAAGTGTCAAGTGCTATTGTACCGTATATGCCACGTAATCATATGTGTCCGACAGAGCAGGTAGAGTTGAGAAGGTTGGTTGATGGGTTTCTGTTCAAAGGAAGGCAGTTGTATACTCCTGATTGCAGTTGGCAAATAAAATTTATCAAAGACTTACATATAGAAAGACACGAGGACTGTGATCGTACTATGCAGTTGATTGCAACGTCTTGTCTTGGGCCGTCAATAAGGAAGGAGGTTGAAAGGTTTGTTCAGAGGAGCCATAATTATCAAATTTCAAAAGAGACTGCGACGAAGTCAGGATTATGTATGTCATTACCTATACATACTAGATCATGGGTGGAGGTAAGTATGGACTCTATATTGAATTTTATGAAGACGCAGTGACAACGAATCTATCTACTTGATGGTTGAACGATTTCTTGTTGGTACGTACAATAAGCTAGATGCTGGAGGGATGGATCGTTTAGAAATTATGAAGGAAATTGGTGAGAATGATTGTAAGTTGAGCTTGTCGGATCATCGTCCTATGACTAAAGTTGATAATATCAAACACTTGGTTTTGTTTCACGAGGATGAGAGTGTCGAAGACGAAGCAACTGTAAATTCGAGGACGAATTTCTGTCAACCGGGGGAGGATGATGCAGCCCAGACTGATGAAGTCTTAGGTCGCGAGCGACCTAACGATGAACGAGCTAACGAGATAGATCAAGCATTAGGAGGAAATACGACGAGTTATGCAAGGAAAGGGGAGCCAGCGACCTACGATAAGTCGCTCAACTATAGGTCGCTAAGCAGTAATGTTTGCTTAGGTCGCGAGGACTTAGGTCGCTCAACTTTAGGTCGCTCGAAGATTTCCAGAAGCGATGTTCTTAGGTCGCTCGATCTTATGCCGCTTTCTTTAGGTCGCGAACGACCTACCATAAGTCGTGGAAGATAGGTCGCTCGACCTTATTAGGCTGTGAAGATAGGTCGTGTGAAGAGTCCTGAAGCCGCATTTACTTCTTAGGTCGTTGTGTATGTTGTATCTGTTGTAATTGTACATATTAAGTCGTACATGTTGTATTTGCTTATGTTGTAATGTTTTTAGGTCGCGTTTGTTGTAACGTGTTGTTAGGTCGTTAACGACCTATACTAAGTCGTAGGTCGCGACCTATCTTAAGTCGTGTACTCTGTTAAGTTGTGTATTGTAATGTGTTGTGATGTGTTTGTTTTTAGGTCGCAAGTGTTAGGTCGTTGCCGACCTATGTGTTGTACTGCGTTATGTCGTGGAAGTGTGTGAGTTGTAACCTTATAAATAGGGAGTGTTGGTCATTTGTAAAGAAAGTTGATTTTGAATAAAACTTGTTTGTTTGCTCTGTGCCACTTCTCAAATTGGTAGTTGAGTGTGATCTCCTATCTCCACTTTCGGTATTCGAGTGCGCTCGAATCAACGACTGCTGAAGCCGATTCACGGAATCTAGTGCGCTAGATCAACGTACGAAGAATCGTAGATCTTTAAACACGGTATCGTGCGCGATCAACGTGTTTGAGATAGCTAGAATCCGGTATCTTTGGATCAACGGATTTGGGCCTTTGGTATTTTCCAATCCACCGATTGCTACTTTCATCGTTACATCCATTTCAGTTATCCGCTGCTGCATCAATAGTTCATAAAAGAATCTAAAGCTCACTAAAGTCAGGAGACATACTTCGAATAATTCCACTTAATAAAGGCAGTTTATCAGTGTCAGAGAGAGTTGATGGACAGAGCATATAATTAAAATAAAATAGCATACCCATTCACTAAGGGATTGACTCGATTATGTTTGTCAAAACCGATCGAAGAAGTTGGAATAAGATTTCATAATTGATCCCAAGTGTAAGTGGGAGATTGATAGAGTTAGGGATATGCCTTAGAGGCAATTATGCAATTCGTTATATAAATCTAGCTCGATAACCAATCTTGTTCATAATAAAATAGTTTTCTTTTTATTATATACTTATTATAATATGTTATAATATTTAACAGAAAATCCTTAAATGGTGTGCCTGTGATAGCAATTACAGATAGTTGTAATCATGAGTATTGTATCACAATATATGAAACACATCATTTTAAATATTCCTAGTCAAGATGTATTGAGAATGGATATCGATACATCCATTGAAACTAGAATATGTAATGCTCTCTAAATATTGGACAGTGTGTTAACCATGACTACCGGGGCATCAGTTATTACATACTGATAGTTATTGGATAACTATAGAATGACTCACTTGATAGTTTTTTGTTGGTTAATATAACTAAGGTCAAACAAAAAATATCGATGTGATAATATTACATAGTTCTCTTGACTTGAAAATACTGCTAATACTGCCGACCTTCAATATGAAAGCTATACTTTGATTATAGTTAAATCATGGCACGGCGTCCGTCGAACTACTATAATTGGGTCGAGTGGAAGAATTTGAAGTGCAACAATATTCAAGAGAGAATTCGTCTCCTCAGTTATATAGGGTTAGTATCATCGGGTCAACTCAAGTGAACTCAAAGTTAAAGTCTCTGGCTAGAGTAGTATGATTAATAATGATTGTTATTATTGAACCAAGAAATTTGTATTTGGACTATAAAGTTGAATATAGACGATATTGGAATTTTAACCATTATCAAATTCCATAAGTCCAAAGTGATATAGTATTGACGAAGAGAATTGGTGTAAATAGCTATCACTACTGGGTAACATTTAAAATTGTAAAATTGGATTTTACCAAAGCAATGTAAGCAATGAATTTGGTAAAAATATCACACCACTTGCTAAGGTGACGAGTGAACGTTGATATTCGAATTGTTCGATATTAATTGCTGATTGAATTTGCACTTAGAGACTCAATACAACCGCAATGTTGAATCCTCGGTTTACCATCCGATTTAATTAAATTATATATGCTATAATTAATAAAATTTATGAAATACTAATTATAAATTTGATTGGAATTGTGTTGATTTAAAAATAGTGCGTATATAAAAGTTGTATACACACTTACCGATATATGATATCGGTGGACGTTTAAATTTGATTTAAATGTAAATTATCCAATCTCGGTTGAAGTGAAGTGAGGTACATATAGGGGCAGATGTGGACAGCCATTACTTGGAAAGGAAGGCTTGGAATTTGATTCCAAAAGAGTGTTAAATTACAAAGAAAAGAAAAGGTATGCTTCCATCTTTAAACCTCTTCTTTCCTGTGCTATTTAAACACCTCTAGCCATTTTTTCTTTAAATCTAGTATAGGGTTTCAGAATTGACTCCCCCTTTCTACCATAGCTAAAAATCCCTCCTCTTCCTCTCTCTAAATTCAAGCAAACACAAAACACAGATTTAATAAAAGGAGAAAGGAAACGGTGTGTAACTTTCTTAAAGGGGTTGCACCTTTTGGAAGTGTTGATCAAGACTTCAAGCAGAATATTATAGATTCAACATTCAAGGTATTCTCTTGGGCAATAGCAAGGTATCATATTGATTTAAAAATTCCTAAAATTATTTATACTTGATTATTGCATACTTTTATTTAATCATTATTCATTATCACGATTCCCTGTATATGTGTTGTCGACATGAGATGTACAATATGAACAAATGTCATATATTTTTTATTAGAATTTTTTTGTATATATATTTGGAGATGTGGTTTTGTTGATGAAATCATAATTGTATTTTTCTTTTTCAATTTTAATTTTGATAGTAGTTGAAAACAAAGTTTAATCTATACAAATATCACATATGTAATTGTATAATTATATGGTTTAATTAATTAACTAAATTAATTCATATGTATTATTTTACAACAAGAAAATTGCAATTCTTGTTATATATAGATGTTGGAGTTTGTTATATATGTTTATATATGTAGCAGAAAATATAATTAATTGTCCATGTGTGTGTGTATGTCAAATTAAATTCATATGCATATTTTATTAGATAACAAATTACATAAATACATACATACATACATATGTTTTGTATGAAAATTAGTGTATACATACATATGTAATAAAAAATTAATTAGCTATAAAAAACTTTTGTTTATAGTCATGTGTATATTAGTATATGAGTATTTAATTACTGCCAATTATAAATTATTATATGATTATTTTATTTGGAGTTTTTGAATTTAAAACTAAATTTGTAACCTAAATTACAAGTATTATATTGGTAGTTAGAAACATTGATATTTTATACTATAAATATATAAATATGTATACATGTAAATAAATATGTAAATTTATATTATTTATAAACACCGTTATATTTCATGCTTAAATAAATATACATAGATATAAACATATTAGACAATATTTAGGTATACAAAGGGGCTAACTTGTCTGTTGCGGTGTAAACTCCAACACTTGTACACGGGCAAGTCAAACCATGTACACTGTGACTGTTGCACGCGCATGTACACACATGTGTATATGATACATATGTTCACCTTAATCGATTCCCTTTATACATTAAATTAAAATATTATCTATAAATAAAATAAAATATTGATTTTATTTAAAAGAATATTTAGATAAAATCCGAATGTATTTAGACTTTATAGGCTTAATAAGATCCAAATGGTAAAATTTTGAAATTCACCCCTTATATCCACTGCTCACTTGACCAGTTCTTTCATTAAACACAATAGTAAACAGAGAGCTAAGCTAACTAACTATATCTTTCAAAACTCACAGCGGAATGGATCAAAGTACAATAAAATAAGACAAACAAATTCCATATATATATATATATATATATTCACATACATGCATATGTCTCTAAGTCATACATAGTCTACATGCATACACGAATTTTTATGCCAGATATATACAATATGTACAAATAAACTGATAACACATGTAATCCTCTTCATTGTCATTATCTTTAAACACCATACATGCCAAAGCTACTCTGTTAACCTATAATGTATGAGAATGGAGGTCAGACACATATGTTTGGTGAGTAAAAATATTATCAACTATATAATGCTAACATGATTTTATAAACATCATATGGGAGCTAACACATACTTTACCTGAAACCTATCTCACCTGCACCTAGAGAGTTAGTCCATACCAATCCATCTACACATAAGAGAGGGAAAGAGATTGTTAAACATATACTACCTCGAAAATACATGCAAGAGTTAGTCAAACAAAGACTAACCCAGGATATAGTTAAACATAGATTAATCCCGTAAACGTAGACAAGAGCGTGAGTTGGATAAACATAGGCTTACTCGCGTATACATTAAGGATATGTAAACACAGCCTAACTCCTTTAGCAAACAACACAAGACAATCGTCACAACGCACAACCATCGAAGCATGTTTCTGAACGTTAAACACTTCCAGATATAGCTGAGAAACCAACACATCATTCACCTTCCATTTTGTATAGGCCCAGCTGAAGTAAAAATGCATCAATCCTGGTCCATGTTCAACTTGAAAATTTAAATATACATCGATAGACCGGTGTACTCAACACCGGTGGACTTGTCGCTGTGCTGAATGCATATAAAATGATCATCTTAAACTACTTCTTCCAAATTATGAACTACTATCATTGTTTACTACTTTAGTACATTTCTACATCTTTTAGACATCGTTTCATACTATTCTAACCTTTCATACATCCTATATTATCCATATGTCCGTGATTTTCATCCAAACCATCATAATTTCATCATTTTATCCTAAATACACAATCTTATATTAGTTTAAGCCCAAATTAATTATCATTAATATTTTCTAATCCTATAATTACTTCAGTAGTTATTACTTAATCCAGTTTACCCAAATTCGACATCCACCAATCCAAATTAGTAATCAGACAATGAATATTACTTTCATGCGAACAACATATAGCCCACTAATGATTCCCACTCACCAATATATGCCACCAAGCCCTAGAAATCACCTTTTACTCTCCAATTCCTCGCTGGCCAGAAATGCGGTTCCACAAAGTTCTTCAATTCCACCAATAGTGGGTACCTTGTTGTAATCCTCTCCACGTTCGTCGATTTTGGGGGTGTGTGTATGAGGGGTTTGGTTTAGATTTGAAAGAGAAAAGGGTGATGACAGAGAGAAGGTTAAAGAAGGAGGAGCATATCCAGAAACGTACGTGAATGAAAATTAATTCAAAATTACTCAACCTATTATATAAATTTCCGAACCGTCGCTTCATCCAAATGGGCTTAGTCCCATTTAAACAAATCAAAACCTGCTTATCTAAAATACGCATAACTTGTTAGTCCCTGAGGAGTTGGTTTTGATGACAACAACCTTAGAATAGACTATAAAATATAAATACTAACATTACAAGTTTATATATATATATATGTATATGCAGGATCTAACCATGCAGGTATCATGAATGAAGACTGTACAGTATAGAGATTCAAGATATAGAGGTAGAAGACTCATGAGTATCAAGATTATCAAGAGTTCAAGATTTCAAGGTTAAGTTTGTTTTATTAGGAATATTTGTTAAAACTCATAGAAAGGCACTGACATCTTAATATCCAATTTATTCGTGGAATGGAATCCACTTCGAGCCCGTTAAAGGGATGGAACCCTAAGTAGGATGGAACCTACGAAAATCTAGTGGGACATTGTTTTGTATCCACTAATTTTAATTCAAATGATTTTATAAAATTATCTTGTTTTCAAAATGATTTCAAAACTTTCCTTTTAAAAGATTCAAAACTCTCTGTCCTGATTTAAATAATTTTAGCCTAAAAAACATCTTTATTTTCAGAGTCAAATTACTCCTGATTTTAAACTATCTTTTCAAATAATATATTTAACTTTTAAAATATTTATACTTAGATTTAAATATAAAATTATAGTTAAATTATGTATATATTGTTCTTTATATTTACTTATGTATTTTAACTATAGTTAAGTATATTTATAAAGTTTAAAATAATTTTAATATAAAATAGAGGTTATTTTCAAAGAAAATCAAAACACCAAAAATCCCTTTGGGATGTCGACATACCCATATACCCCATGTCGACATAGTGTCAGTTGGCTTCAAAATTCAAATTTCAAAAGAAGTGTCTATTCGCCATAACTCTTCATGAATGGACATGACTGTTGTTCTTCTATAAATAAGGGTCAGTTTCAACGAATTTTCAATCATATTTTTTTGGTTTTCACTCCTCTTCTTCTTCCACATTTCTTAATACAAAATCATACCATTACTCTGCCGAAATCAACATCAAATCATACTCGATTATTTCTAGTGTGATTTTCCATCACTATCTCTACAAGATCCAAGTGCTAATCTGAGTTATAGACTTCTTTGTAATCAATCGAGCGAGAAAAGGTGTAATTGTAGCCTTGGAAATCAATTGAGCGAGAAAAGGTGTGATTGTAGCCTTGGAAATCAATTGGGTGAACTTGTTGCCCCGAAAATCAAGTATCTCTACCCAGAGGATTGTTATTCTGGAGGGTGTACCTCGTAGCCTTGAAACCGAGGGTTGTAATTGTTGAATTGCTTTTGAAAGGAAATCCGTACTTAGTTGTGCGGGACTGGATGTAGGGTAACTCCGAACTAGTATAAAATCCGATGTGTTCTTTCCTTTACTGCTTTTACTTTATATTTGCATCTGTGTTTGATTCTGTGTTCATATCTGTGTCTGATTAGTGCATACATTGTTAACAAATTAAGATAAACTCAAAAAGATTAACAAATTTCTTAAAACACTATTCACCCCCCCTCTAGTGTTAATTCTAGCCTTAAGATCCTTAATCCGCATTTCTCACATAACTCATTTATATGAACTTTGATCCAGACAAACCAATATACTATATCGGCTAGGAAAATGAGCTATAGTTTTCGTCACCTAATTCTAACATTTGCAAAATTACCATTTTCCCATATTAATAAAATATTTGATCAAATCTCTCGAGGTATTACATTCTTCCCCTTTAAAAGAATTTCATCCTCAAAACCCCTAACATAATTTCTTCTTACGTAACTGTATCTTATACCACATAAATGTATATATGTAATTATATGTGTATATATATGCATATAAAAGCATAGGAAAATAACACACCTCATAACAACTTTCCCAAAGCAAGGCACTCCCTCTTCATATGGCACATCTGATTGCAATTATAGCACTTAATCTTTGAGACCTTCACTCTGCAATCTTTTCACTCGTGTCCTCTCATATTGCATCTTTCACACCTCGTGCCTTGCTTACCACCCTATCCACTTAGACCTCCTAGATCTTTACGCTTTCTTTGAGTAATATTCTCATCAACTGCAATTTCGAAGCCTCCACTATAGTGTATTCAACAATATTGCCTCAACTAAACTTTCAAATGTCGCTCCCATTGCAATATAACTAAAGGCTAATTCCTTAAGTGGCAAACTCAACCCTTTTGCAAACTTCATCGTCTTCTTGGGCGCCGTGTCTATCAACTCAAAGCAAAATTTCACCAACTCATTAAAGCTATTAATATACTCCTTCACAGTGGAATTTCCTTGTTTAAGATTAATAAACTTCTCAAGTATCACTTCACTTTCAACTTCAGATGAAGTTTTTGTCTCAAATCTTTTCTTAAAGTCAGTCGAGGAAATTTCATTTTCACTTAGATCCTCTGTAACAACGTCCCATCAGTTCATTACTTCCTCCCGTAGGTACCAAGAAGCAAGCTGTCTTTTTACCTCATCACTCAAATTCAACATGCTAAAAATCCTATCTCAGGTACGCAACCAAGCTTGGGTCTCCACAAAAGCTTTCGTTCCCTTATATGACTTGCCACCCATATTTAGAAAATCCTTACACGGTTTCGAGAAATTCAACCCTGGTAAACGAACAACATTTCAATCTTATACCTCAGTTACAGGTGCCCCTTCTCTAAAAGTGGCCTGGTTTCTAGCTTGAAGATAACGGTGGAACCAAAGTGGAATGTTCATGCCCTGTACTTCCACAACTTCATTTCTAGTGCCAGTTTCAACCGGGTTACTCATTTCTACCGTTTGTAAAATTTGGATTCAATATTATAACCTCCCTAGGTACTAAACAGAGATGGTAAACATAAACATGAAATTAAATGTCATACAACCATTTACTTTAACTAACGCACACAGATATATTTATATATATATATTATAAAAATATACAAGTACTCTCTTTCTATACATCCTAACCTACAACTCTAATACCAAATGTAACAACCCGACTTTTCACGACCATATGATCAAGTCATATGCTCTATAAAATGAAAAGTTGGATTGTTTTGAACACAACAATAAACAGAGAGCTAAGCTAACAAACTATATCATTTAGAACTCACAGTGGAATGGATCAAAATACAATATAGCTAAAAAATAATTCCATCTCTATACATCATAAGTCATACATAGTCAATATATACATACAATTCCACTCCATATGTATACAATATGTATAAATAATGGATAACATATGTAAACATCTTCATAGTCACCGTCTTCAAACACCATACACGCCAAATATATGTCTGGTGAGTAAAAATATTACCAAATATATATTCCTAACATGATTTCATAAACATCATATGAAACTTGTTACATACTTTACCTGAAACCCGTCTCACTTGAATCTACAGAGCTAGTCCATCATAATAAACTTAGTATGTGGATCACTATCATATATTTAACAACATTAAACATACGATAGAGTTATTTAAACCTTGATTAACCCATCTACACATAAGAGAGGGAAAGAGTTAGTTAAACATATACTAACCCACAACACATATAAAAGTTAGTTAAATAGAGACTAACCTAAGAATACAGTTAAGCATGGACTAATCATGTAAACGTAGACAAGAGCATGAGTTGCATAAATGTAGGCTAATTTGCATATACATAAAGAATAGGTAAACATAGCCTAACTCCTTTAACGAATGACTCATCACAATCTTCACAACGCACAACCATCGAAGCACATTTCTGGATGTTAAACGCTTCCTAATATTGCTAAGAAACCAACACGTCATTCGCCTTCCATTTCATATAGGCCCGACCGTAGTTAAAATGCTTCTACCCTAGTCTAGGTTTAATCTGGTAATTTAAACATGTACCGATGGACCGGTGCATCCAACACCGGTGGACCGGTCGCCTTGCCAAATGCAGTATAAACTGATCATCTTATATTGTTTCTTCTTCCAAATTCTGAACTACTTTCATCGTTTCATGCTTTAGTATCTTTCTACATCTTTTAGACATCATTTCATACTATCCTAACCTTCCATATATCCTATATTATCCATATGTCCATGATTTTCATCCAAACCATTATAATTTCATCATTATATCCTAAATGCACAATCTAATTCTAGTTTAAACCCAAATTAATTATCACCAACAATTTCTAATCCTATAATCGCTTTACTATTTATTCCTTAATCCAATTTACCTATTTATCATGCACCAATCTAAACTAGCAGTCAAATAATGAATATTACTTTCATGTGAACAACATATAGTCCTATAATGATTCTGGCTCACCAACCATGCCACCAAACCCTAGAAATCGCCTAATTTATCTCTAATTCTTCGCTGGCCAGAAACCCAGTTCCATAAACTTCCTCGATTCCACTAACATGGGTATTTTCTTGTAGTCCTCTTCGTGTTTGTCAATTTGATATACATACATACATATATATAAGGAGTTTGGTTTAGATTTGAAATAGAAAAGGGTGATGTCCACTAGTTTCCTAGCCAACCTCAAAATGATACGAGGTGCGTTATGAAGAGCAAACATTATTTGCTAATCACTAGGCTTAAAAATGGAAAATGAGTTAAATACGCAACTGAAAGGTAAATAACACAAGATGTGGAGGGTCGGCAAAGCTGCCTATGTCCACTGTGAAGTTCTATTATTATATGCTTCTCTTACAACCATCGAGAATTACAAGGGAATAATAAGAAAATAAAACACTCAAGACTAACAAAGCTATGTAATCATGAGGACTTATGTGGTATCAAGAACCCTAATTTGTGTGTAATATCTCGAATCCAACCTTCATTTTCCTATTTTTCCTACCTTAATTTATTAGTTTTTCCTACCACTTTGAAGTATCAATGCATGGGGTATTTATAGTAGCTGGAATGGATAATATATGGCTGAGATTGTGTTGTGAGAAAAGGCAAAAATCAGGCTCGATCATTGATCTAATTGTAGAGGTGGATGATCAATAGTTGTAAGTAGGTCAGAAAATGGGCGATGGATGAGAAAGCACTCGTCCACTTTCTGTACAAGGCATGTGCTTGCATTAAATGTGCATTTAATGTTGTTGGTAAGTCCTATTAGATTAACTACCTTACTATAGTACCCTGATTGGATGGATTAACAGTTTTGTCTTTCACTCGAGTACCCACATGGCCTAGTCGCCTAATCGAATGTCGGCAATACGGTAGAGGCTTGGAATTTTGCTAAGGGCCACGTGGGGTAGATTGGAAATGGTCCGGATGTGGGACGTCCAAGAGAGAGGCTGCGGTTGGATATTGTTGTATTGGAGCTTTGAAGTAGCAGAGCCAAGTGGGACTGATCCGGGCCTGGTCCTGGTCTTTAGCTGCTGCTGGAAGGCTAACATAGAGGAGTCAGGCGATTGATCTGAGCATGGTCCTGGTCTTGAGCTGTTGCTAGAAGTCCAATTTAGAGGAGCCAAGCAGGACTGATATAGGCCTGGTCCTAGTCTTTTTCATGTGAAGGTACCGGTGGTCATTAGTTGTTGCTAGAAGTCCAATGCGGAGGAGCTGAACGGGACTGATCTAGGTAGCGGACTTTTCCATGGTGCCTTGCTAGGTTGAAGGGCTGGTTTGATATTATGGGCTTGGGCCGGTCCTTGACTGGACCAACCACGTGTTAACTGGCCTAGTCTTGATAGGGTAAGATTGCCTTTAATTGGGCTTGTTAGTTGCTTGCAAAAATATGAGCAACATTTTCCCCCTAAGTCCTTATCCATTTATGGGTGCAAGCTTAAATAAATATCACAAAAAATCTCTTCGGACGATGGCTCTATAATGCATTTAATGCAACTTCCAAGTAGATTCGTGCAATTGGTTGTGATAATTCGATTTTCGTGACGTAGGAGAATGACAAGATGTTTTAGGTGCGTAGGTGAAATGACGGTTACATTCATCACCCCAGACTGTGGAGATTTAAGGCCGATTCAAATCCCATGATGAAGATTTAATGGGGTGGGTTTATAAAATCCTCCCATCCCCTTCCTTTTTAATTTTTTTAATGAAAAACTTTGAACGTCATCAGAGAAATTTAGGCATTTTGCACCTTGAGCTCTTTTAGATCATCACATTAAAAGAAGTAAGTATGCCTCCGCCTAAAGCTCCGCTTCGGTAAGTGTTGTGGCATAGTGGAGGCTAAAGCATTTAGCCGTTATTTTTTCTTTTTATTTGTTTTCAAACCTCCTCCCCCCATTTTGAAAGCATTTCCATGGACGGAAATGCTATAGGATTATACTACATGGATTTGTTTTGAGTAGTGACTAGGAAACCATTCTTTTCTAGGCTCTTTTAACATTGTCGATCCATTGATGTGTTTACCAGCGATGGTTGTGCAATGATGATGGGTTTGAAAGGGCCTGTAAGTGAACATGCATGCATCTCTTGTATGCAACATTACTTTCAATAAGAGGCAGTGGGCCGAATATCTGCCTTAGGTGCAAAGAGGAATGCTAGCCCATACGAGCATTTTGTATAGGTTATTCCTTGGCAATCATCGGACTTTCGATTATAGTGCTTATATAACTTAGGCGTTTGTATTTCAGATGGCTGCTTCCGTGTAACACCCCATAAAATTAACGATAATTAATAAATAATTATTAAGGCTCAAAAATGGAATTTAGACAAACGTCGAAATTTGGCTACAAAAGTTGCACCATTATGTTCGTGGCGATTTTCTAAGCAACTTTCATGTTTAAAGTTTTGTTTTCAAAGTTCAAACGAGAAGTTATCAGCATTTGAAGTTTTCGAAATGAAAATAATTAAAAATGAGAAAATGGAAATAAATGATATTAATAGCATGGACCCTTCTTGTAGGTCGGTTATAGGGGCGGTCGACCGGCGATAAAGGTGACAGCTAGAGTTGAACCTTGGCTAAACGGCATGGAATTAATTATTTTAATCTAACAGATACGATTGATTCGAGAGCCTATGAATACAGGCCTAACCCTTCACTTTCCTTCTCATATTTTCTAATCAAAGCAGCAAAGCTCTGCCATTTTCCCCTCTCTGCTAATTCTATTACTTATAAAATATTATATATATATTCAAATAGGAGAAGGGCAGAAAATAAAAAAAGAAGAAGAGATGAAGCGAATCAACGTTCCGAAAGAAAAAAGGTAAATTACATAATTTTAAATATGTATTCCCTTAAACCCTAATCTATTCTCAGATCAATAATTCTAATAGTATGTATGCATATTCTTTTGCATTAGAATGGAAAAGGAGTCGAGCAAAGGGATGAATTCAAATTGAGAGATTTGGAAAGCTAGAAAGGTAAGTGGGTAATCATATAATTTATTATAACATTGAAATTTATATCGTTGAATTTTATTTAAATATTATATTTAGATAAGATTTGACGAGTTGTAAGCTTTAAAAAAACGTATGGGAAAATCGCCTACATATCCTATAAGATAGGTAATTGGAATAGGAATGATATTTATACTATAATCTAGAAATTTGAAAATCAGTCCCTAAATTTGTTAAGGTTGAACGTTGATAAAGTTGTAAAGTTTATTCCAAATTTATAGTTGGATTGTAAAATGTTAGTATTAGTTTATATTTCCATAATTTGACTTGGAATGTCAGTTTCTATGTTTTAATTTATTGCGAGCAAGGTATAATTTAATTGTATTTATTTCCATGTAATTTACATAAATTATCTAGCTCCACAAATATATAAAAAGTGCGTCATTTGAAATAATAAGGTGTCAGAACCTGCCCTTCATGACCCTTGAAAGTCAACATGAATACGCCCATCGTATAACATATCAAACGATCGAGTGTCGGAATGACAGATTGTTGAGGGAAAAGAAAGTAGGTAGAAGAAGAAGGAGAATACTAACAAAACAGAATCTCACAGCGGACAGAATAATATATAATATCAATAGCTCTTTACACAAAGCAAAACTGTAATATACATATCTCATATCAGAGTACACAAATCAATAATTACCAGCCTGGACAGTTATAACATCATGTCCTCACAAATGCTGGTAATTTCAAACAACACTGCAGCGGAAATAAACTAGTACGAGAATACGTCTCGGTCTCTAGCTCGTCTCCTGAGCTCCATAGTATCTAACCCTGAACCTGTAATACTCAGTCTGACCCGAGCATTATAATAAAATAACACCCGAGTCAGTCTGGAAACCAGGGTGAGAAAAACACACTCAATTTGAATTGTTAAAGTTTCAAAATCCTTTTGAAAATCAAAGGTATCTCGTAAGACCACGCCACAAATAAACACGATGGGTTTTTACCTTACGATAACCAAAACATTTCATATCAAAATCCTCTATAATAGTGTCTAAGTACAAATACTTATTCAAATAGCTGAAATTTTTACATTAATTAAATTCCAGCAATACTAGGCTCTATAATCAAAACCGTAAAGGCACGTATTAGAGAATGGATTCCAACTGAATGACTAGGAACTGGGGTACCACCTGTCACGGTACCTGTCTAGAAACACCATACCGAGGACCACTCCGGGGTCCCCTGCAATACAAGACTGGACTACCCCTTAAACTGGATAGCCCGAATAAGATTACCCCGCGGTTGGGATCAGCAACCGCACCACACAGCCGAATAATAAAAAGGGACTCTAGATAGGGGTAACCTTACCCTACTTGGGTGCGACCCACTTAGCCTTGCTGCATCTCCCCTGATTTTCAGTCATTCCCGGTTGATGAGGCTCGAGGCTAAGCATTACCTTTTTAGAAATATTCACTTAGAATGCTCATTGTCCTCCAATGACAATGTACTGATAGAATTCATCCATACAAGTCTGTTCCCGGTCCGAACGGAACCGAAGGCACTATTCCTACTACATCCATTTTGGAATCACCCTCAGGATTAGTAGCGATTAGCCCTTGCACTTCACTGCTCCATCTTTGACTCCATGCCCTTGTCTTCATTATGAAAACGTACTCGTTGGATCGAAGTGGTTTTCGGATCGCAAATCCGATCCCGGTCTCTCCGAAACAACGTTCGCCATTTCCCGGTAAACTCAACTCCGGTTCTTTAGGAAATACACAGACGCGAATATGATCGGAGATCACCTCCCAACCGTTAGTGGACAAATTTCCTTATAAACGTCCTAGAAGAACGAAACGAGTTTATACGTACAGTATAGCACTTCGAACGGTAACTGTACCATATAATTCCCGTACCTCTTCTAGATATTCCCAAAGTTATATTTTGGTCCAGATTTGATAGTTGGTTATTTAACTATCAAATAAACAATCAATTCAACCAAACACTTAAATTCCACCGAAAAACACCAAGTCCTCATTTAAATTAAATTTTAAATGAATTAAATCTCTTTATCCAAAGATATATACTTATCTCATCGAATTCGGTAGATTCGCAAAGTATCCCTTTAAAAAATATTTTAAAACCCCTTTAAAGAAAATAATTGTGGAAAGTATCACCGCGGTATCAAACCATGGATCACAGCTCAATGGTTACGTCTCTATCCCAGAGAATTCAAGACTTAGCTGCAGGCACTCACTGCCTCCGATTACGCCACGCGAGTATACCATTACTTCCCGAAAACTTTATTTAATAATTATCTCAAAATAATGCTGGTAAGTTCTAAAATAAATTTCAAGTTAAATATAGGCAATTAGACTTAAATAAAAGTTATTATACAAAACCATATTAAAACCAATAATTATCTTTAAAAAAAAACCGCTGACAAGTGCTTAAATAATAATAAATCTTAACACTCATTATAAAGAAACTAATTAATAATAAAATATGCTTTGAACAATTAAAAATAATTAACAACTAATTTTCTAAAATATTTTAACACTTTACAAATTATCAAATTAATAATTTAAAATTCCTCTTTTTAAAACCAGTCCAAATTCTCGATTTTTAAAACCTTTATATTTTTAGACAAATACCTTTTACAGATTTTTTTTAAATCCTTTATTTAATACTTTTAGTCCAAAATCTTATTCACAATATTCCGATTTGGCAAAGTACCAATTTCAAAAACCATTTATTTTATCCAATTGGTTAACCCAAAATCCTTTATAAAACATTTTGCTCAAAACCCCTTTTTATTTTTCTTTTCCAATTTTAAACATATATTACTGGTATTTATAATACCGGAATCTTGGTCAAAACCTGCCACATCATCCAGCCAACCCAAATCACACAATAACCTGCCACATATTTTTTCAACAAAACATATATCACTATATATGCAATTAAATTCAACATTTGAGGAATCCAGTTGGATCCCTCCAAACTGTTTCCCTGCATCCACAGATGTTAGCACAACATAAAAATACCAATTTCACTTCGAGGTAAAATATCGCGGTATATAGGGTCATCCGCTATTATGCGGGGCGCATAGGGTCTCATCCGCTATATATATGCGGGAATATCATCACTCCAACATATATACTACTATATATAATATCACATCCAACTGATAAAAATGCATTAATTTAACCAATCAATCATTTATAATTTTTAACTGTTTAAAATTTATACTGGCAGTCCAAAATTGAGTGAGATTGACTCACCTTGATTTTTAATTCGCCAAACGTTCCAATTTTATATTAAATCGAGCACGTTCGATTTAATCTAAAATTTTTGCTTGCTCTAAATGTCTTTGGATTTGCTCCACAGCGTAGAGCTCGTCATTGCGATTCCGGTGCCGCTTGTTTCGTCCGATTCTGACCACGTATGACCAAGATATGAGCCTTTAAACATTTGAATATAATTTATAAAAATAAATTTCTTTTTTTTTATAATTACAAACCCTAGATCTAGGCCGTTCAACAGCAACTAAGAATAGCTCTTATCTTCCACGCAAAACCCCCTCCAGGTTCAGTCGAACCCACGACCGTCCCCTTCCTTTAAATTTTCGCCGCCTCCTCGATCGCCTAAGCCACGATCGGCCACTGTTACTCGAAAGATGCCACCCTCACGCACCTCCGCCCAGAGCAACGCCGAGCTCGGCGCTTCCTCCATCGCGAAAAACGCACACGAATGCCCAGGCTATCTCGACCAATCGCCGCTTCCTCGGTGAACTAAAAATGATCTCGACTGTTGATCGGGTCGAGCTCGATGAGCTCTCCATCTTTCCAGTTGGAAATTTTCGCTAAAGGTGAGTGGATTAGGTAGAAATCGAGGGGAAAGACTGAAGCTTATCGGCCATTAAAAACAATAATGGCGGCTTTGAGGTATAACTAGGGTTTCGGCTACTGTGCAACAATATATACGATTATATATATATATATATATATATATATATATATAATTTCCAAATTTTACAAGCCTTTCAAACGAACTCCAAATAAAAATGCCGCCTGGCGTTTATAATGTTTTACCCCTATTCCGAACACAATGGAACGTGTTTCGGGGCCTAGTTCAATTGTATGTGGAAGATAGCTTTTTGAATCGAATTAACATATTAAATTTTCGATATTAATTTCAACGCGTTTCTCCCCCGTACGACCAAACGGTAACTCCAAACGCTACGAAATTTGAAATTCGATAATAATAAACTATTACGGATCCAATGGAACTAGTTTCATCGAATTTCAAGACTATGCCCCTGAAGGCTATTTTAAGTCGTCGATTAAGTCGAGCGATTTTCAAAACCGTCGAAACTGTTTAAAATTTCATTTTTTTACAA
This sequence comes from Allium fistulosum, assembly GCA_030737815.1. Lineage (NCBI taxonomy): Eukaryota > Viridiplantae > Streptophyta > Magnoliopsida > Asparagales > Amaryllidaceae > Allium > Allium fistulosum. The sequence continues at coordinate 105,412,656 of CM060905.1, forward strand.
CTTACTAACTTCATTAAATTCAAATAGAATTTATATCCATATTATAAATCATTCCGATTCATTTTAAATCAAAATTCAATTATTTGCACTATCACTATATATTAATTCCACTATTAATTTAGTAAATAAATTTCCAAATTTAAATTATCGACTTTTTAATCTCACTCAAAAACCCAATATTATAATTCTAATCCTAATAGAATTTAGATCAACTTTTAGAAATCTTTTCCATGTACAATTACTTCAAATTCACATTTCTACCCAATTTCAAATATTAATTTATATTCACCAAAACCAATTAATCACTATATTTGAAATTTTAACCCATTTAACTAATTCAACCAAAATCTTCATATTCAAAATCAATTAATAATTCAAATTCAACATTTAAAACAAATTAAATGTTCAAAAACTAACGACCAAAATTCTGGGTCGTTACATAAGGAGTATACCAAAAATGAAAGAGATGTGCAAAGTACGGATGTTCTTCCCCCATAGTTTGCACTGTTTATTTCAAGAAAAGAAAAGAGACGATTCTTTGTGATTTCAAACGAAGCAATGGTCCCATTTTTGGATAATTTATGAAAAGTTATAACAGTAACTCTTTTTGGAATGATAGCTCTGATAAACTAAAACGTGGAAAAGAATGTTTTGGTTTAGGAATTAATAGTTTGAATATGAATATATATATATTTATACGTACAACCGCACCTACCAATTATATATATAACGTAGCGTCAATATTTGCATTAGTTATAATTAGAATGTTTAGCGATAAAGAGCATAGTAAATTATAGGATTAGGAGGTGTAGATAGAAAGAGATAGTAACTCTAAATTTAATAAGGCAATAAATGTGAACTTAATAAGGAGTTACAGGAATTAAATGGGGACATAAATGTGTTTAATGGAACTGGTTAAATAATTTAATATAACATTTATAGGGACATGAAATAGGCATAATAGGTTGAATTAGAAAGAATAAATGTAACGACCCAGAATTTTGGTCATTTGAAATTTGGATATTTAATTGATTTTAAATATTCAAAAGTTAATTTTATAAGTTGAATAACTTATATTTCAAATATAATAATTTATTTGGATAATTAAATTATTAATTTAATATTTGAAATTGTAGAAATAATTGGAATTTGGATTTGATGTGAATAAATATGATTTATAAAGTTGAATTAAATTCTATTTGAATTAGAAGGATGTTGGTAAAATTTTGAAATTGAATTAAAGTTAATTTATAGAAATTGAATATTTTAATATTTAATTAATGTGTAAAAATAGTCATTTTTGACACCGTCTTGGATTTCTACGAAACTAGTTTCATTGGATCCATAATGTTATATTATTTTAGGATTTCAAATTTCGTGTCAATCTGATTTACGGTTTGTTCGTGGCAAGCTGAAACGCGTAGAAATTTATTTAAGTAAATTTTAAGTTAAATAAGTCGATTCGAAAACCTATCTTCCAAGTACGATCGAATTGGCTCCCGATATATATTCCATTATGTTCGGAATAAGGGTAAAACATTATAAACGTCAGGCAACACGCTTCGATTGAAGTTCGAAAAAATTTCGAATGAATAGTGTCGCGAAATTGTCTATAAAAGGCCAAACTTTTTTCTATTTTTCACAAACCTAGGTCATGAAGCCCTAGCCGCCAGTTTTATTTTAATGGCTGAGAATGTTCGAATCTTTCCCCTTCAATCTCTCTCAATCCATTAACAATTAGAAGAAACCCTCAACTACAACATTGAAGTGCTAGACGAGATCTTTCAATCCATATGGCGATGATGGGTTTTCGAGTATTGTACGAGGAGGAAATTGTTCGCATTCGTTCGTTGTTTGTGCACGATTTTCCACGGATATGGGGGACCGAGTTTGCCGTCGTTCAAGGTGTTGGTGGAGCTCGCTTCGGCGCATCGACCTGTGGTGATTGATCATCTCATCGATGAAGGAGTTGGGCACGAAAATTCGAAGGCAAGTGGCGGCTATGGGTTCTTCGACCTGGGTTTCGAACGTGAGGGAGAAGATGAAATATATGGCCTAGATCTGATGATGCAAAAATCAAACGGTCTTGATTGCGTAGGTTTTTAAAATAAAAAGAAATTGAAAACAATTATATATTTAAATCGTGTGATGTTTAAAATTGCATAACTTCTTCATACGAGGTCCGTTTTTGACGAAACGAGTTGCGTTGAGTCCGTATTGACGAGAACTACATTATAGAGCTGGTTTGGAGTTGATTGGAGCTAGTGAAAATTTTGGGTAAAATTAAACGCCTGTTTAATTTTATTCGGAATAAAACACTGCAACTGCTATTGGAATCAATGTGAGCATAACTCACTCTTTCTGACTCACTGATATTTTTATATAAGTGAGAATAAATTTATTTTATGCTGATTGATGATTGTTTGGATGATATATGATATATTATATATATATTGATTGGTATTTGGATATATTTCCTGCCTATTGGAGCAGATGAGACCCTATACGTTCCCGTGTATGAGCGGATGACCTTTTGTACGTGCGTCTGCCTCGAAGCGGATATTGTACATATTATCTAATATGTATATTTGTTGCAGGGGACAGGTTGGAGGGATCCAACTGGATTCCACACCAATGTTGATTTTATTTACAGATATTGTGATATATGTCGTTATCATGTGATATATGATGATTTGGATGCCGTGATTGATGTATTTAGTGCTGTTGTAGCATTGGGCCTATTTTTGGAATTTAAAAGATGTTAAAGTGATGATTTCAAATTTAAAAAGGATTTTCAAGTGATTTTGAAAATAGATGTTCTATTAACTTTTGAATTGTTAAGGAAATGGATTTATTTTAGATAAATAAAAGTTATAATTTTTATGTTATAAAAATTATGATTTTTGTTAAATGGAATCAAAATGTGATTTTTGAAATATGAAGTTAATCATTTTGTAAATTGAGTTAAAATGAGAATTTTGATTTATTATAACTGGGTTATATATATAAGATTTATAAAATTGAATTTTTATAAATCAAAGTGATGGAATTATAAAGGAGTTTTGTAAATGTTAAAATGAAGTGATAATTGAATCTTATAAGTAAATAAGATTTACAAATTTATGAATTGATGAAGTTATAAAGGAATGATTTTGTAAATAAGAGAATTAACTTATAATTTGGATTTTTGGCATGTAAATGAGATATATATGGAATTGGTAAATAAAGGAATTTTATAAATTGAAGTTTTTATAAAATATAAATGGAGTTTATAAACATTGTTTTATAAATCCGAAATCAATTGTATTTGATAAGTTAAATATGGAAGCTTATTAAAGGAATTTCATCCACGATTTTGGACAGTGGATAATACTTTAATAAATATGTAGAAGTAATGAATCTGGTAAATGAATTATATTCACGATTTTGGATAGTGAATAATCTTTTAAAGAAAATGAATGTTTTGGGAAGTGATATTTTAAAATGGAGTTGAAAGGTTTGAAGATGTTTTAAAATGTGTTAAGTATCGAATGCATAGATCTCAGCATTCATTGTTGAAATAGATGTTTTCGAGAAGTAAGGAAATAATGGACTATAACACTATTGTTATAGTAAATGATTTTCGAAAGAAGATGTTTTGTATAGTATATGGGATTTATATATCTATCTAATCATCGAATCCCTATACTAATGATTTTGGGTTGTCGTAACGATGTCTTACGCAACATTAGTTTTGACCCAAATAAATATGTTTAAGAGAATGGTTTCCTTAAAGAATAGAATATATACTTAATCCTGATTTAAGTATATGTAATATTTTCTAAGCGTTGAAAATAAATTGGATTGTGAATTACTTATTATTCAATAAGTATATGGAAATGTTTTCCAAATAGTGAAATATTGAAATGGTTTTGAGATTATATCTTTTTAAAGATATATTGAAGTGAATATTTGGAAAGTGATTTAATTAATAAAAGATTTATTTAAAAGGGCCTAGTGATTGCTTATGGTGCTAAATATTTATTTGTTGCTTTGATAGTTAAATAACCGACTATCAAATTTGGCCATTTTAGTTCCTTGACTTGATGTGGGAACTATTTAGTCGTACACATAGTACGTAGCCATCTATGTAGGCTTGATTATTGTTTGTGTTGAGGATGTTGATTCGTGTAGTGCAGAGTATTACTCCAATCTATCGAGCTTCCTTCTTGGCCGAAGGATAGCAAGTTGAAAGTTGGAGATGTGATAAGTCTATGAGACTTAGTTTCTATGTGAGGTTGAGAAACGCTTTTGCGTTGTTGGTGCGAAGAGACCGGGATCAGATTTATCTAAAAACCACTTTGGACCAACATTTATGCGACGATTGTGCAGGTTGGTTGTGATGATATTGATGTTTAGGATTTTCATAGTGGTGGACTGCTTGTTGATTATTTGGGGTTAAAATCCCAATATACATCCAGTAGCAGCAGTCTCTTCATTATGAAATATCCATTGCAAGGGCTGTCGCTACTAATCCTACGGATTTCCCGACAGTATGTGCTAGGAAAGTACCTTCGGTTTGTCCTATTCCTGGACAACTTGTATGGATGTTTGTTTGACATTGCATTTCTAAGATTATGTACATTGGTTTTTACAAACGTACATCAGTTGGTGGTGGAGAAGGCAACTTCTCTTAGCTTAACATCCTTCTTGAGATGTACGAGCTCAAGGGTTGTATTTTTGTGGAAGGCAATTTAGTAGTCAACGGAAATGGCAATATGGCATTCAAAGTGATGTGATATGTGATATGTGAAAGGTAATCGTTACCTCAGGCCTCATCAACCGGAAATGACCGAAACAGGGTTAGATGCGGCAAGGCTAAGTGGGTCGCTCCCATCAGGATATGATCATCCTCTTCTAGATATATTTCTTCCCGCTATGACGTTCGGGATGTAAATTAATGTGGTTTGTATGCTATGAGGGCCCTCAGAAAGGTCAGTAACGACCGGGGGATGATATATTTGGTACTATCTAGTTATAGAGATAGGCCGGTCTTATGTTGATAGAGGTTCCTTTGTGATGTTCCTCGGTGCATTCCTCTAGAGATGTACTGTCGGAAGGTAGTCCCTTCACTTGGTCATTTGTATGAAAATCCAAACTCCACTACGTGCCTGCCATTTTGATTGTATTACCCATTTTGGGCTATATGATGGAATTTAATAATGGTAACAATTTCGGCTATTTTAATATTATTTGTATACTAGACACTAGTATAATATAAGATGATTTGATATGAAATGTTTTAGTTATCGTAAGGTAAAAACATGTCCATGTTTATGTGTGGGCGTGTCTTGCGAGATACTTTTTTTTGAAAGGAAAGTTTGGTAATTTAATAAATTCAGTTGGGTGTGTTTCTCATGCTGGTTTACCAGACTGATCCGGATGTTCTTCCCTTACAATGCTCGAGTCAGACCGAGTATATTTATAGGTTTAGGTTTGGTGCTTTTGGAGCTTCAGCAGGAGAGCTAGAGATCTTCATTTTCGTATACACGTATCTGTGTTGCTTAGTGATGTTTATTATTCGCTTTGCGCTTTGTTGTTTTATATTATCGTCAATTGTAAAGACAGGTTATTATAACTGTCCAGGCTGATGATTAGTGATTGATTGTTGAACTCTGATTGATGTATGTATATACAGTTTCTGTTTTGTAAAGATCATTGATATGATGTTATATGTTTTCCGCTGCGATGTGAGATTCTGTATTGTTCTGTTTGCTTCTCTCTTCTCTCTTTCTTCTCTTCTCTTCTTCTCTCTTATTTTCTTTCTCATGACTTTCCATTAGTCTGTGCTTTTTGGGTCGGACAAGTGTGGTTTATTGTCGATTCAAAGGGTACGGATTTGCGGTTCGTCACAATAAATAAATGTTATTAGAGATTGTCCAATTAGAATAATAATGACCATTTATTACAGACAATTGACATTTATAGAATATAGTAAGTAAGCATTTAAGATAGGAATTAAATACTATACGGCGGTATAATTTTCATAGTCGGGAATTATATAGCCTTAATTATACATTTAGGATAAGCGCGAATTAGTAGGCCTAGCCTAAAATTTAGGCTTATGATGATTGGTTTGGTTTAGTGGGTTAGGAAGCGAGGTCAGTAGAATTACACAACAGAAGTCTGCCCTTCACCTAGAGACTATCAGCAGGTGTGTATACTTACTATTGATGAGGGACATCTCGAATCGTAGGACCCATGGGGAAGGGATATGCGGTTGCGTATAGGTAGAGGAAATATACCAAGGGTTTGCCCGGGGTTTAAGGTATTAAATGACCCAGTACTTTTAAGAAAATGGGCTCTGCTTCATTTCTAATGGGAAGTATTATGTAACTGGAAGGGACATTTTCTTTGACTTAAATTAGGTTAGTCAAAACAGGATTTCGGCCGAGGAAGGTCGACGAACTATGTCAGTATTGTTGTTGAACTAGTATTTAGTAGTAGGGCTGACATATAAGCTATAATTACCAGCGGTCCCGAATGATCAGTAGCAAAGACTCAGGCTATACCCTAACGGATTTCGGTTTTTATTAGCGTAGAACTCGTATGGGATATGCACAAACCTTAAGGTTTAATTAGTTAATTGTTTGGTTGTCGAAGGTGGGCTAGTTAACCCTTATATTAGTCTTTGAGATGCGTTAGTAATACAACAATTAAATTATAAAGCCGCATCTAGGGGTCATTGGTCTAACTAGGACCGATTGACTAGCATTTACGTTGTGGAGGGCCCACTTTAGGGTTGAGGTATTAAATGGCCGATGGGTTTGCCTCCTCCCTATTGAAGAAATATTACGTGGCTAGGGTTTTTGAGTAGTACATTGTTTGGATATATGTATATATGTATGTATATGTATGTATGTATATAGGCATATACATATACATACATACAAATATATAGTTATACCTCGGAGGAGGTTAGGCATATCCTACGCGTACATAGGATTGTACGGGTTAGCCATAAATAATAGACATAATACTGAAATAGGAATCAATCGACATAAATTAGTGTTATAGATAAAGTATGTAATTTTCCAGTCACCAGAACATTGTTCTGACCCCCTTCTCATTACAACCCATAGGATAGAATTAGAGGAATAAGCTACTAGTGTAAGATAGAAACTACAGATGGTGAAGTCTTCTCATTCACACTCGACACTAGCAAGGTGTATAGATATCTAAGGAATAATATTGTCCCAAGGTAGTAGCCTTAGTCAGCATATGTGTTCAATTATATTTTTCTATTCCGCTATGAGTTCATATAAATAACTCTCTGATTTATTTATATTTATTATAGATTACCAAAACCGACGATCCATACTCTAATGGACTTGGGTTTTGATTTAGTTGAAACTCGAGCCTATTAAGGTGGGGGTTTTTACATTCCTCATCCACTTCCGCTGGTCCATCTCCCTCCTTGGGAGGCCCAGCCTTTAGAGCTTCCGTGTTAAGACCAGACAACTTCGATTTGACCGGACTATTATCCGGTCATGGTGTAAACATAGTGGAGGCGCTTTATGCTACTCCAGACGACCGTCCCCACTTATCCCCGGTGGGTTATTTTGCATTCTCGGCTAGTTATCTTAGTATAAGGGTTTGCTACCACTTCACTCTTTTCCCATCTCCGTACTCAATGCATTACAGCTTGCCCTGGATCAGTTGACTCCAAATAGTTATCAGTTTTTACTAGGTATCTACGCTGCCTATGAATCTCTAGGTCTCCCATAGACAAATTCCAATCTCGCTGACATGGCCTTGATATTACGGGAGGAGGCCAATTATGTGACGGGCACATTTTACCATTTTCAAGCCACCACTTGACCTGTGATATTTTCGGGCGTTCTTAGTAAGGCATTCCCTAGCTGATCAACAAATTATTTCTTCATGTCTCGTGGGGTTAATCCCAACTTGGAAAACACCAACTTTCGCTCTCCTCGTAAGTCTTCTTTCTTTTTTTATTTCCTTTTTTCGTTGCTTTCCTGTGCTTACCTCGTCCATTGACAAGCAATGCTCCTTATCTTGGCATTGGACACCACGTCTTGACTTCGTATCTAGAGAAGTTTAAAGTGGTCGTTCCTTCCGTTTAGATTTGAGGCTGTTGTTAATAGATGACAATCTCCGTCGAATCAGGCTATTAAGGAAGGGCCGTATTACGATCAGGGAGTCACAAAAGTGGAAGAGGCCCAAACAGATGGTCGAGAGGGAGAAGTCAGTCAAACAAATGAGAGATTGGTCTTGGATTAAGTCCAAGGATCCTAATGTGGTACCGATAACTGATGCCAATTAGGGGTATGATGACCTGGATGCCAGTAAGGAGATAAAGTTGTGGCAATATGTAGACCCTGATAAGTTAGTAAATGTTGTGGTATGGCAGTGAAAGGAATTTAGTAGATGTTTCTATTATTATATAATAGTCTTATGTATAATATTATATTAATTAAATCTTTTTCAATTAATTTTAATTAATTAGCATTTTAATTAATTTTATGTTGTCTTAATATTAAATTTATATTAAATATGTATTATATACTATAACTTTTGTATTATAATAAATATATCTTATATATGTGTATATTTTTTTATTAATTAACCTTTTAATTAAACAATTTTAATTAATTTTGAATTCATTTATATACATACATGTATACTTATGTTAATCAAACATTTCAAAACAACATAACATATATCATAATATATAATACATGTATATATTTATTAATTAATTAACTTATTTAATTAATATATTTTATTAACCTCATTAATAAATTTTATAAATTTCGAGATTAATTTATATTAATTTTGAAAAATTATTATATTATAACATTTATATACGTATATATTTTGTTTTAAATTTAATTAGTAAATTTAAAATATTATATTTTTAATTTTCATATAATTTTTGAAAATTAGCCCAAGACCCACTTCAAATTGGGCCTTTTCTATTAAAGGAAATCTTTGGGCTCACATATCTATTCGGGCTAGGCTGTTAGCCAGGTAGGGCAGAGTACTTGATTATCCAAACTCAATTCTTCGACTCTACATTTATAGACACCCTGCTATGTAGACTGTGAGCTTAATTAGTTAAACATAACATGACTAATTTAGACCGCATGGCTATTGGGCTTTAATACTATTGTTGAAACTAGGCCACCTATAGTGGAAGTAATGAGTGAAATTTAATTATATTTTTTACCATTTTGGATATTTATTGGGCCTATGAAGTCTATTATATTTAGAACATTTCTAAATTTCTTTTTAAATAAAATCATTATTTTATTTAAAATTTTCAAACGAGTTTATATTATTTAATTAATGTTATATTACATATATATATATATGTATGTATGTATCATATACACATACATATGTGTATGCATGTGTAACATATCGTGAAAGCTATAACATGTCCGTATATAGGTGTTGGGATTTACACCGCAACGAGCATGTTAGCTCATCTGGTATACAAATATATGTTTATATACTTCAATTTTGTATTCAAAATATTATAAATATAACTATATACATACACATATTTAAATTATATTTTATTTTAAGTGATTTTATATAAATGTTTATATAAATATGTTTTACATATGTATACATATATATAAATATGTACATGGAATTTTAATATTATATTAATAATTATATATAAATATGTTTAAAATATTTATAAAATCATATTAATAATTTTTTAAACTAAAAGCACTATATTGTGATTTTTTTAAAACATATTAAATACATATATTCGCATATATATAATATAATAAATATATGTATATTAATTGTTAACCCGCCTTTTGGCAAGGCCGTGGACAGACGGGTTTAACCTAATCAACTGCATGTTCGTCGAGGCTAGAGTACGAGGGATTCAGTCGACTGGATGGATGGATGACGCAACGTGCTTGGAAGATGGAAATATGATTGGATAAAGGTTGATCAATGGTTCGGCATGATGGAGGTTCGGCACAAATGGTTCGTCTGGCATTCACGTTCGAATAGCGTTCAAGAGTACTCGGCATACATATAGCGTCCGGCATACATGAGTGGTTCGGCATTCCAGAAAAACTCGGCATTCAGTAGCGCTCGGCATCCGGAAGAGCTCGGCATTTAGAAGAGCTCGGCATAAATCTCATTCGGCATTAGATGGATCGTTCGGCATCAGGGAGCGTTCGGCATTGGATGGATCGTTCGGCATCAGGGAGCGTTCGACATTGGTTGGGTCGTTCAGTACCTCACCTCGCTCGGCATTGCACCTCGCACCTCCATACCTCAATACCTCACCTCGCTCGGCATTGCACCTTGCACCTCCATACCTCGGTACCTCGATACCTCGCACCTCCATACCTCGATACCTCGCACCTCCATACCTCGGTACCTCGATACTCCATACCTCGGTACCTCGCACCTCGATACCTCGGTACCTCGCACCTCCATACCTCGGTACCTCGCACCTCCGTACCTCGATACCTCGGTACCTCGCACCTCCCAACGTTCAGCATGAGGAGACCGTTCGACATTCACACATTGTTCGGCATTCAGCGTTCGGCATCTATGGTTCGGCATATGGAGACCACTCCATTTGGGCTGAGGTACTCGGCTGCCAGGCCCACCAGGGAAGTCCAACCCATCTTTGTCTATAAATAGAGAGGTAGGGGCACAGTAAAAGAGGATCTTCTTCTTTCTGCTCTCTTACTTTCTCTTTTCTAAGGCTAAGGCAACTCTTCCATTTTGCAACTGTAATCGATTATTACAGCAATAAAAAGCAAACTTCTAAGTGGACGTAGGCCGGAGTTAGCCGAACCACTATAAAATCTGTTGTTCTTTACTGCTTTCATTTTAGTTTTAACTGTTCTTCACATTATTACTCTCTACATATATTCTATCTCTGAGCTGTGACTGGTATTTGGTGCTTTCATCTGGATTTGGGTGTAGTGACCAATTTTGGCGCTAACACTTTGGTGCTTTCACTGAGAATTGAACTCAGGAATTCTGAAGCTAGGAACTTGGATTTTAGGAAGCAATGGTTAAACCATCAGCGAGGAAACAAGTGACAGAAAGGAGCAATCAGGAGGGAAGTCAAGAGGCTTCCTCTGGAAATGAAGCAGGTCGAGCATCCATCTACATCACTAGAGAGGAGATGGAAGCGATGATGAAATGGCAAGAGGAGATGATGCAGGCTCTTCTTAGGCGATTTGAACAATCAGGAACTGCGGGTGCTGAAGGGCTTAGAGTTGGACCAGAGGAACTCAACCAGCAGGCTGATGGAGCGACACAACAGGGGGCAGCCCATAATCGGCAGACGACTATCAACCTGGATGGATCCGGACATGGGGGCACACCACCCGGAGACAATGGACCAGTTCATGGAGGAACTCCAGTTAACACCATACAACAAGATGCTGGTAGAAACGCAAGAGCACGTGATGAGGAATACGTGCCAGAATTCCCTCGGGGACTCGGGGGGCAACCTTTGACGGACAACGCTGGATTGGCTGAGATCATCAGGAGAACTATGCACGGAGGTTTGACCAATAGAGATCTGGAAGGAGTAAACAGGAGTCCGTTTACTCGTGAAGTCAAGATAGTTCGGAATCCACCAGAGTTTGAGCTACCTAGCGTGGAGGTTTACAATGGCAAGGCTGATCCAACTGATCACTTGATGAGATACACAAGACACATGGAAGTGCTGGGGGCATCGGAGGAAGTTATGGCCCGATGTTTCCCTTTGTACTTAACGGATATAGATGCTATGTGGTTCAGACAGCTAGAAGAAGGATCTATCAGGACATGGACAGAATTGGTGGACAGGTTTTTGATGCAATTTCGGGTTCATATCAAGAGGCCGAAGAATGTAATGACGCTGACATCAGTAAAGCAAAGGATGGAGGAATCACTCAGGGCTTTCTTAACTCGGTTCAATGCGGAGGTTGCTTCGGTGGAACGACCGGATCCATCGATGGTCCTAATGGCAGCGGTGTCTGGGGTCAGAGAGAATTCAGATTTCAAGGTATCTCTAATACGAGACCCACCAATGGATCTCGGGGAATTCTTTCACGAAGCTGAGAGATTCCTTCGGCAGGAAGATGCATGCTCAGATATGAAATTAAAGGAGGTGAACGTGGCTGATGATGGAGGGCCATCTAGCGGAGGCTTGGATAAAGATAAAGATAAAGGAAAACAGAAGCTGGATGATGATTCAGGAAAAGCTAGGAAGCAGTGGAGAGAGCCAAAATTCTCCACTTACACGGGATTAAACGAGACGTTGGAACGGATATTCGTGGAGACTCGGAATCGCCTTCCCTACCGAAGGCCGGCTAGGAGAGAACCTTCGGAACGTGAAAGGGCGTCAGGAAGGCACTGTCTTTTTCACGACTTGGACGGGCATGATACCAACAACTGCAAGCATCTGAAGGACATAATTGAGGAGCATGTAAGGAATGGACAGTTGCAACAATATGTTGGAGCTCGGAATGCAGCGGTGGAACAGGAGCGACCACCGTCCACCTCAAACAACGACGGCACGAGGCCCAGGAATGATGGTCGATTGGTTATCAATTGACAGGGGTAATATGAAATAAGTAGCAAACTTTGAGCAAATGGCCGAGTCACTTACACATGTACGGGGATGGAGATAGCCCCTAGGCATGCTCTGAGATGATGACAAACCGCGATGCTCTAGTTTGTGAAATTTGCCTTTTCTTTTTCGGTTTGGACATTTGCTTTTTCTTGGTTTGGTTTGAACTCCTGGTTTTGTTTGTCTTTTGGTTTTTTCTTTTGGTTTGGACTTTTATTTGGATGATTGATTTCTGGTTTGGATATTGGTTTGGATTTTCAATATGGATTTTTTGTTTTCCGATTTGATCTGGATTTTGGATTGGCTTTCGATTGGATTTTTTATCTGGTTTTTGATAAACGGTCGTCAGGTATGGATTATACCTGGCAAGGGGTAGGTCGTTTTGTCCTAGCATGGCAAATCGCCTTATTCAGGTCGTCGAGTATGGACTATGCTCGGCAAGGGTCCGGAGAGACCAGGATTCGGCCTAGGACTTAGGCCCCATATTATCGGTTACTATTTTAGGTCGTCGAGTATGGACTATGCTCGGCAAGGGTCCGGAGTGACTAGGATTCGGCTTAGGACTCAAGCCACGGCATTATTCGACGTTCAGGGACACTGAACCATGAACACCATGGAATTACTTAACATAGGTCGTCAAGTGTGGATTGCGCTTGGCAAGAACCCGGAGAGGTTACGGATTTGGATGTTAGCTATGAATAGTTAAGGATTCGGACAAGCACCCGGAGCGGTCCCGGATTTGGATATCGACCCGGAGAGGTCACGGATATGGTTATAGGTTATTGAATATGGATGGACTATAACCTGGTTGTCGAGTTCAAATGGACATGGATTTGGTTACTGGATTCGGAATCGGACATCGACTCGGAACAGTCGCGGAAATGGATCAGGATATGGCCGTGGCACTCAGATAAGATGGCTTGGTAATGGATTGGATTATGAATCGGAAAGAATGGATGTGGATAACATACATACTTAGGATATTGGACTTGAGGCTATTCAAAACACACCTTTCAAAGCAAGGCATGTTTTGGGGGGCAAGTGTTAACCCGCCTTTTGGCAAGGCCGCGGACAGACGGGTTTAACCTAATCAACTGCATGTTCGTTGAGGCTAGAGTACGAGGGATTCAGTCGACTGGATGGATGGATGACGCAACGTGCTTGGAAGATGGAAATATGATTGGATAAAGGTTGATCAATGGTTCGACATGATGGAGGTTCGGCACAAATGGTTCGTCTAGCATTCACGTTCGAATAGCGTTCAAGAGTACTCGGCATACATATAGCGTCCGGCATACATGAGTGGTTCGGCATTCCAGAAAAACTCGGCATTCAGTAGCGCTCGGCATCCAGAAGAGCTCGGCATTTAGAAGCGCTCGGCATAAATCTCGTTCGGCATTAGATGGATCGTTCGGCATCAAGGAGCGTTCGGCATTGGATGGATCGTTCGGCATCAGGGAGCGTTCGGCATTGGTTGGGTCGTTCAGTACCTCACCTCGCTCGGCATTGCACCTCGCACCTCCATACCTCAGTACCTCACCTCGCTTGGCATTGCACCTCGCACCTCCATACCTCGGTACCTCGAAACCTCATACTTCGGTACCTCGCTACCTCGCACCTCCATACCTCGATACCTCGCACCTCCATACCTCGGTACCTCGATACTCCATACCTCGGTACCTCGCACCTCCATACCTCGGTACCTCGCACCTCCGTACCTCGATACCTCGGTACCTCGCACCTCCCAACGTTCGGCATGAGGAGACCGTTCGGCATTCACACCTTGTTCGGCATTCAGCGTTCGGCATCTATGGTTCGGCATATGGAGACCACTCCATTTGGGTTGAGGTACTCGGCTGCCAGGCCCACCAGGGAAGTCCAACCCATCTTTGTCTATAAATAGAGAGGCAGGGGCACAGTAAAAGGGGATCTTCTTCTTTCTGCTCTCTTACTTTCTCTTTTCTAAGGCTAAGGCAACTCTGCCATTTTGCAACTGTAATCGATTATTACAGCAATAAAAAGCAAACTTCTAAGTGGACGTAGGCCGGAGTTAGCCGAACCACTATAAAATCTGTTGTTCTTTACTGCTTTCATTTTAGTTTTAACTGTTCTTCACATTATTACTCTCTACATATATTCTATCTCTGAGCTGTGACTGGTATTTGGTGCTTTCATCTGGATTTGGGTGTAGTGACCAATTTTGGCGCTAACATTAATACTTTTAAATATTAAAAAATTATATATATATATCTATTATTGCGCATGGTAGAAATATTAATATTTTTTTGAACTTTAAAATATATATTAAATTTATATCCATATGGATATTATTTAAAATAAATAAAAATTATTTTCAAGCATGATTTTTGAATTTTAAAATTTTAGTAAAACTATGATATGATATTTCATAATTTAAATATTAAATATGGAATTTTATAATTTTAAAATAATTTTAAATATATTTTGATTTTCGATTGATATTTAAAATTTAAACAAAAAAGTTTTTTTTTTATTTTTCCTGCTAAAAGTCAATTATGTGATAAATTAATTTTATAAAATATAAAACATATTTTACATTATTGTATATATATATATTTATATTAATATAAATAATTTACATAGCTAATTAATAAAATAATATTTAAAAATAATATATATTTATATATATTTTATTGCTACCAAAAATATTTTATATATTATACTATATATATATATAATTATAAAACCATACTGTATATAATAAGATATAGTATTTAAATTGTAGAACTTATATATGATTAAATAGTGTCTATTAAATTGAGTAAATAATTTTTTTTATTATTAGGCTATGCATCTCATATGTAAATATATATGTCATTTTTTAAAATATGGAAGTATATGAACATATAGCTAATCTAATCGTGACAATATATATTTATAAAATAGAATCGTCACCTAACTAATAATATAATATACATGAAATAAATATTATCTATGCATTAATATTTATAAATGGATTAAAATCATACCTTATTACCAATGCTTAAAAGTACACCTAGAAATGATGAGGTCTGCTCCTTGAACTGATTTCCAATCCAGTAGAGTGCTAGTCTCTACACCGATGACCACAAACTATCGAATAAGATTTGATTTACTTTGATTTGAATTGGGAATTAGAGGGATATAGGGGTATTATTTCGACCAGAGGTGATGCACGTGGAGGCTCAAAAAGTTAGAAAAAGAATGAGCGTTTTGAGCTATTTATAA
Organism: Allium fistulosum; assembly: GCA_030737815.1. Taxonomy (NCBI): domain Eukaryota; kingdom Viridiplantae; phylum Streptophyta; class Magnoliopsida; order Asparagales; family Amaryllidaceae; genus Allium; species Allium fistulosum. The sequence continues at coordinate 105,428,518 of CM060905.1, forward strand.
AGAAGAGAATCTAGAGAGAAGTTACAATCCAGGTCCCTCTCTCTTGCCCATTCTTTCCTCTTATCTTTCCAGACCCTTGCTCATTCTTCATTCTACAAGCCGCCCCTACCTGTTCAAGATATGGTCGTAACACACAGCCCATATACGGGCTTTAAATCCATTTAAAGCCCGAATAAAATACTTTGTATTTAGATCAAATTTAAACGCATATCGATATCGTATATCGATTAATATATTTATAACTATTATAAATATATACATATACATATATATATATAATAATATGTGTTCATCATATGGAAATATATTTTATAATTAATATTTCATAAATATTAAGTAATTTAATTAATTTATAATAATTATAAATTAATTAAATCATTTGGTCAAAGGAGTATTCATCGATTCGGCTGTGTGACCCATTAGGTGTAAATTTAGTCAGCGATTAACATCGAACTATTCAGATATTAACGTTCACATGTCACTTAGCAGGTAGTTGTGACAATTATTGACACTAGTTTTCTTCATCAATATTATAACACTTTGGACTTACAAAATTTGGTAATGGTCAAAATTCCAATATCATCTATATTCAACTCTATAGTCCAAACACAAAGTCCATGGTTCAATAATAACAAGATATAACTGAAAATAAAACAATAGGAATATAACTGGAAATTATAGATCACTCCGATGAGAAATTCCAGTTGGCGCCGAAAATAAATCAAAAGGAATATAGCTGGAAACTATAAATCACAATATGAATAATTGGAAATTAACTACTGTATAATATACTAATTGACCAAAAATGAGTTATACTTACGAAATTCCAGTTGGTGCCAAAACGTTCTGATTTGAACTAAAATCGAACGACGTCCGATTTTAGCCCAAATTTTAACTTGCTCCAAATTCAACCAAACTAGTTTCATCATGAAACTTCCGCCATTACGAGCGCAATGCAAAAAGTTTCACCTCGATTGGACCTTATATGAGAGAGTTATTGATTTTATAAGTTATCGATTTTAAATTAAAATCAAATACACTAATTACTTTTATTTAAACATAATTACCCTATTAAATACTAACCCCTTCTTCCTTTATTTCCTTTCCCGCTCTCAACCTGCTCCAAACTTTTTCCATGGTTGAACCTTCCTCTGCCTCCCTCTCTCTCCACACACGACGAAACCCAAAACCAATCTCACCGACGAACTCCCCTTCCCGAATTCCATCACCTCAACCTAACCATTTTAAGCCCGCACCTCCCTCCTAAAATGCGCCTTCACCTCCTCCTCTCATCCGTACAGTGGATGCATCCTCCCCCGAGGCGCCGGACCTCACCAAAATCGGCTACGAAGTGCTAAACTTCTCCATGAACCCAAATCTACTCTCCTTTCCACAAATGCTGCCTAGATTCCCCATAAAACTAAACCCTAGTTTTACTACTCACATTCATCCACTATTCTTAACCACTGCACCCTCTAAACCTTGCCGCACTCCACATAAAGAACGTAGGTCTAGGCAAGATGAGCTCAAAGAAATTTGTTTTAGAATTTTCCATTGAGTGGATTTAGAGATTTTTATTTTTGAAGATCCAAAAAAAATCTTACTTTCTTTGTTTTTGATTTTTAACTTACTGAGTTAGGATGGAACAGTAAACAGAAGGAGGAAACATGAGATGATGGTTTTGCCTAGGTATTAAATTATTTATTTGTGAATTCCGGCATCTCACCGCACAGATTTTTGTTCGCATATGAACTACGAACGATAAAACAAAAATACGGTCACGCTGAAAACAGCGACGCGATCACAAATCATTAATAATATACACTATTTTACTGATTTTGTAAAACCACAAAAACATTGTCGTTTGCGATAAATCGTCAAAAAAATCATTTAAATATTTTCCAAAATAAAATTATGGAAAAATCAAATAAATTAAACTAAAAATACAACAATAAAAATCGAGTCATAAAAATAAAATAAAATATTTCTAATTGTTTATTTGTGCCATTTATTACTGTAAATAAAGTTTACAAAATGGATTCACTGTTAATGTTTATTAATTTTAAAGGAGTTAAATAAGCTATTTGTAACGACCCTAAATTTCAACCCAATTTAAAATTTTAAATTCATCGTTTCAATAAAAATTTTGAAATTTTAAACGATCTAAATTTACATCCAAACTTTATTTGTGACATACGTCTAGTTAGATATGGACATAGAAAAAGTTTCGTTGAAAAATATTACAGTAAAGTCCGTTCGCGTTTTACTGTATATTAGTCCATATAAAGCTGCGAAAAATTTATCTTCCAAATCCAAATATTTTTACACAGTCCGCTTGTAAAAATTATTCTGATCAAGATTTTATGATTCGTTTCGTCTAAAACTGTCATCGCCTACTCCGTTTATCTTATTTTGCAAAACGTACAATTTAAGCGGCGTGAATACAAATTTTATAAAATCATCGTATCGCAATAATCTGTGTACCGTTGGAACCGCATCGTCGCACTGATCAAAACGGTATACTCATTTTTGTAAATCGGAGTCGGACGTAAGTTTATTCGTGTTAATTCATCGGTTCCCGACGGACAAATCAAATAGTACTCAGCCCAAATTTCCTTCAGCCGTTCACAAACAATGCAAAATTTATCCTAGCTGTTATTAAATGAGTTAGTGGGGAGATGAAGTGTGAAGGGTTGCATTGGGAATAGGAGCAGACATTTGGGAATGAATGTGACCTTTCGAAACTCAAAAAAAAAAAATTTATGACTGTTACTTGATTTTTAAACATAAAAGAAATCATTTCGTTCTGGCACTTTTTCCACTGCTCATTCCTAGCTTCAGGTACATTTTCCTCTCCCTCACGTTTCTTTCTCCTTCTTCATACTTCCTCCTTCAAGCAAATAATAAAGTGAAGGCATCCATGCACGTTGCCTCTCCCCTCATCAACCACCACCTTCCGTTATCACTGCCAGCCCCAGGCCCTCCGCCCGAACCACCAGCCCCTGCCAGCCCCAGGCCCTCCGCCCGAACCACCAGCCCCTGTCACCCAGACCCGCCCGAACCACCAGCCCCTGTCACCCCAGACCCGCCCGAACCCCGCCCCGAACCGCCAGTCCCAGTCACCCGAACCGCCAGTCACCTTCGCCCGCCATACCTCGCCCAGGCCCCGCCCCAGACAGTACCCTGACCCCACCCGCCTCCCCTTGCCTGCCCAGCTTCGCCCAGACTCCGCCCCTGACCTTCGCCAGACCTCCGCCCCAGACTTCGCCCCAGACTTCGCCCCTGACCTCCGCCCCTGACTTCCGCCCCAGACCTCCGCGTCCAGCCCGCCTCCACGCCTGCCCAGACCCCGCGCCAGCCCACCCCAACCGAACCCGTCCCAGTTCACCTCCGCCCGCCTGCCCTGACCTCCGCCCGCACTGCCCAGTCCCGTCCCGCCTCCCCTCCAGCCCAGCCCGACCCGAACCCAGACCCAGCCCGACCCGAACCCAGACCCAGCCCGACCCGAACCCCAGACCCAACCCGTTTCAGCCCGCCTTACCCGACCAACCGACTCGCCGCGTCGAACCCGCTTAGCCCGCTTCCGCTACCATTTTTTTTATTTATTTGTTCTTCTTTTGATGAATTATATATCAATTATAATTTAGGGGCTCACGTTATTTAATTGTGTTATTTCAGCCACTACGTCGGAGGCATAGGTTTCCATCCAGCTTGTCGAAATCTATTCTGCTTTATTGTTCGGTATGGTTTATATATATTCAATTGAGATATATTATAACGAACAATTGGCTGAATTATTTGATTGTTGAATTGCAGTTGTGTCGCTTTGCATCGTGCTTGCTTGTTGCTTTGCATCCACGTTCGTGCCTACTATCTATTCGTCTTCGTGCTTCGTCGTCAAATCTCTAACCACGCAAGGTGAATATTTTCTATTCACGACTCAAAAATCTATTATACTTGGATAATTAGATGTTGGATGTTATGAATGTTAATTTAGACGTTAAATTGATTGATGTTAAAAATTGAATTTAGTATGTTAAACAGTAATGACGCCAATTTGCTATGTGATATTAAATTTGTTGTTATTGTAACTGATAATAAATTTGAACTGAATTTGATAGAATAGATATAAAAATTCTGAATGACATATGTTAAACTTGACCCCTTATATGATGAATATTGAATAATTAAATTGACCCTTTAAATTGCTTGACACGTAGAATTGATAAATGTCACTTTGGACTACTGAACGTGTTGAATTAACCGTTGTAATTGAAATTGAACGACCAAGTGAAACTGAAATGTTATAATCTTTAATCTACATGAAATGATAGTGTAGATTCTAGAAATAGTTATATTAATTGGCGTAAATAACAAACGCGAATTAATACGATTATTTCGGGATTATTTGAAATTGTTAAATTGTTACAAATGGATGCTATTGCTTGTTTATTTACTTTGACACCATCCCAGCTATCACACTGCAAGTTCCCTTTGTATGTTTGATTTTGAATTTAAATAGAATTGGGTTGAAATGATAAATACCCAAATTGAATGAATTGGCCTAGGATATATAATTAAAATAAGAAACCGAACGGTCAACAAAGAACGTTTTGAAATTGAGACTTATTTGAAATCATGGAATGAACTTAGAAAATGGTATTGAAATTTGGTAACGTAAATATAAATAAATTTGTTGAAAAAAAAATAAAATGAATTGTTTAAAAAAAAAATGATGATTTTATTAAATTGAATAAATGATTTGTTTTGAAATAAATAAATGATTTTATTAAATGAATTAATGAACTTGTTGAAATAAATAAAATAAATTTTATCGAATTAAATGAATTAGATTTGATGGAATAAAGAATTTAATTGAAATAAATGAGAACGAATTAATGTAATAAATTGAAACGGATTTGTAGATTTATTTAGTTAAACAAAGTATTTTGACAAAGTTAATCGAAATGAGATTTAAGATGTAAATACGGATTTAAAGAATAAAACTTGATTTAATGAGTTGAACTAAGATTGACTATTTCGTGTAATCCATGAATTTGAATTTGATTTAAATAAGTAAAATGTTGATTTAACGTTAATACTTAAATTTTGATAACTAAAGGGCTTGAACTAGAATTTCTTTTCGGAATATGATTTTGTAATTAAAACGAATCGAAGTATGAAATATCAAATTTGGAAGTCAAATTTGCAACTTGACCTTTGGATTTGATTTGTTTTAACTTTAATAAAAAGTTGACTGTTGGGTAATTAATACGTAGTTATTAAAGAGTCCGGGATCGGATTATGGACATACTCTCTGTCGATACCGAAACCACTTTAATAACTAATATACGCGAAGTGTTGATCCAGAACGAAGTGGATGGTTCTGATGAACGCGTTGACTGAAGAAGGAGAACGATTTTGGATGACCCCTGACATGACTAAAACAGGAGCCGCGCCGGGCCATTGAGGTTCGCTACCTCTAGCGGACACACTTCTTCGATACCTTATCTATTACTTTTGTGATTCGATTTGGGTGCACCCCTTGATTTGGGAGTGTTGTTTCGCGGTGTTGGGATAGTAGCTGCTATGCCCAACATCAGTCCGGATCACGCAACTACTAGTATCCTAGTTGGTATCGCCTCATGTACCTTGTCATACTGATTATCCTATTCGAGACCACTACGATTTTGATTTGTACCTTTAGTATATGGATTGCCCTCTGGTGACTTCCGGTTTTGGGGAAACTACGGTCTTGTATATGCTTTTGGGAATAAACAGGTTAAGAGGTGTATGGGCCCTGCTTAACCCTATTTTGATATCTTACTTTATGGATTAGACATTATCTATTTAGCGTATTCTGTAGGTAGTTTATCGATTCCTTAATGATATTTATATTCACCTTTGAGTTATGGACTTTATTATATGCATTGATTATCCTGTATAAGATTTTGAGTCCTGACTCGAGTGTTTCTTTTGCATATGCTCGGGTCAGTCTGAAGATATTCCGTTGCTGGTCAAGGTTGGTTGAAGATGCTGAAGGCTTAGCTTTTATCTATATCATTTTATTTTCAGTATTTGATGTACTTATGTATTGGACATCTTGTATCTCTTTCAGTCGCTTTATGTTGAGACATTGTTGTATTCTCTGTAGTAGCTTCATGAACTACTATTATGACGATGTATTTTCCGCTGCATTATTCTGTGACTGTTCTGAGTCTGTGATGTTGTATTGATTCTCATTTACATTTATGTACTTATAATCCCATAATGTTCTGTGTTTTGTATTATTTAAGTTGACAAGTGTGGATTATTGTCAATTTAAATGGTCCAAATATACGGGATGTTACAGTTGGTATCAGAGCTCTGGTTTCCTAAAACCTTAGTTCGGGATTATAAAGAAACTCATTAGAGATAGAGTAGCAATACTCTAGAATGAGGAGAATCGATTCAATATCCAAATCCTTTCAAAAATTCAAGCTCCTTTGATTCGTTGATTTGTTTTCTTAGCTTTCTATTATCTTATCTTTGGTTCTAAATCTCTTTGGTATTTCAGGATGAGTACCAGAAGAAATGTTAGAGGTGGAAGAGGCAATGGTCCTGCCCAGGCTGCACCTGCCGCCCCAGCTCCTGTCAAATTCACTACTCTTAGCAAGGAGTACTCACAACTGGGAGGTACTAAATTTTCTGGATCCGAGAACATCATAGAGGCTCAGCAATGGCTTAAGAGTTTGGAGAAGATATTTTCTGGATTGGAAATTACTGATGCTCAGAAGCGTCAGCTTGCCGCTTGGCAACTCCAAGATGCCGCACAAGATTGGTGGGAATCCGTTACTTCTCGTATCGAGGAGGACACCATCACTTGGGCCCAGTTTAGGTATGAATAGATTGGATTCTAGTGGTTTAAAATTCTTCCTTCTATCTTTGAAATGTTATTCATCTTGTCTATCTTTGATTAGGGATACCTTCTCGGCACAATGGATGCCAGCTGCTGGGAAAACCCAACTTTATAGAGCTTTCATGGATCTTAAGCAAGGCAGTATGACTATTTCTGAGTATGAGAGGAAATTTAATGAACTCTCCAAGTTTGGACCGGGTTTGATTGACACACCACTTTTGAAAAACGAGAAATTCATTTTGGGAGCTAGACCAGAATATTATGACCTGCTTACCGGACACATCCGCTCCACTTTCACAGAGCTTATTGATTTTGCTCTTAGATATGAGTCGAAGCCTAAGGGAACCACTGCCAAGGCTACCCCTACTCAGCCCTCTTCTGGTCAGCCTGGGAAGAGGAAGATGAACTTTGATCAACAAAAGAAAGCTTGGCAGAAGACTACTGGATTGGGTTATGCTCAGAAAAGCCCCATCGATCTTGCTAATATCACATGCTTCAAGTGCGATAAGAAGGGCCATTATGCCAATAGTTGTCCATCTACTGGAGCTGCTATTCCACCACCTTCTGCGACTAGGAAGGATTTATGCTATGTCTGCCTCCAGCCGGGTCATTTCAAGAAAGAATGCCCAATGTATAAGCGTGGCACACCATCTGGAGTATTTGCTATCACCACTCCTACACCATCTCCACCACCTGCTCAGGATGACCAAGGTACCTTACGAAGTACTTTTTCTTTGCATGATTTACCTATTAGGGCATTATTCGATACTGGTGCTTCTCATAGCTTCATATCTATTGATCTCTGTAATAAGCTCAAATTAGAACCTACTCTTGCTACTACTTCCTTATGCGTCTCCAACCCTATTGGAGGACTTGCCAACCTCAGCAGAATTTGTAAAGAGGTCGTGCTCTTATACGGAAGATATCGATTCACTTGGGATTTTTATGTGCTTGGCTTCGCAGCATTTGACATCTTGTTAGGTGCTGATTGGTTAAGAAATTTCGATGCTGTTATTTCTTGCAAAGCTCGTTCTGTTTCTCTAGTTAATGACAAGGGCATACCGCTTGTCATTGAATGCAAATCACCTCAGAAGTATGCCGGAAGCTTCATATTCTCTCTTGATGCTCATCCGGATGATCTCAGTACTACACCTATTGTTCAGAAATTTCCCGATGTATTTGGAGAGGTTAACTCTCTACCGCCCAAACGGGAAATCGATTTCCGTATTGACCTTATTCCTGGGGCTACTCCCGTAGTTCTCCCACACCGAAGGATGGCACCTAAAGAAAAAGCCGAACTAAAAACCCAAATTGATGATCTATTTGCTAAAGGTTTGATTAGAAGAAGTTGCTCTGAATGGGGCGCCGCAGTTGTATTTGTCACTAAATCAGATGGATCTCTTCGCATGTGTGTTGATTACCGGGAACTGAACAAACGCACTCTCAAGAATCGTTATCCGATGCCCCGCATCAACGATTTATTCGACCAGCTTCATGGTGCTAAAGTTTTCTCACAGCTGGATCTAGCCACTGGGTTCCACCAACTCAGAGTTGCTGAAGATAGTATCCATAAGACAGCTTTTCGTACTGAAAATGGATTCTATGAATGGTTGGTTATGCCATTCGGTTTGACCAACGCACCTGCTTACTTCGTCGACTTGATGAATCGAGTCTTCCGTGATGTCCTTAACAAGTTCGTTCTTGTATTCATTGATGATATTCTTGTCTTCTCTAAGGACAAGGAAGAGCATAAGGCACATCTTCGTTATGTCCTTGAAACTCTCAGAAACCATCAGCTTAAAGCCAAGTTTTCTAAATGCCATTTCTGGCGAGATGAAGTGAGATTCCTTGGCCATATTGTTTCTGAGAATGGTATTTCAGTCGATCCAGCTAAGATTGCCATAATCAATGTAAGTTTTATCATATTCGAAATTCTATTCAAACAATCTTATCTCCCGCTAATTTATATCAATTAATCTACAGGATTGGGAGACCCCTAAAACTCCTACTGATATCCGTAGTTTCTTGGGCCTAGCTGGATATTATCGCAGATTTATTGAGCACTTTGCCCGGATTTCTGCCCCACTTACTGCTTTAACTCGGAAGGATGTTAAGTTTATTTGGAGTGAGAAGTGCGAGTCAGCTTTCAATGAGTTGAAGAGTAAATTAACTTCAGCTCCAGTGCTTGCAGTCATCGATGGAAGTGAGGGATTGACTGTTTATACAGATGCTTGCCGAGAAGGTTTAGGCGCTGTTCTTATGCAAAATGGGAAGGTTATTGCTTATGCCGGTCGTCAGTTGAAGACCCATGAATTGAACTATGCCACTCATGATCTTGAGCTTCTTGCTGTTGTATTTGCTTTGAAACTTTGGAGGCATCATCTTTTGGGAACAAAGTTCGAACTATTCACTGATCATAAGTCCTTGAGGTATATCTTTTCTCAGAAGGATTTGAACCAGAGGCAAGTCCGATGGCTTGAATTCTTAGCTGCATATGACCTCGACATCACTTATACACCGGGGAAAGCAAATGTTGTAGCAGATGCTTTGAGCCGCAGCAAAGCATTGTCTTGTTGCAATCTTATCGAAGGCATGTTATTCCAGCTTAGTATCTCTCCATCTCTTATGGATCGCATCAAAGCTAAGCAATATGAAGACACTTTGCTCTATCGTATGAAGGAATTAGTTATGGGTAGAGTAAGTAATGCCGACGACAAAGTGGGTGCACAAGTTGATAGTGATGGAATTTTGAGGATCGACAATCGTATTTGTGTTCCTAATGTCGATGGTCTCAGACAGGAAGTGCTGCGAGAAAATCATAAGTCTTCGCTTTCAATTCATCCCGGTGCTACCAAAATGTACCAGAATATGAAGAAACTATATTGGTGGAGTGGAATGAAGCGCGACATTTCTATCTATGTTAGCAGGTGCACCACTTGCCAACAAGTTAAAGCTGATCACAGAAAGACTGCAGGATTGCTCCAACCGCTAGAGATTCCAGGTTGGAAATGGGAGCAAATTTCTATGGATTTTATTGACGGGCTACCTAAGACTAGAAAGGGTAACGAAAGCATATGGGTGATTGTTGACAGACTGACAAAGTCCGCTCACTTTATTCCAGTCAAGACTACTCGTACAGCTTCGAGTTTGGCTGAAATATACATGAGGGAAGTTGTTAAACTTCACGGTGTACCATCTAGTATTGTATGCGATCGCGATCCTATTTTCACCAGTAAATTCTGGAAAGCATTCCAGGATACTTTGGGCACCAAACTGAATCTGAGTACAGCTTATCATCCTCAGACAGATGGCCAAACTGAGAGGGTAAATCAGATTTTGGAAGATCTTCTCCGAGCTTGTATTATTGACTTTGGTGGATCTTGGGAAGACCATCTTCACTTGGTTGAATTCACTTATAATAATAGTTACCAGGTAAAGAATTTGAATTTCAAATTTGAATAAGTATATTTGGATTTGAACTAATTATCTTTGAAAACCAGGCAAGCATTGGTATGGCACCGTTCGAAGCCTTATATGGACGGCCATGCAAATCGCCAGCTTGTTGGATTGAGTCGGGAGATCGATTAGTGCTTGGACCAGAGATGATTATGGAAGCTTCTGAAAAGGTCGAAGAAATCAGGAAGAAGATAAAGACGGCACAGGATAGACAGAAAAGCTATGCCGACAAAAGGAGAAGAGACCTTGAATTCAATATAGGAGACAAAGTATTTCTGAAGGTGTCACCTTTGAGGAATATTGTTCGATTTGGAAGGAAAGGGAAGTTAGCTCCCAGATTCGTTGGTCCGTTTGAGATTACAGAAAGAGTTGGAACATTGGCATATAGAGTTGCATTACCAGAAAAGTTCGCTGGTGTTCACAACGTGTTCCACGTCTCACACCTTCGCAAGGTTGTACACGATCCATCTATGACCATCCCTACTGCTCAGTTGGATGAAATAGTTATTGAGCCTGACTTGACTATTGAGCGGAAGCCACTTCGGATAGTCGATCGTGAGACAAAGCAACTCAGAAGGAAGTCGGTAAATCTCGTCAAAGTTCAGTGGAGTGCAGATGAGCGGGATTGCACATGGGAAACTGAGGATAGTATCCGGGATTCAAACCCCGAACTATTAATTTCAGGTATTATTCAAATTTCTTGAAATCTGTCGTGACTTTTCTACTTATTTCACTTCTACTTCACTCGTATCGTTCCTTTTCGAGGACGAAAAGTTTTGAGTGGGGGAGATTGTAACGACCCTAAATTTCAACCCAATTTAAAATTTTAAATTCATCGTTTCAATAAAAATTTTGAAATTTTAAACGATCTAAATTTACATCCAAACTTTATTTGTGACATACGTCTAGTTAGATATGGACATAGAAAAAGTTTCGTTGAAAAATATTACAGTAAAGTCCGTTCGCGTTTTACTGTATATTAGTCCATATAAAGCTGCGAAAAATTTATCTTCCAAATCCAAATATTTTTACACAGTCCGCTTGTAAAAATTATTCTGATCAAGATTTTATGATTCGTTTCGTCTAAAACTGTCATCGCCTACTCCGTTTATCTTATTTTGCAAAACGTACAATTTAAGCGGCGTGAATACAAATTTTATAAAATCATCGTATCGCAATAATCTGTGTACCGTTGGAACCGCATCGTCGCACTGATCAAAACGGTATACTCATTTTTGTAAATCGGAGTCGGACGTAAGTTTATTCGTGTTAATTCATCGGTTCCCGACGGACAAATCAAATAGTACTCAGCCCAAATTTCCTTCAGCCGTTCACAAACAATGCAAAATTTATCCTAGCTGTTATTAAATGAGTTAGTGGGGAGATGAAGTGTGAAGGGTTGCATTGGGAATAGGAGCAGACATTTGGGAATGAATGTGACCTTTCGAAACTCAAAAAAAAAAAATTTATGACTGTTACTTGATTTTTAAACATAAAAGAAATCATTTCGTTCTGGCACTTTTTCCACTGCTCATTCCTAGCTTCAGGTACATTTTCCTCTCCCTCACGTTTCTTTCTCCTTCTTCATACTTCCTCCTTCAAGCAAATAATAAAGTGAAGGCATCCATGCACGTTGCCTCTCCCCTCATCAACCACCACCTTCCGTTATCACTGCCAGCCCCAGGCCCTCCGCCCGAACCACCAGCCCCTGCCAGCCCCAGGCCCTCCGCCCGAACCACCAGCCCCTGTCACCCAGACCCGCCCGAACCACCAGCCCCTGTCACCCCAGACCCGCCCGAACCCCGCCCCGAACCGCCAGTCCCAGTCACCCGAACCGCCAGTCACCTTCGCCCGCCATACCTCGCCCAGGCCCCGCCCCAGACAGTACCCTGACCCCACCCGCCTCCCCTTGCCTGCCCAGCTTCGCCCAGACTCCGCCCCTGACCTTCGCCAGACCTCCGCCCCAGACTTCGCCCCAGACTTCGCCCCTGACCTCCGCCCCTGACTTCCGCCCCAGACCTCCGCGTCCAGCCCGCCTCCACGCCTGCCCAGACCCCGCGCCAGCCCACCCCAACCGAACCCGTCCCAGTTCACCTCCGCCCGCCTGCCCTGACCTCCGCCCGCACTGCCCAGTCCCGTCCCGCCTCCCCTCCAGCCCAGCCCGACCCGAACCCAGACCCAGCCCGACCCGAACCCAGACCCAGCCCGACCCGAACCCCAGACCCAACCCGTTTCAGCCCGCCTTACCCGACCAACCGACTCGCCGCGTCGAACCCGCTTAGCCCGCTTCCGCTACCATTTTTTTTATTTATTTGTTCTTCTTTTGATGAATTATATATCAATTATAATTTAGGGGCTCACGTTATTTAATTGTGTTATTTCAGCCACTACGTCGGAGGCATAGGTTTCCATCCAGCTTGTCGAAATCTATTCTGCTTTATTGTTCGGTATGGTTTATATATATTCAATTGAGATATATTATAACGAACAATTGGCTGAATTATTTGATTGTTGAATTGCAGTTGTGTCGCTTTGCATCGTGCTTGCTTGTTGCTTTGCATCCACGTTCGTGCCTACTATCTATTCGTCTTCGTGCTTCGTCGTCAAATCTCTAACCACGCAAGGTGAATATTTTCTATTCACGACTCAAAAATCTATTATACTTGGATAATTAGATGTTGGATGTTATGAATGTTAATTTAGACGTTAAATTGATTGATGTTAAAAATTGAATTTAGTATGTTAAACAGTAATGACGCCAATTTGCTATGTGATATTAAATTTGTTGTTATTGTAACTGATAATAAATTTGAACTGAATTTGATAGAATAGATATAAAAATTCTGAATGACATATGTTAAACTTGACCCCTTATATGATGAATATTGAATAATTAAATTGACCCTTTAAATTGCTTGACACGTAGAATTGATAAATGTCACTTTGGACTACTGAACGTGTTGAATTAACCGTTGTAATTGAAATTGAACGACCAAGTGAAACTGAAATGTTATAATCTTTAATCTACATGAAATGATAGTGTAGATTCTAGAAATAGTTATATTAATTGGCGTAAATAACAAACGCGAATTAATACGATTATTTCGGGATTATTTGAAATTGTTAAATTGTTACAAATGGATGCTATTGCTTGTTTATTTACTTTGACACCATCCCAGCTATCACACTGCAAGTTCCCTTTGTATGTTTGATTTTGAATTTAAATAGAATTGGGTTGAAATGATAAATACCCAAATTGAATGAATTGGCCTAGGATATATAATTAAAATAAGAAACCGAACGGTCAACAAAGAACGTTTTGAAATTGAGACTTATTTGAAATCATGGAATGAACTTAGAAAATGGTATTGAAATTTGGTAACGTAAATATAAATAAATTTGTTGAAAAAAAAATAAAATGAATTGTTTAAAAAAAAAAAAAATGATGATTTTATTAAATTGAATAAATGATTTGTTTTGAAATAAATAAATGATTTTATTAAATGAATTAATGAACTTGTTGAAATAAATAAAATAAATTTTATCGAATTAAATGAATTAGATTTGATGGAATAAAGAATTTAATTGAAATAAATGAGAACGAATTAATGTAATAAATTGAAACGGATTTGTAGATTTATTTAGTTAAACAAAGTATTTTGACAAAGTTAATCGAAATGAGATTTAAGATGTAAATACGGATTTAAAGAATAAAACTTGATTTAATGAGTTGAACTAAGATTGACTATTTCGTGTAATCCATGAATTTGAATTTGATTTAAATAAGTAAAATGTTGATTTAACGTTAATACTTAAATTTTGATAACTAAAGGGCTTGAACTAGAATTTCTTTTCGGAATATGATTTTGTAATTAAAACGAATCGAAGTATGAAATATCAAATTTGGAAGTCAAATTTGCAACTTGACCTTTGGATTTGATTTGTTTTAACTTTAATAAAAAGTTGACTGTTGGGTAATTAATACGTAGTTATTAAAGAGTCCGGGATCGGATTATGGACATACTCTCTGTCGATACCGAAACCACTTTAATAACTAATATACGCGAAGTGTTGATCCAGAACGAAGTGGATGGTTCTGATGAACGCGTTGACTGAAGAAGGAGAACGATTTTGGATGACCCCTGACATGACTAAAACAGGAGCCGCGCCGGGCCATTGAGGTTCGCTACCTCTAGCGGACACACTTCTTCGATACCTTATCTATTACTTTTGTGATTCGATTTGGGTGCACCCCTTGATTTGGGAGTGTTGTTTCGCGGTGTTGGGATAGTAGCTGCTATGCCCAACATCAGTCCGGATCACGCAACTACTAGTATCCTAGTTGGTATCGCCTCATGTACCTTGTCATACTGATTATCCTATTCGAGACCACTACGATTTTGATTTGTACCTTTAGTATATGGATTGCCCTCTGGTGACTTCCGGTTTTGGGGAAACTACGGTCTTGTATATGCTTTTGGGAATAAACAGGTTAAGAGGTGTATGGGCCCTGCTTAACCCTATTTTGATATCTTACTTTATGGATTAGACATTATCTATTTAGCGTATTCTGTAGGTAGTTTATCGATTCCTTAATGATATTTATATTCACCTTTGAGTTATGGACTTTATTATATGCATTGATTATCCTGTATAAGATTTTGAGTCCTGACTCGAGTGTTTCTTTTGCATATGCTCGGGTCAGTCTGAAGATATTCCGTTGCTGGTCAAGGTTGGTTGAAGATGCTGAAGGCTTAGCTTTTATCTATATCATTTTATTTTCAGTATTTGATGTACTTATGTATTGGACATCTTGTATCTCTTTCAGTCGCTTTATGTTGAGACATTGTTGTATTCTCTGTAGTAGCTTCATGAACTACTATTATGACGATGTATTTTCCGCTGCATTATTCTGTGACTGTTCTGAGTCTGTGATGTTGTATTGATTCTCATTTACATTTATGTACTTATAATCCCATAATGTTCTGTGTTTTGTATTATTTAAGTTGACAAGTGTGGATTATTGTCAATTTAAATGGTCCAAATATACGGGATGTTACACTATTTAATCCATTAAGTTAATATTCAATTCAAAATCCAGTTATTTTGATCACTATTCAAGATTTAATTCATAATTCAAATATTTTAAGTAATCAGTGTATTTGAATTCAAGTTTAAAACCATTAAAAACCATTTATTCAATATTTAAAATTAGTTAAATATTAAAAATAAAATAAACAGAATTTTGGGTCGTTACACAAGAGGTTATGTACTGATAGTTATTGGATAACCGTGGAACGACTTACTCTATAGTTTTCTATTGGTTAATATAAATAAGGTCAAATAGAAAATATCGATGTGACTGGTTTAAATAGAAAATAAGGTTACGCAAATTATATTATCATAAATGTTTTGGTTGTATGTATGTATATACTTATAAAATAAAGTATTTGTTATGGTTTTATCTATAATGGCATGCTCAAAAAACCATTTTACTTATTTTAATTATACATTTATATATTAAATATATGCATATAAATATAGTTTATAATTAATTACTTCATCGTGCTTTATATAAATGTTATATAACTTATATATATAGTGTATTATACATATATGATATTCGGTAGCAATAAAATACTATATATATAGTATTTAAATCATTTAATTACATAAAATATAATAACATATATTATATAAAAATATAATTTCACATTTTATAAAATTATAATATCAAAAAATTCGTGCGTAGTAGAAAAAAAATTATTATTCAAAAATATTTTAAATATAAGCCGAAAATCAATAATTAATTATAAAATATTTTTTAAATCATAAATTTATGAAATAAATTTTCTATGTACTAAATATTATTTAGAATTTTACTAGAAATTTAAATTTCAAAATAATATTTCGAAATTATTTTATATTTGTATTTTAAATTAAAACTGTATAAAATTAATTAAAATCATAATTTAAATTAAAAAAAATTCTGACTCTTGCATAAGACCAGGTAAATATTTATATTAAAATTATTTTTTTGCGTGTTTATAAATATTAATATATATATTTGTAATATATCATTATACATTTATAAGTAAGTAATTGGTATAATATATATATATATAGCTAAAAATATATTTTTTATTTACATATGTATATATTGTTTACGTTTTAAAAAAATACAATTTTTTATTATTTATTTTATTTAATATATTTATAATTGATTTAAACATTTTCACTTAACTATAAATATGTGTGTGTGTGTGTGTTGTTAATATTTCATAATTATGTTTATAAGTGTGTGTGTGTGTATGTATATATATATATATCTACATTTATAATTTTTTTTAAATTTATTATATTTTATATATATTTAAAATATTTTATATTTGTAAACAAAAGTATATATATACATACATTCGAACAATATATTTGCATATTGGATGAACTAATGTGTCCATGTAAATCGCAACATCTATACAAGGGCATGTTATACCTTGCACGGATTGATATGTTATGCATGTATACACATATATACGTGTATATGATACACGTGTGTGTGTGTATCATAACATAAATTAAACAAAACTATATCAGTTTATAAATTTAAATAAAATAAAAAATTTATTTAAATAAAATTTAGAATTGTTCTAAATAAACTAAACTTTATAGGTCCAATAAAGATCCAATGTGGTAAAAAAAATTGAAACTCTCTCATTACTTTCGCTGCAGACTGGCCCAGTTCCAACAATGGTATTAGAGCTCAATAGCCTATATAGTCTAAATTAGCCATGTTATGGTTAACTAACTAAGCTCACAACCCAAGTAATAGAGTGTCTAGAAATGTAGTGTTGACGGATTGGATTTGGATAATCACGTAATCGGCTTTACCTTGCTACTAGCCTGACCCGAACATATATGTGAGCCCAAAGATTGCCTAAAATAGAAGGGGGACAATTTGAATTGGGCCTTGGGCTAATTTTCAAAATTGTTTGAAAATTAAAAATAAAAGATTTTAAATTTGAAAGTTAAATTTAAAATAAGATATAAATATATTATAAAAGTTATAATATAATAAAAAAAATTCAAAATGGTTGAAAAAATATATATTAATTTCGAAATTTTCAAAAATTTATTAATAAGATTAATTAAATAAGTTAATTAATTAATAAATGTATAGATGTATTATATATTAAGTTATATGTTATGCTGTTTTTAAATGTTTAAAATAACATAAGTATATGTTTGTACATATGATATGGATTTTGAAATTAATATAATTTAATTAAAATAGTTTAATTAAATAAATTAATTAAAAGGTCAATTAATTAAAGAATATATACATGTATATGATATATGTGTTATACTATAAAGGTTATAGTATATAAAATAAATATTAAATATAAATGTTATATTAAATTAATATAAAATTGATTAAACTGTTAATTAATTAGAATTAAGTAAATAAGTTTTAATTAATATAATATTATACAGAAGACCATTATATAAGTAATATGAAATATAAAAGTTATATAATATTAAACTTATATAATATGAATGTAAAATTAAGGTGGAATGTTAAGAAAGACTAAATAGACCTAAGGAATAATTACATATGTAAATGTATGTATACCGTGATTTCTGGTGTGTCCGATACTTGAATCATAAGGTATTTCATAAGAAATAATTATTCCATATGTCGATATCACTTAATATAATATATTGAAGATTACGAATATTCAATATAATGTTGTCCTCCACTATTTATATATTAATAGATTACTTGCATACTCTTTAGTTGTTGAGCTTTCCTCAAGCTAATGAGGTTATGTGTAGTATTATAAATATATTGAATAGATGAGGTATGATAACTACACGTATTTGTTGAGCTTTCCCCGAGGTATGTGCATTATACTTAGGCCATTGTGAAATAGTAGGTCCGCATGAATAATCCTACTTTATCAGTTGAGCTTTCCTCAAGGTAAGGCGTGATTAGGATAATGTATCATGGGTTAGAGTTGTATATGATACAATTGATAAGGAGTTATCGATCGTATGTGGGAGTATGATTTGTTGAGCTTTCCTCAAGATCATAATCTCATGACGAATGAGTCCTAACACCTACTAGTGAAGTCGAAAGGCTTTTATGTTTGACTTGGAGTTTAGCGAAATATAAAAGACTAGTGGGAGCTTATTAGTAAAATGAAATATAAAGTTTAACCTTACTAATATTATAAGAACATCTACTATGATCTGTCCTAATAATCTACCACTTAAACTTGCAGAAAATGACAGCTCCAAGACTTTTCAATGAAAGCAATCGATTAATCGGACCAAACAACTATACTGACTAGCTAAGAGCAATTAAAATAGCATTAACCTATGAGCACTTATGGTTAGCTATTACTTATGAACCCCAATAACAACCTGCTAATTATGCGGACCTCTAACTAAGACTTGCTTATGAAAAATGGGCGTCAGACCTAGAGATTGGCCCAATTTGGTGAACAATCACGCTCCACAAGGCACGAGCTTACGAATAAGTTGTTCAATACCAAAATAACCAAAGGACAGAAAGTGGACGATTACGTGCTGATGACGAATGGTAATATTGATAGACATTCGCAACTGGACGTACAAATAAGCAACGAATTGCAACTGGATTTGATACTTGGTTCACTTACTCTTCAATATCAACTGTTCATATTGAATTATAACATGAACCAATTGAATTTGAATCTTGTGGAGCTCTTCAATATGTTGAGGTCGGTCGAATCACAATTTAAGGATTAAGGGGAAGTACTTGTTGTAAAGGATAGTGCATCATCTTCGATGAGTTCAGAGAAGCAGAAAAGTGAAGGTAAGAAAAATAAAAAAAAGTAAGAAGACCGAGGACAAGGGTGATTGTCACCACTGCCACAAGAAAGGTCATTGGAAAAGGAATTGTCCTGACTACTTGAAGATTATTAGGGAAAAGAAGCAGAATGGTTCTGCGGCTCCATTAGGTACATTTATGATCAAAATTGTTTTGTAATCAATAAAATATCTTGGGTCTTAGATACTAGATATGCACTCATATCTGTAATTCGTTAAAGAGGCTTAGGAACTGGCACCCCGTGGCAAGAGAAGATTGAGGCTCCAAGTTGTTGATGAATCTATGATAGATGTAACAACAATAGGAGACTATCATTCAAATTTTCCTAGTGGATTAGTATTAGTATTAAATAATTGCTATTTTGTAAAAGACTTTATCTGTGGAATTACTTCTGTTTCTAGATTGTCAGAGACTGGATATATATATATATATATATATATATATATATATATATTTCATTGTACAAATAATTTTAGTTTGGGTGGAAATAAAGTCTGCGATGGTATTCTTGAAAATGGCATTTATGTGACTAATACTAATTATACGTGTGCTGTGAATAATTCTTTTAACAATATAAATGATAGTTATCTTTGGAATTGTAGGCTAGGTCATACTAGTGAGAAATGAATATTCAAATTAAAAACCGAAGATTTTCTATCGTCAAATGATTCTGAATCATTTGACAAGTGTGAATCATGTATCAAAGGTAAAATGACCAAGCACCCCTTTAGTGGAAGCAATGAAAGAGTTAACGAACTCTTAAGGCTAGTATATAGTGATGAATGTGGCTCGATGCCTATAGCCATAAAGATAACGGTTCTTACTTTGTTACCTTCACTGATAATTTCTTGAGACTATGATATGTGTATCTTATGAAGAACAAATGCGATGTCTTTACAAAATTGGTTGAATATAAAAATGTAGTAGAAAACCAAACCGGCTGTAAGATTAAGATTCTTCGTTCAGGTCGAAGAGGTGAGTATGTTGGACAAGATTTCCAACAATACTTAAGAGGTAATCGAATTTTCTCTCAGGTTACTCCACCATATACTCTATAACACAACGGTGCATTTGATCGAAGGAACCGAACCTTATTAGATACGGTTCGTTTCATGGTTCGTTTCATGATGAGTAAGGCTGAGTTACCTCTGTCCTATTGGGGATATGCACTAGTAATAGCAGCGCATATGTTGAACTTGTTACCCAGTAAATCTATTCCTAAGATGCATATGAGATATGGCATGGGAAGAAACCCCACTTCAACTATTTGAAGGTGTGCGGTTGTCCGGCCTATGTTAAGAATATTATCACTAATAAGCTTGAGGAGAGATCAGCTTTGTGTAAGTTTATAGGATATACCAAGAATTCTAAGGGATATATTTTCTACAATACAGACAAAAAACGATTGTTTCCATACACGCTGTCTTTTTAGAAAAGGAATTTCTGTCATAAGAAATTAACAATGAAGTGGAAGAACCAAGTTCATCCGTATAAGAAAACACGCAGTCTATTAGAAGGTCTAGTATGGAATCTCGCGCACCGAAGAAATACTACGGTTTCTCGTGGATGGAAAGAAGGAGGACTACACCTTAGATGACACTCCTTTGTCTTTCCAATAAGCATTACAAAGTAAGGACTCTGCATTCTGGCTTGGAGCAATAAAATCCGAGATGGATTCCATATA
Organism: Allium fistulosum; assembly: GCA_030737815.1. Taxonomy (NCBI): domain Eukaryota; kingdom Viridiplantae; phylum Streptophyta; class Magnoliopsida; order Asparagales; family Amaryllidaceae; genus Allium; species Allium fistulosum. The sequence goes on from CM060905.1 coordinate 105,449,431, forward strand.
CGTAAATAACGTTTGGACTTTATCAGATGTATCCAAGGGGATAAAACCCATCGGCTGCAAATGGAATTTTAAGAAAAAGCTAAATGCGGATGGGGAAGTAGAGAATTATAAGGCAAGGTTAGTTGCGAAAGGATTTCATCAAATTTAAATGTTGATTGTGACAAGACCTTTCCACCCATAGCCATGCTCAAGTCCATTCGGATTATGCTAGCCATTGCTGCATTCTGTGACTGCGAAATATGACAAATGGGTGTAAAGATGGCTTTCTAAATGGTGCTTTAAAAGAAAAAGTTTATATGTCGTAGCTCGAGGGTACTGTAGTCAGTGGGAGTGAGGGCAAGGCTTGCAAGTTGTTAAAGTCATTTACGGACTTAAACAAGCTTCAAGGAGTTGGAATAAGTGTTTTGATAAAGTAATCAAACAGTTTGGTTCTTATCAGAACACAGAGGAAGCATGCGTATATAGAAAGGAACAGGGTAACACTATCATATTCCTAGTGCTCTATGTCGATGATTTATTATTACTTGGTAATGGCACTTTGTTGTTGCAATCAGTGAAAGCTTGGCTTTCCAAGAACTTTTCCATGAAGGATTTGGGAGAAGCAACCTATACACTTGGTATAAAGATCTATAGAGATAGATCTAAGAAGCTGTTGGGATTATCCCAATCCCTGTACATAGATACCATATTGAAAAGGTTCAATATGGAGAATTCCAAGCGTGGAAACGTTCCAACATAGTCTGGAATCGTCCTTTCTAAGAAGGACGCTAGTCATACCGATGAGGAGAAAGAACATACGAAAAGGATCCCCTTTGCTTTAGCCGTAGGATCCATAATCTATGCTACACTATGTATTAGACAGGATGTTGTATACGTATTAGGAGGCATAAGCCGATACTAGTTTAATCCTGGAGAAAAATATTAGACGACCATAAAATGTATACTGAAGTATTTAAGAAATACTCGGGACTTATTCCTTATATACGGGAATGGAGACCTCCTTATGAAGGGGTATACAAATTCAAGCTTTCAAAGTAATATAGATGATAGTAAATCGATGTCCGGTTATGTCTTTACGCTTAATGAAAGAGCCGTTAATTGGAAAAGTTCCAAGCAAGAAATAGTTGTTGATTCCACGATGGAGTTTGAGTACATCACCCTTAATGACGCAACAAAAGAAGCAATTTGGATGCACAAGTTTTTGAGTGAGCTCGTAGTGATTTCCGATACCAGGAATCCTATGGCATTGTTCTGTGATAACAATGCAGTGATACAGATCGCAAAAGAGCCCAGAGCACAAAAGAAGTCATGACATATTCTTCAGAAGTTCCACCTCATTAGAGAATCCATAGAGAAGAAAGAAGTCGTGATACAAAGGGTAGATACCAAGTACAATATATCAGATCCATTCACTAAGGGTCTAGCTCGATCAGCTCTCGAGAAGCCGATTGAAGGGATGGGATTGAGATTCCATAATTAGCCCCAAGTACAAATGGGAGATTGATAGAGTTAAGGGCATGCACTAGGGGTAGTTTTGTAATTTATTATAAATTAATCAACTCTGTAATCAATTCTCGTTTGTAATAAAGACGTTTGTCTTTCTGTTATATATTTGTTGTAATGTGTTATAAATAATTAAATGCCTAATTAAAATATATTTAACAGAAAATCCATAAATGATGTGTTTGTAATGGTAATTAAAAATGGTTGTAATCATGAGTATTGTATCATAATATTATAAAACACATCATTCTAAATGTTCCTAGTAAAGATGCATTGAGACTGGAAATCGATGTATTCATTGAGATTAGAGTATGTAACGCTCTCCAAATGTTGGGCAGTATATTACTCATGATTGCTGGGGGCACCTAGAGGTTACGTACTGATAGCTATTGGATAACTATAGAATGACTCACTCGATAGTTTTCCGTTGGTAATTAACATAACTAAGGTCAAATAGAAAATATCGGTGTGACTGGTTTATACAGTTCTATCGACTCGAGAATACTGCCAATCTTCAACATGAAAGCTCCGCTTTGATTATAATCAAATCATGGGATGACATCCATTGAGTGATTATAGTTGAGTCGAGTGGAAGCATTGGAAGTGAAGCACTATTCAAGAGAGGATTCGTCTCCTCAATTATACGGGGTTAGTATCACAGTCAACTCAAAGTCAAAATCTCGGGCTAAAGTAGTTTGGTTAATGATAATTGTTATTATTGAACCAAGGACTTTTTACTTGAACTATAGAGTTGAATATGTACGATACTGGAATTTTAACCATTACCCAATTCCATAAGTCCAAAGTGATATAGTTTTGACGAAGAGAATTGGTGCAAATAATAGTCATAACCGGGTAACGCTTAACAAAGTAAAAATGGATTTTACCAAAACCAAGCAAACAATAAATTTGGATAAAATGTCACACCATCTGCTAAATAATGAGTGAATGTTAATATTCAAATAGTTTGATATTAATCGCTGACCAAATTGACACTTGAAGAGTCACACAACCGAAATGTCGAATTCTCCTTTAACCAAACGATTTAATTAATTTGTAGTTGTTATAAATTAATTAAATTAATTAATATTTAAAAATATTATTTATAAATATGATTTTGAATTGATAAATAAATATTAAATGTATTTATAAAAGTCATAAATATATTAATCGATATACGATATCGATAAGGGTTTTAAATTAGATATAAAATGCAAAATATTTGTTCGGAATATAGATGGGTTCATGGCCCAAGGGGCTAGTAAATTCGGTAGAAACATAGGGTTATGGGCGGCTAATACATGTAGAGAGAGGCTTGATTCTGGATGGCTCAGGTGGAAGGAGATTGAGTAAAAGATGAGATCCTAAATTCTCTCCTTCCTTTCCCCTATTTAAGCATCTCTACCCTCATCTGCTAATAATCTTTTGGAGCCTCCATCCCTACACATTGTGATGCAGTACAGAAAGCCAAGGGTCTAGGTCGCTCACGACCTAAGGAGTGTGTAGGTCGCTCACGACCTAAGGAGTTAAAGGGGGGGAGTGAGTGATGCTGAGAAGAGTAGTTGCACAGTCCAATTCGGTGAAGTGTTAGGTCGCATACGACCTAACAAAGCTTTTAAGTTGGAGGAACGACCTAACATGTTCTTAGGTCGCGTACGACCTAAGTGTGCAGTACAACATGGTGAACGACCTAACATAACACCAAGTACAGAGCTACGACCTAACGGGTTAGTGGATGGCGAGCTAAAACAAGGAGATAGGTCGCTGGAACGACCTAACATGCCTTTAGGTCGCATACGACCTAACGAGATAGGGAAGAAGGTGCTGGAACGAGCTAGCGGGGTGCTCCGACCTAACAGTCTGAAGGGAAAGGTGATACGACCTAACGAGTTACGACCTATGTTAGGTCGTAAGGAAACGGAACAAGCTAAGTTAGGTCGCAAAGTCTTAGGTCGCGAAGGCTTAGGTCGCAAGGACTTAGGTCGCAAAGGCTTAGGTCGCAAAGTCTTAGGTCGCGAAGGCCTAGGTCGCAAAGTCATTAGGTCGCGAAGGCTTAGGTCGCAAAGACTTAGGTCGTGGAGGCTTAGGTCGCAAACAATTTCTGAAGCCGCTTCTGTTAGGTCGCAAACGAAGGGATGTCGTTCATTCTTAGGTCGCAAAGCTCTGGATACCATGGATTTCCTTAACTCGCTGATCTGGAATGCTGTAGGGTCTTAAGTCGCGGAAGATTGTAGCCGTAGATTGTTATGCCGCTTTATCAGATGCCGTTCATTTGTTAAGTCATGGAATAATGTAATTAGGTCGTTACCGACCTAAGTGAGTCATTTGTCTTTTAACCTGTTTGTTAGGACGCGTCTGTACTAGGTCGCAACATTCAAGGTAGAAGGTCGTTTTTGACCTAAATACTTGTAATATTTTGAAACTTTTCTGCTGTGTTGAGTTGTAGCCTATAAATAGGCGTGTTTGGTCATTTTGTAAGGTTGTTGAATATTGAATAAAATTCTCTTTTGATTGCTTTGTGCTTTCATTCAAATTGGTAGTTGAGTGTAATCTCCTATCTCCTCTTTCGGATAATCGAGTGCGCTCGATTCAACGATTGTAGAAGCCGATTCGCGGAATCAAGTGCGCTTGATCAACGCTTGAAGAATTGAAGATCTTTGAACCCGGTATCGTGCGCGATCAACGAGTTCGAGATAGCTAGAGTTCGGTATCTTCGGATCAACGAATTCGGGCAATTCAGCATTCATCAATCCATCGACTGCTATTTTCACCGATCTACATTGTTTTGAATAATCCGCTGCGTCAGTTTTGGTATCAGAGCTTGTTTTAGCCAATCATAGCTAGATCGAGACTTGGAGCCTAATCATTTGAAGAGTTTTGAAGTTTGAGAAGAAGCCGAGCTTGAAGTGTTGGGACACGGCCGAGAGGAAGAAGTTGTTCGCATTTGTTGGAAGATTGAAGTTCGGATTTGCATTGGAGGCCGAAACTTTGTCCATCGTGTTCATCGTGATTTGCTACAAAGTGGAAGTTTTTGATCCGTTTCATTTTGGATCAAAATCCGAAAAGTGTTAGAATTTGTGAAGTTCAAGTATGCCGCCAAGAAGAGCTAATCGCCACCAAAACGTAGAAGCTTTATATCGAAGAGAGGAGGCTGATGAGATGGAGCAAAGAATCAATGAGAATTTTAGTGAGAAGCTTAATGAAGGAATTGGCCGGTTAGAGAGGCTTATGACGGAGATGAATCAAAATCGGAGAAGGGTTTCACCAGAATCGAATCATGGAGGTAGTAGAATCTCACCACATTCTAATCGAGACCGAAGTATTGAAAATGATCAAGGGCGTGGGAGGAACGTGAATGATCGTGAACGGAGGAATGTCGATAGAAGGGATGATGGTGGAAGGCGTAATGGTAGTAGAGATGTTGGTGGTCAGAATCGACATCGTTATGCATCTGATTTTGAAGAGGAGTATGATGGTGGTAGTATTCAAGGAAGAGGTCAAGGAAGAAACTATTCTGAGTATGATCACAGGTGGGAATCGGGGATGAAGACAGAAATTCCTGAATTCAAGGGTGGTATGCAAGCAGAGGAGTTTCTAGATTGGGTGGCTAATGTTGAGGAGATTTTTGATTTCAAAGAAGTACCAGAACATCGTAGAGTGAAGTTGGTTGCTACGAGGCTGAGGGGTAGAGCTTTGGCATGGTGGCAGCAAACCAAGCTTACACGTGAACGTATGGGGAAGTCAATTATTGAATCTTGGGAAAAGATGAAGAAATTGATGAAAGCGACATTCTTACCTTATAATTATCAATCGCTTATGTATCAGAGATTGCAGAACTTGAGACAAGGAACGAAGTCTGTGAATGACTATGCTGATGAATTTTATCAACTCATTGCAAGGAATGATATTATGGAAACAGAAGAGCAGCTGACATCTAGGTTCATTGGAGGATTGAGAATGCAGATTCAGGATATGGTCAATATGTTCGATCCAAGATCTGTAGCGGAAGCACATCAGAAAGCGTTGGCTTGGGAAAAACAAGGGAGACGAGGAGGTGGTGTGTTTACTAATTCTAACAATCAAGCGAAGGGTGTTGGAGGAAATTCTAATGTTTCTAAACCTATCAGTAGACCAGTGGTGAAGGAGGCTGAGAAGACAAGGGTTAACAATGGTTTCAAATGTTACAATTGTCAGGAAATGGGTCATAAAAGCAGTGAGTGTCCAAAACCAAAGAAGAGAACCATGATTGCAGAAGTTGACGATGAGGATGTTGATGAAGATTGTTCTAATCCAGCTGAGGAGGATGAGCAGGATATTGCGTCAGGAGACGAAGGTTGTAACCTAATGCTGAGGAGATCGTGTTTAACACCGAAGCAGGAGGAAGCTAGTTGGTTGAGGAGTAATATCTTTCAGTCAACATGTACTATTCTGGGGAAGGTGTGTAAGTTTGTGATCGACGCAGGAAGCTGTGATAATATTATTTCAACCGAAGCTGTGACGAAGTTGAAATTGAAGACAGAGAAACATCCGAGTCCATACAAGTTAGCATGGTTGAGAAAAGGAGGAGAAGTGAAAGTGGATAGACGAGTTCGAGTTCCATTCTCTATTGGGAAGAAATACAAAGATGAAATATGGTGTGATGTAGTAGAGATGGATGTATGCCACTTATTATTGGGAAGACCATGGCAATATGATCGAGCAGTACTACATGACGGTCGGACCAATAGTTACAGTTTTATGTTTAAAGGCACGAAGATTATCTTAGTTCCGAAGAAGAGATCACAAGAAGAAAGTAAGTCCGAAGAAATCGAAGAGCTGAAAATTTTATTGACTTTAAAGGAGTTTGTTAAGGAGGTTGAGGAAGAACCAGAAGTATTCTTGTTGATTGGACGAGAAAGCAGTGAAGAAGTTGAAATTCCTGAAGAAGTTAAACCAGTTTTGAAAGAATTTGACGATGTATTTCCAGAGGAGTTACCAACGGAGTTGCCACCGTTGAGAGATATACAACATCAGATAGATCTTGTTCCAGGTGCTGTATTGCCACACAGACCACATTATCGAATGAGTCCGAAGGAACATGAAGAATTGCGGAGGCAGGTAGAGGAATTGCTTGAGCAGGGGCGTGTGCAGGAGAGTCTGAGTCCTTGTGCTGTACCAGCTTTATTGGTACCCAAGAAGGATGGGACGTGGAGGATGTGCACTGACAGTCGAGCATTGAATAAGATCACTATGAGATATAGATTTCCAATGCCGAGGTTGGATGACTTGTTAGATCAAATAAGTGGAGCTACTGTATTTTCGAAGATTGATTTGAAGAGCGGATATCGTCAAATTCGTATCAGACCAGGAGATGAGTGGAAGACTGCTTTTAAAACCAGGGAGGGTCTATACGAGTGGTTGGTCATGCCGTTTGGCTTATCAAATGCACCAAGTACTTTCATGAGGGTGATGAATCAGATTTTTCGACCATTCATTGGGAAATTTGTGGTGGTGTATTTCGATGATATTCTTATTTACAGTGGGAGTCCAGAGGAACATTTGAATCATCTTAGAGAAGTGTTGATGGTATTGCGACAAGAACAATTCTATGCTGCAACGAAGAAATGTGTGTTCATGACGCATAGTGTTTTATTTCTGGGGTATGTTGTTTCAGAGAAAGGAATACAGGTTGATCAAAGTAAAGTTGAGGCGATCAGAAATTGGCCGCAACCCAAGACGATAACGGAAGTTCGTAGTTTCCATGGGTTGGATTCATTCTATCGAAGGTTTATACCACACTTTAGTAGTGTGATGGCACCTGTTACAGATTGCATGAAAGGTAAACAGTTTGCATGGACAGAGGAAGCAGGGAGTGCTTTTGGGAAGATCAAGGAATTGCTGACGACTGCACCAATTCTAGTATTACCTGATTTTCAGTTGGTATTTGAACTACATACTGATGCATCCAAGGTTGGGATTGGAGGGGTGTTGAGTCAGAAGGGACGTCCAATTGCATATTTCAGTGAGAAGTTGTCAGGAGCGAAGATACGATACAGTACATATGATGTGGAGTTTTATGCTGTTGTACAATCTATCAAACACTGGAGACACTATCTATTTCAGAAGGAGTTTGTTCTTTACACCGATCATGAAGCATTGAAGCATTTGCAAGGGCAAGACAAGATTTCAGCGAGACATGCATCGTGGATTGCATATCTACAACAGTTTACTTTTGTTGTGAAACACAAGTCAGGGGTGACAAATCGAGTGGCTGATGCTTTGAGTAGGAGGAGTCATTTGTTGGCTACGCTGAAAATTGAAGTGATGGGGTTTGAAATATTGCCAGAATTATTTGTTGAAGATCCTTACTTCATGAAGTTTGTTGATAAAGTTAAGGAGGGAAAGACGGATGAGTTTTTGATGGTAGATGGTTTTCTTTTTAAAGGAAGTCGATTATGCATACCGGAGGGTAGTCTGAGAATGAAGATTATCAAGGAGTTACACGAAGAAGGACATGTTGGGAGAGACCGTACCTTACAGTTAATTTCACAATCCTACTTTTGGCCATCGATGAGGAAAGAAGTGGAGAGGTTTGTGGAGCGTTGTCATATTTGTCAAGTTTCGAAAGGAACTGCGACTAATGCTGGTTTATATATGCCATTACCTGTACCAAGTAAACCATGGGTTGATGTGAGTATGGACTTCGTGTTGGGATTACCAAGGACACAGCGTGGTAACGATTCCATATATGTGGTGGTGGACAGATTTTCGAAAATGGCGCATTTTATTGCTTGTAAGAAGACAGCGGATGCTGTTCATGTTGCTCAGTTGTTTTTCAGGGAGATCTATCGACTTCATGGATTGCCAGAATCTATTGTGTCGGATAGAGATACTCGATTTCTGAGTCATTTTTGGTTGAGTTTGTGGAAAATGGTGGGAACGAAGCTGAAGTTCAGTAGTGCTTATCATCCGCAAACGGATGGACAGACTGAGGTGGTTAACAGATCATTGGGAAACTTGTTGAGGTGTCTTGTTCAAGATAATCTGAAGAGTTGGGATGTGAAGTTATGCCAGGCAGAATTTGCTCATAATCATGCTGTGAATCGAAGTACTGGGTTCAGTCCATTCCAGATTGTCTATTCGAGCTTACCGAAAGGACCGTTGGATTTAACTGTGATACCACATTCAAAGGGGACAGTTAAGAAAGCTGCTGATTTTGTTGAAGGGTTGACAGAGTGTCATAAAATCGTTCAAGAACGATTAGAGAAAGCAAATGAGAAGTATAAACAGTCTGCAGATTTGAAACGACGAAATGTTGAGTTTAATGAAGGAGATTTGGTTTATGCAATATTGACGAAAGATCGTTTTCCGGTGGGAACGTATAATAAATTGAAAGCACGAAAGATTGGCCCAGTTGAAATTTTAAAGAAAATCAATGAAAATGCTTATAAACTGAAGCTGCCAGATGATGTGTACACGTCAGACGTATTCAATGTTAAACATCTCGTACCATATCATGGGGATGAGTTTGTTGTGATGGATGCAGAAAGTGCAAATTCGAGGTCGAATTTTCCTCAACCTGGGGAGGATGATGCAGTACAGAAAGCCAAGGGTCTAGGTCGCTCACGACCTAAGGAGTGTGTAGGTCGCTCACGACCTAAGGAGTTAAAGGGGGGAGTGAGTGATGCTGAGAAGAGTAGTTGCACAGTCCAATTCGGTGAAGTGTTAGGTCGCATACGACCTAACAAAGCTTTTAAGTTGGAGGAACGACCTAACATGTTCTTAGGTCGCGTACGACCTAAGTGTGCAGTACAACATGGTGAACGACCTAACATAACACCAAGTACAGAGCTACGACCTAACGGGTTAGTGGATGGCGAGCTAAAACAAGGAGATAGGTCGCTGGAACGACCTAACATGCCTTTAGGTCGCATACGACCTAACGAGATAGGGAAGAAGGTGCTGGAACGAGCTAGCGGGGTGCTCCGACCTAACAGTCTGAAGGGAAAGGTGATACGACCTAACGAGTTACGACCTATGTTAGGTCGTAAGGAAACGGAACAAGCTAAGTTAGGTCGCAAAGTCTTAGGTCGCGAAGGCTTAGGTCGCAAGGACTTAGGTCGCAAAGGCTTAGGTCGCAAAGTCTTAGGTCGCGAAGGCCTAGGTCGCAAAGTCATTAGGTCGCGAAGGCTTAGGTCGCAAAGACTTAGGTCGTGGAGGCTTAGGTCGCAAACAATTTCTGAAGCCGCTTCTGTTAGGTCGCAAACGAAGGGATGCCGTTCATTCTTAGGTCGCAAAGCTCTGGATACCATGGATTTCCTTAACTCGCTGATCTGGAATGCTGTAGGGTCTTAAGTCGCGGAAGATTGTAGCCGTAGATTGTTATGCCGCTTTATCAGATGCCGTTCATTTGTTAAGTCATGGAATAATGTAATTAGGTCGTTACCGACCTAAGTGAGTCATTTGTCTTTTAACCTGTTTGTTAGGACGCGTCTGTACTAGGTCGCAACATTCAAGGTAGAAGGTCGTTTTTGACCTAAATACTTGTAATATTTTGAAACTTTTCTGCTGTGTTGAGTTGTAGCCTATAAATAGGCGTGTTTGGTCATTTTGTAAGGTTGTTGAATATTGAATAAAATTCTCTTTTGATTGCTTTGTGCTTTCATTCAAATTGGTAGTTGAGTGTAATCTCCTATCTCCTCTTTCGGATAATCGAGTGCGCTCGATTCAACGATTGTAGAAGCCGATTCGCGGAATCAAGTGCGCTTGATCAACGCTTGAAGAATTGAAGATCTTTGAACCCGGTATCGTGCGCGATCAACGAGTTCGAGATAGCTAGAGTTCGGTATCTTCGGATCAACGAATTCGGGCAATTCAGCATTCATCAATCCATCGACTGCTATTTTCACCGATCTACATTGTTTTGAATAATCCGCTGCGTCACATTGCTAGCCGAACTCCCCCTCTTATCTCTCCATTTTCTAAAGCTCAAAACAATTAATCCAACCACTATTCGATAACTGGTGGTCGATGGTTCGAGGACTAGCACTCTTTTGGATCGGAAATTATTTCAAGGAGCATACTTCATTATTTCAAGGTATACATCAAGGCTATGGAAGTAAGGTATATTTCTGACCAAAACATAATTATCCATGCATTGATAAATGTTTTATTATATATATACATATATATTAAACTGTTAGTTAGGTGACGATTCTGATATGCAAATTATATTATCACAAATGTTTTGGTTATATGTATGTATATACTTATAAAATAAAATAAAATAAATTATGTTATGTTCATACCTATAATGGCACGACTTAGATAATTTTTTTTGTTTATTTTAATAATATATATATTTTAAATATATGCATATAAATATAGTTTATGATTAATTACTTCATCATACTTTATATACAAATTTTATATATAATATATTATACGTATATTATATTTGGAAGCAATAAAATATCATATATATAGTATTTAAATCTTTTAATTGCATAAATTAATATATCAATATATATAATATAAAATCATGTTTCACATTTTATAAAATTATAATATCACAAAATTCATGCTTGATAAAAAAACATTTTTTATTATTTAAAAATATTTTAAATATAAGTCGAGAACCAATAATTAATTATAAAATTATTTTTAAATCATAAAATTATACATAATATGATTTAGAATTTTACTAGAAATTAAATTTCAAAATTATATTTCGAAATTATTTTATATTAATATTTAAATTAATACCATATGAGATTAATTAATTAATATTTCAAATTAAAAAAATATATTTCTGAGTCATGCACAAGACAAGGTAATATTTATTTTTATATTTATAAATATTAATCTATATTTTTGACATATTATTATATATTTATAAATAAGTTGTTAAAATAATATATAATTAAAAAATTTATTTTATTTACATATGTACATATTATTTACGGTTTAAAAAACATATAAATTTTTTATTATTTATTTTATTTAATATATTTACAATTGATTTAAACATTTTCACATAATTATAAATATGTATATATATAGTTAATATTTCATAATTATGTTTATAAGTATATATATACATTTATATTTATAAAAAATTAATTAAAGTTTATGTATATATTTTTATTCAAAATATTCTGTATATGCAAACAAAAGTATATATACATACATTTGGATAATATATTTGCATATTGGATGAGCTAACGTGTCTGTTGCAATTTAAATCTCAACATCTATATACCAGCATGTTATACCTTGCATGGATTGATATGTTACACCTGTAGATACATACATACATACATATATATACATATATATATATATATATATATATTTATGTGTGTGTGTGCGCGCGTGTGCGTGCGTGTGTGTATGATACATGTATATATGTATGTATGTGTATCATAACATAAATTAAACAAAACTACATCAATCTATAAATTTAAATGAAATAAAAGATTTTATTTAAATAAAATTTAGAAATGTTCTAAATAAACGACTTTGTAGGCACAATAAAAATCCAACAGGGTAAAAAAATTTGAAATTCACCCATAATTTCCGCTGCGGGCTGGTTTAGATCCAACAGTCCCTCTAAGACCTGGACGGCCTCGCTTGTAGATATGCACCGCTCGAGTAGCATGGAAAGCCCATGCCTATAGAGCCATTTATCCATGATCGTGTAGTTCGGGCCCGGTAGAGAACCTTCTTGGCCTCCTTACGATTAGTAGGAAGCTCTCCATCTATTAAATATCTGATATGGAGGGTCATCCAATCGTCCGCGGACGATGCATCTATCTCCATTGTTGTTGCATCTGGTTCGTGACCAAGGGTGTTGCGAATTTCAAATGAGACCCATGGAGTGATAACCTTTTCAAGGTTGCTCGATGCTTTGGCCAGTTGGTCAGCCTTCGTATTCTTCTCTCTGGGCACCTATTCTAGTTTGAATTCTGCAAAAGTGATGATAATCCTCTTTATCTCGATAATAAATAATGCCAGCATTTTCTTTTTTACCTGGAAGCGTTCGCCAATCTGGTTGACGACCAAAGATGAGTCGTTGAAAACATGTGCGATTTTACGTGTAGCTCCCTTGCCATCCTGAAACCGACGAGGACCGCCTTGTACTCTGCTTCGTTATTGCTTTCCTTGAAGGTGAGGCGGACCAAAAAACACAGATCACTTCCTTCGAGCGTAACAAGGACCATGCCGGTCCCTGCCCCCTTTTCATTCGAGGCTCCATCTACATATGGGCGCTACGTCGGCCTACTGGGGAAGGCTTCTTTTTCCTCATCATCCGAACTTGACCATTCGACAATGAAATCAACGATCACCCGACCCTTGATGGAAGCGCCAGGCTAGATAGAGATGTGATGTTGCCTTAGCTCGATAGACCATTTCAACAACCGGCCTACCATATCCGGCCGGTTAAGGATTTGCTTCAAGGGCTGATTTGTTAGGACTTTGATAGGGTGAGCTTGAAAATATGGTTTGAGCTTCCTAGCTACTATGAGTAAATGGAAAGCAAACTGTTCTAGCTTGGAGTAACTCGTTGCTGGACCAGTCAATTCCTGCTGACATAATAGACTGGCAGTTGGACCTTTTTGTCCTCTTTAATTAAGGTAGCACTAATCATGTGATTGGACACGGCTAATATATGTACAGAACTTCCCCTTCGATGGGTTTGGATCGTATCAAAGGGGTTAGCAAATGTTGCTTCAGTTCTATAAATGGTCAGGCGTCCTCTTTGCTCCAAGAAAATGACCTTCCTTTTTTGATGAGATCGAAGAAAGGTAGACACCAGTCGGTCGACTTTGACACAAATCGACTTAATGCCATAATCATCCCTTTTAAACTTTGCACCTGCTTCACAGTTCATGAAACCTACATGCCTTGGATGTCTTGGATTTTGTCGAGGTTAGCCTCGATCCCCTTGGCACTTATGACATAGCCGAGGAATTTTATAGATCGGACGACAAGAAGCATTTCTTAGGATTCAGCTTCATGTCGTGTTAGCGAAGGATGTCAAAATTTTTGGCCAAATCCAGCACGTGCCTCTTCCAACATGGACTATACCAGCATATCATCCATATATACTTCCATGGAACGACTGATCTACTTTGAGAACATGCGATTGACTAGCCGTTGGTAGGTTGCACCCACATTTTGCAAGCTGAAGAGCATGGCATGATCGCAGTATAGACCAACATTGGTTATAAAGGAGGTATGTTCTTGGTGTTGGAATTAGGCCAACCCACAATGGATTAATTGGGTAAATTTCAATATTTTTACCTATTTGGATTTTTAATAGGCCTATATAGTTTAGATTCATTTAGAACTTTCCGAAATTTCTTTTAAATAAAATTAATATTGTATTTAAATTTATAAATAAAGTTTTATTTTATGTAATTTATATTATATTATATATATATGGATCGTATACACATAGTGTGTGCATGCACGTGCAACAAGATAAATGTGTACATGGTTTGGCATACCCTTATATAGATATTGGGATTTACAGTGCAACAAACATGTTAGCCATTTGTGTATACAAATATATTGTCTAAAGGTGTGTGTGCATATATATTTGTGTGCATCAAAATATTGTATAAATACGCATACACAATTGTATAATTATTATAAAATATTAGTTGTAAATTATCTACACTAAGCATTTGTTAAAATACATATACATAGACACACACACACACACACATGTGTGTGTGTGTGTAATTAGATTATAAAATTATTTTCTAAAATGACTTAGAATATTTATAATATGAAATCCAAAATGAATTACACACACACACACATATATTAATTTTAAACGTATACTACGTATAAACATAAAATTAGTTATAATATACATACATACTTACATACATACATATATGTAATTAAATATATGTATTTTGTTGTTGCTTACGGCTAGAGGAAAAATAATAATAATTTTTTTTATAAATTTAATTTTCGATCTTAAATAAAATCTATTAATTAGAAACATATAATTAATTAAAACTATACATAATTAATAGAAAATATTTTAAAAAATCATTTTCAAAACCATAATGTATATTTTGTATTATATAAAATTTTATAGAATTATATATTATTAGTAAATATATATATATATATATATTATTTATATAATCAATTTTGAATTAAATTATAATAATTATATTTATATATAATAAATATCCAAAAAAAATTAATTTTATTATATATTTTGCCGAAAGGTTTTCTGGTATGAACAAAATTTTATAAAATTTAAAATACATTTGATTTAATCTTTTATGTCTAGATTTGATTCATAAAATCATTTAATAATATTATTTTAATTTTTTTTGGCCGTGAGCATCATACAAGTACACGTAAAATTACACACACATACTTATATATATATAACCATCAGCATGTGATTATCTATCGATATACCGGTTCATGATATTTCTAACTAGCAATATATGGAACAATGAATATATAAGCCTTATTATATAATAATAGACCAACAAAGTACCTTTCACAAAAGCCCAAAGTTCGCATATTGAAATAAAGAAACGAACTCCTTAAATCCAATCCCAATTTTGAAGTTGCTAGCGTTTGAATTGCTTTACCATTGACGATCGAATCAAAGCAAATTAATGTGAATTAGGCTTCGATTTTTTGGGATGTTATAGGGTGATGGCGGCTTGATGTGAGCAGCAAAGGAAGAGTGCAAAAAGTGTATGCAAAGTGAGGGTTAGAGGGATTATATAAGAGAGAGACTATGGAGTGAATTGTGGATCAAGATCCACTTATTTCTCTTACCATTTCTTCTCTTTTGAAATCAAATTCCTTTCCTCTTTGCCATCATATGGCCAGCCCCTCATGCTCCTATCATAGCCGAAAATACCATTCTCCTTATGGACTCAAGACCAACCCAAGCTCGAATAATAATTGCTGCATTTAAATGAAATTTAAATGCGTACCGATATCATATATCGATTAGTATATTTATAACTATTATAAACACAATATTGTTCAACACATCAAATAAAATTTTATAATTAATATTTCATAAATAATAATTAATTTAATTAATTTATAACAATTACAAATTAATTAAATTGGGTGGTAAAAGGAGTGTTCAATGTTTTGGTTGTGTGACTCTTAGGTGTAAATTTGGTCAACAATTAATATCGAACAATTCGAATATTAACTTTCACACGTCACTTAGCAGGTGATGTGATATTTTGGACAAATATATCACTTACTTGGCATCGGAAAAACCCAATTTTACTTTATTAAGCGCTACCCGATAATGACAATTATTTACGCCAATTCTCTTCGTTAAAACTATATCACTTTGGACTTATGGAATTTGGTAATGGTCAAAATTCTAATAACGTCCATTTTCAATTCTATAGTCCAAAATGAAGTCCTTAATAACAATTATTATTATCTGAACTGCTATGGCTAGAGACTTTAGTTTGAGTTGACTTCAGTTGACCGTGATACTTGTTGGAACAGGGTCGGCCTGCAGTGGAAGAAATTGGTGGATTTCATTCTTTTTTACCATTTTGGATCTTTATTAGGCCTATGAAGTCTAAATGTATATTAGATCTAATCTAATGAAATTTTAAATAAATCATATTTTGTTTAAATATTAAAATGAAGATTTAAATATAACTTAAACTTATAGGTATTATAACGAATGTATCAAATACATTCGTTTATGTAAAGTGTAAGTGCGGTCTAAAAGTGGTGTATATATGTGAAAATGAAATGCGTATAAATGAATTTAGAGAAGGAAACCTTTTGTTTCCCTCTCTTACCCTATGCAATTAATAAAGACAGGATACAATGATACATAAAGAGAGAGAAACCTTTCATTTCTCTCCCTCTTTAGTTTTAATAATTAATGTGTTAAATGACATTTATAACTTATCAACCAAATTTACACATGCCTTGTCGTCTAAGTTTCTGATTAATGAAATACATGGATACATACATAATAATCATACATACATACACACACACACACAGATATATATATATATACACATATATATAAATTGAAAACCTATTAGTCGTTTTGAATAATTTGAAATCCAAAATTAAAGTTAATGGGATTGATTTCAGTTAAAGAAAGGTTTGACAACAAAAGGTTACTTTTATTTACGCACTTTATCAAATGCAAATGGTATATAAAAAAATCAAATAAAATTTAATAATCAATATTTCAGAAATATTAATCAATTTAATTAATTTATAAGGATTATAAATTAATTAAATAATATGGTTTACTTGGAGTATTCATTATTACAGTTGTGCGACTCAAAGGTGTAAATTCAGTCAGCGATTAATATTGAACAACTCAAATATTAACGTTCACACATCACCTTAGCTAATGGTGTGACATTTTGGCTGAATTTATTGCTTATGCATCTTTTTGATAAAAATCTAATTTTACTTAATTAAGCATTACTCGGTAGTGACAATCAATTACACCAATTCTCTTCGTCAAAACTATATCACTTTGGACTAATGGAATTTGGTAATGGTCAAAATTCCAATATCATCCATATTCAACTTTATAGTCCAAACACAAAGCCTTTGATTCAATAATATCCAATAATAATGATTATTGTTAACCAAACTGCTTTGGTCATAGACTTTGACTTTGAGTTGACTTCAGTTGACCATGATACTAACCTCATATACCTAGGAGACAAATCCTCTCTTGAATAGTGTTTCACTTCCAATGCTTCCACTCAACCCAACTATAGTCATTCGATAGACGTCGTGCCATGATTTAACTATAATCAAAGAGAAGTCTTCACATTGAAGATCAATGATATTCTTAAGTCAAGAGAACTATGTGGTTTTGTCACATTGATATTTTCTGTTTGACCTTGGTTATATTAACCAAGAAAAAACCATCGAGTGAGACATTCCATAGTTATCCAACAACTATCAATACGTAACCCTTTTGTGCCCTCAACAGTCATAAGTAATATACTGCGCAATATTTGGAGAGCGTTACACACTCTAGTCTCAATAGATGCATTGATATCCAATCTCGATACACTTTACTAGGAATATTTAAAACGATATGTTTATTTTATTGTGATAAATCTTCATTAGAACATTTATGGATTTTCTATTTAATATACTTTTAATTAAATTAATTAATTAATATAACTCATTATATCAAGTATATAATAGATAGAAAACACCTATTATTTCGAACAACATTGGTCACTAAGTTAGATATATATAACAAATTACATAATTGCCCCTAAGGCATATCCCTTGTAACATCCCATAATTTGGCGTTAGGTATTTAATTAGTTAGTTAGTAAATTAATTAGGCTTCGGAGATGGAATTTGTGCAAACGATGGAATTTGACTACAAAACTTGCACCATTGCATTCGTGGCAAAATTTTGAGTAACTTTCATATTTGGAGTTTTGCAATTGGAGTCCAAACGAAGAAGTTACGGATGAAAAACAAATTCGAAACGATAATAATTAAATAAGAAATAATTAATGTTTTTATATTAATTAACCGGACCCACGGACCGATCCATCATTGGGGACGGTCGACCCCTAACGGTCGATCGGTCACCCAAGGGCAGTCGACCGGTGGCGTCCTGATGGCTCCAATAAATCTAGGCCGCAACGACCCGAATTTAATATATTTCTATCTAACGGTTCTGGTTGATTCTAGCGCATACAAATTCAGGCCTAACCCTCTCTTCTCTTCTCATATTTTTATGAGGCAGTAGTGAAGCTCTGTCATTTCTTCTTCTCCACTTTCTTTCTAAATTATAAAAGATAAGATATTTGTATCTATATTCATACAAATCGGAGAAGAGTAAAAATTTAATAAAAATGAGAAGAGAAGAGAATCAATCATATGCATATTTGAGGTCATATTTGTATTTATTTTCTCCCCCAATCCTAAATGTCTTTTCAGTTCTTTAATTCTAATGTATGTATATACCCTTTTATACATATCTCTTGGATTAAAAAGGATTTGGAGATGAATCAAAGGTTGTACTTCAGATCTGGAGATTTGGATCGCTTTTAAAAGGTGAGTGGGAAATTTTATAGATTGTTATAATATGGAAATTATCTCGTTGGTATTTATTTGATGTTTATACCTAATTGGATAATTGTATACGAGTTGTAGGCAACTGAATACGATCTAAATATAATAAATATCGCATTCATACTCTTGTTTATGAATTGATTTAGCATTATATACAACCTGATCTGGAAATTAGTCCCAAGAGTATGAATTTAGAATATTAATTTGAATAGAATTTATTCCATATCTGAAATACGTTGTATAATAATGTTATAAATTTGGATTATTACTCTAATCTTGTTAGAATGTAATTTTCTACGTTTGGAATTGTTGGAATATAGATCCGTTTAATATTTGTAAATTAGTTTGATTTCTTTCCCCTTTAGAAAGATACCGTGTTTAATCTAACAAGGAATAGATGCAAATAGAAAGAGAAAGAGATGTGTAAAGTATGAATTTATTGTAGTTTACACTGTCTATTTCAATAATAAAAAGAAATGATTATTCTTTGTAATTTCAAACAATGCAATCTTTTATATTTTAAAGTCAAATCTTTTGTTTTGGACTAAATTATGGAAATTATAGAGGATAATCTTTTTAGATATGACTCCAACAGTTTAACATGGAAAAGTATATTCTAGTAAAGGTATATAACTAGAACATATTTAATAAAAGTAAACATTATACATAATTACTGTGCTTATAATAATTAAATAAAAAGCTAATAACAACGCTTGCATGTAATATTCGCGTTTAGAATAATTAACTAATGAGAAAAGAATTTAAAAGGTTGTAACCCTAATAAATTGTAATAAATGTGGGAGCCACAATAAATTAATAGGGTAAACGGATTAATGGGACTGATATAAATGGAATAGATATAAAATGCTACTAATTTAAAATTAGTAATCATGCATAAATGTCTTAGGGAATGTCCGTTAGGATTTTACGGGCAGATTGACACTTATGAGCATTAAACGGAGATTTATGGGTAGACAAGTATTTAAGGTAAATCTTATTGCCTTATGTAAAAAGAAAAATAGTAAGCTAAGTCCAATGTCTACCTAAGGTAATATAAATAAAGACTTAGGATGGTTAATTGGACTTAGTGGGTTAGTGATGCGAGGTCGGTAGAGTCACTCGACGGAAGATTGTCCTTCACTTTGAGGCTACCAACAGTCGGGTGTACTTACTACTGATGTGAGATATCACTAATCTAATGATCTGTGACGACGTGAGAGATTGGGCTTGCTTTCTTAATTTGAAATTATTAAATTGTCCAAATTTGGAATTAGGAGTGGTGATGGATATCTCCATAGGGGTTCGCTTCTGGTTTGAGGTCTTAAGTGGCTGAAGGGTCCACCTCTCTCCAAAATGGAAGTATTAAGTAACCTAGTGAGATTCCAAATAAATAAATAAGGATGTCTCTAAAATGGGTTTACTTCAGTGTTGAGGTCTTAAGTGGCTGAAGGGTCCGCCTCCCTCTCGAAAGAAGTAACCTAATGAGATGCCATATTTATAATTAAAGAGTGAGAGTGGATATTTCGAGAAGGGTTCACTTCAAGTTTGGGGTCTTAAGTGACTATAAAGTCCTCTTCTTTCCTATAAAAGAAGTATTAAGTAACCCAATGACATTTCCAAGCAATGACAACTAGATAGTACCATTGAGGAGCACACTTCTGAAAGTAGGTCTTAAATGACGGGGTCTACCTATTTTCCACTGGGAAGTATTAAGTGACTTGGGTATAGTCTCTTACATTGCTAAAGCCATAATGATAACAGTACCATTTAGGAGCACGCCTTGAGGGTAGGTCTTAATGGATGGGGTCTACCTTAGTTAATATCTTAAATTACCAGAGTCTGCCAATTTTCTAATAAAAATGTACTAAGTAGCTCGAGTACTATTTATAACATGACTACGGTTTTATCGACGACTGATGCGGTAATGTTGGACATTAAATGTCATAAGCCTTAAATATTGATTAGAGGTATTATAACAAGGACCCACTGACCATTGACAACATTGTTAGGAAACCACCTTGGGAATAGGTCTTAAATGATGGGGTCTACCTCAATTAAGTTCGTACATGACATAGTCTACCAATTTCTCTTTTAAAAGTATTATAGAAGCCCGCTTCATATGTAGAAGTACTGAGTGGCTAATGGATTTGGAAGTATTGGGTGGTTGATATGGCTTCATTAGTATTTCGTACCTTGGGAAGGGGTAAGTATGTAAACGTGTGTGCAATGCAAGGTTAGATTAGAGTTGCTAACATTAATAGACATAATAATTAAAAGGAAACCTATCGGTATAAGTTTATGTTATGGACAGTTTATGTAACGACCCTGAATTTTTGGACATTTGAAATAGAATATTTAATTGATTTTAAATATTTGAATGATGGTTTAACTTGAATTTCAAATGTAAATATGAAATTGGCAATTTAATTTGTAAATTTAATTGTTGAAATTAGGTAAAAATTTGAATCTTCAATTTGAAGCCTGTTAAAAATATTTTCAAGGCTTAGAAAATTCATATTGATAATACTGAAGGTATTGGAACTTTCAGAATTGAATTTGAAACCGTTTTGTTCAATTTTGGAATTTCTTCGTTTAAATTAAATTTTAAAATAGCATTCCGGGGCACAGTCTCGGAATTTGACGAAACCAGTTCCATTGGATCCGTAATATTGTATTATTATCGGATTTCAATTTTCGTAATGTTTGGAGTGATCGTTTGGCCGTACGATAAGCAAACACGCTGATATAATATAACGAGATATTTTTGAATATAAAAATATAAAATATAAAGGTTAAATCAGTAGCCACCCTAGCATCTGATTTCCGTCGACCTAGTTGTCTCCTCTTCTCGTTTAAAGACGCTACCTTCGTTGTTAAAATCACTTCTTTCCTTTCAATTCAAAACAAACGAAATCAGTTCGTTCAGAAGGATAAAGAAAAATAAATGGCTGATCCCCAGTATACTTCTTTCATTCTCCTCTCTTTAATTAAAACGAAATTTTCATCTCCAGTTCAAACAAGGAAATGGCCGAATAGGGAAATTACCATCAGTCGATATTAATAGAATTTTCATTCGAGAATTCAATTCAAATAAAATGTGAGGCTTTTCCTCTCATCTCCATTTCAAATCGCATTCCCTCAGTCCCAACCTCGTTCAAAAAATTTTCAATGGCCGAGCACAGTTTATAAAAAAAGAAAAAGGAAAAGAGGATGGGAGTCGCTCGCGCGATTTCAATCGCGTCGCCGCAGTAGTGGCAGAACAGAGTACGACGTCTGGTGGGTCGTGACGAGCAAGGGCGAAGAGCTAGGGCACGTTTTCAATTGATGGTGGGATTGTCTTCGCGTGGTCGTCGCTGTCGTGGAGGATAGTCGACTCTGGGGTGTCGCGTTTGGGCGCAGTGTCGAGCGTGACTTCATCGAGGGTACAACGACGTGGTGCGATCTCGTGAAGCTCGAAGTCGAGGAGGATATTGGCAACGGTGGTCGCGATGTTCGTTTCGCGACTGGAAGGCGGTGGCGCGCGCGACTGTGGCGATGGTCGTCGAAATGTTGCTGGGGACTTGATTGACTCGTCAGTTAGGTAATCAAAATTTTAATTTTCGATAAACCCAGGTTGATTTCTTTTGAATGAAAATTCGACAGTAAGGCAAAAGTTTTTTTTTAGAAAAGAAAAGATGTTAAAAATCAGATTTTTATATATATAGAGAAGGATTTTACAGCAAAGTTAATTTCTGTTTTAATTTGCAGAAAAGAAAATATACATATACATATATATATATATATATAGTTTTTCTCTTTGATTTTTTACTGTAAGAAAGGAATTGTAATAGCAGTGTTGATTTACTGCAAGCGATAAGGTTTCTATTAGAAAAAAAATAAAAATAAATAAATAAGTATATGTATATAATTTTAGAAATTTACAGTAAACAAAAGATTAGTTTATATGGATAAAATTTGATAATGGATAAATTACATAAAGATTCGATTTTTTAAAATCTATCTAACGGGAAAATAGTTTAAATTAAATTATTAGTTTAATTGAAAATCTTAGTTAAATTAAAATTGTAAAATGGCAGATTTAATTATTCGATTTATTTCAAATATTAATCGATTGTATAAAATTGTCTATACGAGGTCTAATACAATGAAGAAAACAAGCTGGAATGAAAATGGGATTGCAAATAAAAGCAAAGGTGAGATCTTCTCACTCAAAATGAAAGTGGAATTTGCAGTTATTGATTGCTGTTTGGTTGTGATATTAGATATAGTAGGATATATCTATATATATAGCAATATATATATATATATATATATATATTGGCATATGTATATATTGGTGATTGATTTTCCCGCATTATATAGCGGATGAGACCCTATTGCGCCGCATAATAGCGGATTGATATTTTTATAATCCCATATACCGCGATATTCCACCTCGAAGTGGAATTGGTATTGTGCTAACATCTGTGGATGCAGGGAAACAGGTTGGAGGGATCCAACTGGATTCCTCAAATATTTGAATTTGTTTCATATGCTGTGTGATTATTTATTTATAATCTGTGAATGATTATATTTGTGATGGGATTTGTTGAAGGCTAAAATTTAGCCGAATGAATTTTTGGTATCGTTGGATACCAGAAATGAATAAATGGGATTTTTGAGATTAAAGTTGGAAATTTTAAGTAAATTCTTTTCGAAAGAATTGAATTTATTTGAAAGAAGGAATTTTAAAGTATTAAAATTTATTTTCGAAATCTTACCGAATAAATTCCAAAATATGGGAAAAGATATTAATAAATGAGTTTTGAATAATATTGTTTAAAAGTTGAAGAATTCATTTAAAAATGGAATTTTGAATAATTTGGAAAGAACAAAGGAATTTATTTAAAAGTGATAAATAAGTTTAGAAATCAATTTGTAATTGATTTGGTATTTGAAAATGAATCTTTGAGAAATCGATATGGAAATTTATTTGGAGTTGAAATAAATTTAGAAATCAAATTTGTAATTAATTTGGTGATGGAAAATAAATCATTGGAAAATTTGTTTGAAATTGATTTAGTGTTTGAAAAATAAAGTTGGAAATCGATTTGCAAATGGTTTGTTATTTGGAAATAAACTTAGAAATAAATTTGCAATGTTTTGTTCTATTGAAATTAAACTTAGAAATCAATTTGTAATTGATTTGGTATTGAAATAAAATTAGAAATCAATTTGGAATTTGATTTTGGGGTTAAAAGTGAAATATGGGAATGTAAAATTCAGATGGAATTTATAAAGGAAAGGAAAATTTGTTTCAGAAATAAACACTGATTTATTTTTTAAGTGTGGAAATAAATTTTACGAATTTGGATGTAAATTTAAAATAAATCGATAAGGATTTATTTAATTGGTTTAAATGGACCATTTTGAAATGGAAGTGTATTTTCACTATAAAGCCGAGTGTATTTCCAAAGTAGCTTTTAAAAATATAAATTAAAGGTTCTAAAGCTGGTTTTTAAAAGAAATATTTGGAAATATATTCCACGCAAGGAAATTGATTTGAAATTTATTTTCAAAAGTTGAAAGATGAAAAATGATTTGAAATTGTTTTCAAAGTGTTGAAGTGGAAAAATATATATCTTGTGAAGATATTTTGAAAATAAATAATTTGGGAAAATTATTTAAATCTGATGATTGTTGTGAATATTGTTGATAGTTAAATCACCGACTATCAATATTGCCTTTGAAATGGCACTTGAATTTGTTTTTAAAACAAACGCTTATTATTCGGTTTAGCCGGGAAAGGACCTTTGTGTCAGATAAACCATTCCGAATAATGATACGACGATATGGATCGTATTGAAGACCGGTTTGAAGACCGGGTATTTTCGAAAATGAAAGGACAACCTGTCGAATGTCTCTGCACCGAGTTGCTCCGGTATAGAGATTTATATCACTCTTTTTGTGATGGGAAGTCCGATCGGGATTGTGAATACCCGGATTGTAAGGGCTTCTTTGGAAGTGCCTTCGGTTCTGTTCGAACCCGGAACAGACTTCTATGGTTACATGTCTAACATTACGTTTTGAGATATAAAGCTGATTTCTTTCAAATACATTTCTGTTGGTGGCGGAGAATTTATTCTCTTAGCTTAACACCCTTCTCTGAGACGTACGAGCTCAGAGGTTATGTAGTTGAAAGTTATCAGCGATATATTCCTAATATGGTAATGTGACATGCTGAGTGATGCTATGTGTTGATCATTTATTGATCATTTGTGATCAAAGCACGGCTTTGTGAAAAAGCGTAGCTTTGTGGACGAGACTTCGTCAGACCTCACTCCCCGGAAATGGTCGAAACAGGAATATGTGGCAAGGTTATGAGGGTCGCGCCCTTTAGGGTATGTCATTTCCTTCTGGAAAAGGGTGGTATCAGGGATGGAGCACTGGTATTTAACCTATGTGGATACTCCGATCTCATTTATTGTGTGATTGTGTGTTTATCGAGGCGCCTCGGATAAAGGTCCCAAAGGACCGGGGGATGGCATATTCGTGAGTTACCTAGTTACCGGGGTAACACGGCCTTGTGTTGGCAGAGAGTAGTTGTCTCTCGGGACGTCCAGCCAGAGGCGTACCCATGTGGCGGTAGGAAGTTCCTTAGCCTGACTATTTGTTGGAAATCCATTTCCCAATACGAAACTTGTACGGTTTTAGTTGTAGAACCTGCCATTTACTTATGGTGGTCACCACTGTTTAGATGGTAGCTATAGTAGGCATAGTTCGGAATGTCTATGCTGGCTAAGATTAATATTATACTTTCGAAATGTTTTCCACACTAGACATTAATAATAATAATCCAATGATTTGCGTAGTAAGCATCTTTGACTATCATAAGAAGAAATCTCCTCCAATTCTGAGTTTGCATTGTGTGTGTGGCGGGAGGTCTTATGGTAGTTTCATTTTCCAAAAGCATTGCGAATTAATTTTATTTTCTTCGGGAAAATAACTGTTTTACGATCTCACACCAGTCACCATGACTGACTTGGAGTTTATTGTTTCCTTTCTAAACTCTGGGTGCCCATAATTTTCCACACGGGCAGTCTAGAGTTATGTTATCAGGATATTCTGGAGCTTTGGAAGCAAGTTGGATGGCGAGACGTACTCCCGTACTTGTTTATTTATTCCGCTGTGTATTCTGTATAGGGACAAGTTTATATAACTGTCCAGTGTTGTATTGAGTTGTATATTGACTCTGATTGATGTAATGTATAAACTGATATAGTCTTTTGTTTTAAAGATTATTGATTCATCTATTATATATTGTTCCGCTGCGAATGTGAGATTCTGATGTTGTTTCTGTTTCTATTTTTTTTTCTGTTCTTTTTCTTCTGTCTTCTTCTACCTCTTCTTTTAACCCTAATGGTTTGGTTTTCCGGCATTCGATTGTGCGGCATTTGATACAGTGGATGTATTAATGTCGACTTTCGAGCGTCGAAAAGTCGAGACGTTACAGTTTATATTTTTCCAATCACCAGAACGTTGTTCTGACCCGCTCCTCATTACAACCCACATGATAGATTTAGAGAAACGGGTCGCTGGAGCTGGATGTGCTTTGCTGTTAGAGAGTCTGCTTTCTCTCAAGCTCGATGTTGATGTGACAATCTGCTTTCCAAGGAATATCATTAATTCCAAGGTAGTAGTCATAGTTAGTATTCTTATCCTATTATTATTTCCGCTGTGAGTATAGATTTCTATTAATCTCTAATAATGGTCATGCTTATTTGCAGGTATCAAGTCCAACGATCTATGCTTTAATGGACTTGGGTTTTGATTTTTATCGAAATTTAGGACCATCAAGGTGCGGGTTGTTACATCCCTAGCTCTATCATTCCCTCACTTGCACTTAGGGTTAATTATGGAAGCTTTATCCCATCCCTTCAATCATTTTGACGAGAACTGGTCGATTTTGACCTTTCATGAATGGATATGCTATGTTGGTTTAATTATATGCTCTATCAATCAACTCTTCCCGATGTTGATAAACTATTTTTATCATGTGGAACTATATAGAGTATGTTTCTCGAATTCTAGTGAGCTCTTATTATTACATTGTTATCATATAACAATGATTAGTATTCTTAATACTTGGAATCACCCCCACCTCGGTTATAAATTTGTGAATATATATATATACACACACACACGCTTTGCTTTTATTGCAGCGCTATTCAATACCTTTTCATTAAATCAGCCATAACGTTTTGCTGTTCAATACCTTTTTCATTAAATCAGCCACAACGTTTTGTTCGGAACATTTCCAACTTAAAAATTCTTAACTTCAATTTATTATTAACATCTTATACTCAATATCACTTATGAAATATGAATTTGAACACTCCTTCATAAGGAGTTCTTTATTTCTGTAAACAATTCTCTAGTATTTCATAAATACGTTGGAACACATTAAACAACCATTTAGGGAAATCAATTTGGATTTGATATTTGCTTCATGTATCAGATACATAAAAAAATCACGATATCGTAAATAGCACTGCATGTATGCTACTTCCTATTGCCAATGCATAAGGAATCCATTTTACATGTTCCTTATTAAGCATTGTAATAAGGTGTTTCTATATATTGTCTAGGACATTCCCAATACATCTCCCACCGACTTCAAGATATTTTGGTTGCTATGTACAAACGGTCCATTCTAAATCATTATTTATAATTTTCCATTAACATATGTACTAAATAAAAAGTCAAACCAAGCGATAATTTTGTGAGTAACTCCGAATTAATTTGATCCCGTTGAATAACGAATCTGTTACACAAATTTCAATAGTTGAAATTTGTGATGTTATTCTTATTAACGTTGCTCACTATATTCCAACTGCATTAGTCTTGCTCTTGGAGAATCATTTATGGCCGATGGATCATATCTCTTTGGATACAACTACCAAAATCATATTTGATGACGTATTTGTAATCTTTTTCAGATTTGTGCATCGTATCGTAGAGTCAATTCTCTTGATGGCTTAATTGACAACTAAGGATTATCTATTCTCAACATTGATAAGAGACTCGTAGTTTCTCTTAAGTCGGTGAGAATACTTATTGGACACTCTAATGCAATGTGTTCATTTAGGCAAGGTTAACTTTATTTCATCCTACGTAACCAGTTTCATCTTTGGATCATATCCAGATCCGTTTTAATACCAATAACTTCTTAGAGAAATTTCTTTGCTATGAAGTAGGTATTTTGGAATAACAGTTGTTTCTCAGTGCAATGGAATAGATATTCATAAACACTTTATTAATTGCCTTATATATAAAACTGATTTGGTTTTTAGTTTACAATACTTACGTTCAAAACATAAATTGTTCATCCAACGATAGTCGTTCCCAAACTCCTTTTAGGGCAATCCATATAAGAACCTCACGTTCAATTATTACATTTAGTCTGGCCTAGGATATGTTGGAATTTCTGTAAAACTTTATCTTGTATGATTTTTAAACTATTCTTTAGATGGAATTAATTTTGACTTTGTGTACTACTCTTAAGTACATGGCCTTATAGAAAGAAGTTAACTCAACTTCATTTACAATGAATTGTACTTTGTTCAAAGTTTGATTACTCCTTGTGGATATATCATAATGCATTAATGAAAGGAGTGGCTTTTGTGTTTGAATCTTTTTCATTTTAGGTGCGTTCAAAATTATTTCCAATGTACTCACATATTTGGTCAAATTGAATCATTTTATTTTATTTTGCACGTTATTTAATTTACTTCCAACTTTTATTATGTGACTTTATCATAGATATACTACATGTGCAGCAAATACACATGTTCATATTTGTGATAACTCATCAGTGAATACAACAAAATACATGGAACCATTTTGGAATTAATAGACTTTCGATTGCGTACATCTATATGTATCAATCCGTAGTTCATCAACATTTATGGTTTGAGATATAATTACGAGTACAATATAATTACGAGTACAACATTTATGGAACCAAATGGGTGCATTGTCTTTTATTGTTTGAGATATAATTATGAGTACAATATGGTTCACAATCATATAATCAAAGAATTATTTCTTCAAACTTTGACTTAGTCCATAATTCCAAAACAATTGCAAATAATTTAAACACTTCTGTATTTTCCAATGCATCACAAATACTGTTATTATAGTTTTATTTTATAACGAATATTCATATTGAAATGAAACTATGTCTATATTTAGTCAATACCGAAAAACAATTATTATTTCATAAATAATGTTTGGTATGTTTTACGAAAACAATTTTTGTAACTTGATGCGACTGATAAGTGTTATATGACATGCTCTTACTATTTCCGCCATCACTATAACATCGTATGAAATGCGAAGCTCCATTCAACCAATTAATATAGGCTATTTATTTCATTTACTGTAACTGGTTTACAGTCGAGAATTTTCAGATCAAGCATCTTAAATTCAAAAAAAATATCATAGAAAATAATTTTCTATATGAAAATAATTTTGGAATAGAAATCATATTTCTTGTTCCAATGTTAAGTTTCCATAATTAATTTACAAATCTTGTTTTTGAATTTCTTTATGAAGCAGAAGTGATCATTCACTCTCTTCATCCAAACCGTGCCTTAAGTTATATTCACTCTTATACATTCGATTTCCTTTCAAATGGTCGAACCATTAAAGGAAATCCTTACTGCAATATCACAACAAACTGTTTACAAAAATGCATTCGATCATCCTTAACTTTTAATGATATCAATTAAATTTCACTTTACGTAAACTAATTAAACCAATATTTCAATGATCAAATTATTGGATCTATCTTGTAGCCTTTGGTCTAGTGTTACATTTGACACAACAAGATTATTATTGTAATCAATTATATTGAATACACGATCTCAGACTATAATTTACTTGCTTATTTCAATGAGTTAATTTCATCGAGGTTTCGATAGTACGAATTGTGACTGTTCACCATATAACATTTATATGTGATCGCGTATGAATCAAATATCTATATTCTTGTATTGGTTTTAGTGTTCGAAACTCATTGAAGATAATACACAATATTGAGCAAGTAAACTTGTAACCGACTAAGTTATGAACGTATTTAGTGATTGTATAATTAGGTACTTGCATGGGTCAATATGCAAAAATCTATTGGTAAGTATATTTTATATTTCGTTGTTAGTATTTGATTCAGTTCCTTTGTATATTTTAATTGATAAACATTTTATCCATCATACTCAATGCAAAAATTTATTAAAGTAGATTATTTTAATTATATATATCATATGTTCTTACAATATTAGAACAGTTAAAAGTTACCATTTCATTTTTCTAATACAGCTCCCACCAATCTTGAGATTATGACCTTGAGTTTGATCAACAAGTCATAGCTCCACAAATGATGGATAACTTCTTATCTCATTTAGACCTTGAGTTTGCTCAACATATCGAAAAAGATTATTCACTTGTACTTACCATTTTGCGACGGCCTAAGTGTAGTATATGTACCTTGAGTTTGCTCAACAAATACATATAATTATTTAACCTGTCTATTCAATAAATTAATAATACTACACATAACATCTCTAGCTTAAGTTTACTCAACAGCCAAAAAGTATGCAAGTAATTTATTAATACAAATGGTAGAGGACAACATTTATACTAAAGATTCATAATCTTTAGTATATTTAATTGAGTGATATTGACTTATAGAATACTGCATTTCTTATGAAATACCATCGCGATTCATGTGTCGAACACATAAGAAATCACGACATACGTACTATGCACATGTATTTATTCTTTAACTTTTATAATAAACATGTTTTTATTTTAAATTTAGCTTTTAAATTTAAAATCTTTTATTTTTATTTTCAAAACAATTTTGAAAATTAGCCCAAGGCCTAATTCAAATTGGGCCTTTTCTATTTGGGGCAACCTTTGGACTCACTTCACCTTTCAAGCCAGGCCGGCAACCAGGTAAGACAGGGTACTTGATTACCCAATTCCAATCCTAGACAATACCTTTCTAGACACCATGCTAAATGGGCAAACTTAATTAGTTAGCCATAACATGACTAATTTCGACCGCATAAGGCTATTGGGCTCCGATACAATTGTCGGAACTGGGCCAGCCCGTAGTGGAAGAAATAGGTGAATATTCAATTTTTTACCATTTTGGATTTTTATTGAGCCTATGAAGTCTAAATGTATATTAGATTCAATCTAATAAAATTTTAAATAAAATATTGTTTTATTTAAATTGTTAAAGTGGAGATTTAAATATAACTTAAACTTATAAGTATTATAATGAATGTATCAAATACATTTATTTATTGTGAAGTGTAAGTGCGGTATAAAAGTGGTGTATATATGTGTAAATGAAACATGTATAAATGAATTTAGAGAAGGAAACCTTTTGTTTCCCTCTCTTACCCTATGCAATTAATAAAGACAAGATATGACAATATATGAAGAGAGAGAGAGAATCCTTTCATTTCTCTCCCTCTTTAATAGTAATAATTAATGTGTTAAATGACATTTATAACTTATCAATCAAATTTACACATGCCTTTGTTGTCCAAGTTTCTGATTAATGAAATATGCATACATCCATAATGACTATAGATACGTACATACATACATACATACACATACGCACGCACGCACGCGCGCGTACACACACGCACATATATACATATACATATACATACCTATATATATACGAGTATGGTGGCACGTCCATTGGACATGTGCAAAGAAGGAAGTGAGCGGATTTTTCCTTTGCTATAATTATGGTATTATGAGAGATTAAAGTAATGTTTTCATTAATTAAGGGAAAAAGGAGGAAGAAGATATGACAACTAAATAGAAATAAGGTGTTGTAAGAAAGATGACGGGTAAACCTGATAATGATGAAGCACCTTTGAGTTGATAATTATGTTTGTTTTGCCTAATAGAATGCTGAATTAAATGAAAAATTAGTGGTTTGAAGCTTGGATGTTGATCAGAAAATATGCTACAATTGCATATAAATTTGACTTGGTTTAGCGATTACATATAAAAGTGGTTTGAAGCTTTAAATTTGTGATTTTGTCAACTGAGTAAAGGAGTTCAATGCTTTTAGATAACTTGCTATTGTAAAACACAAAAATACGATATGTTGAATTATTATTTCATTAGGTACAACTTATATGCATTCAGTTAAGGGTGCCAGAGTTTGGGTGGACAACTCAGAAGCTATTAAGTAAATAAACTATTAAATTATTATTTTAGATTCTAACCTTTTATTGCCATGTAACAAGGTTTTTTGGTTCTAAGTTGAATGATTTTTTTCTTCTAAAAACACACACACACACATATAATTGAACCATGATACGCACTTTCATATCCTGAATCATGAACTTGTTTTCTTGAAGTCTTGGACATTTCCATAAGACTTGATAAATTATTCACAGGATCTAGCTTTATTTCTTATAAATTATTTACATATTATGCTACACAACCATTTCTAATTGATTTACTTGTACAATTTCCAACAACGTATATTCTTTACAAAAGATTATTGAAGTTGATAATAATGTTCAGAATGAACTCATAATGCATAAGAGATAGTCTCATAGTATAATAGCCAATTGTTTAAATAGACACAAACAAACATGTATTCCTATTGATGCGGTTCTATTTTCCTTTAAAAAAAATGAAAAACATGTCATTACATGGTCAATTTAATTTTTTATGAAACAAAGGCCTATTAAAAGGTTTGAACATCAAAAGAGTAGTTAAATCTTGTAAGATTTTTGTCAATGTTTGAAGCTCTACATGTCTCTGTCTTTAATAATTTTATCAATGTTTGAAAGCCTGAGAATCTCTTTCTCTTTCATAATTTAGTCAATTTTGAAGCTCCAAGGGTTGACCTGCACCAAAATATGAATATAATTCATTTATAAAAGCGGTAAAATACTTGGTGAAGAGTCACGTTTAGGTACTAATATAATTGATACTTTCTTTTTTATACCACTGTATTATGTAGGAGTTTAAATTTGCACCTGGAAGCTATCAAACGCTGTAATATTTATCTACTGTACATAATTATAGAGTTTCTAAAGCCACATCTTTCAATAATACCATATATTAAATAATAAATTTGCCTATCAATCTATAACCATGTTGAAATACAAACCAATGAACATTCGATCGTAGGAAACAAAAAATAGAATATAATAGACTAATTAACAATGGAGTAAATAATTCACACAAATTTAATAATGTAGTGACGAACTATTCTATTTAGCAAAGTATGATCAAAAAGGAAAATATTTTTTTAAGTATATGAGGTTTACCCAATTAAAAGTTACAAATATAGAATTATTACAAAAATAGGTCTTTTCTTGAAATCGAATCGACTTCTTTGAGCATCAAATTCGCTTTTTGATTGTAGACTTCCATTATGTGCAAGCCACGCTTGAGCTACTGCTTTCATGAGTTCGAGGTCATGTTCATCTTTTAAGTTTTTCTCCGTTTTTGGCATTGGTTTTGTAATGAATGATATTGTGGAATAAGAGGAGCCTCAATTTGTTTGTGAAGTAAGATAAGTGCTTACCTGGAAGTAATTAGGTCCAGATATTAGCTTTCATTGGACTTCTAGTACATGTATGCAGTATCAATTTTGGTCCACTTATTTCCATTTCAATTTAATACATCCAGAGACCTAAAGCTATGTCAGTCTATATAGGCAGATTTAAATAGAGGTCAAGGTGGACAGTTGCCAGCCTTTGCTTTAAAAGAACATTTATGTGTGGTGTAAATTTTCCTTCAAATTCAATCATCATCGCTATCTTAATTCTAGGCGATGGGGTCGGCTTTCTGAACATGAACAAAAAGGACTCATTTTAAACATATGCTTCTCCGAAAGACTTATTTCAATAATATTACTCGTCTAAAACTTATTATGAAAACTATTATAAAATGCACGTAAGTGCACTTAGTGGTTGGAGACATTTAATTTTTATTTAATAAAATAAATACATGGACGAATATGTGCTTTAAATGCAAAACCTTTGATAGTCACAACACTTTTATTTCAAGCAACTCTATTGATGATGTTGGTGCCAAATTGAAAGCAAAATTTCATTGATGGATGGTCGGAAAGCGGATGATGGTGGAGATTGCAAACCGATGGTGAGATTCTTTTGATGGAGGTTTCAAAATTAAAAGCAGAAGATTAAAATAAGATCATCGACAAAAACCTTAAGGGGTTAACTATTCAACTTCAAACCCAAACAACTAAAATTAAATTATAAAATAGGAAAGTACATGCCTAACTTATATCTAGCATGAAAATTTGATCATGTTGTTAATTAGGAATCAAGCTACTAACAAATAGTAATTTTTGTGACAAAAGGGGGTCTTTCTCCCTATTATACACACATAAACGTAGAGTACATATATGCATGTGTGTTAACCATTAGATATATTTGTCTTTATGTGGAAGAACGGGATCAAAAGGAGATGTAATGGTTAAGATCTTGTGTCAAATTCCATATCACCCCTTACATGCGTGCCATTGTCAAATTTAGAACATCTTTGTAGACAACATTTTTAGAGAAAGTTGTACCTTGGAAAGTTGATGATATATGTAGGAGAAGATGAAATTAAGTACCTTTATTCCTAGCTAGTTAGCAGAACATCTTTGTAGACAACATTTTTTAGTGAAAGTTCCGATTTGTCCAACAACGTCTCTTTTTTCTACCAGCACCTCGGTATTAGCACTTGAAACTCCTCGTGAAAGCGCCACATATAGTTGTCCATGACCAAACACATGCTCAGGTAGAAAAATTCCAGTATTTTTTATCGTTTTCCCTTGTGTCTTATTTATAGTGAAGGCAAAACACAAACGAATTGGAAATTGTTTTCGTATTAACACAAATGGTAATTTAAATTTTCAGGTGGCTTTAGTGGGATTCTTGGAATGAAAACTCTAGCACCAACATAATGTACAGTGATGATTTCAGCATCAATGCAATTCTTATTGAGTTGTTTACATATAAGCCTCGATCCGTTGCATAATCCAATTTTCAGATTCAAATTTCTTAACAACATTATTGGTGCTCCTAGCTTCAATTTCAAACAATTTGGAGGCGGTCCACCAGGAGCGATTGAGTTTAGAAATTCTTGTTGGTATAAATTGCGAGCATCATCTTCTTCTGCATCATATGAATAGTAAACTACTTCATTTCCGGGAAATAAATTGAGTACATGTTCATTGAGCTTGTCGACATATTCATTTAATGGTGTAATTAATGCTCTATTAACTATGTACTCTTTATCGAAAGCATTTTTTGATAAGTCGGAAAAAATTGTATCTATCAACTTTGACAGTGGATTAACGTCATTTTTTGACTATGATCATATTCATTGGTACTCGAATCATTTCTTCATTGGTTGAAGGTTCGGTACCATCTCCAATTCTAATTAGAAATTTTGAATATGCGATATCATTTACCGCTTGCATGTTTTTCTGTAAATGTAAAACTTGAAATTTTCCCCATAAAAATGATTTATTAATGCATACATTAATTGCTTCACTTCTTGTAGCTTTAGGCACATCCGGCAATACTTGTCGAAAATCTCCTCGCATAATAAGAATTTTACCACCAAATGGTTCATCTATATCCGTTATATCTCGCATAGTTCTATTAAATGCCTCAAAAGCATAACGATGTACCATTGTAGCTTTATCCCACATAAGAACAATTGATTGCTTTAGAAGTTTTGCTAATTTTGATTGCTTGCTTATAGAGCATGTTGATGTTGCTTTTGGTTGTAATGGAAGTTTAAATCTTGAATGTGCAATTCTTCCGCCAGTTAGTATAGTTGCACCGATACCAGATGTAGCTGTTGCAATTGCAATACCACCGTCTTTTCTAACAGTGAAAAAAATAAAATGGTATAAATATGTTTTTCCCGTCCCTCCAGGACCATCTATAAAGAACAAACATTTCTCTTTTTCACAATTGCATTCATAATTGTATTGTAGGATCTCAATTGGTCATCATTCAACTTTTCAACGGCTAGTAAATCATCTTCAGAAATAGGAATTGCTAGTTCTTCTTCAATTAGCTCTGAACTATCATCATATGCATCGCAATCATATATTCTTGAGATATTTCGAAGATCATAATCAGTTGTGCTAGAGAAGTAACATATTTAAATCATTCAAAAGGAAGTTTTTCCTTTAATATGATTTAAAAGTATTCTCAAGAAAAAACGTTCTTCTTCTATAGGTTGGACTGTATATATTCTACCAATCACTCTAATATTTGATTCTCTTTATTTCCCATTTCTTGATACCTTTAAGCCAAACGTAGCGTTCAGGAAATTCACGATATACACTACACCAAACAACCCATTTTGTAACACTTTTCCGCTTTCCATTTACAACGCTAATAACCGTTACAAATTTCTAACGGTTATATCTGTTACAACCGTTTACAACGGTTATTACCGTTAGTAAATATTGTAATTTCGTAAATAATTAAAAGCATTATGGATAAGATTGTAAATTTATCTTTAATCAATGTTATCTCATTTCTCACGGTAATTTCATTTCTCACCCTCTCGCATTTTATTTCTATTTCGTTCGTACCGCCTCCACTGTCTGCCATCGCTTCCGCCGTCTTCTGCCGCCGCCGCCGTCTTCTGCCGCCGCCGCCGTCTTCTGCCGCCGCCACCTTCCTTTTTCCTATCAAATCGATAAAGATGAAGGAAGATCTAGGTTGCGAACTACAAATCTAGGGTTTCGCTTTTCCACCTCGGTCCACTCGGGTATGAACATTTTTTTCAAATTCATAACATTTTCTTACATATGAATTCGAATTCAAGCTTAGCAACATTTTCACATTCAAAATCAGAGTTACTATTAGTAACACTTTCACATTCAAAATCAGATTTATGAATTTTTGTTTTCTTTGCAAAAGTTGGTATTGATTGAGCTATTCTTTGTTCAATCTTTAATAAATATTTATTTGCAAAATTTGAAGAGAAGTTTGATTTCTTACTTGTGACGTATCCCTCTATTCGCTCTATTTTCCTACTGAAAATTTATAATCAAAGTATGAATATACTTCTGACAGTCAGGTATTATGTTCAAATATTTCTCTTATGCAGAAATGCTGATATCAAGTCATCTATTGAGAGCCACAAAAAAGCATTTGACACTGTTTATCTGGTACGTCTTACATGCCTGTTATAACATGTAAAAATACATGTTTTACGTTGGTTATGTGGCAAGTCTAGCATTATTTACGTCTCTTATTTTCCTTTTGCAGAACGATGCTTCCATGTCTGATGTCATCGATCTTGTTTCTGATCTATGCCCATCTAACAAGTAGTGAATCACAGAGCATTCAATTTATGATCTAAGAGATGATTGGAGAAGAATTTCAATTATTTACATATTATATTACATTTTCATTTCTAATAATAGTTCAATGCTATGACTGAATTAAATTCCTGGTGGCAGCTCAAATTACAAATGATATATTCAATTTTACAAGTGATAGTTGGGAACCTGCTGAAGGCCTTAGGTAAATTTGCTTCTGCATATTTATTTGTAGAAATGTAAGCTGATACTGAAGATGCCTTTCTTTTTCAATTTGAACCAGTGAACGTAAAGAGAAAATCAAATAGTTTGTAGTAAGTGGGTGTAGAAACAATATTTTACCATTACCTATAAGTTCATTCTTCATTCATGTTGATTCTTTTTTTCTTCTCCTTTTCATTGAAAATTGAGTCAACTGAACTTGTTGTTAGGGCAAGGTTGATATTATTTGTGGTGGACCTCCTTGCCAAGGAGCAAGTGGACATAACCGATTTAGGAAGGTTGATGATCCATTTTAAAGATGAGAAAAATGGTCAAGTGACAGTATTCATGAACATCGCTGAATTCCTGAAACCAAAATATGTGTTGATGGAAAACGTCGTTGAGATTCTCCAGTTTGCAAATGGTGGTTTGGGAAAAATATGCTCTTTGTTTCCTGATTAAAATGCATTATCAGGCAAGATTAGGAATTCTTACAGCAGGGAATTATGACCTACCCCAGCATCGTATGAGAGTATTTCTATGGGGAGCAA
This sequence comes from Allium fistulosum, assembly GCA_030737815.1. Taxonomy (NCBI): domain Eukaryota; kingdom Viridiplantae; phylum Streptophyta; class Magnoliopsida; order Asparagales; family Amaryllidaceae; genus Allium; species Allium fistulosum. Next base: position 105,487,177 of record CM060905.1, read on the forward strand.
AACCAAATGAGGTTTTTCACTTTTTCTCAGCCCAATTCTATATATTTTAAAAGGTTATAGGCGACTAGTTTTGTTTTACCGTATTTGATGAAGTTTTCAGTGTATATGATTAACAGCTGCTTTCATGAGCTTGAAACCTCAAGAATAAATGGAATACCGGTCCATTTTCATACTCTTTATTACAGATCTAATGCACATTCTTTTACAAGTTCATTATCGTCATTATAATGTTACTTTCTTTGTTAAATTATGCAGATAAGGAGATCATCCTACAATGATGTGATACAAGTTTCAGAGATTCAGAAGAGCTTAAACATTAGTGGAGTTCAAATATACATCATAAACAGTGCACAAATTGTCTTTCTGAATGATTGTCCGCAGAAAGACCTAACAAAGGAGTTACCAATACTTGTCGACCATAGCCTCCTTGATTCCTTTAGCTTCTGCTCTTTTGGTTGCAAGGTATTTTTACACTTCAATTTGAATATATTTTAAGAGAGATTTTGATTCTATTAACTCTTATAACAAAGCATATTATTGGTACATCCACAGACTTTAATAAGAACAAGAGCTAGAAAATAAAGGCAATTATGGCTGATTCATCCAAAGAATTTAGTAAACATTGTGTTAATTTATAGGTAAATTAACTATCTTTTTTTTGTTGAAAAAAACAGTATGTATGAAGTGGATATCATGGGTATATAAAGTGAAATAAAGATTGCTCCAAGGTGGGTTTTGATTTGTTGATGTTTTTAATCTCTATTGAACTCAAAGTCATTGTATGAAGTCTTCTTATTATATTGACCGCCATCATTGTTGTATGAACTTGTACTTTGGTTATGTTGTTTTGAAGCACCAAGATTGGTATTTCAATTTGGGCACATATGACCATTTCTGCGGTTATATGAATGATATGGAATACATATAGATAACTGCAACATGATTCATGCTAGGACCCATTAGTCATAAACAATAGGTAAACAGTTTTTATGATAACTCTGATTAGGTTCACAGGGCTCGGTTAAAGTCTGCAAAAATGGATGTTGCTGTCAAGGCAAGAATATGTTTCACATGGCTCGGTTAAATTACTTGTGCTGAAATCATAAAAGTACTGAATTTTTGAACCTTCGACGTCGAAAAGAAATAGTCCACTTCAGTAATAATGCAAAAGTGCAACTTATTGCTATTTTAGCGGGCTAGTCATAAGCAATTAGTAAGGAACTGTCAAATTATGACTTTATGTCTCAGAAACAAGAATTAAATGCCTATCTATGTACATGTGTGTTCATGATATTCTAGTACCCTGAAATTAAGTTAAACAATTGACCTAAGTCTTAGCCTTCTGATTTGTATGCAGTGCGAGTTAATATCTAAACTCAACAATATAAATAGTTTAGGTTGTTTAATTTCATACTGTAATGTTTTTGCAGTTGAGTTATATAACATATGAGTTGAGCTGTAACACTTGTATGGGGGTTTTTGGGTTGTATTGTTTTTATTTTACATAGAAATTGTTATTTCAATTGTTACTATAAATTAACAGATGCTTTGTGTTGCTACTTAGTAACTCGTACTGAATGAGTCATTAATAGATGCTTTGAGTTACTACTATCTCAACTGTTTGTTGTCAATTAATAAAAGTCAGTAAAATTAACAGATGCAAGCAAATATGAGTTAGTTCATTTTGAGACTGACAAGGAATTTATATTAAAAACATATTTTTTCTATGTTTAAAATAGCAAGTGAAAATTTCCTTGCTATTAACAAGCATCTGTTATTCCCTTTTTGCTAATATACTAGCAACTCTTTCAAAATGCAAATCAGTGCATTTCATTGTTCTGTACATATAAGTTATTGCTTCAAAAATCATCTTCATTGCTGGTTAAGTGTCATTGTGAATACAAGACAAGTCAATATGATAGTTCAACATTGGTGCTGCAAATATAAAATCAGTATTTCATATTAGTGCATGTGTTGTTTCACTGTTATGTGTATGGTTAATATCCTAGTGCATTATTGGCAATTACTTCTTAAAGTAAGGCTCACATTTCTTGATTTAACAACCATCCTAATGCATAAAAGATCTTTGCAGCATATCTTATGTTTCACAGCATGTTTGCATGAAAAGAAACATGTCTTTGCTTGCCTATTTTATAAATGTCTGTAATTGTTTTCTCACTGCATTTGTCTATATTCATGATGTTCCCAGCCTGTACCCATGAAGTTGCATTTACATGTATCCATGAAGCTGCATATGCTTGTATTCATGAAGTTACATTTTCCCATACACATAATGTTGAGCTTGTCCATGTTTGCAATGTTTTAGTTGCACGTGTTTCTAATGTTTCAGTAGCCTGCAATATAATTCACCACATAATTAGTTGTTGTTAACAATACAAACTTAGTCCTTTGTCCACTCAACAAGTAAAAACATTATTAAAATTTTTCACTAGTCCATAATCGTTACTTCTCCTTGGCAAATAAAAAACATTTTCATTTTTTGTTAACATCGCCATTGAGGCCAGTTCATAATGAGGTTTCACGGGCTCCTTTGCTTCGTCCTAAAGAGTTGGGGTAATTTAATTAATACAAAGATTTATTTTTACTGTAATTATGCTAGCTGCATTTTGTGATTTCTTATGTGCTAAAACTCTATTTGTTATAGATATAATCTTAACAAAAATAGTAACTAGGATATGATGTCTGAACTTGCAATTTATTTTTATAGTAAGTACCATTAAAATAATTTTAACTGCACATTAGATTCTTAAGATTACGAAATGTGACTGTTAACAGAAAATCATTTTGGAACATTGTTTTAGGGGAAATTTTAAATCAATAAGGAGGAAAGAACAAAATATGGTTTTCTTTCCTGTTTAGTCTAAACAATCAAAATAACATTATTTCAACAAAATAAAATCTTTGAAATTTTTTTCATAATTTTTAGCCTGATTTTGAAATGTTTAAAGATTGTAATTTTCGAAAATTTTGGAATTTTAAACTATTTTTTTCATTCATTTTTTCTGAAATATTGTATTTTTTCTACGAATAATATAAGCACGTCTAGTAAGGTCTTACAATTTTTTTTCCCTATCAAAGGTTATAATATACGCACGTCTAGTAAGGTCTTACATTAATTCACTTCATTCTCTTCTAATTGTCGATAGTTTCTTTCCATTGCAAATCACCACAAACTGAAACTAAAATCACATTCTTCTCCTATACTTCCAGTTTTCCACTTTTTTAATGACTGTAGCATCTTTTACGTATGTTATATGGTGACTTCACTACTTACATATACTATTATCTAATAGTATTCGTCATGTATCAGTAAGTTATATGGTGACTTCACTACTTACATATACTATTGTAGATAAGGATGAAATTGTATCTACCACTGCTACTATTCCCTGTTTTCTTTAATAGTATGAACAGGCCTGTCTAGTACATAGACAGCTGAGCTACAGCTAGGTAGTGTTGTGAAGTTGGAGGATACACTGATAAGCACAATTATTGAGTGTATGGGATAAGGACCACAAACATCATTTTCCAATTATCAGTGGTATTGGCATCTTATGTGCTTTTTTCTGCTGAACCTAGGATAATGCTTTTCATTTGTAAGTGCATTAGAATCACAATCATCTGCATTTAGTTTGATAGTTTATGTGCCTTGGAGAAGTGTCTTAACAACACACTCTTTTTGTTTGGTGTAGATAGTAAGATTTATTAATAATGCATGCATTTATTTAATAAAAAAAATAAAAAAATAAAAGTTATATTTCGCAAATAGACAGTGATCTTTTTGGTATACTTTTTTGGTGCAACATAGTAGAAATGTATTCTCATAGTACATCATTGACAGAGGGTAAATCTGGCAAAGCTTGAAACATCCACATTGTGGAGATATTGGAAGCACTTCAATCTTGTGAGCAATTTTCACCCTTCCTATTTTCTTATAGACTAATTTTTTATATTATGCCTACCATAAAAACTTATTTCAATTTTAGATGTTGAAAACTTATTTCAACTTTATGCTTGTGTACTTTGAAATTGCGCAACCACAAAACCTGTTATAGTCAAAACCAGATCTATTTTTATAATAAATGTTCAAGGAAGCCTAAAGTTGAACTAAGTTTTTCTGCTGGATATACTTTTAAAATATGTCCTTTTCTTATTGAAAATTGGATAAATTCAACATGTAGTTGTTATTTTCCTTTATCTGATTGTTGTTTGCTCTATTATAACTGAATAAGGTGAGTATCAATCCCAATCCGTCCAAGGAGCAGCTCATCAATTTGGTGCAACACCATTTCATATCACAGGTAAATATAAATCTACTACTATAATGTTGTAGTTTTTGTATAAGGTGAGCCTTTTCTACTTTATCGGCAAATAATGCATGGATTTCTACTATGCTCTCTGTTTTTTTGAAAGATAGTACAATGTTAGCTTTCATACCTGAGATAGAACAACATTTGCCTTGTTAACGTACTACTGTTTTCTTAGCTATTCTGTTGTTGATTTCATTGTTTATTGGCCTGGACTCAAATACTGCATCAGCCCCAACCACTTCGTTGAAATCTTTTGATCCTCTATAAGTGCCTGCAAAAATAACGCAGTTGAATAGTTACATGTATAGGAGTTTAACTAAAAATTACATGGTATTATTTCAGTAGCGACAACGTTATCAAAGTTTTGAATTTTTACCTCCCAAATGACTCTGTGCATATGACATTTTTAATTGAAAAATAAGGATATAGAGCATTGATTTATGTTAAACTATTCATGTTCGGAATCATAAGAATCTCATCCAAAATTTCGACTATAATTGCTTCTTCTTCTTCTTTATCAAATGCTCAAATGCAGCTATAGTTGTTGTTGATGTGGTGGCATCAAGTATACCGACATTCACACGATACCCGAAACGAATAAATAAACTTTGAGTTCAGTTATACTAATCAATAACAGAACCTTTCGTAGAGTTGACATTATAACATACTCATGAATTTTTATTTCAATTCGTTTTAATATTCAGGCTTTAATAGAAGTAGCAGAAGAGAGGCGAAAATCAGAAGCTAGTGTTAATGGTGGTTTTGTAGTTTGGCTGGAGTGTCGTGTTCGTTATTTGTAAGCTTCTAGAGATATGTTGTAGTAGTGAAATTTGAAGTTGTCACAATGAATTTTGTAGAATTTGGTATGTACTATTTTGTACGTTTGATGCTTTTTAGCAATTTGATGATATGTTAGTTTTGTGTTTTCTATTGTTATATATTCGTATAGATATAGTTGAATGAAATACTATTAGATGCTGAATAAGATATGGTTCTGCATACCAAATTTGTAACACTTATAAGTGTTGGTAATTTTGCTATTTACTTATACAAGGAATTCCTAACGCTTATAACCGTTGGAAACTAAAATATTCCCAACGGTTATAACCGTTGTGAATGTGAAGTAATTCCCAACGGTTATAACCGTTAGAAATTACGGTTTTTCCCAACGGTTATAACCGTTGGGAATTTTGGTCATTTCCAACAGTTATAACCGTTGGGAAGTTCCAAAATTCCCAACGGTTATAACCGTTGGGAATGACCAAAATTCCCAACGGTTATAACCGTTACAAAATATGTAAAAAAATTTGTAACATACCTGCTACCAACGGTTATAACCGTTGGGAATTAGATTACCAACGGTTATAACCGTTACAAAATGACAGTTCTGGTGTTGTGATAGAAGCTATCTTGCTTGTTCATCGATTGAATTTGTATAGAAGAACTCGGTAAGCATTGTATGTTGATTACTTTCATCGGCTAAAACTTCATTGATCATTTGATGGTTGTAAAACATAACACTTTGTTTACTTGGAAGATGTATTTGAAGGCACTCAACTAATGGATATATCTTATTAAGAGGAAATCTAAAGATCCTCCACAATGCTTTTGGAGCAGAAATCCACCTTGCATCAATGAAATTTTGTATCTCATCATAGTATGGTCCGGGTCGAATTTGCATTTGAACAAGATCAGGACCTTTGTAAACATATTTGTAAAGATATTTAGCACATTTTATACTACTACATATCTCTACGTTGATATGACAATTATATTTACGTAGTAACCAAGGATTGTAGGGTACAACCCATCTATTATCTACCATCAACTTTCCACTTCTATCGATAGGAATAGATATGCATGTGTCACGCCTTTTATAAATTGGATATGAATCTGTACCTTGTATAGTTGTAGCTGAAAATTGTTTTGGATACTTTCTTTTGCAACTGCCATTTTTCATGCAAGGGGAATTACGATTTTGATTGCCACATGGTCCATGAATCATCCACTTCATTACCATTATATATAACTCTGGTTCTTCATTAATATCTGGTATTTCTGCTCTAACAATTTCACCATATTCATTTGGATTAGTCAATTAGTCTTCTTCTCCGAAAATTATTAGCATATGAACATGTGTTAAACCTCTTTTTTGAAATTCAATTACATGGGCATGAGCGGCTACTTTTCCAAGTGCTCTTTCTGAGAAAATATCTTTTTTCAATTCCTCGTATTTTGCACGAAAAACACTTATTGTTAAATCCGGTCTGTCTTGTGGGTCTTGACCATGTAATAATTCACTAACGATTTCATCCCAAAATGGATTGCATGTCATCGTAATGAATAAATCAGGCTTACTAAATTTATGTACTAAAGCCGTTGCATCATGATATCGTTGATACATATCACGTGGACATCCAGTATACGAAAAAGGTGGTACTGTTCATGTACCAATATTTCCTACATAAGAGAATTTATTGACAACTTAGCAATATGAAGTTCAATTGTGTTTATACGCATATGTACTAATTATAAAAGGTAAAATTGTGTATTCAAAAAATACACAACACTTGCATCATTTTCCCCTGCATTCAGAGCATCTTGTAATCCTTGATACATTTCAGCTCTAGTGGTGCTTTGATTACTCCTATACCATCTTAGCTGGTTGGTATCTATCTTGACATAATTATCAACGATGTATTGTTGAAACAATCGACCACCTCGAAGGAAAAGTGATTTATCATTTTCTTGAATCTATAAAAAAATAAACAGTATAAATTTACCAAGAAGTAAGATGTTTAAATAAAATATAGTGTATATTAAAGTTTTATATACCTGTAGAATATTAGCGTAATACCCGCGGCATGAAAATTTGTAACCATTTTCATCTTGACTATTTATATCCCATCCATAACTTCCATATGGTAGTAAAATTGGATATTGTAATGGGTCATAATAACCACCTGTTTCGGGAACAGTTATGAGTTGTCCAGATTTTATCTCAACTACAATATCTCTTTCATGTATTTCCTCATTTTTGGCTCCCTCTACCCAAATTCTAGCAACTTGTGAAGCAGTTGGAAGAGCATACTGTTTTTGGTTTGAAGATGGTTCTTTTATAACTAATTTGCAATGTTGGATATTTGACTTCTGTCCAAGTTGTCGAAATACAGCGACAATTTATTATATGTATTAAGAGCTTTTGGCGCAACTCCTCCATAATTTCTCGAATCAGAGTATTATTTTCAAGCAATCGATTTTCGATTTCGTGCTTTGTATCATATATGTAAAGTTGTAGGAATCTTGGACGATCACTGGATGTAGGTACCAAACTACCTATTTTATGATATATACTGCCTTGACCATGAAGTGTATAAACTCCATCTCTTCCATTAGCCAAGTTCTCATCAACATGTACTCCTATTGATGTAAATGCAAACATATGGTTATAAGCTCGTATGTTTTTTCTGAAGTGTTTCCCTTCATCTGATTGGTCGGTGTACAATTCAAAGATTTCATCCGGTGATGAAATTGACTGTAAAATTATTTTTCCATTTAAGCAGCAAAAACTATTTGATTCTCGATAGAAGAGTTTTGCTTGACAATATCTACATATCCTTGATTGTGGCAAGTAGAACTTTTGAAAGCCGGAATGATCTGTAAAGCTTCTTGCACAATTATGTATTGCGGTGGAACTTTGACATGGTTGACCAACTCTGTTTGTTCTTATGTTTCTATTCAAGTCATCTCTATGTTTAAAAGCTAATATACTAATGTCTTCTTGTTCTTTATTGTTCATTGGTCCACTAAGACCTTGTTCTGCTTAAAAAAATTGATAAATAAATTTTGTAAGTTTTTTTAACATGAAGTGACTCGATAAACTATGTAGGTGATAAATTTAATATGACTTGGGCTCATAAACTATACTTTGATTATATTGATAAATATATTATTATATGATGATGAAGCTACTTGTACTACTTGTTTGTGTATCATTATATGCATACGTACATAGGTAAAACAAACATTAGTAAATATAACTTTTATTGTTCTCATAATATAACGTACTGAATTATAGTGAATAGTTCTCTGAAGTGATACCTTGTATATTGTGAGAGCAAGGTACTAAAAAAGAACTACCGGTACTACTTGTTTGCGATGCATCATCATTTACATTTTTTTTTGACTCTTCTAGATTTTCTACTACGATAAATAGTACGGTATTGTTCACGTTTTGCCTCTTTGTCTTCTTCAGTCATTAACTGTTTTCCTTCTTCATAGTGAATACGACGGTGCTCTAATTGTTTTTCCCTTTGTTCAGAACTTAATTCAAAACGACGTTGTCTTTTTCTTTCAGCCTTGATTTGAGCATCCAATAATGCTTCTTGGTGAGTTCTCTCAATGATTTTAGGGCTTCTACGTAGTACTGAGGGTGCTTGAGTACATTGTATTGCTTGATGTTGGTTTCTTTCAATAATTTTTGGACTTCTACGGGGCAATAAGGGTGGTATGCAGTTGGATTTAATTTGGTTACGTTGAACTCTTTTAATAATTTCCACCCTTTGTAAGTCGGGGACTTGGTTAGCTTCCATTGTTTGATGTAGAGTTCTCTCGTTGATTCTAGGACTTCTACGTGGTTTTAACTTGGAAAATTGATTGGCATCCATGAGTTAAGGATGAAATGCACAAAGTTTAAAGTGGAATTTGTTTGACCTATAATCCTAGAAAAAAATACTCAATTTGTATTATAAGTGAACATCACCATTTAAAAGTTAAGAGCTAAGTCGCATATATTTATTAGTAAAACTAAAATACCTAATATAAGTAATTATATGTTTCATAGTAACAGTTGGAACATGCTTTACAACATGTAGATATAGTGGAAAATATGTAAAGGATTTTTCAAAGAACGAGAAGTAATTGTAGTTAACAAAATAATTATTTAACAAAAAAAATTTAACTTATATTAAGCAATTAGTAGGTGGGACATGTTATTATGAACAGAATATAAAAATACATATCTTCCACAAACATCATCGTATGTAATGTTTGGATAGGCTAAATGAATATGAGATATCAACAAACTAAGTTGCTTTCGCTATTCAATTTTTACCGAATTTTAATTTTCGAGGCATACCTCTTGAGTCACAATCAAAGTTGAGCGATGACGACGAAAAAATTCTTCTGATAATATAAACTGCAGAACAAACAAATTGAAAGTAAGACTAGAAAATGAAACAAATGCAAGAGAACTTACATATATTTATATATAATGCAATAATAGAAGAATAAGTTTTTAACAATGGAGGAATAAACTTTTAACAATGCAGAAATAATCAAGTGTAAGAACTATCCCAGAATTGTTAATCCCAACTCATGTATGATATAATTGAGTGTAAAAGAAGATACACGTCAAAATAAGTATAGCAGTTTTCAGTGAATGAAAGATATTTGGTTGCCTTATTTGCTGATGTCCAAACGCCTTTGTTAAAATGCATGCAACACCTCCCTTCTGTCTAAAACAAATTAAAGTCTTTGGGACTAAAAGCTTTAATTTCGATAGCACTTCACTTCTTTTTCCTGTACACATAACTTTGCATCTAAGGGTTATATTGATGTTGTATTTTCTAAAATAAATTAAAGTCTTTTGGGACTAAAGACTTTAATTTGTTCTTGTTGTATTTGTTAAAAAGAAAACTAAAATGTTACCCTGCAATCTAGTTGATCGGAATACATATCATTTTAAATCAGCAGCTGCATGATTACATGACAAAGTTAATAAATTTGATAAACATGTTTCAGATTTAATATGCAAAAGAAAAGTATGAAAAGAGAAACTTGACATATCAGGTCCAGTATCAACCTTGCACTATATTAAATCAAAAATATATATAATAATGCCAAACTAATAGCTAGCATCTACCATGTTGTTGATCAATATTGTGCACATACAAACTGCAACAATAAACAAAAAGGCAGAGAAGTCTATGTGCACAGATCTCCTTTCTATATGTGTTCATTTCTTACACGTATTTCACATTATCTGCTTTAGAATTCCCATCAATTAAATGGTGCGAATAACAAACTACAATTATCTGCCAATTGCTATATATTGTATAAGACTAAATAGATTTAACAGCATAATTGCAAGTTCTACCTTAATGATGTACTTCAAATCTTGCTACTCCACTTAAGGTATGTCTAAGCTTCTGAATCTGCTTCAGCTTCACATCTTTGCATTTAAATCAACCAGACACTAAATACCAGATGTACAAATTCATATAGACAAAATAATAAGACAACTACAAATTTGTAAGAGAAGAAACTTTGTTTCCATTTTTAACCGTTGATCTACATGACAATGATCAACAACTTTTGATAGTTTTCTAAATTTATCCATCAGAACAGGAACTAACTTATGTGTGCAAAGTATTATTTTTGAACTTAGTTGCAGAATTATCATTCTCCCACAAAAGTTTACTCCACCTTCTAATCCTATATTTCTAAATTTTAGGATATGTTAGTAACTAACCAGATAGTACCTTAACAACATGGAAAAAAATTTGATAATTGTATAATTCTAAGTCAGTATTAAAGTAGCGCAAAAACATACATGCACATATTGCAACTCTATTTATGTAAGCAGATTATATTATTATGTCTGAATCATCTACTCTAGTTCAATGTGTAACTAATAACCTTCTGCATCACCTTAATATTTGTTTGAATTATTGGGTCATCTATGTTTTTCAAAAATTGTTCAATATGTACTCATTATGCATCAGTTAATTAAATAATTTTTTAGAACCAACGATAATGAAAATATACAAACAAATTAAATGTTGAAGTTCGAAAAAAAGAAGTCGATTAAAGAATTATAACTTGAAATTTTGGAAAAAAAATCTCTTTGCCAGAATGATTGGGATGAGCAACTGTATAGGAAGGCAGCTTTAACTTAGATTTGAATCTCTAACATTGGCTATCCATTGCTCAACGAAAATCACATTGCAACCTCTAATAATGCATAAACAATTTGTTCTAAGCAAGTAAAATTTAGTTAGGTTATTCAATGAGTAAACAATAAAATTAAAAGAATCAATGAATAAACAATAAAAGTAAAAGAGACTTCTGGGCAATAACCATGTATGAAAGAAACTAATTTGAAACAATTAACATTCAATAGTAAAATAATCAACTTTTATACTTGTATTACAATAGTTTCCAAGACAAAAAGACTACAAAAATTCAGGAAGAAGGAATAAAGCTGTAGATAAATTTTTATCAGTTAAATCTGGAAGTAAGAGAGATGAAGAATAAATAGATAGAATGAATATTTACGATAAATCTTCAAGTTTAAAATCAATTAGTTGAACTTGGTTCTTTAAAATTCAAAACAAATGTAATATTAAGGGTGATGGAAGATGGGTAACATCGTTTGGCTATAAATTACAAACACAACAAAGATATTAGTGGGTTACTAATTACTGTTATTATAAAACAACGGCATACAACACACATTGTTTATTCTCAGAAAAGTTTTAGATATTAGACAGAGATTTAATTATGTTAATAAAATACAAAATATCAAATGAATGACTTTCATGAGATTAATGAATGATATAATAGTAAAATATGATTGGTTTTGATTAGAAAAAAATGTTTTTATACAAATTTTGAACATTTAGTTAAATAGGTTAGGTAATGACATTATTAACACCAGATTGTATTAGTAAGTAACCACAGTCATGGTAGTCACTTGAGTTGCTACTCCCACATGGTCCATCCTTGATACCTTCAATCTATTGTTGCTAACAATCTGTGCCACCTGATAACTGTATCCTGCACTATAAAATTTGACCATGTGGAAATCTGGAAACATAAGAAATACTTAAACGATACATTTGGAGTTAAAACTATTTTGTCCCTTGATCAATAGGTGTAAATCTGTGAACTATATGAAGAGCTCTAACTTAATTTGGAGGAGGCAGAACCTACAAAATAAAACTCTAAAGGTACATTAATACTTGTTAAGGGATGACCACAATTTTTGAAGTTAGTTAAGAGAAACCGAAATCCAAAAATTTCATTACACCACTATTCTATATAGCTCTATTATTGTTGATGTTTGCATACGACTCCAAAGATGTGAGGAATATTTTCACAATGGCCGTGAATTTCATTGACCCCATGAATTTTGTTTGTTTATGGTTTATATGGTTACAACTTTGAATCTGAACCATTGTTTGTTTATTATTTATCTTTCACTTAAATCCCATGAACTTTGACCCATTTTACAGACCTACGTTTCCCGTATCCCTATATCATGGCTGTTCTATCGTAACATTCAATTACCAAAACTAAGCAAACTTGCATTGGTAGATTCTTACAACATAATAAATAGAAGAGCACAATTAAACATAAAATCTTTGAGAGAAATGCATGACTTGCCTCTTTTGAACCGACAATACTACAACATGTAGTAAGAAAAATCCACCAATGAATGCACCATACATGCGCTATTAGTCACTGGAATGAATCAACGAAGTTACATTTCAGCTACCTAATTTGGAAAATACATATTGTAACTAATTAAAAATATGAATCAAGTATTTAACATACGATTTTCAAAAGACTTTGTTATCTTAAATATATGTAGTTGATGTCATTATAAATGTAATCATGACAATTATTATGCTATACTCAATACTGAACATAATGTAAAGATCAATAAACCATGAATAAAGATAGTGAAAGTTAAATTAGAACATGTGGTCTCTAGAATATGTTTACATATAGTACACTTTAATATCGAATTGCAATGGATTACAAATTAAATCATTCCTTAATAAGTCCAATTTAGAGTATATTATAATATTACATAATAATATCTGGGATGTAGAATATATATGCATTTTTTATCTTATCATATATAGTATATATCATAGATGCAGAGTATATAATGTTGTTCAATAAGACAAAATTGCAAACACGGTTAGGTTCAAACATATTACACTCTCTGAATGTACTCTCCTCATCAAGATTGAGGCACCATGGCAAACACATACCAAAGTCATTAGATTCAAAGTTCATAGTTTACAAAAGTTTATACGTCAGACTCAATGGTACACAGTCATGTTCATAATTCGTATCCCAATTCTACATTAGCAGACTTGAACAGATTTCACAAAATGCAAAAAATTATTGTAAGATTAATGGATTAAAATCTGTGGTTGGGGTCGGAAGTATGATGCTTAAAATTACCGAGATCTAACATTGTGAATAACTCACCAATGATATCATGTAGACGTCAAGCAGATGATTACCCCTTAGTGGCAAAGCTCTTCAATTGCAGAACCCTTTGACTATAAACCGGGGATCGATGGTGTAAGTAGAGTTCGATGGAAGGTTGGGCGAACGTAGTATTATCGGTGGTAGAGGTAGAGAATGCGATTATTAGCCGATGGCGATGGATTGGGGTATCTTTAATTTAGCTGAAAGTAATGGATTAAGGCTAGCTAGTTATGTGTTAGGGTTAACAATGGATGAGCAAATAGTAATGGATTAGGTTGCAGGATGTCGATGGTGCTGAATCGCCATGCAATTAGGGCCAGCAAAGAAAGTGGGATAAAATTTGAATGAGAAGTAGCGAACAAAAATGAAAAAGAGAGGTTATTTTCGGAATTTCAAAACGACACCGTGAAAACCTATTCATTAAATTCTCTTTATTAATAGTAGATATATATATATATATATATATATATAAAGTGAAAAACCTATTAGTTGTTTGAATAATTTGATATCCAAAATTAACATTTACGGGAGTGATCTCAGTTAAAGAAAGATTTAACAACAAAATATTACTTTTATTTACGTACTTTATTAAAAGCTAATGATATACAAACAAATCAAATAAAATTTAATAATCAATATTTCAGAAATATTAATCAATTTAATTAATTTACAACGATTATAAATTAATTAAATCGTGTGGGTTATTTGCAGTATTCATTATTATGGTTGTGTGATTCAAAGGTGTAAATTCAGTTAGTGATTAATATTGAACAATTCAAATATTAACGTTTACACGTCACTTTAGCTAGTGGCGTGACATTTTGGCTGAATTTATTGCTTATACATCTTTTCAGTAAAATTCAATTTTACTTATTTGGATGTTACCCGGTAGTGACAATCATTTACACTAATTTCCTTCGTCAAACTGTATCACTTTAAACTTATTGAATTCAATAATGGTCAAAATTCCAGTATCGTCTATATTCAACTTTATAGTCCAAACACAAAGTCGTTGGTTCAATAATAATAATTATTATCTGAACTACTCTGGTTAGAGACTTTGACTTTGAGTTGACTTCAGTTGACTGTGATACTAACCTTATATAACCGAGAAAACACATTCTCTCTTGAATAGTGTTTCACTTCCAATGCTTCCGCTCGACCCAACTACAGTTGTTTGATGAACGTCGTGCCACAATTTAACTATTATCAAAGTGGAGTTTCCACATTGAAGATTAATAGTATTCTCGAGTCAAGAGAATCATGTAATTTTGTCACAAAATTATTTCTATTTGACCTTAGTTATATTAACTAACAAAAAGCTATCGAGTGAGTCATTTCATAATTATCCAATAACTATCAGTACGTAACCCCTTGGTTCTCCAACAGTCGTGAGTAATACACTGCCTAACATTTGGAGAGTGTTACGCACTCTAGTCTCAATATATGCATCGATATCTAGTCTCGATACATCTTGACTAGGAATATTTAAAATGGTATGTTTATTTTATGCTGATAGATCACTCATGGTTATAAAACATCGCAACTATTATCAGAAAACATACCATTTATGGATTTTCTGTTAAATATACTTTTAATTAAATTAAATAATTAATATAACTCATTATATCAAGTATATAATAGAAATAAAACACATTTTATTTCAAACAAGATTGTTTATCGAGTTAGATATATGTAACAAATTATATAATTGCCCCTAGGGCGTATCCCTAACTCTATCAATACCAACCTCACATAACTAAGGAGACGAATCCTCTTTTGAATAGTTTTTCACGTCCAATGCTTCCACTTGATCCAACTATAGTAGTTCGATGGACGCCTTGCCACGAATTAACTATAATCAAGGCGGAGCTTCCATATTGAAGATCAATATTATTCTCAAGTCAAGTGAACTGTGTAATTTTGTTACATCGATATTTTTTGTTTGACCTTAGTTATATTAACCAACATCAAACTATCGAGTGATTCATTCCATAGTTATCTAATAACTATCAGTACATAACCCCTTGGTGCCTCCAGCATCCATGAGGAATACACTGCCCAACATTTGGAGAGCGTTACATACTCTAGTCTCAATGGATCTATCGATATCCAGTCTTGATACATCTTGACTAAGAATATTTAAAACAGTATGTTCATTTTTATTATGATAAATCACTCATGATTACACCCATTGTAACTACTACTACAAAACATACCATTTATGGATTTTCTATTAAATATACTTTTAATTAAATTAATTAATTAATGTAACCCATTATGTCAAGTATATAATAAGAAGAAAAACCATTTATTTTGACAAGATTGGTTATCGAGTTAGATATACAAAACAATTACATAATTACCCCTAGAGAATACCCCTAACTCTATCTCCTGGTCTAAGTCATGCACGACAATTTGATTGTAACCAAAATAGGTGTCTACAAAGGTGAGGAGCTCATGTCCACTAGTTGAATCCACTAGCTGATCGATGTGAGGCAAGGGGAAACTATCCTTGGGGAACGCTTTATTAAGGTCGGAGAAATCAATGCATGTCCTCCAAGTCCCATTTTGCTTTTTGACCAATATTAGGTTTGCCACCCATACCAGATAGTCTGCCTCTCTGATGATGTCGTTTGCTAACAAATTTCTGCCTCTTCTTTGAGACCTTGGTACCTATCAGGGTTGAGTGGTTGGCATATATACTAGATATGGGTGGCCTTTGGATTGATGTTAAGCACGTGACAAATGATCCTATGATCAAAGCTGGTCATGTCGGCGTGACTCCATGCGAAGACATTGTTGCTTTGCCGTAGGAACTCGATTATTTCATCTCTAACTTCTGGATTGAGCTCGGAGCCAATTTGGATGGTCTTGTTGGGGTCGGCATCATCTATGATGATGGGCTCCAAGGGAATGGCGGGTCCGCCTTCAAAGCCCGAATTTCCCAAGTGGGGTCCAGTGGGTCATCCTTTGAATCCAAGCTCGTTTCCAAGTCATATTGGTCTAGCACGTATATCATCCGATCCTTCACGTCCTTGGTTTGGATGGATATCCATGTCGGGGTGGCGGTGACGACACCCCATTTTCTTCAAGTGCGTTAATCGTTAATGGGAGGGCAAGAGTAATTGTGTGGTATTGTGTTTGACAATCATGCCTTCTAGCGTGGGGCAGATTGCTTGTCCCATACTACAATGAGCTCTTTGGTTCTTTGAGGACTGGCAAAAAACACTGGGCTTCTACCATCCCAGTCTTCAGTATGATCATCACTCCTGGCATGGTTCTGAGCGTTGTTGGACTTGAGGATACTTGAGGATGGCTCACCGCTGAAGGGCGTGGGCACTAGAGTAGGCAAGTTGGTCAAGTTGATTATTGGAGGAGTTGGTGGGACGAAGTTGATGGTGGCTTGAGCTTCCAATCATGTCCTCAAGCCACTGACCTCGTGGGCCAACTGACTCACATTTGACAGCTGTAGCATCACAGCTCGCGATCTTTCTTCGTCAGAGCCTGGGTTAGGCCTAACGGCAGTAGCAAGAGTGTTGTCGTTGGTTTCGTGCCCATTGGAGTTGTTACCTTCAAACGGTGGAAGATTGTCCATGGTAACAAGTCGAACTAGACCATTTCAGAGTAAAGAAGTGTAGAAAAAGGAGAGCTTTTAGAGGGAGGTCCTCCTTCTAGGGCCAAAATTTTGGCTAGTTTCCCAGCTAACCTCAGAATGATATGAGGTCCGTTATGAAGAGCAAAGGTTATTTGCTAATCACTAGGCTTAAAAATGGAAAATGAGTTGAATACGCAACTGATAGGTAAATAACACAAGATATAGAGTGGTTCAGTAAAGCTGCATACGTCCATTGTGAAGTTCTCTTACTATATGCTTCTTTTACAACCAGGGGAATTACAAGAGAATAATAAGAAAATAAAGCATTCAAGACTAACAAAGCTATGTAATCGTAAGGACTTATGTGGTATCAAGAACATTGAATTGTGCATAGTATCTCGAATCCAGCCTTTGTTTTCCAAGTTTTCCCACCTTATTTTCGTTAGTTTTTCCAACCACTTTGAAGTATTAAAGTGTAGGGTATTTATAGTAGTTGGAAGGGATAATCTATGGCTAAGACCGTGCTGTGAGAAAAGGCGGGAATCAGGCTAGACCTCTGATTTGACTATAGAGGTGGATGGTCGACAGCTGTAATATAGGTCAGAAGATGAGTAGTGGATAAGAAAGCACTCATCGCCTTTCTATACAAGGCATGGGCTTGCATTAAATGTGCATTTAATGCCAATGATAAGCCCATCAAATCAGCTACCCCTATTGGTGATGCCCTAATGGGATGGATTGACAACTTTGTCTTTCACTTGAGTACCCACAAAACCTAGTCGACCGATTGGATGTTGGTGGTACGGAAGAGGCTTGGAGTTTTACTAAGGGCCATGTGGGGAAGATGGTAAATGGTCCGGGTGAGGACCGTCCGGGAGGGAAGCCGAGTACCAGATGGATTTGGTTGCATGTAAGATTTGAAGTAGAGGAGCCAAGCGGGACTAATCCGGGCCCGTTCCTGGTCTAGAGCTGTTGTTGGAAGTCTAATGTAGAGGAGCCGGAGCGGGACTGATCCAGGTCCGGTCCTGGTCTTGTTCATATGAAGGTAGCAGTGGTCTTTAGTTGTTGCTGGAATTCCAATCTAGAGGAGTCGGGCAGGGCTCATCTGGGCCCGATTCGGGCCTGATCCTGGTCTTGTGAAGGTTACTTGAAGAGGATGGTTTTTTCCATGGTGCCTTGCTGGGTTGAAGGACGTGTTTGAGACTATGGGTTTGGGCCGGGCCCTAACTGGACCAACCATAGGCTAGCTAAGCTGGCTTTGATTGGGCCAAATTGCCTTTAATTGGGCTGCTAGTTGCTTGTGAAAAATATAAGCAACGTGTGATGGCAGAGAGAGGGACGAAGAAGGAGGGGTCTAACCAAAAACATATGTGAATGAAAATGAATTCAAAACTACTCGATCCGTTCCATAAATTTTTGAACCGTCGCTTCATCTACATGGGATTAGGCCCGTTTAAATAAATCAAAACCCACTTATTTAAAATACGCGTAACTCCTTCATACGAACTTCGATCCGGACAAACCAATATACTTATCTCAATCAAAAAAAGGAGCTCTGAGCAATGGTATAGTTTTCGTCGCCTAATTCCAATATTTGCAAATTTACCATTTTACCCCTATTATTAAAGTATACGCCCAAGTCTTATGGGGTATTACACGTCCGATCGACCCCCATTTGCTTATACTCTAACGACCCTATCATGGGTTAAAGGAGTTTATTGGTACCTATCTCCGAGTACCTAGATATTAGTGTATTCAAAAAACAGAATGTTCAATATTGCCATAGCCTAAATATCAAATCCCAGAGCCATAGCCGGGGAAACATGTTAGAACTGAGCCAGCCCGCAACGGAAGTTATGGGTGAATTTCAAATTTTTTCCCATATTAGATCTTTTTTGGGCTTATGAAGCCTAATTTATTTAGAACATTTCTAAATATTATTTAAATAAAACCTTTTATTTTATTTAAAATTATGAATTATATAGTTATATTTAATTGATACCTTTATACACACACACACACATGTGCATCATATACACATATATATGTATGTGCATGTGTAACATATCAACTCGTGTAAGGTATAACATTCCCGAGTATAGATGCTGGGATTTGCATCGCAACGGACATGTTAACTCATCCAATTTACAATGTATGTTGTCCAAATATATGTATGTATATATATACATACACTATTATTTGTAAATAAATATTATATATATAGATATCTATGCAATAAGATTTTTTTAAATAATTTTATATAAGTATATAAGTATGTGTATATATATGCATAATTATATGAATAAAATATTAATATTATATATACATATTATGTAATAGACTTATATAATTAATATTAAAATAATCTTTTTGAAAACCGTGAGTAATACATATATATACACATATAAATTATATATATATATTAAATATAAATATATATAAATATAAAAATTTATTCATAACAAAATATACATATATATTAACAAAATACCAAAGAAATATTTTTTGATAAATATGAAATACCAGGTCTTACGCACAACTCAGTAAATAATCTTTTTTTTTTAAATTTTAAACTACATTTTAATTCAATATTCATTCAAAAATTAATAAAATATTAAAAAAAATTAATTTTGAAATTTTATTTCAAACTTTAAATTTTCCGTAAATCTTAAATGATATTTTGTGGTTCGAAAATTTTCTTTCACATTTTTTTGGTTTAAATTAATTTTAAGATGATTTATTTATTTTCAGACGAATTAAACAAGTAATTTTTTAAAAATAAAAAAATGTTTTGTTAATTTTTGGTTGAGAGCTTATCTGACGTTGACACAGTTTTATAAAATTTAAAATTTTCATAATATATTTGAATTAATATAATTTATTTATATGGTAAATTAATTTAAATAATATTCAAAAATAATAAATATTTTAAAAAAAAATTACCGGCTAAAATTAGTACTACTATAATAATTTATATATGAAATTATATGACAAATTTAATCCATAGTATGATGTTGTAAATAATTATAACCTATATATATGTAATTAAATAATACATATTAATTTAATAAAATATAAAATTATATTATTTTTATATATGGTTTCACTAACCTGATATATGTAAATGATAAAAAAATAATTTTTTTAAACATAAATATATATACATGCATATAACCAAACTACTTTATGATAATATTACTTGCATAGTAGAATCGCCATCTAACTAACAATATAATATATACAGTGGAAAATAGGCACAAGGACAAATATTCATAAAATTTTTGGCTGAAGGACAACAAGTTTTATTTTTAGGCTGAAGGACAAACTTTGAAGGTAATTAGGCTGAAGGACAATGCTAATACAACTAGCATTTTTTACAATGTAAAACTGGATATAATGCTAGTTATAATTAGCATTTTGTACAATATTTGCACTGTACAAAATGCTAACTATATTTAGCATTTTCCTTCAGCCTAATTTTCTTCCAAAGTTTGTCCTTCAGCCCAAAAATGAAACTTTGTGTCCTTCAGCCTAATTTTTTTTTAAAGTTTGTCCTTTTGCCTAATTCTCTCATATATACGCATATACAATATAACATTATAATGAAAATTATTAACTATAATCTAATAAAATCATACCTTAATCCCAAAGTCTTGAAGTACACCTTGAAAAGATAATTTCCCTCTTTGAAACTCTTTCCGATTCAACAAATTGCTAGTCCATGAACTGTTGACCTTCATCTATCGAATAATAGTCAATTTGATTTGATTTGCACTTGTGAAATTAGAATTTCACAAGTGACAAAAGAGAGGAATTCGACTAGTAATAGATCAGGTTGAAGCCTTCCAAAATCCTCAAAAAGTTGAGGATATAGATGCTTACATGGAGGAGAATTAAGAGATATTTTAGGATCAAGATCCCACATCATCTCTTACTAATTCTCTTTCATCTTAGCCCTTCGTCTCAGAATCTATGCTGCATCATCTTATAGCCACATTAACTCCTCATTATGCCAAATTTTCCAACCCTATTCATGCGCTTTTAAATTCATTTAGAGCCCAAATAAAATATTATTCAATTAAATCCAATTTAATGCTTATCGATATCGTATATCGATTGCTATATTTATAATCATTATAAATATATTTAACATTATTTATTCATCAAATCAATTTTTTTAATTAATATTTCATAATTATTAATTAGTTTAACTAATTTATAATAATTACAAATTAATTAAATAGTTTGGTAAAAGGAGAATTTATCATTTCGACTGTGTGACTCATCAGGTGTAAATTTGGCCAGCGATTAATATCGAACTATCCGAATATTACCATTCACATATCATTTAGCGGGTAGTGCGACATTTTCGCCTCGCTTACTTGGTTTCTGTAAAATCCAATTTTACTTTATTAAGTGTTACCTGTTTGTGACTTTTATTTACGCTAATTCTCTTTGTAAAAATAATATCACTTTGGACTTATAGAATTTGGTAATGGTAAAAATTCTAATATCATCCACATTCAACTCTATAGTCCAAACATAAAACCATTGGTTCAATAATAACAATTATTATTAATTATACTGCTCTAGCTAGAGACTTTGAGTCAACTTGAGTTGACCGTGATACTAACCGCATATAATTAAGGAGACGAATCCTCTCTTGAATAGTGCTTCACTTCAATACTTCCACTCAACCCAATTATAGTCACTCGATAGACGTTGTGCCATGATTTGACTATAATAAAAGCAAAACTTTCATATTAAAGACCAACGGTATTCTCAAGTCGAGAGAACCGTATAAATTAGTCACATCGATATTTTCTGTTTGACCATAGTTATATTAACCAACAGAAAACTATCGAGTGAGTCATTTCATAGTTATCTAATAACTATCAGTACGTAACCCCTTGGTGCCCTTAACAGTCATAAGTAATACACTATCCAACATTTGGAGAGCATTATGTACTCTAGTCTTAACGGATGTATCGATATCCAATCTCGATACATCTTAACTAGGAATATTTAAAATGGTTTATTTACTTTTACAGTGATAAATTACCCACGGTTACAACATTTTGTAACTACTATCACAAAACATACTATTTAATATACTTTTAAATTAATTAATTAATATAACACGGTATATCGAGTATATTATAGAAATAAAACACCTTTTATTTCGAACAAGGTTGGTTATCGAGTTAAATATATGTAAAAAATTACATAATTGTTCCTTGGGCATATCTCTAACTCTATCAATCTCCCACTTGCACTTGGGGTCAATTATAGAACCTTATTCTAACTTTTTTAATCGATTTCCTCAAAACCAATTAGGTTAGTCCCTCAGTGAACGGGTATGCTATTATGTTTTGATCATTACTATGTCAATCAACTCTCTCCGACGTTGTTAAACTACATTTATCATGTGGAACAATTCGGAGTATGTCTCTCGACTTCTAGTGAGCTCTAAGTTCTGTTACAAACTATATCACGACATCGTTATCATATAACAATGTTATGGGATTCTCAACATTTATAATTTTCCTCAGCTTAGTATAGAGTTGTGCATTTATATTTATAAACATTGTTTTTATTATGGTACTATTCAAGGCGATATACTTAGCCTTTTTTCATTGAATCAATTGCAATCTTTCATTAAGAACATTTCCAACTTAAAGATTCTTAACTTGAATTTATTGTTGACATATTATACTAAATATCACTTATGAAGTTTGAGTCCGAACACTCCTTTATAAGGAGTTCGTTGTTTCTATAAACAATTCTCTAGTATTTCATAAATACACAAGAACACACCAAACTACCATTTAGTGATATCAGTTTGGATTTGATACTTGCCTCAGGTACCAAATACATAAACAAATCACAATATTGCAGACATCATAACATATACGATAATTCATATTTCCAATGCATAAGGAATCCATCTTACATGTTCCTTGTTAAACATTTTAATAAGGCATCCTTGCTTATCATTTTGGGACAATCCCAATATCTTTTATACTTACTATAAAAGGCATCGTTTAACAAATCCAACATCGAGTATTAAAACTGATTTTTACATAAGTACATCGTTAACAATTAATAGTGTGTTGTTTACTTATGATTTAGAAATATCTATGTACATTTTAACGTTCTTTCTTATGAACACATGCTTCCTTCGCATTTTGATTGATAATAAAACTATTTGATATTTCTATCAAAACATTTGTTCAATTTTAATGCTCTTAAAATTACTCTTTCTATCATTCCTTGGATCATATCCAAAAACCTAGAAACTCAATATCGCTTCCACTGACTTCAAGGCACTTTGGTTATTATGTGTAAACAGTTTACTATAAATTATTATTTAAAACTTTCAGTTTCAACACATACGTATCAAAATATAAAGCCATACCATGCGGTAATTTTGTGAGTAAAATCTGAAAAAACTTGAGCACATCGAATGGTGAAAATATATTACGTTAATTTCTACATTTGAAATCCACGTTATTATTCTTATCAATATGGCTCACTATATTCCAACTACATTTGACTTCCTCTTAAAGACATATTTGCGGCCAATGGATCATATCCCTTTGGATATAACTATGGAATTATATTTTGATAATGTACTTGAAATCTATTTCATATTTGTGTATCATACCATAGCATAGAGTCAATAATCTTAATGGTTTGATTAAACAACCGAGGATTATTTATTATTGACATTGACATGAAACTCACATTTACTCTTTAATGTACAAGAATATTTATTAGACGTTCCAATGTGTTGTGTTCATTTAGATTTGGTTAATTTCATTTTATCCCTTTAAATCAGTTTTATCATTAGATCATATCCAAATTCATTTTATACCGATAATCTCTTAAAGAAATTCATTCTCTATGAAGTTAGTATTTCTTGAAACAATGGTTGTTTCTCAGTGCAACAAAGCGGGCATTCATAAACATTTTATGAATTGCCTTATATAAAACTAATTTTGCATTAGTTTACTATATATTTATGTTTACAACATAAATTAATCATCTAATGACTATCTTTTCCAAAACTATCTTGGGAAGATTCATATATGATCCCTTACGTACAATTATTACGTGCAGTCTTTCGACTCGCACAACCTGCCAACTCCTTGGCCTAGGATATGTAGGGGTTTCTTATAAATCCTTATCTTGTGTGGTTTTGTAAAATAATCTTTGGATGATGTTAATTTTAATCTTGTGTACTACTCTTAAGTACACACCTTATAGAAAGTATTTAACTCAAGTTCACTCATCATTAATCGTGCTTTATCCAACAAAGTTCTATTACTCTTTGTCAATACATCATTATGTATTATAAGGAGAAGTGAATTTGAGGTTGAATCTTTTATTCATTTTTAGATACGTTTGGAACTATGTCCAATATACTCACCAATTCGATCAAATCAAATCATTTCTATCGCAAGTTATAGTATTTACTTCTGTTTTATATTCTATGAGCTTGTCATACACTTATACATGTGTATCGAATACACATGTCCACATCTGTGATAACTCATTGGTGAATATGACGAAGTATATGGAATCGTTTTAGTATTAATAGACTTACGATTGCATATATCTATATGTATCAATTCGAAGAGTTCATCAACTCTTATGATGCTTCTACTAAATAGGTGCATAGTCCTTCATTGTTTGGGAGATAATTAACTAGTATCATATGATTCATTATCATATAATAAAAAATTATTTCTCAAAACCATGGCTTATTCTATAATACCAAAATATTTGTAAATAATTCTAGATACTTTAGTATTTTCCAATGCATCACTTTTGTTTTTTTTTGAGGGAAACGGGTGTGTAGCGTGAGACTACACAGCCGATTATATATTGTTATTCCATGAGTTGATGGTTTTGATGACAACAACCTTAGAATAAGATTATAAAATATAAATACTAACATTATAGTTTATATATATATATATGTATGTGCAGGATTTAACCATGCAGGTACCAAGAATGAAGACTGTACAGTATAGAGATTCAAGATATCAAGATTGAAGACTCATGAGTATCAAGAATATCAAAATTATCAAGAGTTCAAGATAAGTATTGTGTCTAGAATTATGTTAAAACTTTACAATAGCACTGAAATCTTCACTCCATTTTTCTTTTGGGATAGAACCCATTTCTACCTTTTTAGTGGCTTACAAACCCACGACAAGTAGCTTACAAACCTACGACAAGTGGCTTACAAACCCATGAACATCCTGGTTTTGTACAAGTTCTCGAGTCCTGATATGATGAGATATTCTGCAGGAAGAAGCTTGCAAAACTACTTCAAAATGATTTTCAAAACTACTTCAGAATGATTTTCAAAATTGCTTTTCAAAATGTTTTAGCCTTAAAAATTATCTTTTCAAATGATTTTCAAAAAGATGTTTTAGCCTTAAAATATTCTCTGTTTTATTTTTAATAAACTCTTGTTTTAAATCTTCTTTTTTTTAAAACTATCTTTAATTATAATTTATTTATACTTAGATTTAAATATATATTATTATAGTAAAATTATATATATATTATTCTCTATATTTATCTATGTATTTTATCTATAATCAAGTATATTTATAAAGTTTAAAATAGTTTTAATATAAGATAAAGGTTATTTTCAAAGAAAAACAAAACATCAAAATTTCCTTTGGGATGTCGACATGCCCTAGTACCCCATGTCGACATAGTGTCAGTTAGGACCAAAAATTTGAATTTCAAAAGAAATGTCTATTCGCCATAACCTTTCACGAATGGACATGGCTGTTGTTCTTCTATAAATAGGGGTTAGTTTCAGCGAATTTTATATCAGATTTTCTGGTTTTTCACTTCTCTTCTTCTTCCACATTTTCTTATTCAAAATCCTATCATCACTCTGCCGAAATCAACATTGAATCTAACTAGATTATCTCTGGTTTGATTCTCTATCACTATCTCAACAAGATCAAAGTGCTATTCGGAGTTATAGGCTTCTTTGTAATCTATCTAGCGAGAAAAGGTGTGATTGTAGCCTTGGAAATCAATCAAGCGAGAAAATGTGTGATTGTAGCCTTGGAACCAATTGGGTGAACTTGTTGCCCCGGAAATCAAGTATCTCTACCCAGAGGATTGTGATTCTGGAGGGTGTACCTCGTAGCCTTGAAACCGAGGGTTGTAATTGTTGAATTGCTCTTGAAAGGAAATCCGTACTTAGTTGTGCGGGACTGGATGTAGGGTAACTCCGAACCAGTATAAAATCCGGTGTGTTCTTTCCTTTACTGCATTTACTTTATTTCTGCATCTGAGTTTGATTCTGTGATTATATCCGTGTCTGAATATTATTTCTTATTTATTCTATCTCTCATTCATCTCACAATTTCAAAAATGGCTAATCCAATTCATAACTTATCCGAGAATCTTGAAGAAACTCTTAATTCATTCAAGAATATTCTCTCGTTCATTCTTCGTAACCAGCGACACTTAGAATTGAGTCAAATGCAGATGATCGAGGAACAAGAAAGGCATTTCGAGGCAATTCGATGGATGATTTCTTCCCTGCACAAGGATGATAACGAAGCACAACCTCATGTCTCTCTCACAAATGACAATGAAAATTGGGATGCCATCAAAGCAGACCCTATTTTCGGAGAAGAAGAATGGGTGGAAGTTCCTCGTAACGTTTAATTTGATTGCTTTATTTAATTTGATTACTTTGTTTGAATTGATTGCTTTGATTGAAATTGTTTGTTTTGATTGATTTGATTGACACTTGGTGTGGTGTGATGATTGTATAAATATACATTGATATATTTATAATCGTTGATTGAATATCATGTCTATAAGTATAGTTATTTCTTAATATACTCTATTATATAGTTTATTAATGCAGGTACTTGAGTACAAGAATGAGGGGGAGTTATATAGTTTGGAGTTAGTTTGTTTTTGTTGATGACAAAGGGGGAGAAATATAAAATAGGGTAGTTAGGCATAGATTAAGGGGATTTATTAGATTTAGGGGGAGTTATTAGGATAGAAGTAATATTTTATAAACAAAGGTTGTCATCATCAAAAAGGAGGAGATTGTTAGTCCATGAGTTGATGGTTTTGATGACAGCAACCTTAGAATAAGATTATAAAATATAAATACTAACATTATAGTTTATATATATATATATATATATGCAGGATTTAACCATGCAGGTACCAAGAATGAAGACTATACAGTATAGAGATTCAAGATATCAAGATTGAAGACTCATGAGTATCAAGAATATCAAGATTATCAAGAGTTCAAGATTTCAAGATAAGTATTGAGTCTAGAATTATGTTAAAACTTCACAATAGCACTGAAATCTTCACTCCATTTTTCTTTTGGGATGGAACCCATTTCTACCTTTTTAGTGGCTTACAAACCCACGACAAGTAGCTTACAAACCTACGACAAGTGGCTTACAAACCCACGAACATCTTGGTTTTGTACAAGTTCTCGAGTCCTGATATGATGAGATATTCTGCAGGAAGAAGCTTGCAAAACTACTTCAAAATGATTTTCAAAACTACTTCAGAATGATTTTCAAAATTGCTTTTCAAAAGGTTTTAGCCTTAAAAATTATCTTTTCAAATGATTTTCAAAAATATGTTTTAGCCTTAAAATATTCTCTGTTTTATTTTTAATAAACTCTTGTTTTAAAACTTCGTTTGTTTTAAACTATCTTTAATTATAATTTATTTATACTTAGATTTAAATATATATTATTATAGTAAAATTATATATATATTATTCTCTATATTTATCTATGTATTTTATCTATAATCAAGTATATTTATAAAGTTTAAAATAGTTTTAATATAAGATAAAGGTTATTTTCAAAGAAAAACAAAACATCAAAATTTCCTTTGGGATGTCGACATGCCCTAGTACCCCATGTCGACATAGTGTCAGTTAGGACCAAAAATTTGAATTTCAAAAGAAATGTCTATTCGCCATAACCTTTCACGAATGGACATGGCTGTTGTTCTTCTATAAATAGGGGTTAGTTTCAGCAAATTTTATATCAGATTTTCTGGTTTTTCACTTCTCTTCTTCTTCCACATTTTCTTATTCAAAATCCTATCATCACTCTGCCGAAATCAACATTGAATCTAACTAGATTATCTCTGGTTTGATTCTCTATCACTATCTCAACAAGATCAAAGTGCTATTTAGAGTTATAGGCTTCTTTGTAATCTATCTAGCGAGAAAAGGTGTGATTGTAGCCTTGGAAATCAATCAAGCGAGAAAAGGTGTGATTGTAGCCTTGGAACCAATTGGGTGAACTTGTTGCCCCGGAAATCAAGTATCTCTACCCAGAGGATTGTGATTCTGGAGGGTGTACCTCGTAGCCTTGAAACCGAGGGTTGTAATTGTTGAATTGCTCTTGAAAGGAAATCCGTACTTAGTTGTGCGGGACTGGATGTAGGGTAACTCCGAACCAGTATAAAATCCGGTGTGTTCTTTCCTTTACTGCATTTACTTTATTTCTGCATCTGAGTTTGATTCTGTGATTATATCCATGTTTGAATATTGCATACATTTGTGTTCAAATTAACATAAACTCAAAAAGATTTAGTAATTTCTTATAAACACTATTCACCCCCCTCTAGTGTTATTCCTAGCCTTAAGATCCGTAATCCGCATTCCTCACATATATTAATATTAATAAGTAGTAGTCGACCAACAGGCCTGATCGATAGCCAAACAATAAGTTTAGCGGGACAATCTGGTCCCAAGTTCAGCATACACAGAAAGAAATATATATAAAAAACAGCAGCATTGTGTAAAAGTACCAAGCCAAAGTAAGAGCATTACTACTACCGACTATTAAGGTGATGATCATACATATGAGTCAGAAAGGGGCCAGCAAGAAGAGACTTCCCATGTACTTTCCAATTAGTCAGCAGGAGCATTGTCACTAGGAGGGAGACGCGGAGTGAAAGGCATCCTATGCGCTGATCCTGTCCAGAGCGAAAACAGGTAAGAGATTCGGTTACAGATTCCTTCAATACTGTATTTGGGCTTGTTGAAAACGTATGCATTTCTTTCTTTCCAGATGCACCAACTGTAAATGGCAATGAAGGAGTCGAGTTTTCTATCCGGAGGGTTATACTACCAGTAGTCAAAGAACGAGTGGAGGACATGGATGTAGCCGATGAGATTAGCACTGGTTGTGGCCCAAATGTAGTAGGAGAAATCATAGGAAAAAAAGAGATGAGAAATGGATTCATCTTGCATAGAGCACAAGGCAAAAAGTGGGTCTAGAGGGATATTCATACGTCTAAGTCTATCTTTGGTGTTGATACGAGCATGGATGAGGCACCATTGGAAAAAAAGGATGCGGGGAGGGAGTCTGCATTTCCATACTCTTGCGAAAGAGAATGACCTACCAGGGTGGTTAAGGAATGAGTAGCATGAGGCGACTGAAAAGCCTTTATCGGGAGATAAGGCCCAGGTATAATGGTCTATTGTGTTAGAGAGCTGGAGTGAAAGGACATGTTAGTGGCTGAAGTGAGATCATTCAAGGTGTCAAGGTCAAAGAGAGCTGGGGGACACAGGCAGTCTGGGCCAAGGGTTGAAATCTCGCCAACTGTTGAGTTATGGTGGGAGGTATGGGAAAATAGGTTAGAGAACGAGCGGGCGAGCGGTGTTTGATCATGCCATATGTCTAGCCAGAAAAGACAGCTACTACCATTGCCAATGGAGACATGGAATATGGATTTAACACGGGGTATGGATTGTAAAATGCCAGCCCAGAAGGGAGAAGGTTTAAGACGAGGGGTGGAGTGAAGGACCAGGTGAGGGTTGGAGTGATAATGAAGCTGAAGTATCCACTCTTTCCAGATGAAATTGCCCGGTGTGATGATACGCCAAAGCCATTTGGATAGGAGAGCTATGTTGAAAGAGCCGAGGTTAACTATTCCTAGGCCACCATGATCTTGGTGCAAACAGATAGACTTCCAGTTGATCAAACATTTTGCTTTATTGCCATTCCAGAGAAAAGATCGTCTAATAGCGTCAATTTTCTTTATGACCCAATTCGGCAGTTTGTGAAACGACATCTAGTACGAAGGAAGGGCTGATAGGACTGATTTGACAAGGACGAGACGGCCTGCAGATGATAGAGATTTGGCCTTCCATGATGAAAGCCGAGATTCAATCTTGGAGATAAGCGGGAGCCAGTCCAGACGGGCGAGTTTAGTGGGGTGAAGAGGGACGCCAAGGTAGGTGATGGGGAAGTGGTCCTGTTTACAGTTGAGAAGAGAGGTGGAAGAGGGGCCGAGGTGGTGGGAGTCGCCAAGCATGATGATGGAGCTCTCGTTAAAGTTGATGGATAAGCCGGAGATGAGTTCGAAGACATATAAAAGAACTTTAAGACAATGAATATGATCAGGTTCTGGGGAAACCAACAGGATGGCGTCATCCGCAAATTGGAGGTTAGAGACCGATAAGTCTGAGTTGGGGAGTTTAATGCCAGCAAGGAGGTTGTTGGATATTGCAAGCTTGACCATGCGGTTAAACACATCAGAAATGAGGATAAAAAGGAGTGGCGATAGGGGGTCGCCTTGTCTTAAACCTCGAGCAGATTTTATATGCCCACCTAGAGAGCCATTGATGGAAATTGATGAAAAACTTGTACTGAGAATGCACTCGATCCAACTGCACCATGTATCGGAAAAACCTCTGTATTTCATAAGATCGAGCAAAAAGTTCCTGTTGACTGAATCAAAGGCTTTGGAGAAGTCAAGTTTGAGTAGGGCTCCTGGAGTGGTAGAGTGGTGGCAGAAGGAGATGACTTCCTGTATGGCCGCCACACAATCAAGGATGTTACGGCCCAGGATGAAGGCCGATTGTTCAACCCCTACCAAAGATCCAATAACCCCTTAGAGACGATTGGCAAGGATTTTAGTGACGATTTTGAAGGTGGTGTTGAGGAGGCTAATGGGGCGAAAGGAGGGCAGGGTGATTGAACCGGGGGATTTGGGGATAAGGATGATGTTGGCGTAATTCAAACGTGCAACAGACGAGGGGTTAGATTGAAATTCAGAGCACATCTCTATGATATCAGATTTAACAGTGTCCCAGAAGTGTTTGAAAAAAATGGGACCAAAGTCGTTTGGACCTGGGGATTTGTCGTCAGCCATAACTTTCAGTGCCGACCAAATTTCATCTTCAGTGAAGGGATGGTCAATGGAAATTAGAGAAGGGTTGGGATAAAAGAGATTCCATTCAATGGGTGGGAGCGGAGGAGAGGGATTACCTAGTAGATTGTGATAGAAATCAGTGAATAGGCAAAGGATATCTGATTGGTCAGAGAAGGTTCATAATATTCACATTGAAATACAACTATGTCTATTTTTCAGTCGATACCGAAAAATAGTCATTATTTCATAAATAATGTGCAGTACATTTTAAGAAAGCAATTTTTGTAATTTGATGTAATCAATAAGTGCTATATGGCATGCTCCCACTATTTCCGCCATTACTAAAATAGCATATTAAATTCGAAAGTCCATCATTCACTTAATATAGATTATTTATTTCATGTACTGCAACTAGTTTACAGTGGAGAGTTCTTTGATCAAATATTTTGAACCCATAGAAATAAATCTCGTAGAAAATAATTTTCTATATGAAAATACATTTTGGAATAGAAATCATATTTATTATTCCAATGTTAAGTATCGTATCATTATTATTACAATTCTCATTTCTGATGTTTCCTTATGAAGCAGAAGTGACCATTCACTCTCTTTATCCCAACTATACCTTAAATCACATTTACTCTTATACATTCGCTTTCCTTTCTAAACGGTTTAACCATTCAAAAGAAAACCCTTACTACAACATCATAATGAACTCTTTACAAAAACACACTCGATCATCTTTATCATTTAAGGACATCAAGTATGTTGCATATTACGTAAATGGGTCAAACTAACAGTTCAGTGGTCGAATTCTTATATCTATATTGTAGTTTTGGTCTTGTGTTACATTTAACACAATGTGATCTTTATCGCTATCAATCAAATTGAATACTCGATCTTGGACTATGGTTTATTTGCTTATTTCAGATGAACTAATTTCATCTAGAATCGTACATTACAAACTATGACCGTTCACCATATAGCGCTTATATGTGATAGTATATGGATCAAATAGCCCTAGTCTCGCATCACTTTTAAGTTCGGAACTCATAGAATACAATACACGGTATTGACCAAATAAACAGGTGAGAGACCGTATTATGAACATATTAGGTAGTTGTAAAATTAGGCACTTGCATGGGTATAAAGAACATTAACGTGCAAGAAGTATTAATGGTAAGTGTATAATTATATTTCTATTTGTTAATCTTTAATTTAGTTTATTTGTATATCTTAATTGATAAACTTTTTATCAATTGCATTAAATGCACAAATTTATCATTGTAGATTATTAGAACATTATATAACATATGTTCTTACAATATTAGAAAGGTTAGATGTTATCATTCATTTTTCTAATAAGGCTTCAACTAGTCTTTTATGTTTCACCAAACCCTAAGTGAGACATAGAAGTCTTTCGACTTCACTAGTGGGTGTTAGGACTCGACCATCTTGAAATTCTGACTTTGAATTAGCTCAACAAGTCACAGTTCCACAGACGATGGATAATTCTTTATCGGCTGTATCATATACAACTCCTAATCTATGATACTTTGTCCTAATTTCACTTCGACTTTAATTCTGCTCAACAAATCAAAATGAAATTATTCACTCGTATCTATCATGCCACGACAGCCTAAGTATAGTTTATGTACCTTGACAAATACATATAGTTATCTTACCTCGTG
This sequence comes from Allium fistulosum, assembly GCA_030737815.1. Lineage (NCBI taxonomy): Eukaryota > Viridiplantae > Streptophyta > Magnoliopsida > Asparagales > Amaryllidaceae > Allium > Allium fistulosum. The sequence continues at coordinate 105,520,293 of CM060905.1, forward strand.
CATTCAATATGTTAATAATACTACACATAACATCCCTAGATTGAGTTTGCTCAACAACTAAGGAGTATACAAGTAATTTATTAATATATATATATATATATGGTAGATGAAAATATTATATTAAGGATTTATAATTTTCAATATATTATATTGAGTGATATTGACTAATGGAATAATGTATTTCTTATGAAATACCCTTATGATTCAAGTGTCGAACGGGTTGGAAATCATGATATACATACATTTATGCATGTATTTATTTCTTAAGTCTATTTAGGGTTTCTTAATGTTTCGACTTTGATTTATACATTCATATTATATAAGTTTATTATTATATAACTTTTATACTTTATATTACTTATATAATAGTCTTATATACAATATTATATTAATTAAATCTTATTCAATTAATTTTAATTAATTAACTTTTTAATTAATTTCATATGTTATCTTAATATAACATTTATATTAAATATTTCTTATATACTATAACCTTTATAGTATAACATTATATATAAAACAATTTGACTGTTTTTCAACTCACGGCTTTTTTTCCTTTTTAATGGCCTTTGTTCCCTCCTTACCTCTACTCATCCCTTCAAACATCCCACCTCCTGTTGCTCTTCTGTTACCTCTCGTAACTCTCAATCCTGAACCTCCGGACCCTGTCCCACCTCCTTCTGATCCGACCTATTGTCACTTGAATCCTTCTTCTCCAACTTCTCCTTCTCCACCATGGAACTCCCTTTTTAAGGCAGAACCTCGCAATGCAGGGCATTATTGTCCAGTTCAAGTTCCTCTGGTATTTGATGGTGATGTCATGGTTCCACCTGAGAATGTTATAAAGGCAGGAAATGAAGTGTGGGGTGAGTATTTGGTATGCTTTTTTCTTGATAAACCCCTATCATATCTGACTGTAATCGCTCACTTGAAGAGAGTTTGGAAAGTAAAAGGATCAATATCAATAAAATCTGATGGATTCTTGTTCCTATTCAATCTATCTTGTGATGAAGATAGAAGGAAAATTACTGAGTCTGATCCAATAATCACAAGGAACAAAATATTCATAGTTAAACAATGGGATCCCACTGTAGGAAATAGTTGCAGTACGATAAATCTGTTCCAGTATGGGTTAAACTTTCAAACATCCCATTATACTCATGGTCGCACTTGGGCATTAAGTGGCTTGCTTCAAGACTCGGTAGGCTTCTATGTATGGATGAACAGACAGAAAAAATGGAAAGAATAGGCTACACGAAATGTATGGTTGAAATATCATCGTCAGTGGAATTGTTAGATGAATTTCCTGTGAAGTTGCTTGATGGTTCTGAGAAGATAGTGAAAGTTAATTATTTATGGAAGCCATAAATTTGTATATGCTGCAATGAGTTTGGCCACATGATAGGAAATAGTATGAAAGCTAAACTGAATAATGTAGAAATTGGAAAGTTGGAGGAGGAGAAAACAAAAGAGTATAACGAAAAAGAAATTTGAGAATGAGACTGTTAAAAGGGTATTTAAAAAAGGCAAATATGGAAAAAAGTTATTCATAAGGGAGCAAATTTGAAAAATACAAAGGATGATAAAATGCAAAATGACTGTACTGAACATGAAGTAGTAGGCAAAACAAATGAGGCCAATTTGAGTATACCAGTTGAAGTTTTTGTGAGTAATGTGAAAGTCAATATCACACAAAAAGACAATGAGGAAGATCCTATCTGTATAAGTAACAGATTTCAATTGTTGATGAATTAAAATGAAGCTAAAACATGCTATGAAATTAGTGATAATGAAGATCAGGGAGAGGAAGGAGAATCATGAGTAAATAACACACAGTTTTGAATGACCAAATGTTCCCAGATTCACAAAATGATGCACATGTGCACACTGACACAGTTGTGCAAGTGAATGACAAATTCCAACGAATAACTCCCCTTACACCAAGCAAACCACAAGCAGACTTGAATTCGACTCGAAGCAAAATCCAAGGATCACCAACTACCGACACACTTTTCTGTGAAGTTCTGGAAAAGAAAATTATGCAATTGTTTTTGTCAGTACATGAAACTCCCACCACCTCCATTGATCATACCACCCCCACTGCTGCTTTCTACACTTTTATTGGTACAATCCCTGGCTGGACCTCACCACCTCCATCTCCAAAGCTTTCTCCACCTCTCACCATAACAACCAAGAAAAAGAATTAGGGTCTAAATCAGAATTTTGTTAAGAACTCACAGCATGCCTCGGGAAAGAGGGGGTCTCCTTCAACAAGGAGCATGAAAAATGTAGTTCATCAATCCTTAAAGTATAATAAATGACACAGAACTATGCTATATGGAATATTAGGGGTGCTCATTCCCAAACAAAGCTTGACCAAGTAAAGTATCTGATCTACCATCATAACATATCTCCTTTTGTAATTCTAGAAACAAAACTGAATAAACTTCTCACTATCAAAGCAGCCAAACACATCAATCCATCATGGACTCTCTATCATAATCTGAATGAAGCTTCATATGGAAGGATTATGGTTATCCATAATCCATCCTTATTGACTGTGTCCACTGTTCTTTCAACTAACCAAGTTATACACTTCCATGTCTCACTGAACAATAACAAAACATCCTTTTATTTATTCATAGTATATGCACAAAATTCTTTGATCACAAGACAGTCACTGCTTGACCTTCTTCCTGCGTTCAGGAAAAATTCTCACCCATGGCTTGTCATTGGAATTTCAACTGCTGTATAAACTTTCATGACAAGCATGGTGGCAACCCCCTTCTCCCCAAAGATATTCTCCCACTTAACAATGCAATAACTGAATCATGTCTTCTGCCAATTCAAAGCTCTGGTGCTAGGTACTCATGGAATAATAGGAGCAGATCTGGTACCAGAACTTTCACAACCATTGACCACTCCTTTGCAAATTTCCAAGCCTTATCAACATGGCTAACCATGTCAACCTTTCTACCCCAGCCTGTCTTATCAGACCATTCTCCTATATTTTTTTCCTCAGGGTAGAAACCATCAAAAGAGAAAAATAGCTTCAAATTGTATAATGCTTGGGTCCTTGAACCTGAGTATACTAGTATTATTCATAAAGCTTGGGCACTGAATTATTATGGAAACCCTATGTTTTTCGTAGGAAATTAAAGGCAACAAAAACAGCTTTAAGAGTTTGGAAAAAAGATAAGTTTGGTGATGGCTCCTTAAAATCAACAAACCTAAGGAAAAAAATCAGTGAAGCTCAGGATTACATGATGGCCAATCCAATTGATTATGATGCTGCTGGTGTAGAGAAAAAATATTTTGAAGAGCTAAATGAAGCTTTAAGTATTGAACGGAAAATGAGGAGGCAACAAATCGGTCAAAAATGGGTATGTGAAGGGGATAACAATACATCTTTTTTCATGTAGCTATAAAGGTGAAACAAACAAGGGAACATATCAATTCTATATATGATGAATTTGGGGTCTTGCATACTAGCCTACATGCAGTTGATAATGCACTTCTCAACTACTGCAAAAAATTATTTAGAAACTCTGATGATTTCATCCCAAACATTGATGATCTTACACACATACAACTGCCAAGAATACAACCTGATGAGGCTGCCAATCTAGTGAATAAAGTAACTGGCTAGGAAATTAAAGACACATTGTTCTCCATGAATAGGAAATCTAGTAGAGGCCCAGATGGATTCAGTGTCCTATTCTTTATCCACAGTTGGGACATTATCAAGTATGAATTTCTTAAAGTTCTACATAATTTTTTTGAAATATTCAAACTGCTTGGGGAGGTCAATGCAACTAATCTTGTTCTCATACCTAAATCCCAACATTCTACTGATGTTACTTCCTTTAGACCTATTTCATGCTGCAATGTCATGTATAAGTGCATTTCAAAAATATTAGCTACAAGACTAGTTAAAGTTCTTAGCAGAATCATTTCCTCCAATCAATCAGCTTTTCTTCCTAAAAGAAGTATCCTAGACAATGTCATGCTAGCCCATGAGTTACTCAAGGGATATAGTCGTGCCCATGCTACCCACAATGTCATGCTCAAGCTGGATTTAAAGAAGGCCTATGACAATATTCACTGGTCATCAATTGTAAGAATAATGGCAGTGATGAGATTTTCCAAGGAGTTTGTAGCATGGATCTATAGGTGCATATCTACCCCCTCATTTTCAATAAAATACAATGGTTTTACTTCAGGTTTTTTCAGAAGTAAACAAGGTATCAGATAGGGCGATCCAATTTCTTCTTATTTATTTTTGCTCGTGATGGAAGTATTTACATCCATGTCGACAAAAAAGTATATAGACAAGGAAATAAAGTATTATTCAAAATGTAAATCCCCTCATATTTCATCTCACCTATTTGCTGATGACATAATGATTTTCACCAAACCTGATCAGGAATACATTGCAAACATTATTGCAACACTTGAAAATTTCTACAATATTATTGGATTGAAACTGGACACAGCTAAGTCACAAATCATAACTTTTGGAATCCTTGCAGATGCAACTGAACAACTGATAGCCTTATTAGGATTGTAACCAATGAATAATGACATGACCTACCTTGGTCTACCTCTCTGCACCTCTAGAATCATGACTGTGAACTTCTTGCCTTTGTATTCTAGAATTTTTTCCTTGATGAACTGTTGGGCCAACAGATTTCTATCACAAGCAGGCAGACTTGTCTTAATCAAATCAGTCATCTCTTCTATGATGGTATATTGGTCCAAAGTTTATATACTGCCCAACAAGCTGTTGAAAATGGTGAGAAGTGCAATGTTGAGATTCTTTTGGACTAGGTCAATTCACTCAAAAAATAGTCCCTTGCTCCTTTGCTAAAATTGAGCTGCCAAAAAATAAAGGAGGGCTTGGAATATTTAACATGGTCTTATGGAACAAAGCAGCCTTCAGTTTTCATTTTAATGCCTTGCTTTGTGGTAAAGACAGTTTATGGATTGAATAGACTATAAAGTACAATATAGGTAGGAGGAAATTCTGGACTATGGACGTCCCCCAGAACAGCAGCTGGACCTGGAGAAAGATTCTGGGTTTGAGATCCACCTTCTCCCCTTTCATTAAATTCTCTCTCTCTCAAACCAGTTCTAAGAGTTTCTAGGATGATCCCTGGATGGACAATGGCATAATACTTGGAAAAATCTTTGCTCCCCATCAAATTATCTAGTCTGGTGTCAGTAGAACAGCATTGGCAATTGATCACTTGGCAGAAGGCTTGCTTCTTCTACCATATATCGGTAACAAGAAATCAGGGCAGTTTGGAATAGAGCTCGGGGAAACACTTACCCCACAGCAACTGCTGACACTTTGCTTTGGGATGGTAGGCCACATTCTACCTCTGTGGTCTATGATCTGCTCTCAAACTTAAGCAACAGTCCAAGATTTGAGTGGAATAAAGTTATATGGTGCAGATTCTCACCTGCCAGAGAAAATTTACTGATGTGGAAGATTAAACTGAATGCCCTGTTGACTAAGAGTAAGATGAAATATTATGGTATAAATGTTGATCCCATGCGTGTTTTCTGTAAAATGCATGAAGAAAGTGTTGAGCATCTGTATTTTTAGTGCACATATCTGATGTGCTTATGGGTCAGACTCGTGAGAAAAATCAGCAGTAATCATGTGCATAGAGTTTCAATAGTTGAATGGGACATGATAAGCAAGGCAACAAGGTGGAGGAAAGAAGAAAGAGTTGTATATTTTTTCATCTTAAAGAAATATATGAAGTTACTGTGGGCGGAAAGGAATGCGCGATGTTTTGACAACAAGAGCAAGAGTATGGAGCAGCTATGGACATCTCTCAAGCATGAAATCATGTATGGAATGAATGCTAGCCAGTATGAATTCAGTAATCATCAAATTGGAACCTGGGTTTAGTGTTAGTCCTTCTATGTCTGTGTTTGTTTTGTTTATTTTTTCTGTTTTCTTGTTTTCTCCTTTTAATCTTCTTTGTCATAGCCTTTATGTTGTTTTTAGTTTTGTTTTGTGGTTATGAGCATGTTCATAATCATTTTTTCCTTTTTTATCTGCAATAAACTGGTAGGGGACCAGCCAAACCCGCTTGCCTTGCAAAAAAAACACACACACACATATATATATATCATATATATATATATATGTATGTATGTATATGTATATTATTTAATTAATTTGTTTAATTGAACAATTAAATTATATTAATTTCGAAATTTATGTATGCACATAAATGTATACTTATGTTATTTTAACATTTTAAAACAACAACATATACCATTATATATAATACATGTATATACTTATTAATTTATTAACTTATTTAAATAATATATTTTATTAATCTTATTAATATATTTTTATAGATTTCAAAATTAATTTATATTATTTTTCAAGCAATTTGAAAAATCCTTTTATATTATAACTTTTATAATATATATATATATATATATATTATTTTAAATTTAATTATTAAATTTAAAATATTATGTTTTTTCATTTTCAAACAATTTTGAAAATTAGCACAAGGCCCAAATTTAAATTGGGCATTTTCTATTAGGGACAATTTTTGGACTCACATATCTGTTCAGGCTATAAGGGTAGCCAGGTAGGGCATAGTACTAGATTATCCAAACCCAATCCTAGACACTATCTTTCTAGACACCCTACTAATTGGACTATAAGGTTAATTAGTTAACCTTAACATGACTAATTTAGACTACATAGGCTATTGCACTTCAATTCCGTTGTTGGAACCGGGCCAGCCCGTAGCGGTAGTTATGAGTGAATTTCAAACAGATTTCCTTTATTGGGTCTTTATTGGACCTATGAAGGCTTTATTTTAACACATTTCTATATATTATTTATCTTTTATTTTGTTTAAAATTATAAATTATATAGTTATATTTAATTTTTCTATTGATACACACGCGCGCGCGCACGCACACACACACATATGTGTGTGTGTACATGTGTAAAATATTAACCCATGAAAGGTATAACATGCCAGTGTATAGATGCTTGTATTTACATCGCAACAGACATGTTAGCTCATCCAATATGCAAATATATGTTGTCCAAATATATGTATATATATATACACTTTTGTTTGTAAACAAACATTATATATACACACATATGTATGTATGTATTAAGTTTTGTTTAAATAATTTTATATAAGTATATAAGTGTATTTATATATATGTATATATAATCATATGAATAAAATATTAATATTATATATACGTATTATGTAATAGTTTATATAAATAAATTATTTATAGATATTAAAATATTTTAAAAAAAACGTCAGTAATGTATGTATATACATATAAATTTATACACATAAAAAATATATTCATAACAAAGTATACATACATACATATATATGTATTAATAAAACACAAAAAATATCTTTTGATAAATATGAAATACCAGGTCTTACTCACAGCTCAACAAATAATTTATTATTATTATTTTTAATTTTAAAATACATTTTAATTAAATATTCATTTGAAAATTAATAAAATATTAATAAAACATTTCAAATTTTAGATTTCCAAAAATCCTAACGATATTTTGTTGTTTGAAAAAAAAATTCACATTTTTTTAGTTTAATGTAATTTTAAAATGATTTATTTATTTTTGGTCGAATTAAACAATTAATATTTAAAAACAATAAAATGTTTCTTTAGTTTGTGGCTAAGGGCTTATCTGATGTTGAAATAATTTTATAAAATTTAAAAAATAGTAGTATTTTTGAATTAATATAATTTATTTATGTAGTAAATTGATTTAAATAATATTAAATAATAATAAATATTTAAAAAAATATTACTTTTTACTGTTGAAAATTGATATTACTATAATAATTTATATATAAAAATATATATTAATTTTGACCATAATATGATGTTGACCTTCAGCTATCGAATAACAATCGATTTGGTTTGAAACTCTTTTCGATTTAGCAGATTGCTAGTCCTTGAATCGTTGACCTTTAGCTATCAAATAACAGTCGATTTGATTTGATTTGGACTTGAGAAACTAGGGAGTTGGAAGAGAGGAATTCAGCCAGCAATAGATTCAGTTGGAGGCTTCCAAAAGTCATCAAAAAGTTGAGGATATAGATGCTTATATAAAGGAGAATTAAGGGATATTTTAGGACCAATATTCTATATCATCTCTTAACAATTCTATTTCATCTTAGCCCTCTATCTCAAAGTTTATGTTGCATCATCTTATGGCCACATTAACCCCTAATTATGGCCAAATTTTCCATCCCCGTTCATGGGCTTTTAAATCCATTTAAAGCCCAAATAAAATATTATGCTTAAATCCAATTTAAAGCTTATCGATATTGTATATCGATTGATATAATTATAACTATTATAAATATATATTTAATAATATTTATTCATCAAATCAAAATTAATATTTCATAAATATTAATTAATTTATAATAATTACAAATTAACTAAATCGTTTGGTCAAAGGAGAATACATCGTTTTGGTTGTGTGACTCCTCAGGTATAAATTTGGTCAGCGATTAATATCGAACTATCCGAATATTAATGTTCACACGTTACTTAGTAGGTGGTGTGACATTTTGGCCAAATTTATCACTTATTTGGTTTCGGTTAAATCCAATTTACTTTATTAAGCGTTACCAGTTTGTGACTTTTATTTACACCAATTCTTTTCGTCAAAATTATATCACTTTGGACTTATGGAATTTGGTAATGGTCAAAATTCCAGTATTATCCACATTCAACTTTATAGTCCAAACTCCTTGGTTCAATAATAGGAATTATTATTAATCGTACTGCTTTGGCCGAAAACTTTGACTTTGAGTTGACTTGAGTTGACCATGATACTAACCCCATATAACCAAGGAGACGAATCCTCTCTCGAATAGTGTTTCACTTCAAATACTTTCACTCAATCCAACTATAGTCACTCGATGGACAGCATGCCATGTTTAATTATAATCAACGTAGAGCTATCATATTGATGACCAACAATATTCTCAAGTTGAGAGAACCGTGTAAATTAGTCACATCGATATTTTCCATTTGACCTTAATTATATTAAATTGTAGAAAACTATCGAATGAGTTATTCCATGATTATCCAATAACTATCAGTATGTAACCCCTTGGTGTCCCCAACAGCCACTAGTAGTACATTACCCAACATTTGGAAAGCATTAAGTACTCTAGTCTTAACGGATGTATCGATATCCAGTCTTGATACATCATGATTAGGAATATTTAAATGGTATATTTACTTTATTGTAAAAAATTACTCATGGTTACAATTAAAATAAAAAATAAAAAAATTTGAAACCCTAATTGACACAGCCAAAATATTTGGTTACAACTAAAAAGGCACGACCCAAAAATACAAAGAAAATTGAAAATACAACTAGAGTTTTATAGATTCAAAAAAAATACAATTAAAAGAAAAAGAAAAGTGAAAACCTAATTGACACAACCCAAATATTTGTTTACAACTAAAAAGGCACAACCCAAAAATAAAAGAAGTATAACTCTTTAGCTTGTATCCTTTCTTTTGCAAGCAGTTCCTCTTTTCGACTTCATTCTCAAAATTATGGTTTCAGTTTTGAAGCCCATCTTTGATCAATCGATGAAATTACGCCTCATCTCTCCGTTGATAGATAGCTTTGCTTGCGCGATGATTTCCTTCCTTAATTGCTCCAATTGTCGATTGAGGCTTCGTTGTTTTGATGGCTTCGAAGGTCTGAGTATTCTTCGATCTGAGCTTTGGTATGAATTTTCTGATTTGATTTTATTTTTCTACTTTGAACTCGACCACTTTTTTTTCCGACGATGATTGGGTTTTTATAGGGATCAATTTCATATGATTCCATATATTTCGTATATATTTGTTTTGAATATCAGGTTTGAATATTTCAACTTTGCTATTGATTTTCTGGCTTTTGCATCTCTTTTGATATATTTTGAAATTTTGACTTTGGCCATAACTTTGAACACTTTAACTTGTGAATTTGATTTTCTTCCGTTTGACAACTTCAACTTTGAAAAAAATCCGACTTCTGATTTTGAAAATGTTTCTTATATATACATATATGTGTGAACTAGATAAGCTATGTTGTGCCTTTGAATTCTAGAGATGTTGAAGCTATTGTTTTTTTTCATATTGAGCTTACTGATGTGTTTGTGTGCATAACCTTATGTGCATGCCTTGTTCACTTTGTTTTTTTATGCATTTCTTTATAGAGCCGATGTTGTTGGGTCAGTTTACATTAGTGTGCTTGTGTACTCGACCTTGTGCATTGCTGCACATGTGCACTTTCCTTAGAACTGATTTTGGTTTGTGCTGTTGTACATTTTGTTATATGTGTTTTGCATCCTTATGCTTTTGGCCTTGCTGTTGTGCATGTCAGTTTTTCACCTGTGCACTCTTTGCAATCTCAACTTGTTGTTGCATTTGTATATGCTTGTGTGTGCACCATGTTGTGTTTCTCCTGCTTGCCTGGTTGCATTACTTTGTGCTTCTTGTTGTCTTGTTGCTAACACATTAGTTCTTGTTGCTCTTCTATTTTTTTTGGGTTGCTGCACCTGGTTGCACCTCCGTTGTACTTTTGCGTTGCTATGCATTTTTGTTGTGATTTTGGCTTTGTGTGTTTGTGCACTGCATTGTGTATATCTTGGCTATGTTGTTGCATCTCTACTACAATGTGCTATTTTTGTGCACTTGTGCATTTCCTTTACTGTTGTGTACCAAGTTACCGCTTTGTTTTATGATCCATGCACATATTTGCACCTGCTCTCGACTTTGTGCTTGATTTTGTAGTTGTGCACCATTGTGTACTTTTGTGCATCTCTTTACTTTGTTCATCCTTTAGCTTGTGTTGAGCTATTTAGCTTGACCCTACACTGCTTGTGTTGAGCCTTTGGGCTTGACCTTGTTTTTGTCTTAAATAAAGTTGATGCAAATGTGTTTTGTGTATGTGTGCGACCTTATGGCATGTACAATGATGCACTGTGAGTGTCGTAGGTTGCTTGTGTACAACATCGATGTTTTGGTACCTATTTCAAAATATGAAAAGAACAAAACCAATAGAGTGAGGCAATTATCGGGTTCAAAACTATTTATATTTATGCAGTTTGAATTTGTTTCTTTTTGCTTTTTACTACGTTGTTATTAGATAGGCAAAGCATGTGATTTGTGAAAAACAATTGAAGTAAGGGGATAGAAAATCGAATTCGAGTGAGTGAGTGGTTATATTTGAGAGTGTGTAGTATATGCGAGTGTAAAATAGTGTTGTATATGAGTGTTGTATTTAAAATATTATTGAAACTCTTGTAATCGTGTACTATTGAAATTGTATTGAAATAAACTACTTATTGTAATAAAAATTTCATTTGTTTACTTCTATATGTGATTTTACAATAGTACTGTGTCAAATACATACACACACACACGCATGTGTGTGTGTGTGTTTATTATCATCAAACAAAAATCGTAAACTGTTTTATTCTACATTTACCCCCTTTTGATGGTAACAAACATATACTAAGATTTTGTGTCAGGCAAATGTGTTTGATGTATTGGAGCTAGAGTTCATAGAAAGGGAAGAAGCAACAAATAAAGCCTACTATGTTTAATTTGTATTCTTTTTGGTGTTCGAATATGTAACTTTGTAATGGTTTTTGCTTTGTACAGTGTATATTTTTATGTTGGCATGTGGTGTATTTTGTCAGTCTTATAAGGGTCGTGTATGGTTATGGACATGTACCTTGTTATGTGCACCATCTTTAAATGAATATGGCTCGTGCATGAGCATGTTTTTTGTTAGTTATTGTAGTTGTTATGTACTGTAAGTGTGTTGTAGATACTGTGTGAGCATGTTTAGTGGGGTGATGTTGTAATTTAATGTATGTAACTTTTTTTAGTGATGAATAAGGCGTGGTAAGCTTAGATTTATCTAAGAAAATTCACTACCTTTGCTTTCAAAAAAAGTATTTGATGTGTTGTGAAATAGCTCCTTCTATTTACAAACTCCCCCTACAACTAGACTCCCCTTACACATATGCATGCAACTAAAAAATGAAAAATTTATTGTCAAAATAATTGCAAAAACAACCGTCGAAAAGTAAAAACCAACCCTTGAATAATAAAAACAACCCTCGAATATCAGTAAGGTTATTACTCAACCACCAAAACCTTAACCTCTCTCCCTCTTTTTCTACCATCAAAATAATATAATAATTGAAATATTTAAGAATTTTGGTTAAAACCATACATCATATAGAGAGAAATTATATTGCAAAATTCAAATAATCAAACAAAAATCATAATATTTTATTTATTAGACACAAATTCCACTTTAGAGTGATGATTGGATTATGCTTTAGGGGGTTTTATACATTGATAACAATGTGGTTTTTTATGAAGGAAAAATTTATAAATTACTCTTTTAAATATTATACAAATTGAAAAGGGTAAGCACTTTCTAACCATGCATAACCGTTAGAAATTTTAAATAAGGCTAGTAGTTACTTAAAAAAAATGTCAAAAATTTTCTAATTATGCATAACTGCGAAGAATTTTAAATGAGGTTAGAAACTACTTGAATATTTACCCCCCTTTTGTATACAAGTTCCATACATGCATAACAATGAGGACTTTTAAATGAGAATGGAAGCACGTATCTAGAGATTATATTCACTCATGCATAACCATGAAGACTTTTAAACGAGAGTGAATACTATATGATAGAAATATATAAATCACATTAAAATACAATTCCTTGTTTTTTGAAATATCAACTTCTGTAAAATACATTAAATTTTGGTATATGGATTGCAAGAAGGATAATGGTGATAGAAATGATCGTGGAAAATAAACTAATTTTAGAATATTATAAAACTAGTTCAGTTTTCAAGAACTTTTGAGCACAAACTTCTTTTAGTTATGAAGTATAATTTAATCATTACTCGTCGTTTTTTCAATCACTTTAAAAAAATTGATAAATTTCAAAAGGTTCAAGCAGTCAATAGTCATCCTTTCCATAGTAAATCCCTTACTAGATTTAACAAGAGTATTTTATTAAAGAAAACCAAGGTAAAATTCACGGTTATTTGAAAATTTTCTAAATCCAAAAGTGGTTGTGAAAATCTATTTTCTGCAAGGGGTTTTGTAAAACGAAAAGAATGCAAATATGATTTCAAATGAAGTGTACAATGATATATTGTTAGACAAGTCGACTATGTACTCCATAATATTACTCGGATTGAAAAAAAAAATTCAAAATTTTTCAGCAAAGCCACTTTCATCAAATAAAGACAAAGTCGTTTATATCGATCACACAACTTAGAATTATTTTTAGTTTTCAATAAAGGCAATGAATATTTTCATTGTATATAGATAATCAACCATTGTGTTGAAAAGTTAAACCATTTGAAACCACTATTTGAAAACTTTAAGTTTGTGATTTGAGTTAGCACCAAACTTGAAAATTTTAGACATTCGATATTGCTAATTACCAAAATTGGTTTCAAGTAAAAAACAATGAATCCATCAAATGTAATATATAAAATACTGCAACTTGTTGACATAAATCAGAAATGTTATTCAAGAGATATGCTAACAGGATTTTTGTTTTTCAAGATTTTCCAAAATGAATCAAAAAAACTCAAAACAGTAAAGTGGTAATCAGTTAGCTTTCCATGACTTCAAGAATTTCAAAATTCAGAGTAAATATGTTTAAGATATAATCGAATTACTATAACCGTATTAAGAAGTTCTAAAACAGTTTTTTAAACAATATACTGAATGTTTTGCAGTTTTTCAATGGTTTAATTTCAAATTTTGGAAAAACACATAATTAAAATTTATATTTCTATCATTATCCAGAAAATCTTGAATTTTTAAAATCGGAATTAAGGGGCTTAAGGTATGGTAATTATATTACAGCAGTGTCAAAAAAAATATAATTAACAAGTAAAGAAAATAGGGTTTAGAGATCATACCTTTATTTATCTTCGATGTCGTGTTCATGTTCAACATTGTTTTCCAAAGTGTATAGATCTCCACCTCATTTTTGTAGGCTAAGTAACATTGAAATTATTTGTTCTTCAATGATATATAGAATAACTCGAAGTTACCTGTATCGTAGTTGTTCCTTAGCCTATTTCTGTACCTAAATGTTAGAGGAAGCGAGTGGTCTAACAAAGGATGTAGGACCATTCTTATTTTTGTTTGTAACCTTTGATACCCAAATTTGTCTATATAACAAACCGTTAGCATTTATGATTGTACCCTTAGGAACCCAAACTTTTTTCAATTTACGAATTTCATTTGTACCTTTTGGAATCCAAATATGTTCAACGAATTTGATTTTGTTCCTATTCCAACATTTATTTATTTTATGACCAATTTTTCCACAAATTAAACATTTTGAAAATTCCTTTTGAAATTTGATATTATCACTAGTATTTCTCTTAGATTGTTCAACTCTATCATATCTAAGTCTTTTTCTGCTTTCGATGATAGTCTGACTTCCTAACAACATATTCAATGATTTTTCTCGTTTGGAAAATTTTCTGATTGTCGATTCAAGTGGTTGAACTTACATATAAGAACATTGTTTTCATTTAAAAGTGAGGTGCATCTTTTAATGGAATTTTCTCTTTTAGTTTCATCTTTGTTTTCCAGAGTCAAAATTTCATTTTCGAGGATTTCAATTTTAGTCTTAGACGTATTAATTTCTTCTGCTAGTGACTGACACTTCTCACATTTTGAGTTAAACCTTTTAAATTTTCAATCATTAGTTCTAACTCATTATTTATACCATGTAGATAATTTTTCTCAATTCTAGTTTATTATATCGTTATTGAAGTCTATCAATGGTTGCATTTAACTGGTGATATACCAAAAGTAAATCATCATCATGGGATAAGTGTGCTACCTCATTTGGTTCATCGTCGATGTCACTTGATTCTACCATCAAGCACAAATTTGCTTCTTTCTCGCTGTCAGTGTTTTCCTTCTCTTCTTCACTCCCATTCCAAGTGGTTATGAAAATCTTTCTCCTCTTCTTCTTTGCTTTGTCGAGTCAATTCAGTAGACAATTTTGCTTGATGTGACCTGGCTTTTTACATCTATGACATATGATTTCTTCCTCTATAGAATTATCCAGAACTTTGAAAATTTTGGTTTTAATTTGTTGGTTTATTGCTGGATTTTCATGCTTTTAGGTCCTCTTTTTGAGTTGCTTCACCAATAGTGCTAGCTTAGCTGTAGCGTCATCTTCTTCCTCATTATCGATTGAACTTTTTAAAGTAATAGATTTCTTTTTCGAATCACTGCTTTCACGTTCTTCTCTAACTTTCAATTCCATCTCATAAGTGTTGAGATTTCCTATTAGTTCCTCCAATTTAAGCTATTTCAAGCCTTTGGATTCCTGAATTGCTGTCACTTCTGCTTTAAAATTTCTTGGAAGGATTCTCAGAATATTTATGGACAATATCCAATTCTATGTAAGCTTTTCCCAACGTTTGGATTTGAATATAATATTTGAAAATCGTCTGTACATCTCCTTTATATTCTCGTCTTTTGTCGTCAAGAAATTCTCATATTCATTGCTGAACATGGGTAGATGAGATTCTGTGACCCACAATGTACCTTCATGAGTCACTTCAAGCATATGTCAGATTTTCTACACAATCACATAATGAGAAACACGATTATATTCAATTTTATCTAAGGCTCAAATAATAGAGTTCATTGCTTTAGCATTTGCCTGATATTGATTTAGTTCATTTACATTCCACTGACCTTTAGGCTTAGGAACTTCGTGACCATGTACATTAATCGTAAGCAGATTATAACCAATTTGAACTATATCCCATGCATATATAGTATCTAGAAAAAATTTCATCCAAGTTTTCCAAGACAAATAATGAGTAAACTTGGGTGGCCTAGCAATAGATTATCCTTCAAAAAAAACATTATTAAACTAGCCATAGGTAAAAAAGTGAATTTGACTACCAGCTCTGATACCACTTGTAGGATAGAATTAACCCTAGAGGGGGGTGAATAGGGTTAATTCGATCATATATTTTAGGCGTCCTCGCCAAAAAATTTGTACGTCTAAAAATATCAATAATACATTGAAATATTGCAGATTAATCTTCCAAAATTTCTGATGTTTAAATTTGGCATTCAAATGTATGAACACCTAATGGTGCAAAACCTGGACCTGGATAGAGAATTTCCCTTCATGGAGATTCCACTTTTTATTTGTTTGCATTTCTTTTACAGTCTTCAACATACGGCTCCGTGTCATCGAGATGCTTCTCACTAACATCGTTCGACGTGATTTAACGCACTTGTTATAAGTTGTTCGACGTTTAGACTATTACAACTTTGCATTTGATGAAGACTTTAAGGTAATGAATCAGTTTCACAACCATTCAAGTTCAACTACTCGATTCTGCATTTCAACTTTATATTTTATTCACAAGGCCAATTACCAATGCTATGAAACATCCCTTTTTCATTCGATTAACTCCAAATCAACCATCAATTCAACAATACAAACCAAATACAACAGCATTTCATATTAAGTCATTTCACATTTTCATCCTATAATCAAATTCATTGAACAAATTCATTAACAAAATTCCATCTCTAAAACCCTAATTCAAGTTCATTACTCCAGCCAAAACCAACATTGGATATTTAACACGATTTCTAGCATATATAGTGATCATATATCATAGAAAATATATGTCACTCACCCAATATCAAGAAATCCAAGCATTAATGAAACCCATTTTGAAGCTCTCCTTTGATTTCTGGAATCCGACTCCAAATTTTTTGAAAATACGAATTTGAAGAGATAGATTTATAGAGAATGCTTCAACTTGAATTTAGATAGTTATTTCATAACTTTTAGAGAATAAATGAAGAAGTTATGATGAATTTAGTTTGAAAACCCTTGTTTTCTTTTTAGGAGAAGAGTGAAAATAAAGAGAATGAGTAATGAACAAGAGAAAGTCTCATTTTAGGATTACTAAGGTCAATTCTGACCAAATAACCAATTTACTCCTATCTTCTCTTTTCTTGTTTATCAATCTTATCTGATTTTAATAATGCAATGAAATAAGTCTCATGTCCTAATTCATTTTTTTTAAAGAAAATGAGTGATCCTCCAAAGGAGGAAAACACTCGTATAATTTTATTATACACTAAAAATGAGGAGCCGCGAACAAGCCTGACATATAGCCAAAAACCCCGATACAATAAAGAAGAGAGATAAACCCCAATTCCTAAAATTAGCCTTATGGGACTATGGTGAGACCAAACCAAGAACCAGAGTTTAACCGAGCATAATTCTAGAAGAATGAAACAAAAAAAAAGAATACGAACAACACCAAACAAATAAATTAAATCATCCAGAGGAGGTCAAAGAGTAAGCGTAAAGATCCAAATATACCAAAAGAAGCCATCAATGCATTAATTAAGCAAACAAAAAAGCATTGATGATGCAAGAAAGGCAACAATGTTCGACATTCAAGCATTCACAATCTTTCGGGTAAAGAAGTCCAATTCACAATAACCACTAGAATTGAAAAAACTCAACAACCAACACATGAACATACACACACATATAATTTGAGGATTATATACATATATACATGAGAAAAGGAAAACAAGAACTCAAGTAAGATAGAGTTAGTTATCAATCAAGAGTAAAGCGTTCAAAGAATTGTCTTCATTAGAAGTGTATACTAGGTCATTGCTTAAGGCCATGTTATGCCCCCCACTATTAAAAACAATTTTACCTTCGAGATATCTATACGCCCTTTTTCTTTTTTAAGAAAATACTTAAAGAAAACAATTTTTGGTCAATTTGTAACTATGATTAGCGATCCAATTATAAATGAACAACACTATGGCGTAAATCAGGTTATCAGAAGGAGTGTTGACATTATTAAATATCTTTGGCTCTATTCAAACCAAATATACCAACTAGTGATAATGAAGATGGTATCAAGTAGGATTGTATACTCTTTAGTCCATTGGAAAATAAGATTGTTCTAAAGGGATCATAGTTAAAGTTAGTGTTTTCATGTTAATATCAAAAGTGTTAAGAGTGTTAATAAGAATATAATTGGTCCAGGGATAATGAGTAAGTTAGCATTGACTTTCTACATAAATTTGAAAAAATAAATCGATTTGGTCCCTGGGAAATATAAAAATTTGTACATCGAGTTGAGGAGTATAATTTACTTTTTCCCTAACATTGAGTCCTAATTCATTAACTTGAAGAATTCATCTTTTAAACCATTAGTTTGTTTAATTCAACTAAAATGATTTATTTAGTTAATTACTAGTGAAAATTAGGCCCACGTCCCTAAAATCAAATTTAATAGCCCAAAACTCCTTTCGTTTTAAACTTGTAAATCCGGTCCCTATTTTTTTTACAATATTTTGTTTCCCTAATTACCCTCGTTTATTTCATGTCAACTATTCTCGTGTGATTGTATTGGCGATCAAGATTTGAAATCTTCGTAGGCAAATTAGATTTAATTCGATCTACTGTTCGATTTTTTTTGCGATTCATTATGGCTTCATCATCTTGCAGGTAAACGCTTGATTTAATTTTCATTCGACTTTGTATTATTGTTTTTAAATAATTGCATACAAAGCTGAAAAAACTTAAGTATGTGCATACAAATATGCCATTATTTGAAACTAATACTGTTGTAATTAAAAACGGTATTTTAGTATAGATTTTAACTACATTTTTCATTAATTTTTAACTATGTAATACATATGTAGTCTTAAAATGCAGCAGTTTAGTACCAAGATTTTTTAAGGATCCTTTTAGTTTTTAACTGCATATGTAAAATGCAGTTAAAATTTGCATTTAACAGTTGTATTTACTAACTACATATCAAATATGCAGTTAAAAAACACATTTAACAACTGCAATTTTTAATTGCATACGATATATACAGTTAAAATAATACAATTCATAACTTTATATTAGATATGTATGCAAGTATAATAAGAATCTTATGAATTTTTAACTGCATAAGTGAAATGCACTTCAAAATTTGCATGATTCAAGTGTATATTTTAACTACATATGTATATGCAGTTAAAAATTGCCTTTAACAGGTGCTATTTTTCACTACATAACAGATATGCAGTTAAAAATGGTGCAATTTATAACTACATAAGTGAAATGTAGTTAAAAATGCAGTTGTTCATAAATAATTGCAAACATGTATGCAACTATTTATAATAATTGCATATATTTAACAGCTGCAATTTTTAACTGCATACGATATATACAGTTAAAAATAATACAATTCATAACTTTATATTAGATATGTATGCAAGTATAATAAGAATCTTATGAATTTTTAACTGCATAAGTGAAATGCACTTCAAAATTTGCATGATTCAAGTGTATGTTTTAACTGCATATGTTATATGCAGTTAAAAATTGCATTTAACAGGTGTTATTTTTCACTGCATAACAGATATCCGGTTAAAAATGGTACAATTCATAACTACATAAGTGAAATGCAGTTAAAAATGCAGTTGTTCATAAATAATTGCAAACATGTATGCAAATATTCATAATAATTGCATATATGTCTGCAAGTATAATAAAAATCTTATGACTTTTTAACTGCGTAAGTGAAATGCACTTAAAATTTACATCATTTAATTGTATGTTTTAACTGCATATTTCATACGCAGTTAAAATTTGCATATAACAGCTGTAATTTTAAGATGCATATCAGACATGCATTTAAAAATGATGCAATTCATAACTTCATAAGTGAAATGCATTTAAAAGTGCAATTGTTAATAGTATTGCAAAGATGTATGCAACTATTTATAATAATTGCATATATGTCTGCAATTTTTCAATAAAATTGCATATAGAAATTTCTTAATAGATAACCTTCGATTTTCCTATTTGTGTTGTTTTAATCTTCTGAATCTCAACTTTCTTCAGATCTGAACTCTATTCGGACATCGATTTTTGAAGTAGCAACTAATTCCGATTTATAATTCAGGCGATTAGGGTTTTTTT
The DNA here is from genome assembly GCA_030737815.1 of Allium fistulosum. NCBI lineage: Eukaryota > Viridiplantae > Streptophyta > Magnoliopsida > Asparagales > Amaryllidaceae > Allium > Allium fistulosum. The sequence goes on from CM060905.1 coordinate 105,540,424, forward strand.
AAGATGTTAATCGATGAAAAGAATTTGAAGGGTTCTGGGTTTTGTTCGGAGAAGACGTAAGGGTATTTAGGGAAATCATTTTGTTACATTTAAAAATAAGGATGGGAAACTTATAATTAAAACGGAGGGATGTTTTGTGTATTTTCAAACCTATTAAGGATGTATGCTAAATGTTCCCTAATTACTAAGAATTAAAATATGAGTTGTTACATTGAGTGAAAACTAGTAGGAAAATTTTATAATCCACTATAACCAAAAGATCTTATTTGTGGGGGCATATTTGATAGTCCACCATATTAGTAACATTGTATATTTAATTGTCACATAGGCTCTATACTCGAACTTCAAATGTGCTCGGTTCTTATGCATTTGACATGGGGGTGATAATTGGACGAGTTTAAGGCCCAAACCTAGTAAACCCTCCTATTTTGATCAATCAAGACCCGTCCTATTGGTTCATCGAGGTGGATAGACCCATGACCCACTCATGAAAGCTCCGGGTCTCAGGTCGAGTTGGGGTGCAACTCGACCTGTACTCTCAAGAGCTCATAATATCAGTTAATTATGATTTGTTGAGCTATTTAACAAAGTTTTGAAAACGAAGATATCATAATGCTTTACTTAATAATTTCTAGTATTTTGAAACATTATGTTGCATTATTGTTAATTGTATAGCAAAATATGCATATTGTTTACATCGTAATTGAGCACCTTATTATTTTTCTTTTCATTTTATACTTATTATTATTTGTAATCTATATTCTTTTAACATCTATCTTTCTTATACATAAAAATTTTAGTATATGCAAATTAGAATCTACTATTGAGAGAGCTTACAAAGTTGCACCGGGTTTGGTGATGGATTCGGTCTTATAGCGACCTGTATGGGCCTCGGGTTAGGATGAAAATCTAGACCCGCATTAGATTTACGAGGCTGGTCCGAGACAGGGTTTAACAAACCTGGATTGGATATGGGACACGAAAAACCAGCCTTATTGCCATTCCTAGGCTGACATTCATTACGTCTGACGTAAGATTTACATCATCTTTCTAAAAGAGCATCCAACCTCTCAATTGGAGAGGTTGGTGGATGTTAGCATATTACATCCAACGCAGGATGTCTTAAGTCGAATGTAAAAAGTTGATTTTTTTTTCTTAAAAAAGTAATTTGAAGTTGTAATTTTTTTCTTTTAAATAGTATTTTTTTTCTTAAATTATCAAGTTGGAAATTGGTTTTCCAATTATAGAATTAATTAAAGTACTGTATTGTATAATTAAACACATAAACATATCTAAGTAATATTAATTAAAGATTGTAAAATTTATTTTGGAAATTGTAAATTTTGTTATACATTAAAATATTTAAAGGACAAATCTTCAAAAGAGGCTGGTTTTTCAAACTATTGGCATAAATAGGCTAGTTTACAAACTATTTGCAAGTTTTGGCTATTTTTGACCAGCTCAGCGATGAGCTGGCCAGTATGCGCTAGTGTAATTTTTTGTCCAAGGATTAGACATCAAGCAGTAGCTTTGCTCATTTTTCTCAAAACAAATTCGAGTTAGAAAACCCAATTTTCTATCATTCTTTCATTCACCTCAAAATTCATCAAAATCTCCTCAAAATTTCAAAGTATACAACGATTACTAGTCGAATTACTTCTATCAACTATTTGACATCAATTTGAAGGTATAAATCTAGTTTAAGCTCTAACCCTAGCTCAATTTTTAGGTATTTTCATATTCTACTTTTCACAAATCTAGTCTCTCATTTATGTGCTTTATTATGTCATTAGTATTTGTTTAGCAATTGATTGTTCTAAAATTAATTATGTTTTCCTTTTTAGAATTATGTCGGATTTCATCCCAATTATTTGCTACTTTGATGGAAAATCGACTATGAAAGAAAACAATACACCGATGTATGTTGGTGGTAAACAAAAGGGTTCAAAGGTTAATTTTTTTTGCTCATATCATGAACTAAAAGAAACGGTGTATATGGTTACAAAAATTGATCCACAAGAGTATGATGTAAAACTAGTAAGCAAGTGGGTAACGGATTCTGGATCTTCTTCTATCGACGTAAATGATGATGAAGACACCGATGCTATGTTGTCCATTAATATGAAAGTGATTGAATTATTTGTAATAAAAGATGAGTTGAGACAGTTTGAAGAGGCAATTGCTACTAATTTGAACCAACATTCTAGTCAAATTCTTGGTACTATTCCGAGTTATCCTTATCAGAGCAATCCAAGTCAATTATTTCCTACTTGTGTGAATACAAAGTAAGTAATTTGTTAAAGTATTTACATTTGAGTAGTTGAAATTTATAGTGTTTTGATCTCATACTCTTTTTTTCACAGTTTTATGGTGCATCCGGGTGGTTCAAGCTCTAGACCGACAAATGATCAATTTTTACACTCTGTACCTTCAAATGCTAGAGAGGTTGATATTCCTTTGAACAATGATGATGTAGGTCGTAGTTCACCACATATAGATAGCATGCAAGTTGCTTCAATGGATAATGATATGTCATGGATGGATATTATGGAAGTTAATAATGAAGCTCTAGAGTTTGAAATTGATCATGAGAAAGAAAATGAAAATAATGAAACATCTTTTGTGGAAGAAGATGATGACGATAATGATGAACATATGGAATTTGAGATGCTTTTGACAGATGATTTATGTAGTGCGAAAATTATGGCGGCATCATTAGTTGAAAATGTTACTCCTATTAGAGATGTATTTACCTCAGAATGTGTTGATTCTGGTTTTCAAGTGGGAATGCAATTTCAAACAAAGGAAATACTTATTTAGTAGTTAAGTAGTGGTTCATCAAGAATTCTGTTTCTTTTAAACCCATAAAATCCCGCAAAACAGAATACACCACGATTTGTAATGTTGATACTAATTATCATTGGAGAATACATGCAATTGTCCCCAAAAAATCATTGATGGGGTGGTGGAAAATTAGAAAATATGATGGCAATCATACTTGTGTTAATCCGATTATTAATTCAAATCATAAACAGGCTGCAAGTAGATTTATTGCTAATAAAATACTTCCTTTTGTGAAATCGGATTTGAATACTACTCCTTCTGCAATTCAAGTTTGAATGTCGGATTTTTTTATTATCAAAATCAGCTACTTCAAGGCGTATAGAGCATTGCGTAAAGCACTTGAGAGAGTTTTTGGAGATTGGGAAACATCATATGCTGAGTTACCACAATATTTAGCTACTATTAAAAATCATAATCTGGGAACAGTTTTTAAAGTTGATATCGAAAGAATCACCAATGACAAAGTTCTTTTTAAGAGTGCATTTTGGGCATTCGGTGCATCTATTGAGGGTTTTGCACATTGTCGACCGTTGATTTGCATTGATGGCACTCATCCCTATGGAAAATATCAAGGTACCTTGTTAGTCGTGACTGGAGTAGAAGCAAATGATGGTATATTTCCATTAGCATATGCAATTGTAGACTCTGAATCAAAAGATAGTTGGGATTGGTTTTTTAGATGCATGTACTACTACATACATAGCGTTCGCAATAGATGTTTAACTTTCATATCTGATCGAATGAATGGTATTCCAAGGGCATTAGATAACTGGCCAGAAGAACACCATCACCGCTTTTGTGCTAAACATCTCAAAGCTAACTTCCAAGTTGTTGGATTTACTCAAAAAAATTTGGTAGACTTGTTTTATCCATGTGCTAGTGCTACAGATGAATTATTGCATTATAAAGAATTAAGGGGACACTTGAAAACTATTGCTCCAGATGCACATGCTTGGATTGAAAAGAGTTTACGAGGTGTAGAGGAAAATTGGCCTCTATGCAAGGATAATGGTGAAAGATTCATGATGATGACAACAAATGTGTCCGAAAGTTTTAATGGAGTTATAAGAGGTGCTCGAGCTTTGCCAGTTCAGTCGTTAGTAGCAAGAACGTTTTATCGTTTAAACGACTATTACATGAAACGTCATTCCGATGCCGAGGGATATGAAACGCAAATGAGTCCAAAAGTTGAAACTCTTTTAGCCACAAAAGAAGCAAGATATTATGGAATTGTTAGATTTAATCAAACTGAATGGCAAGTGAATGATCAGTTTGGAAGAGCATTTACAATGACACTACAAGATAATGTATGTAATTGCACTTGCAACATTCCTTTATTGCAAAAATTGCCATGTTTGCATGTGATGGCAGCTTATGCTCGAACCGTTGGAGGAGCGAATAGATCGTATTATGATTTTTGTTCAATGTGGTTTTCAGTCGAAAATTATAAAACAAGTTACGCTCCAAGTTTTCATCCTATTCCAGATAGTAGATATTGGGATGCTTATCACGGTCCGACTATATTGCCATCGCCTACAAAAAGAAAGACGGGACGTCCACGTTCGACAAGAATCAAAGGCATGATGGATAAAATGGGAGGAAGTAAACAAAATACTTATAGCAAATGTGGTCAAAAAGGGTATAAAAGATCAACTTGTCCGTCAAAATAATTTGTATTTGATTTATGTTAGCTTCTTATGTCGAAGTAATGTGTCATTTGCATGTTGTGTTGTAAATGAATGATTTGGACGTATTTTGTATTTGATATTTCATTTGGATGTTTTTCTACTAAATGTTAAGTATTTTGCATTGTTTTGGCTAGTATATCTTGAATTATATTGTATTTTGTGTTCTAGTATTTTGTGAATGTATTTCGAATTGTCTCAAGTAGTAGCAAGTAGCATCAGGTCTCTGTTTGGTGGCAATATTGACAGGGCGCATTTGGCAGATGCACCTTTGTAAATTTGTGAAGGCGCACTTACGAAATGCGCCCCGTGCTGTTTATACCATAACCCAGCAGCATTTTCTTTCTCATTTTCTACTATTTCATACTTTCACTCAAAATCAACCCCAAAATTTCGAAATTCACATCCACAACATCAATATCAATTATTTCTTCATCAAATTTGCTAGAAAATGGAAGGATCGTCATCATCTTCTCAAATTAGAGGTATAATCTACATCATTTAACCTAATTTGATTGAATTGTTCAAGTCCCAAAAATTGTTCAAATATTGGCTTGCATTGGATTGAATTGAATTGAATTGGATTACTACAAGTATTTAAGTTATAGAGTTGGAAGATGAATTGAATTGCTACAAATATTTTGTTCAAATTAGATTGCATGATATTCAAATATTGAAGTGCTACAAATATTGTTCAAATATTGTTCAAGCATGATGAATTTGAATTGATATATTATTCAAATGGTTACTTGAACATTTTTTTCTTACAGAGTTGGAACCCGGTCCCATGAATTCAAGTGTTTTGTATCTTCAAAGTGAGCATCGAAGCAATAATAGGAACTTGATGATGGTATTTTTTTCAACATCTTTGCTTACATTAGAATGTTTTTATATGGTTACTAATTCAACTTTTTTTTTCATTTTGTTCGTTTTTGAATTTGTAGAGTGATGAGCCACTTAAGTGTCATGATTATTCAAGCAAATTAAAATTCATCAAGTCTAATACTCCAAGAGTTCAACTTGCATTACAAAGAGCTGGATTCAAGGAAATATCTAGATTGGGCTTTTTCAAAATAAATCATGCGCTAGTTACTTCATTGGTAGATAGATGGAGATCCGAGACTTCAACCTTCCATTTTTCTACCGGTGAAATTACCATCACATTAGCATATGTTAGTTGTCTTCTAGGTGTTTCTGTAGGAGGAAATCTTGTTACTATTAGACAACTAAGTAATCATGAAGATATTTGTCAAGAGTGTTTAGATGTGGTTCCACCTCGAAGTGAGATAAGAGGTGCAACAGTTAAGTTGACATGGCTTCACGATATGTTTGTAGATGAGCCATCACCTGATGCTTCAGATGTAGAAATTGAATATCATGCAAGAGCTGTTATTCTACATTTGTTATCTTGTCGTCTATTTCCCGATCATTCTAAAGGACGACTAAACCTTTTTTGGTTATTGTTTTTGAGAAATTTGGATGAGTGTGCACAATATTCTTGGGGCAGTGCTATATTGGCAACATTATATAATGTGTTAACAAATGTTGCACTCATGAAATCCAAATCTATAGCTAGCCGTCTCTCGCTTTTACAGGTATAATATGAATAGGTATATTTGTTATATACTCATATGTAATATTTAATTCTAGTGTATTCAATTTTTTTTATTGATTTTACAGCTTTGGTCATGGACATATCTTCCCATTGGTCGTCCAAATGTGTCTTTATCCATACAGATCGACAGGACATTGTCCTATAGTGAAAAGTAGTTAATTTCCAACTACATTTACATGTGTGTATTTTTGTACTAATAAAAACTTGTTTAATTATATACTATTTATATAGGTGGTTTGGTTCAAGGAGTTGGGTTGAGTCTCAAAAGCAGGTGGCCACTTACTATCCGCCAGCTCGACATGTTAACAAATGCAGCTGTTATATGGAATCCATACACACAGGATGTGTGTAATACCCCAAGATTTTGAGGAAAATCCTTTTAAATAAATGATTAAAATTCTGGGGGAAAAATCAGAATTATTATATAGGTGGGATTTTCAGTGGTGCAAGGTTGTGTGCATGTGTGCACGTGCACACTAGTTATGGCACTAAGAGAAAATCCAGAATTCCTGAATAATAAAACAAAGAAGGAAAACATTTAGATAAAATGTTTTAAATAAAGGAAATATAGGCCTAGACATGAATATTAAAATTCCTGAGGATATGTATATATATATATATATATCTATATATATATGCATATGTATGACTTGTCTGGAAATTAAGACAGAAGAGAACATTGATTTATAATGAATAAGTGAAATTTTATTTGAATAATAGGAGTGTAGAAATGCATATAAGAATGCACATGTTTTCTGCAAATAAAAGAAGGTTAAAGTTAAACTAACACCCATAGTTGTATAAATGTATATATACAGATATTATTTGAGCAGAAAATTAATAAAGGAAAAATAAGTAAAAGAAGCACTAAAATAGTAAGAACCAAAGTGCAAGAAAGCAAATGTATAAAGGCAGAAAATAGAAAGTCACACCATTATCATGTTTGAGGTAAGTATAATAAAAAATACTTAAAGTAATCACTTTCTGAAAAGAAAAGAAAATAGGCACAACTTAGCCTTGTTTTAAAATATTGGCCGGGACATTAAGGGTTAGGAGGGAGAGAATATGCAATGCCAAATGCATGATTCTGGTTTGGGCTAAAATAGGGATTTTGCATCACCCAAAACCCTAGGTAGAACCCTTATATAAATCAAGAGCCTAACCAGAAAACTACTCTCTCACTGAATTAATTAACCTAAGGAAGAAGAGGAAGAAAAGGCTAAAGATTTGAGGGGTTTTCTGGATTAAGCTTGTGTAAGCATTTAGGTGAGTATCCTCACTCATATACATGGCATTAAGACCTGAGATTAGGCAGCCAAGCTTTTATATGCTATATTTTGCATGTTTTGATTTACAAACCATGTTGACTACTGATGGTTTCATGAATGCTTGATGAGATATGATCTGCTATGATGGATGTATAACTTTGTTGTTCTATTTTCATCCCTGTATGTTATACCAAAACCTTAAAGAACATGTAAGAGAGTATTTGTAACTAGTCTGAATCATGGCTTAAGACAAAGAATGAAGAAAAAAAAACTATGAGCTGCATATACAATGGTATAGTGTTGAGGCTTGAAATAATTGGTTAAGGGTGCAATGGAGTCTTTCTCTATAAGTGCTGAGCCCTAAACCAAACAGAAAATTTACAAGCCTAAAAATTATGTTTAAACAAGATTAAAAATCTGGCTAAACATAGTTGCTTGCAAAATCAAAATAAACCCAATAGAGCCATGCATTTATTCTCAGTTGCAAACATTCTGGTATATGTTTGAATAGGGTGTTTATATGCTAAATAATGTGAGATGGAATGACTGGGTGTTATACCTCTAGAAAGTAACCTTTAACTTGCTTGCAATATTATGTCTGCAAGGTAACTAGTATGTTTCATGTATATAAGTGGTCTGTACACCTAGCTATCATTGATAAAATGAACATGAATACACTTAGTAATATAACTAAGGATTTTGTGCCAAGAAGGCTGCTGGAATGCTTGTCCTATTTGAAGTAGACAAGTTTACACATGGCTTGTTTAAGTCCTGAGATCTTTGTGCCATGATGTTAATTAGTTCATGGCAATGTGTCCCTTTGATTCCTTATAGCAGATGAGGCCAGGAATTTATAAGAAGAAAAGGCAACCTTAAATGATGATATAGGAAACTTGGGTCTTTCCGGGATTAGGGTTGGTATGAGGAACCTTAGTAGTTCCAGATAAAAATTGTTTTAATGCATATGTTTTCTCTTGTGTATGTATATGGGAATACCTGATCAATTTATACATTAATCATTCATGATAATACCTGTCAAGTTATGCAAGGTACATTTATGCTGTATCCTTAGCTTAATATCATGGATATGTTAGAAATGCTCACACCAGATCATAGATCTGACCCTTATTGCTCATGGCACATGGGGGTGTCTCATTCATAATGGGGCAGCCACTAATGCTTTTGCAGGTTGTGATGGAGCTAAGTAAGCAAGATTAAAAAGATATGGAATAGAGAATGCTAAGATAATTAGAAATAAGAGCTAGAATGTGTTAATTCATGCATGTATTTCCTGATTGATATGGCTATCTAAATGTATTAAGTAGGAAGAACTTGTAAGAAATACGTGTTATGTTGTTTCTGGTTATTTCTGGTTTGGTATGTATTAAGGATATTGATGTTAAACTGATTTGAAAATCTATTTGCTAAAGTTGTTTTTGATTTAGAGGAAAAACCTGGATTTTATAAGCATAATCATTTTATGATGATTATAGTTCATCCTAAGTCCTTTCAAAAGATAGATATATAGGAAATTATATTGGGAAAATCCAGAAAGAATTATAACTGTTATATTTTCAAGTCATGATATTGATATATGTCCAAATGCAAGTAAAAGTGTATATACCCTGAATATGCATTTTTAAAAGAGAATTATGGTTAGGAAGGATGATATAAATCTGATCACAAGGTGTCTGATTCATACATATATAAACATGCTTTTGAAAAGAAGGAGTATCAATGTTTTGGGTAGATTCTGGTTTGTAAAATGCAAATAAAAGAATGGTCAGATTAACCACATGGTTAGACCATAGGTCAGGCCAAATGTTCACTTCAAATCAATGAAGCAAGGAACCATTTGAACCTAGTTTTCTGGAAAATGAGCAAAGACATTGACATGTACATGTATATCTGTGTACATGTTGATATTTGGGCAAAAATATAAACATAAATTCCTAGAACAGTTGTAGGAATGGGTTTCAAAAATAATAAAGCAAGAAATATTGTTTGGTATGTTAGATTATAGGCAAAAATTAAGTATATATGTGTAGATATAGGTAGATATCAGATTTTAAACCATACAGGAGAAAAATAAAAAGAAAAACAAAAATTGGGTTTGAACCGACCAGCATAGCACTCGAACTCGTGACCTCTCATGTGTAAGTTAGGCGCGTTTCCATTATGCCTAGATGTTGCTTGTGTTCACTTATGATCCACTTTCTTTTAGCCTGAGTTTGATACTATACAGACTTTAACACAATCATCCATATTAAAAGCTTTCTTCCACCTGATTATTACTTGATCATTTCTTAATTAGAATAACAGACTAAAGTACATGTTTCCAGTGGATTCTATGGTCAAAAATCAGGATACAATAATTAATCTTTTATCAGGGAATTATCACATTTTAATAGATTTAAAAGGATTTCTACTTACATATTATCATGCTCTGATTCTAGTAGAATATAACATAGATATCTTCATATATGTATGTTAGGAATGATTTAGATTTAAAACAATATTTTTATATTGTGAAAGATCATGGATAATATGAGAATAGGGAAGGATGACCCTAGGTAGTCTTAGCTAAGTATGATAAAAAAAAAAAATTTGGTTAAGAATTAGGGTCATTGCATTTGGTATCAGAGCTATGTTTTAATTAACATAGCAAAATATTTGTATGCTTATGTTTATACTAGGTTTGTTTGTGATATATTTGACTGTTTATAAGTATTCCCTGAATGTATGTGTGTGCATGTGACATACACAATGATTAAATAGGAAAGATACAACCAATTTAAAATTAAAGCGAAGTATTATAAACTAATATAATGAAATACATATACATTTAGAAATATGGTTGGAAGAGGGTCTCATCATCAAGGAGGATCTAGCACACCACAAATGCTTGACATGCAGGAATTTGTGAGAGTTTTGAGAGATGGAATTGGGCACAGACCTGAGAACCCATATGAGGAGCTCTCCAAGTTAGTGAAGACTTATACCAATTTGGGAGGCAAGAGCTTTGAAGGAACTGAAAGTGTAATGGAGATTCAAGCATGGCTGAGGACATTAGAGAGGATCTTCACTGATATGCAACTAGATGACCAAAGGAAGAGGCAAGTGGCCTCAAGGCAATTAAAAGGTGCAGCTTTGAGTTGGTGGGAGGTGATCATAGCTGGCCGGAATGAAAATGATATTAATTGGAATCAATTTAAGGAGATGTTAGAGGCAAGGTTTGTTCCAGCCTCAGCAAAAACCACTTTACTTGAGGAGTTCATCAAACTTAGACAGGGGACTATGAATGTCACAGAATACACCCAGAAGTTTGAGGGATTGTCAACCTATGGGGCAATGTTAGTGGCTGATGAAGCATCCAAAAATGATAGATACATCAAGGGATTGAACCCAGGGCTTAGCAGGGCTATATTACCTTATGCTGACAGAACTTTTGATCAAGTGATAGATTTGGCTCTGAAGATTGAGCAGCATGACAAGGAAAGAGATAAGTTTAGGAGCTTCAAAAACAATAGCAACAAGAAGAACAAAGGGAAGTACCATCCTTATGATAAGAAGAAAGGAGAGGCAGATGGTAAGAAGGCAATAGATGCAAAACCCAATGAAGCCAAAAGAAAAATAGTTTGCAACCATTATGGGAAAGAAGGCCATATTAAGCCAAGATGCCCAGAGCTTAAATGGGGAGCTTTCAAATGCTTTCTATGTGGGAAGGAAGGGCATATGAAAAGAAATTGCCCAGAATACAAGCAACAAGGGAAAGTGGCAAACCTGGAAGGTAGGGGCAAGGCCATAATTGAGGCTAATGCTGAAAACCATGGTCAAGTGGAAGGTACACTATTTATTTGTACCATACCTTTAGCTGTAATATATGATACCGGGGCAACCCACTCACTCATTTCCCATGAAATAGTTAAAAGGTTGAAAATGAACTGCAATTTGGCTGAAATACCTCTGTTAATACAAAGCCCTTTAGGAAGTTCTAGTGTATTAGATATGATTTGTGTGGATGTGAATTTGAACATAGGGGGAAACACAATTGTTTCCAATTTATATGTTCTAAATTTCCCAAATATAGGAGTTATATTAGGGGCAGATTGGCTAAGACAATTCAAAGCCATAATTGACCTAGATGCATCCACCATTTCACTACAAAATTCTAAAGGCCAAAGGGTTACAATTCTGTGTGAACCTATCAAAGAAAACAGGCTAAATCATTTAATTGAATTAGAAAATAATCCCAAGGAAATAGCTATTAATGAAATCCCCATAGTTAAAGAATACTTGGATGTATTTGGGGAAGTAAAAGGTGTCTCACACCATAGACCTGTTGAATTCCAGATTAACCTTATGCCTGGGGCTAGCCCAATTATCAAAAAGCCTACAAGGATGGGGCCAAGTGAATTAAAGGAGCTAAAGAACCAGCTGGAAGAATTAGAAGCCAAGGGGTTTATAAGGCCAAGTAATTCATGCTGGGGTGCTCCTGTAGTATTTGTTAAAAAGCATGATGGTACCTTAAGAATGTGTATAGATTATAGAGAATTAAACAAAGTAACCATCAAAAACAAATACCCATTACCCAGGATAGATGATCTCTTTGATCAACTCAGTGGAGCTAAAGTGTTTTCTAGGCTAGACTTGGCATCTGGGTTTCATCAGATGAAGGTTGAGGATTCAAGTGTTAAATATACAGCATTTAACACAAGATATGGTTTGTATGAGTTTCTGGTTATGCCATTTGGGCTAACAAATGCCCCTTCTTACTTTGTAGACCTAATGAATAGGATATTCAGAGATTACTTAGACAAGTTTGTTCTGATTTTTATAGATGACATTCTAATCTATTCTAAAACAATAGAGGAACATGAGAACCACTTACATTTGGTCTTATCTAGATTAAGAGAAAAAGATTTGAAAGCAAAGTTCTCTAAGTGTGTGTTTTGGCAAGAGGAAGTACATTTTCTTGGACATGTTGTCTCTGCTAGAGGGATTTCTGTAAACCCCAATAAGATAGTAGCAATCCAAGCATGGAAGAAGCCTAACAATGTTAGTGAAGTTAGGTCATTCATGGGGATGGCAGGATACTATAGGAGGTTTATACAAGGATTTTCTAAAATAGCAATGCCACTCACTAACCTGACTAGGAAGAACCAAAAGTTTATATGGACTGATAAGTGTGAACAAGCTTTCACCCAGATCAAGGAGGCTTTGGTAAAATCACCAGTGTTGAGAGTACCAGAAGGCAATGAGGGATTAGTTGTATATACAGATGCATGTAGGTCAGGGCTAGGGGCTGTGTTGATGCAGCAAGATCAGGTCATAGCCTATGCATCTAGACAACTAAAACCCCATGAAACTAGATATGCAACTCATGATCTTGAGTTGGCAGCAGTAGTATATGCCTTGAAGCTCTGGAGGCATTACTTATTAGGTGCAAAGTTCATTTTATACACTGATCACAAGGCCTTAAAGTATCTCTTTTCACAGAAAGATTTGAATATGAGACAACACAGATGGGTTGAATTTCTTGCTGCTTATGACTTAGATATACTTTATACACCAGGCAAGGCTAATAAAGTGGCAGATGCATTGAGTAGGCAGCATGCAAAAGTGGCCATGTTGATGATGGAGGAGTTTAGAGACTTGACCATGCTCACTGATTTGGAAATAGATGAGAGCAGTGGGATAAGTATGGAGATAGTTGAGGAAGAAAGGAGTAAAGGAAGGTTAAGTTTAATTACTTTACAATCAAATTTGGTCTTGAAGGTGGCAAAGATGCAAGAAGAAGATCAAGACTTAGCAGAAAAAAAAGGTCTCTCCTATTAAAGAAGGAGGAAGTGAAGGATTATCACATTGATGAAAAAGGATACCTAAGGTACAAGGGTAGGATATGTGTCCCAAACATCATAGAATTGAAAGAAGAAATCCTTAATGAGTACCATAGGAGCAAATATTCCATACATCCAGGCAGCACCAAGATGTACCAAAACTTAAAAAGGGACTATTGGTGGAAGGGAATGAAGTCTAATGTAGCTAGACATGTTGCTAAGTGCATGGTTTGTCAACAAATAAAAGCTGAGACCCAAAGACCTTCAGGGTTGTTGCAGCCACTTAGCATACCACAGTGGAAGTGGGAAAACATATCTATGGATTTTATAGATGGTCTTCCTAGATCCAAGAGGGGAAATACAAGTATTTGGGTAATTGTAGATAGGCTGACTAAAGTAGCCCACTTCATACCAGTAAAAGCAGACAGAAATGCACCTAGGCTAGCCCAAACTTTTATGAGAGAAGTGGTAAAGTTGCATGGTGTTCCTAAAACTATAGTGAGTGATAGGGATACAATCTTCACTTCAAGATTCTGGAAGAGCTTCCAAGAAGCTATGGGGAGTGAATTGTGCCTAAGCACTGCTTATCACCCCCAATCAGATGGGCAAACAGAAGTGGTAAACAAGATTTTAGAGGATTTGCTTAAAGCATGTGTGTTAGACTTTGGAGGAAATTGGGAGGACCATCTCCATTTGGCTGAGTTCTCATACAATAATAGCCACCAAAGCACAATTGGAATGGCACCCTTTGAAGCCCTATATGGAAAGCCATGTCTATCACCTATGTGTTGGGTTGAGGTAGGAGAGAAAGCTATCCTAGGGCCAGAATATGTCAAGGACATCACAGAGAAAATAGGACTGGTGAGAAAGAGGATGGCAGCAGCTCAAGATAGGCAAAAGAAATATGCTGATGCAAAGAGGAAGTCAGTGGAATTCAAAGTAGGTGATTATGTCTTCATTAAGGTTTCACCAATGAAGAAAGTCTTGAGATTTGGCAAGCAAGGGAAACTCAGACCCAGATATGTTGGACCATACAAGATTTTGGAGAGGATAGGCTCACTAGCCTATAAGCTGGAGCTTCCAGAGGGGATGAGTGCAATACACAATGTGTTTCATGTGTCACAACTAAGGAGATGGGTACATGACAAGGAGGAAATCTTAGAAAAGCCTACTGAAGTTCAGATTAATCCAGATCTAATCTATGAGAAAGAGCCAGTGGGAATTGTGGCAAGGGAAGAAAAGAAATTAAGAAACAAGACATTGAAGCTTGTAAAGATTCAATCGAGTATAGATCCTAGTGATTGTACTTGGGAGCTAGAGGATAAAATCAGGATGGATTACCCTAGGCTCTTTGCAAATTTAAAAGGTAAATTCTTAGATTACTAAGAAAGTTTAATATGTATGATAGACAGTGACTAATTGATTTGCTCATGCATATGCTGAATAATTTTTCCCTAAGAAATTAGAAGTACTCAAAGATTATGTTGCAAATTGTGAGGACACAATTCCTAAAAGAAGGGGTGATTATAATACCCCAAGATTTTGAGGAAAATCCTTTTAAATAAATGATTAAAATTCTGGGGGAAAAATCAGAATTATTATATAGGTGGGATTTTCAGTGGTGCAAGGTTGTGTGCATGTGTGCACGTGCACACTAGTTATGGCACTAAGAGAAAATCCAGAATTCTTGAATAATAAAACAAAGAAGGAAAACATTTAGATAAAATGTTTTAAATAAAGGAAATATAGGCCTAGACATGAATATTAAAATTCCTGAGGATATGTATGTATATATATATATCTATATATATATGCATATGTATGACTTGTCTGGAAATTAAGACAGAAGAGAACATTGATTTATAATGAATAAGTGAAATTTTATTTGAATAATAGGAGTGTAGAAATGCATATAAGAATGCACATGTTTTCTGCAAATAAAAGAAGGTTAAAGTTAAACTAACACCCATAGTTGTATAAATGTATATATACAGATATTATTTGAGCAGAAAATTAATAAAGGAAAAATAAGTAAAAGAAGCACTAAAATAGTAAGAACCAAAGTGCAAGAAAGCAAATGTATAAAGGCAGAAAATAGAAAGTCACACCATTATCATGTTTGAGGTAAGTATAATAAAAAATACTTAAAGTAATCACTTTCTGAAAAGAAAAGAAAATGGGCACAACTTAGCCTTGTTTTAAAATATTGGCCGGGACATTAAGGGTTAGGAGGGAGAGAATATGCAATGCCAAATGCATGATTCTGGTTTGGGCTAAAATAGGGATTTTACATCACCCAAAACCCTAGGTAGAACCCTTATATAAATCAAGATCCTAACCAGAAAACTACTCTCTCACTGAATTAATTAACCTAAGGAAGAAGAGGAAGAAAAGGCTAAAGATTTGAGGGGTTTTCTGGATTAAGCTTGTGTAAGCATTTAGGTGAGTATCCTCACTCATATACATGGCATTAAGACCTGAGATTAGGCAGCCAAGCTTTTATATGCTATATTTTGCATGTTTTGATTTACAAACCATGTTGACTACTGATGGTTTCATGAATGCTTGATGAGATATGATCTGCTATGATGGATGTATAACTTTGTTGTTCTATTTTCATCCCTGTATGTTATACCAAAACCTTAAAGAACATGTAAGAGAGTATTTGTAACTAGTCTGAATCATGGCTTAAGAAAAAGAATGAAGAAAAAAAAACTATGAGCTGCATATACAATGGTATAGTGCTGAGGCTTGAAATAATTGGTTAAGGGTGCAATGGAGTCTTTCTCTATAAGTGCTGAGCCCTAAACCAAACAGAAAATTTACAAGCCTAAAAATTATGTTTAAACAAGATTAAAAATCTGGCTAAACATAGTTGCTTGCAAAATCAAAATAAACCCAATAGAGCCATGCATTTATTCTCAGTTGCAAACATTCTGGTATATGTTTGAATAGGGTGTTTATATGCTAAATAATGTGAGATGGAATGACTGGGTGTTATACCTCTAGAAAGTAACCTTTAACTTGCTTGCAATATTATGTCTGTAAGGTAACTAGTATGTTTCATGTATATAAGTGGTCTGTACACCTAGCTATCATTGATAAAATGAACATGAATACACTTAGTAATATAACTAAGGATTTTGTGCCAAGAAGGCTGCTGGAATGCTTGTCCTATTTGAAGTAGACAAGTTGACACATGGCTTGTTTAAGTCCTGAGATCTTTGTGCCATGATGTTAATTAGTTTATGGCAATGTGTCCCTTTGATTCCTTATAGCAGATGAGGCCAGGAATTTATAAGAAGAAAAGGCAACCTTAAATGATGATATAGGAAACTTGGGTCTTTCCGGGATTAGGGTTGGTATGAGGAACCTTAGTAGTTCCAGATAAAAATTGTTTTAATGCATATGTTTGCTCTTGTGTATGTATATGGGAATACTTGATCAATTTATACATTAATCATTCATGATAATATCTCTCATGTGTAAGTTAGGCGCGTTTCCATTACGCCTAGATGTTGCTTGTGTTCACTTATGATCCACTTTCTTTTAGCCTGAGTTTGATACTATACAGACTTTAACACAATCATCCATATTAAAAGCTTTCTTCCACCTGATTATTACTTGATCATTTCTTAATTAGAATAACAGACTAAAGTACATGTTTCCAGTGGATTCTATGGTCAAAAATCAGGATACAATAATTAATCTTTTATCAGGGAATTATCACATTTTAATAGATTTAAAAGGATTTCTACTTACATATTATCATGCTCTGATTCTAGTAGAATATAACATAGATATCTTCATATATGTATGTTAGGAATGATTTAGATTTAAAACAATATTTTTATATTGTGAAAGATCCTGGATAATATGAGAATAGGGAAGGATGACCCTAGGTAGTCTTAGCTAAGTATGATAAAAAAAAAAAAAAAATTTTTTTTTTTGGTTAAGAATTAGGGTCATTGCAATGTGCTAGTCGATCTTCCACAGATATGTCTAAGTGGGATGCATAGTTGGCTTTGTAAGACACCTATCATATGCATGCGAGATGTAGAGATGTATAATCCTGATCGAGTGATGCGACAGTTTGGTCTTCATCAACACATACCTTATCCATGCGAACCAAAGCCAAATTTGGAGTTTGCTATCATTCAGTGGAACGATAAACATAACCGTATTGTACGCCAATAGTTTCCTACTATTCCTATTTTCGAGATACATGACTTGGTATTGGTCGATTACTCGAAGATTCATTGTTGCAGATCGGACTTCTCACGAACGTGCATACACCGCTCGTGCACCACTTGAGCGAGATGTGGTAAATCTTCATATTATCATGATATTTTTAGTTCGTTGGCTTGAATTGTTCATTCGCTTGAATTATGTTTCTAATTTTGAATAAATAATTACAACTTGTAGGTCGATGTACTAAAGACGGTAGGAAGAGGGTTGGACGATATCGGACATGGTAGAGTACCTGAACGAGAAGTCCAACCACGGTGTCTTGATTTCAAGGCACTTATTGATACACTCCTTTTTAGAAATCGATTAGCACGACCAACCCCTTCCGAACAAGCTATGCAAACTATAGAGCGAAGAGCCAAAAGAAGGCAGGATACACACCAATCGCAAGCCGTTGGATCTTCTCAACCACCATCCACTCAAAACGATCCAACTCAACTATGAATATTACTATTTTTAGTTTAATATTAGTTTGCTTTTGTAATCGAACTAGAACTTCTACTTTAATGCGAATGTAATCGAATTCTAACTATGTTATGGTTGAAATTGTTTAATGGTAATTTTATTTGTCGGCTTTTATGTGGGTAAAAGTTTGCTATTATTTAAGATTGGAATATTGTGTGGTATAAATTGGATTGTTTGACGGTGAAGGATGCTGCTGCTTGGTGTTCAGGTTTGGACAAAAAATTACACTGGCGCATTTGGCAGATGCGCCAGTGTAATTTTAAAGGGGCACATTTCACAGATGCGCTCCGTGTTATTTTTTTTAAATACTGAGCTGGTCAAAACTAGCTAAAACTTGTAAATAGTTTGTAAATAGTCTATTTATGCCAATAGTTTGAAAAACCAGCATCTTTTGAAAATTTGTCCATATTTAAACGTTATTAATTAAGTGATTGTAGAATTTGTTTTGAAATTGCAAATAAGGTTTATAATTGTTCATTTTAGTTCGTAAGTTCGAAATTGGTTTTCTAACTGTAAAACCAATAACGTTTAGTATATTATATATTTAAATACATCATAATATGTAAATATTATCAATTAAATGATTTTTTATACTTAGTATATGTTTTCTAACTGTTAGTCTTTTAACTCTTAAACTGAAAATTAGTTTCCTAATTGTAAAATAAATCAAAGATTTATTTCAATATATATTTAAATATATCAAAATATTTGAGTGTTATTGAAAGAAAAAAAACCAACAAAAAATCATTTAAATACGTTTTTAAGCGAAAAAAATATGAGTCAAAAGAATGGAAACAACCAAAATGAAATATATAGGTAAGGCTGAAAGTGAAATAAAATTTAAAAAAATTCAAACACTGCCGATGTAAGGATTACGAAATATAATTAAATTATGATATATGGACAATGGCTAACCCATCAACAATAGTTTAGGAGAAAACCTCAAAAGGAGAGCGGTCAAATTTAGAGTAGACATGAATAACATCGAAACTAGATAAATTTCTTCTTATGCAAGATTCATTCATCTATTAGCCGTACATGTGTCGGAAGATAACCCCAAATCGTGGGCCGCTTGCTAGGGCATACTCATAGCCCAACAGTCTCAACAACCAACGCTATTCTTATTTTATTTTTTTCTCTCCAACTTTAATATTCGTCCCCTCTTTCTCCTATTTTATTTCCATTTTTAGGGTTTCTTCGATTTCAGCTCAGAAACGCAACCCAAATAATTATAGCCCATCTTCCTTTTTTAATTTTCTAATCGTTGCCCAAAACAAAACATATTAACGAAGAGATCCAAAGCTTACAGGCCAGATCTCTCTATTTCTTTTCACTAGGATCTCTAACCTGAACAGATCTTCGGTAATTTCTTCCGCTCCTTTTTATTTAACTCCATTTTCATGTACCTCGTCTAGTTTCTTTTTTGTTGTTTACGGTTGCGTTTTTACAGATCTTGTGTTTGAAATCGGTAGACTCTTAGAAATTTGAGATACGTTAATAGTTTGGTTCTGGAATGCTATGGTGTATTGTTGTTGTTGTTGTTGTTGTTGTTGTTTTTATTATAGAGACTGATATAAATTGATCTTAAGTTGTGTTCATTTCTGTTTTGCATCATCTTAAAGCAACAATCTCTGTTGTGGGTTCTTAGTACAACTGTACCTATTAAGTTGTATAATCTTTTATTAGAACAGTTCATGTTTAATTTGTGTTGAGTAATATCCGGGTATTAAGCCTATTACTAGAATTTGATTTGGAATTTATTGCACAAATATTGAAATGAAGTGATTTCAGATTTTCATATTGATATCGTGAATGCACAAATATAATCGGTTAGTTGTTATGTACTGACACCGAGGGCCATGAATGCGTCAATAATCCAACAACATAGAATTACAAAGATATCAAGTCCATAATAATATCATAATCAGCAATATGCATAAATACCCGAACACTAAGAATATATGACGGTTGTGACAAGCAAGATAACACTTATACGGATATACTTTCGTCCACCTATGCATGATCAAAAGATCTTGGATTGGCTTTGTCATCTTGCATATTATTACGTCTCATCCATGCAGCTATGTGTACATACGGTAAGTTTTTCTTTTGTTCTATTTAACACAGCTAATTGTTTTTTATTTATTATATAGCATGCATTCAACTTTCATTTCCATATAATTTTCCTTGTAAATTTTGATAAAGAATAAATAACATCACCATAACCTTCTTTATATTAATTCAGTGGTAATTGGTCTCACATGTCTCATGTTAAACATACTTTATATTTTACACATCCAATATAAGTTCCTAGATTATATAAAAAGACGATGATCAAAGCGAGGTGTGAGGCCTCAGCCAGAACTTCGAGATTCCAGCCGTACCCATTCGGTTCGGCCTAAACCGAGATGAAACCTGGCCAAAAACCTCGTTTTTCTTCTATGAAAACTACAAATCGACGAGGGAAAAAGCAATGTTTCAAATCTTGTTTATCTCACTCGAGATCTCATTTTGGAACCTGAGCAAGACGAGATTTAATGAAACGAGACATTAAAATTTATTTATACCTTATTTGACACTCATTCCATCCAAGATATTAAGATCTCCAGCGATATTGAGGTAAATCTCGATATAAATCTCATACGAAGTTTTGATTTTTCATTTACATATTTCTTTTACTTGCGTGAATTTGAAAGAAATTGCACTTTAACGGCATTTTACTAACTCTTTTATTTATTATTTATTTTTGAACGAGTGAGCAAAATGTAAATAATTCTCATTTTTTTTAATATTCATATGAGTAGAATCTATTCAATCAATATACCAAATTAATCATGTTACTATTTTCTAAAAAGAAAATTTGATGTTATCGTTTTATATAAACTACGTATGTCAAATTTTTTATATTAAATAACTATAATTATAAAAATATTTAAAATGTCAATTTTAGATGCATAAGTTGCTTCGAAATAGGCTCGAGATGGACTTTAAAATTCGAGATGTCAATCCGATATGTACATCTAAGATGTACTAATATCGTGGAGATCTCATCCGATACGAGATACTGTCTATAAAATTCCTGAGACGAGACATGATCGAAATACGAGATTTAAGACATTGGGAAAAGAAAATCAGAAGAAGAAAAAAGCACAAAATCATAGAAATCTATGAAAACAACAAAATAAAAAAAACAACAACATACAAATCTATGAAAAAACAAAATAAAAAACACAAAATAGTCAAGGACCACTAGTTGAAGTGACATGTGGTATGAGTTGTAGGTTGAGGGTCTAGAGGTCATAGATTCGAACCTCGAGACATCAAAATGAGTGCTCTGATTGAATAAAGTATCAATTTCATTATAAAAGAAGCACAAAATACCATGTAACAATTTTCTGTTGGTTTGGGTCTCGCTTTAGAAATCAAATTCGAGTTTCTCTTTGGAATCTAGGCTCCTTCACCGAGCCAACCGCAGTAGGAAACTTTGACCCTAGTTTTTTAAGAGTGGGAACTGAAGAAATAAGCACGACTTCTAATTATCTAATAGATAAGTAGACTTTGTTACTATTTGGGTTGGGTTTGGTGTCATAATATATTTAGGGTTGGGCTGAAGTGATTTTTATTCACTAATTTGTTAATTAAGTTAACATTTAATTTTTGTTAATGTTAATATAAATGTTGTTATGATACAATTTTCTTTGAATTGTTAATAATGTTTAATATAATAAAAAAATTTCAAACCCTAGACTAAGATAAAAAAAAATGAAACTATTGAAATTTCCGAAATTAAGCGAAGCTTTATAAATTTCAAATTACCAAGACTGAAACCGAGATCTTGAACCTTGATCCTTGGGTTAAAGGTGCTGAATTTGGTGATGATAGATGCGGTTTGATGATAGGAGTTAATTCTCTGGTGATTGAATTTTAGGTTTCAACCACGACGTTCAAATTAGATTTTTCAGATGATAGAAGTGGGATTGGAGCCGTTATGTGCGGATTTTGTGTTGTACGGTAGACTGTTGGTGGGTGGAGTTGGTGATTGTAGCTATAGTGGTGGCAAAAATCAATCGGGGCTTAGTTTCTCTTTTTTTAGGAAAAAACCACGATCAGTTGTGGTTTGGTCTATCAAGCTAAGACATGTTCTGATGGTTCAATGGAGCGTTAATTGGCCCATCTAGCAAGGGGCATTCTCAGGAGTCTTGGATTATGAGGAGGCATTTGCATCAGTAGCCAAGACGGCGTCTGTACGTAAATTGATCGCAGTTGTTGCAATTTGTGGTGGCAGTTTTCAGCTTGATGTTTTGATTTGCATGAGGGGATATATATATGCAGCCTCCACTGGATCTATCTATTTTGTTTTTTATGGGTTTTCGGCCCTATCCAATGAGTCGACGTTTATGGTCTCAAACGGGCTCCTTGCTTTTCTTGCTTTCATTCCTTTTCTTTCAGTCAGAGTCAACCAGGTGCCTAAGGAGTAAGCGTTAAGAAGCTCATCCCGAGTCTTTATACGTTCCCTAAGCCAGTTTTAACTGTTTACTTATCCGGATTGATGAGAAAGAAAGCCCTGCTTGAAGTTCAAGAAAGTCTGTCTCCTTTCTCCAACAGTGGAATCAATGTAATGGCATCGGATCTAACTCTTCCTTTCTGACTATTACTAAGAGAACCAGACTGCATAGCTTGATTCGACTTGGGATCACAAGAACTCTCTTGACCGAATCGTGACAGCTAGAACTGGGCTGGTATGATTAATATATGCCATGCAAATAATTGCTTGACAAATATTTGAATTGCAATTTTTTATGTAAATATGAGTTTTTTGCATAACAACACACACAGAAACATATATTTAATGGTGCAAATACTTTGCACATATATATATATGTATAGTGCAAAACAATAAAATTATTTGCGTTGCAGTTTTCTTACATGACAAATACCGTGGATGACAAATATTTGCCTTGAAAACTGATAACATTTTCTACACATAAAATTAACCTTTTTTGAGTACTTTTGATTCAAATTTGACATTTATAAAACATTCAAAGAAAATATCAGATTCGATAATGATTGATAAAAAAAATTAGAACATTGATTTTAATATCATTTCGAAAAGCAACTTTATAAATATAAAAAAGAGATCCGATTTTATTGTTTTATTAGGAGAGATGTAAAACTAATTTTTTTTCAAAATAGAGACTTCAAAATCCTTCTTAATTTAATAGGGCTTATGTAAAGCAACAAAAGTTCTGTGATTATAATAACAATAATATTTCAAATTTAAAAGTTTGTGAACGATAACAGAAGCTGTTGATACGATTAATAGACATGGAAGACCGCCATTTGGAGAAAAGTTGATATTTCCCTTTAGCTTATGGTCCTCCCTTAACGTAGTATCTGTTATAAATGGAGCACCATTTATAGCGCATTAGACCCTTAACAATCTATAATATTTTTTATAAATAGATATTATGTTATTGTTAGCATACTTACCATTTTTATATTATCAGTTTTTTTAAAGAGCCGCCATTAGTGCCCAAATATTGTATTTTGTTGGATATTTGATTTATGATTTAATTAATTGATTGGTTCCGTATTACCAGTATGTTCTTTGCTTACTATATGCACCAAACTTATCCATTCTTGTAAAACATAAAGTACAATATAAAATATTCCCTGTAACTTGAGATTTGCTAATCTTTTCATTGTTGATATCAAGCAGAAATTTCGTCATTATCGAATATGGGTGAATTTAGCGACACTGAACAACCATTAGCAATAGAAATGGGAGAACCATCCTCGCTAGAAATTACAGAACACGCTCCTCTACAAATAGAGGAACCAGCACTAACACCTACACAACCACCCACAAGGAAAAGAAAAAAGAAGTCATTAGTATGGGAACACTTTACTGTCGAAGCAGCTGGGGGTGGCTGCACGCGTGCATGCTGTAAGCTCTGTAAGCAAACCTTTGCATACAGCAGCGGTTCCAAAGTAGCAGGCACAAGTCACCTTAAGAGGCATATTACACTTGGTTCTTGCCCCAAAATCAAAAGTATGGAGAGAGACCATCTTGAATTTTCTTCAGGTTTGAAATACGAAGGCGGCTCCGGACCACCTAAAAGACGCTACAGAACTACTCTGAACAACATGTTTGATCAAGAAGATAGCACTGAAAAACTAGCAAAAATGATAATTTTACACGAGTATCCGCTTCACATGGTAGAGCAAGCTGCCGTTTTGGTTTTTGCTCAAGGTCTACAGCCAAGGTTCAGGATGCCAACTTTTAATGAGATCGAAGAAGAAATTTTCTCGGTTTATCAAAAAGAAAAGCAGAAGCTGATGCGAATGTTTGGAACCATGCCAGGGAGAATAAGCCTCACTATATGTCTATGGACCACAAGTCAAACACTCGGATACGTTTGCTTAAATGGACAGTTTATCGATAACGACTGGAAACTTCACCGAAGAATGCTCAATTTCATGATGGTATCGTCGCCTCATTCCGAGAACGCCCTCAGTGAAGTGATCGGTGTAAGCCTTTCCGAGTGGAATATGAAAACTAAGCTCTTCACAATCACATTAGACAACAACTGCTCATCTCATGACATTTACAGTGCAAACCTCAGAGACCATCTTTCAAACAAAAACATGCTCATGCTCAAAGGCCAACTCTTTGTCGTCCGCTGCTATGCAAACATACTAAACGTTGTTGCTCAGGACTTGATAGCTTCGATTCACGGTATCATATACAACATCCGTGAGAGTGTAAAATTCGTAAAAGCATCTCCCACCCGTGAAGAAAAATTCGCCGAAATCGCCCTTCAGCTCGAGATCCCAAGTACGAAATCGCTCTCTTTAGACATTGCTATGGAATGGGACACAACATATCACATGCTAATCTCCGCTTTGGAGTACAAACAAGCTTTCACCGTACTAGAAACATGCGACGACCACTACAACGAAGCTCCATCTATGGAAGATTGGAGAAAGGTAGAAGTAGTTTCCACCTACCTTAGACTATTGTACGAGTCTGCTCATGCTATAACATCAACATCAGAGCCTACTGCTAACTTATTCTTCCAAGAAGCCTGGAAGATCGAACTCGAACTTACGCATAACCTCACGCACGAGGATCCTATCATAAGCAGTTTCGGGAAAGAGATGCATGAAAAATTCGACAAGTACTGGAAAGACTGCAGCCTCATTTTGGCAATAGCAGTGGTAATGGACCCACGTTTCAAAATGAAGTACATCGAGTTCAGCTTTTCGAAGTTATATGGCGAAGAGGCTCCTAAATATGTGAAGGTGGTCGATGATGCCATTCATGAGCTCTACGAAGAGTACGTTTCTCAACCTCTTCCATCAACACCGACTTATGAAGAGCAGTCTAACATGGCTAATGGGAATGGTACTGGTGCTTACCATCAGGGTTCGACGCTAACATCGGCTAGAAATGAACTGCTCGACTTTGACATTTTCATATCGGAGACTGCTGTGAATCAGAACACTAAGCCTGAGATAGAGCAGTATTTGGAAGAGAACGTAGTGCCCAGAGTTCAGGAGTTTGATATATTGAATTGGTGGAAGCTGAACACTATTAAGTACCCGACGTTGTCGAAAATGGCTAGGGATTTGTTGGCGATTCCGATGTCTATGGTGAGTGCTGGGGCTTCTATGTTCTGTTCTGGAACGGGTAGTAGAGTTCTTGATGAGTATAGAAGTTCTTTGAGGCCTGAGATTGTGGAAGCTCTTTTTTGCGCTAAGGACTGGCTTCAGTATTCACCGACTGTGATTGAAGCTCAGGTGCCGTCGAATGCTATTGTTAAAGTGGAGTATTAGGAGTTTGTTAGCAGCTAAATGGTATAATTTATGTAATATTAAGTTTGCTTATTATTGCATTTTAGGGTTTTTGGATATTCATTTTAGATTTTCCTGTATTTGGGCAGACAGTAGCTCTGGTATATTGTTGATCTTATCTGTTTTTGTTATACCACAACAGTTTGATGTTTATTTATGGTGATGCTAGGTTCTCGGTTTTCATGTTTGTTGATTGTTGTGATGCTTTGATACAGCCTCTGTTATCTCAGTATGAATCTTGGCCAAATGCCAGTTTGTGTAAAGGTGATAACAGGAAAAGGGCATTGGGTTAATGTGTTACCCTAGCTCTGCTTCAGTATTATTTTTGCTAAACTGTAATATTCAAATGATATTTCTTATTTCTTCATTTTTAACACTAAAATAACCCTTAAATTATAATTCAACTAATAGATGTTTTAATTGCACATTCAAATATCATGGTGCGAGTAATGGTTATGGTGTAGGTAGGGCTGGCAATTAGAACTGAAAAACCGAACCAAACTCGAGCTGAACTCGATGGGTCTTGGATCGGGTTTGCGTGATGAGAATTATAATAAAGGCCCGATCAAACCCGAGCCAAAAGATCCGATCAGAAAACATTGCGTGATGAGGGGGGCTCCTCCCATCCCTTCGATTTCATCAGGGCTCTGGGTTGAGTTTTTTATTTTTTATTTAAAAAAAAAAGAACAAGAAATTTTCGTTCACTAGCATGCACTCAATCAAAGATATCTTAATGGTTGTTAGTAAGGTTTATAGAAGAATATCATAATGTTTTTTCTCTCCTTAGGTAACTTCGTGGAAACATCTTGAGAATGGATGACTATTTGAACACAGAAGAAAACATAAAACATGACAAAATATATCTTAATTTTTGAATTATGTTATGTTCACATTTTGAGCTTGGAATAGAGGAGGACATTTTGAAAAGGGATGACTATTTGAACAGAGAAGAAAATATGAAATGTGACGGAATATATCTTAACCTTTAAATTCTATTATGGTCACATTTGAAGTTAAAATAGAGGGCAATCTAATAATTGAGGTTCACTATGTGTTCCAATAGAATTTTCCATTTCGAAACCATTACACTTAAAGAGGATTATGTAAGGTTTGTGTTAAAGAAACGGTTGCAATTATTTTTGCCGCTTTCAATAAAACAATATACAAAGGGTTCAAAAGTCCATGTAATACTTGATTATTATCATTTTTGTCTTAGATGTTGCACTGCTGCTTTCTTTGATAATAAAAGTGATACTTTACATTTTGGAATCTTGATGGTTTAAACTCATTACTTAGGACCTCAGCCTACAACATCATACTATTTGACACTCTGAGCGTTCAGGGAAAAGGAAAAAAAAGGAAGATAGAAGGAGAGGAGGAGAAGAAAAATAAGAAACAAATATTAGAACTTTAGATCTATACGACCCTTGTTTTTAAAATTACATTAGATGGATATCTTAGTTGTAAGCCCATTTATCTACATCTTACACATGTTACACTTGGTTCTTAAAATGTAGTCCGCAATTGGTTTTTTTTAATATATCAATAAACACCAAAATGAAGGTTTTGTTGTCAAGAAAATCCGAGAAAATAAAAAGTAGAGTCAAGAGGGTCAAAGTTGGAGCATAAAGATTAAGTTCTACTAAAAGGATCATGCTAAGTAGTGAATTTCGTTTATTAATAAAAAAGGTATGATTACAGTCATGTTTGTCATTAATGAGTTGTAACGTCCTGTTTAAAGTAGGAAAAATCAATCTGAATATTTTGTTGAATTTAATTTAATAAAATGAATTTTTGGATTTATTTGATAATAAAATGGGAATATTGATTTAAAATTTCAATTTGAAATTTGATATTTGAATAGAGTTCTAAAAATCCAAAAGTTGTCTAAAAATTAATTTGACAAAATAAATAATACATGTGAAATTTGAAATTTTTTGATGGATGCAACAATTATTTTGAATTTTCTTAAAACTGAAAAGTGATATTTTAATAAAAGAAAAATTATTACAAAAATGGAATGAATTTTTTTTGGAAAACGCTTGAGTTGGATTTTTATTTTAAGCGGATGTAAAATGTTGATTTAAAGGTGGTTAGAGATATTATTTTATTTCAAAATAAAAACAAAAATTTCTTTTGGACCAAAATTTGTGGTCCACCACACCCCACCTTTTCTCGTCCTTATTCCAAACCCTCATTCGCTTCTTCAAACACAGCAGGAGAAAACATCACTACATATTTTTTCAAGCTAGGTTTCAAGTTCTATCAATTTTCAGAAAGAATTTCAAGCTAAAAATCAAAAGCAAAGCATAAGAAAGGCGAGTTAACTATTTTGTTTTGGTTTCAATTTGCTATAGTCGTATTTGTTTGATGTGTATGTGAATTAGCTATACCAAGTAAATTAATCTTTCTTATTTTGATTTAACTTGCTTTACCCTGATTATATATTAAATTGCTGATGGCTTGGTAGCTCGATATGCTTGAATGGTTATCAGTATATGGATGATTTTGTTAGTCCTTCGATCATAACTTGATTTGATGAACTTATATTATCTACTTCTATTGCCACAACACTAAACCCTACAATTATATGCCAATACAAGAAGTTTTGAATCCAAATTTGATTGCAATAAGGAGTGTAAAGGATGCTAGTTATGTTCAGGTCGAAGTTGGTTAAAGATGACTTGAGTCCAACTACTGTTTAAACAATTTCCTAGAGCTTACTACTCCATAAATCGTCATGACTGATCGACCTCCAATTCACCGACGACCGGTCAGTGTATTCCCGGAGCAGCAAGCTCTTGGACAGAAGCTAGAACTTTATTTTTGTTAATTTTGATTTTGAAATTAGTATCAATTGAATTTAAACTTTTTTATAATATAAGTATAATTAATAATTTAAAAATAGTAAACTTGAAATTGTTGAAGTTATTCTGAGGATTTTAAATTTAAATTAATAAGAGGGATGCGAATTTGAATATTTTATAAATATAGAAAGTGCAAATTCATTTGAAATAATTTACCATAAATGAATTTAAATTATTTTCACAAGGAAGAATAAAAGAATCCGAATTGAATTTTGAATGTAAATCATATATATATAT
This sequence comes from Allium fistulosum, assembly GCA_030737815.1. NCBI lineage: Eukaryota > Viridiplantae > Streptophyta > Magnoliopsida > Asparagales > Amaryllidaceae > Allium > Allium fistulosum. The sequence continues at coordinate 105,569,350 of CM060905.1, forward strand.
ATATAAATATATATGAATTTGATATCGATTAATGTTCATATGAATTCGCATAAGGTTTTGTGTTGGAAATGTTATAAATATGATGTGATATTTTGTGTATGAATGTAATTAATCTCCTTATTGCTAAGTATGAATTTAATTTAATTTAAAAATCGAATTATCCAAGTTATGTTGTTAAGTATATACTATCCTGTACAATGCTATGAGTGAACTTTATGCATGTCATGTTTTATAAATGACATTTTATAAGTTAATGATAGAGTTAGGGGTATGCTCTTGGGGAATTATGTAATTATCATAAATTATTAACTCTGTAATAAGATCTCAATCAAAATAAAATATGTTTTTCTTTCTATTATATACTTGTAATAACATGCTATATTAATTAATTTGTTTAATTTAACTATATGTGATAGAAATTACAATGTGTTGTAATCATGAGAAAGTTACCACAATATAATAAACATATCGTTTTAAATATTCCTAGTCAAGATGTATCGAGATTGGAGATCGATACATCCGTTGAGACTAGAGTACATCACACTATCCAAATGTTGGGCAGTGTATTACTCATGCCTGTTGGGGGCACCGAGGGGTTATGTATTGATAGTTATTGGATAACTATGCAATAAATCACTCGATAGTTTTCTATTGGTTAATATAACTAAAGTCAAACAGAAAATATCGATGCGACAATATTACATAGTCCTCTCGACTAAGAATACCGTTGAACTTCAATATGGAAACTCCACTTTTAATTAAATCATGCTACGACATCCGTCGAATGACTATAGTTAGGTTGAGTTAAAGCATTGGAAGTGAAACACTTTCAATAGAGAATTTGTTTGCTCTATTATATAAGGATAGTATCATGGTCCAATGAAGTCAACTCTAAGTCAAAGTCTCTGGCTAAAGCAGTTCAGTTAATAATAATTGTTATTATTGAACCATTGATTTTGTGTTTGGACTATACAAGTTGAACGTGGATGATATTGGAATTTGACCGTTACCAAATTACATAAGTCCTAATGCGATATAGTTTTGACGAAGAGAATTAGTGCAACTAATTGCCACTACTGAGGACTACTTGAAATAAATAAAACTGGATTTTATTAAATTTGTGTAAGCGACAAATTTGGTCAAACTGTTACTCCACCAGCTAAGGTGATGTGTGAACATTAATATTTGAATTGTTCGATATTAACTGCTGATCGAATTTACACCTAAGTTCACACAACCACAATGTCGAATACTCCAAATGCCATCGATTTAATTATATTATAATTATTATAAATTAATTAAATTAATATTTGTTAAATATTAATTATAAAATTTTATTTGATTTGTGTTGATCGGTATTGAGAACAATGTGTGTATAAAAGTTATATACACATTTGACTTTTATTTAATGTAAATTAACTAATCTGATTGTATGGAAGCCCATGGGGTCCAAGGGAAGGCTAACCAAACATTAAGGGGGAGGGGTGTTATGTGTTGATATTTTTTGTTTTGAATTGGTGGAGAAAATGATGGGTCTAGATCCACTTTTTCCTCTCTTTTTCTCCAATTTAAACACATTGCCCTCACTTTTTTATACTTTACTTTTGCTCTCTCCTCCACACTAACCTCTAGCCAAAAACACCATTGCCACCCTCCTCCACTATTTTTAAACTTAAATAAAAACCCTCTGATGACCTGCTCTTCGTAATACCCTGAATCAACGTTGAGTGAGAACATCCGATTCCTTAATACCACAAAAGACATTCTATCGAGGTAAAAAAACCTAAACATCATACGAAGGCAGGGCGATAGAATCTCACAGCGGAATGATGATATATAATACTGAATATACATGAGCATAATAGAATAACAATATATGTAACAACCCAAAAAATTTAACAAATATTTTTAAATTTAAGTTATTTGAAACTTTGATTTTTAAATCATTTTTAAATTGAATTTTGTAATTTTCCAATGCAATTTTGGATTTTGTTTATACTTTATTTTCCCAATATAATAAAATAACGATTTTCTGTAAATTTTATATTTTGGTCAACCTTGGTCAAACTTTGATTTTCAGTTGAAATTTTTAAATTTGAATTTTAAATTTCTAATCTTTTTCTTTGAAACAGTATTTGTTTCTGATATTCGTTCTGCTTTTCGTTTTGTTAAATTCTGTTTTATACTTTTTAAATCTGATAAATTCATCGTTTTACAAGAAATTATTTTCAGTATTTTATTATCTATATTTTTCATTGTTATTTCTATTTTATTTGTTTGGGCTTTGAATTTTATTTGTTTGAGTTTGAACTTGTTTTGTTTTGGGCTTGACAAATGGGCTTGGAAATTCCAAGAGGCTTATGTTTCTTTTTCTTTAATGTGAATTTGTGCCTTTTCCATTCCCATATCCGTTCTTTCCTTTCTCATAGCCGTACAAAACTTTTTGTTTCTCATCTCTTCTCATTTGCATTTCCTGAACAAAGAATTTTACAGTAAGTTATTCCATGGCTTTCTTCTTTCTCCTTTCTTTTCTCTTTTCCTTTTCTTTTGGTTACAAGTTATGTTCGACCACTATATCCCATCCTTTTAGCCGACCATCTCCACCACTTCCCCATCACCTATGACCGGCCTCCACCATCCGACCATCACCCCATGTTGTTTCCGTGACCCATAGATCCAAATCCATCACCATACCATACTTGAAACCATAGCCGAGCCCTTACATCACCTTTTCCTTTTTGCTAGCCTCGGCCACAACTTGTTCACCACCTACCTTTGCTTTGGCCGTGACCAACCCCTTGCCAAAGCTTCATTTCAGATATGCCTTGACCATAGAACATAGGACCGAACCCATAGCACCTAGGGCCGAACCGTTGAAGCCTATGGCCGAACCCAAAAGTGTGCATGACCTTTCATTTGCTTGACCTTTAGCATTCCCTTAGCCGTTTTGACGTGCCACCTTTTCATCTACCCTATGTCGTGCATTTTGCCTGACCATAGCCGTGCATACTTGCATGTAAACCAAGGTGGCCGAGCCATATTCTCATGTGGTCAAGCCTATCTCCTTTGAGGCCGAGCTCACTTAAGTGTTTAAGCCACTTTTGTTCCACCTTGTCTTTGTTTTGCTTTGTTTAATTCTTATATTTCTTTTGTGATTAATATATACTTATATCTATTCTATTTTGTTGTTTACAAGATTTGGATTTGGGTGCTACTTCTCCTCTAATCTGATTCGTGCTTTGTCACGCTTTGCGTAGTTTGGATTTGTGTTTTGAATTTGATCTCTAGCTTTAAAAAGGTGAGTTTATCACTCTCGACAAATCGTACTTATATAAATGTGAAACAATATCACTTGAATTGTAGTAGTTTATATGCTATGTTATATGCTCACATCTGCCTGTTATCTGACATTATATGATGATATTACCTGATTATATACCTGTTGCATCACCTGACATCATATGATATGTTTTACTATTTATTTATTTTCTGTTTCTCACACTGCAAGTTCCCTGTTAGTATAGAATCACTATGGGTTGAAATGATACATACCCGAACGGACTTTAGAATAGGGAAAAGTCGTTACGAGCTGAAATGATAGGCTCGAGCGATTTTTATTTGACTTGGGATTGCGGGTTGGAAATGATAAAACCCGGAATTTTAATTTATTACGGATTGAAATGATATATTATCCGTATCACTTGACCTAGGTTAGAAAATATTATACCGACCCGTGGTTAAATTTTAAAATGATTTTTTTTCTTAAATTATTAAGTATTTTAAATTTTAAAAATATGGATTTTTAACTTAAATTGGATTTAAATGATTTAAATAGTGATTTTCTATAAGTTAAAATTTTATAAGTTGATAAATGGTTTAAATTGAAATTTAAAATTTGATTTAACTTAATAATTGAAAATTTGATTAAAGTGGAAATTTTAAACTTAACTTAGTAATTAAAATATTTATTTATGAAATGGATACCTTTTTAAAGTAAAAGAAAATATCAAGTTATTTGTTAAAATAAAAGTTAAGCCACTTATAGTGAATTTTGACTTAATGTAAATGAATTATAATTTAATTGGATATTTATTAATAAAATGTTATTTTATTAAATTTATAAGTTAAATGATATCCTGATAAATAATTTTGAAAAGTGGAATAAGTTTGATAAGTTAAAAATGATAAAAGTGGAAGATATATTGTTTAAAAATGTCATAGTACAACTTATAACAGAAATTGTATCATTCCAGAAATGCTGTGGTTTCAATGTATTGTTTTTCAAATCTACTACTGTCTCTACAGCAGCAGTTTATAAGTGCTGCTGTTTCCAACAATGAACTGTTTTCAAATTACCACTGTATCAGTTTATAAGTGCTGCTGTTTCAGAAATGAACTGTATTTCTGAGTTACTATTATACCTACTGTAACATTTTATAAGTGCTGCTGTTTCTGAATTGAACTGTTTTCTGAAATACTATTATATCTACAAGTAGCAGTTTCTAAGTGCTGCTGTTTCTAGAAGATAAATTTTCTGAAATGCTACTATAAGAATTATAACATTTTCTAAGTGTTATGAATGCTAAAATACAATGTTTTGAAATTGTTATAATTGATTTAATGAACTTAGGAAATGCTAAAATTCTAGAAATTGAATATTTGATTTGAAAGGATAATGACTTCATAACCACGGATAATGACTTATAAATGGTTTAAATGAATATGTTTTGATTTGAAATATGAACCATTTTGAAATTTATAACCACGGGTTATAATAACGGTTGGATGTTATAAAGTGTGGCTAGAGGTGGGCAATTGCTGCAGCTTTGCGCTACCCCAGTCACATTAACACTATTATTTTGCATAGTTTGCTTTACTTTAGACATTACTATGATAGCGTTTATTATTACATTGTAGATGGTTTAACGGATCCTTAAAGGATGGGCGATCCTAGGCATCCTTTAAGTTACTTGTGCATTTCTATTACAGTTCACTTGAGTTGGTTTACATTGTATAAGTATGTATGTCCTGACTCAAGTGTTTTGTATTTTGCTTTACACTCGGGTCAGCCTGAGTATCACAGCTCTGATTCACCTTCTGGAGCTAGAGATTTGCTGGAGCTTATTTATCTATCTGTCATCCATTTCCATTTCGATTATTTCCTATTCAGCTGTGTTTATGTATTAGTGACTTATGTATTCAGACTTATGTTGTATTTGTTTTTCAGACTATGATATTTTGTATCTGTTTTGAGATTATTTATGTAGTAGCTTCATGAACTACTATGGTATTTTATTTCCGCTGCGAGTTATTCTGATATTCTGTGTCTGTGATTCTGTGTTTGATTTTATTTGCTCCAAATTTTCTTAACAATCCACTGTTTTGAAGTATTCGAGTCCGACATGTGTGGATTTATTGTCGATTTGAATGGTCCAAAATTGCGGGATGTTACAATATATATGGGACTGTACCGAGGGAAGTAACCAATGAATAAATATCAATACAGAAAGTCAGAATACAATATTTGATATGACAAGTCTCATATATAAATAGCATATCTACCATGTACTACCACAATATCAAGTACATATCCAAAGTATCAACTTCTCCTCCAAAGTGCTCGAAGTATCCTGAAAGCGTATCCCCAAAAGCACCTGGCTTCCAAACTACTCAATCGAGTATCCGAGAGTTGTCATGACATAAATAGACAAAGAATAAAACGCGGGTCAGACATAAAGCCTGGTATAAGGGGAACTATCTCAGTATACAGTATATCAAAACCATATACAAATAAATAGGAAACTACTAAAGTATAGCCGGTCCTCTTCACAAATGTGGCTCAGGGATAATCTGGACTATCCATAAATATGTAAAGTAAACCCAACTCAAAGGTAGGGAATTATACAATAACTTGCTCTTGTCCTGTAATCAATGAGTCAGCACAACTAATATAATGTGATTGAAATCTAATGACATACTATGATAGAGGTAACCCAATGTACCAATGCATGAGTAATATAAACATCCCAATACAAGTCTAACACACAATGTTCAATAATAACGATCAACCAACTAATGTAACATGCACAACCATAATAATAAGAGATGCACAGATAATAAGTTGATACCCATCATTGTTGATGGGTGGAGTCTGCTATGGACACCACTCGATTTAATGATCCTCATCGAAGCATCTGAAATGCAAAACAAATATAGCGATATAATGATGCTACTAATATAACATCTCCATATCCAACCGAAACACGGATATCTATAACTGATATCCATCCCAAATTGTCATTAGCTACCAAAGAGACTATTGAGAGCCACAACTATATTATTGACTCCATTGAAAACCAACACCTCAAAAGAAATTAGCCCATAGTTCCTATCGCTGCACGCGTTCGTACAACACCACGGTATATGACCTACTCTAGATTGACATGCAAATTTCTCTCCGAACCTGCTTCGGAACCGCATCTTCAGGTCATGCATCTCAATGGTACAATGGATTCCTTTTTTCAAAACCATTATCATTTGATTTTCTATGGATAGACAATCCAGATTCAAGCTACCTCACGTACACCCTTTCTACATGTATATACAACACCGAAGTATTGTCATCTCCGGGTGGATCGTGATTCGTTCTTGAAGTACCTTGCACCGCCTAGTTGACCCAAGTCAGGCATATCAAACCTATATATATATATATATAAATCGCCCAAACCATGCATCTAGAACTATAAAAATAAATCACTTGAACCACATATTTATATATATGCATAATATATTTTGACCACTATTCGATAGCCCAAAATCGGGCATACCGAAACTATATATATGCTTAAATTGTGTATCGATAAATCATGCTAAATATCCATTAGCTACTAAAGAGACCTATCGAGAGCCATAACTATATTGTGGACTCTCTTGAAAACAAACACCTCAAAAGAAGTTGGCATGTAGATCTTGTTGTAGCACCCGTGCATAACACAACAGTATATGACCTACTCTAGATTGGCATCCCATTCTCTCTCCGCCCATGCTCCGGAACCGCATCTACAGGTCATGCATCTCAATGGTACAATGGATTCCTTGCACCAATCGGTAGCCCTAAGTCGGACATACCGAAACTATATTTAAACGCTTTAAATCTAATATCAATAAATATATATAATATTCCATGCATTTCCCAGTAGTTCCAAGTCAGATATACCAGAACTATATTTATATATAGACATATACAAGTCACATAAATTATATGCAGGTGTGTGTATACACACACCCCCTTCATATATATATATAACCAGTAATAAACAAATATCATGCACATTTACATACACAAAGGCAATACACAACCAAAGTAACAAATCTACATCTTAATATCAAGAACAATTCACACATACAATCATCTAAACAATTCAACAAAAATGCATCTTACTTAAGTAACAAATCTAACAATTATATCTTCTTCATATTATTTTATAGAAGTCTCCAACTCACCTATCAATACCATTATAGCTTAATATCACTTAGCTTTACTATTATAATTAAGTTTAGCTATAAACAAGGCCTCAACATATTATATACCTCATGTATATAATATACATTACAAACCATTTCTTAGGGTCTAAAATTAATAAGTAATCTTGTAACCTTAATCAAACCCTATTAAATAATACAATACTTTTTTTGTAATTTCTAAGTTTTCAGGTCACCTTTATAAAACTCCACTACTTAGTTAATTACCATTTTACATCATAATAAACCAATGTTAAGGCAAGATAAACTTTAAAGCCATTTAAATATATGTTTAACATGCCTGAATAATTATTTTAGCCTTACAGCTTATTTTAAAGGCCATATTTCTGACTTCCAATTAGTAATAAAATACACAATAATATTCCTATCACTAATATAACTACAAATTAGAGTACTAATTAATTTATAATCATGATTAATTAATATCAACTCCATTTAATTCTATTCAATACGAATAAAACACAATATAAATATATACATGGGTTTTAATCAATTATCAATATATGAAATAAGTTATATAATAATATTTATATTTCTAACTTAACTACCAGTTGTATTTTTATTAATTTATAACTATGTTATAAATTAATATCAACTCCATCTGATTCTATTGGATACGAATAGAACACACAACACACACACACACACATATACATACATACATACACACACACATACACACACACACATGTGAGCTTAATCAATTATCCCAAATATCAACTCAAACCAATCTAATCCAATCAAATGGGGAAATAATTATTTGTATACATATCATTCTACCTCTTTTAGGTAATATCTTTCAATATATAAAATTACGGATTGAAACATAAATTCAAATTTATAATTCCACTCACTTAAACTGCAAATTCCTAAGTGTCCAAATCCAGTATGTCGTATATAATCCCACTACGAGTGCAACGGTGAAGACCGCATCTCGATTAGACCTCGTATGCAGGAGATACAAATTAAATGAAATGAGATTAGATAAAATAACTAATCAATATAATTATCTTAATTAAACTATTCCTCTTTCTTCCCCAAATTAACCGATACTCCGTGCACCAAAAACCTTTATCAACCATTCACATTCACCCCCTTTCTTGCTTTACGGTCAACGAAATCACGTACCGCCACTTCCGACGACTTGCTTCGCACGCTCTCCACGTTGGTGCCGACCATCTCAAGTTCGGCCCACCTTATAAAAACACGATGCTTGAAACTCCCCCTTGGCTTCACAACGTTGCGCCACTATATACACCACCCCCACCACCCAATCGGTCACCATCAACCCGCCTCTGCACGAGAAACTCAACGCCACACTTAGTTTTGCCTAACGCCCCCTCAATCATCAACATTTCCTGCCATAATAGATAGCCAAGACACGTCGAAAACACCAAGTTTCACCACACCCCTCCTTGCTTGTACCAACGTGATGCTCTCCTCTCCACAAGTCAAAAGGATATGACATCGGCCTCCCTTGTCGCTCGTAGCTCTCAATTAAATTCAATAAAGTAGACAGCTTCAATTTATTTACAACCGTGAGAAAAAGAACAAGGAGAAAGAAAATATCAGAATGGCGAGGGGGGTCTGTATATAATTTATTTAAATCCTTAAATAAATCACCACACATTTCGAGCTCGTATGATCTCACAGTATAACGGATCGCCATAAAACTCGTCGGTGCACATCACCTTATTTTTTCGGTTCCGATGACATTAGTTTTGTCACAATCCGATACGGTGCCCCAGGATGATAATTTCACGTGTTTTGAGATAATTCTGGCCAACATATTATCCGATTCCAGAAATTCTTGAACCGTTCATCCTAAGATGAAGCCCTCAACCCAGAAACACAATCTGTCCTTCGAAATCCTACTGGACTTTACTACTGATGTAGTTTTACAAAATACGTATAAATCGTAAAAATGCCGTGAATCCAAATATAGCGATATTTATACACATTTTAATTTGCAACGTCGATCTTGACTCAACGGAAGTGGTCTTGAGTCCTAATTCGACCATATACGAAAAATTATATTTTGGACCTTTAGTTATTTAATAATCCAATACTTAAATTAATTAATTAAATGTCTAATCATTAAAAATGTGGGTTGTTACAAATTCGAATCAAATAAAAGAAGAGTGCATAGATGTAACATCCCCCACTTCGAAACCCAAAACCAAACGCCGATGATGCTGTAGTTATCACTGGAATTATTTTCAAGTGACATAGTCAGATTGGGGTGTGTGTGTGTGTATTTCACAATATTAAGTAAATAGAGGAATTAATAATTTCATTTCATCAAAATGGTTTATATATAAAAACAATAAAATATAAATAGAGTGCCATGCCCGATATATGAGAATGTCATCGTGGACACTTGACGAGTTATAAACTCTGGTTTTACACGGTGGACTTAATAAAATAATATTTGTTTACAGAGTAAGCCTCATACTTAATCTTCAGTTCTTTTATTTGTCTTTCCAAAATATACATGTCTAAGCCATAAACTTGGCCTACTCGAATGAGTATCCATGAGTTTATGGAAAATAATAAAAATTAGGTCAAACACAAAGCCTGTTATGAGTAATACTTTATCTTAAACAAACAATCATATAGTGAGAGCACGCTGCTAAAACATAGAACGGGTTTTCCCTTCACTGTTTCAATCATCACCAATTACATCATACTATGTAAAAACATCATGTCATAAACAACATAAATCATTGATTCATCGTAAGTGTGAGATTCCTCACACATATGTTCGACTAATTTCTCTAGTCAATTCATTTTAAGTTGCCACTCGGCCCCCTGGTTTTATTAGGTGTTTTACATTAATTTTATTGTGAACAAACGTAAGCCTTACACCCTCGTTCATATAAATTTTTGTGACAAGGGTTTACCGCTTAGGCCTTCCATCAATATTACTAAATATAATATCATGTTTTAGACATTTGGTAGCCACACATGCCTTCCATCAATATTAGCAAATATAATGTTGTGTTTTAGACATTTGGTTGCCACACAGGCCTTCCATCAATGTTACCAAATATAATGTCATGTTTTAGACATTTGGTAGCCACACGGGCCTTCCATCAATGTTACCAAATATTATGTTGTACTTGGACATATTACTGCCACCAAGGCCTTATATTCACACTTCCATTGTTTCTAATGATTCTACTTATCATTACATAGCTAAGCTAAATCTTAATTTTCATTCTTTAAATAAGTTATTTATCCTTAACTTACTATTCTTTATAGCCACTTTATTCCCCATGAAATTCTCAACCATCATCTTGGAAGATGGCTTCCAAAGTGGTAGAAAAGTTCATTCTGTACTTAGGATTTCTTAGAATTATTAGCCATCTCATATTCACACTATATGGCAATCGCATGTTGACACTAGGCTATCGCACATCGAGTTTCTCTAGCCATCACAGGTTAGTCCTATAAGTCATCGCAAGTTAAGTGTTTGAGAGCCATCACATGTTGAAACGATTCAAAGTTATCGCAAGTTGGCACACTCTAAGGCTATGAAATGTCAATATTACCCTAGCTATCTCAAGTTGATACATATATGGGCTATCACTAGTTGATTCCAACGTAGCTATTGCATGTTTACTCCAACTTAACTATTGCAAGTTGATCCCAAACATAGCTATTGCATGTTGCCTCCAACTTAGCTGTCGCAAGTTGATCCCAAACATAGCTATCACATGTTGACTCCAACTTAGTTATCGCAAGTTGATACCTTACAACTATCACATATTGAGAGTTTATAGGCTATCGTGAGTTGATATGACAGTTCTGTAATTAATTTGAAAACTGTTGTATTATCATTCAAAGTAATTACTTTTCACCTAACCCATGTATGTCGAATTCTCATTGGCTCTCTAAATCTTTGATAGTTTTTTTTAAGAATTTATAAATTACCTTCTTAATTAATTTACAAATTACCCATCAATAATTAATTCTCTCATTAGTTGAATAATTCATAATAATTCAAAAATACATGGAAAAAATCCCGAAAATTCGTCAAAAATCTGAATTATCTTATTTACCTTATATAAAATTTCCGGGCCAAAACAATGTTTTTTTATATTCAAAATGCATAATTTACGAAATTAGGTATATTCCCACATTGAAAATTCATATTAATTCTAATTAATTTCAAAAAATTCCAAAAATAAAAAACCATCTCTATAATATTATTCTACAGATCAGTTTTAAGTGATTTAGAGAAGGATTCACGTTTTCCCCTAAACACATCAAAGTTATCATCTTTAAATTCCAAACATGAATAATTTAAACTAGTTTATTATCATTTAAAACATCACAAACACATACAATTCTTACCAATATAGGTTTGAAATATTTTAGAGAAAAGATTACTCGCCTTTTTCTTGATTTAAACTTGATTAAAGCCTTTTGTTTTCCTTAGATATGAATGCTCTTTTCTTTAGCTTGATTTCCTTCCTCTTTTCTTAGAAGTTATTGTCGGCCTAGGTATTTTCTTTCTTTTAGTTTGTGGAAAAATAAGAGAATGGACGAGGAGTTAGAGTGTAAGGGTTTAGTAATTTGGGTTTTGGGCTAATACTCCATTCTAGCCTATTCTTATTAAATCCCTAACTCCTAATCCTACATTCATTTAAACTCCATTAATTAACTTGTCTTTTTATTTATTTCGTAAATTAATCTGATCAATCATTTATTTAATTAATTTTCTTATATTATGGCACCCCAAAAATATGGGGTGTTACTATAGATCTCTTTGACTTATAGCGCTTCCTAGAAAAGATCGGATTTAATCCTAGGAGTTCTATTGATTCATCATTCGAGGCGTCATTACTAGGCTGTAGTAGAGGTAATACTTAACTACATATTTATTTATATATACTTGTCATTTATTATGTTATCATTTCAAGTTAGATTAACTGTATATCATGGGTCCTTATATGTATATGCTGCCAATTTAATATATATATATATATTATAAGTATTTTATCTTACGCCAAACTTTTAAAACACTGAATTAAAAAATAATTTTAAAAGAGTTTTAATTAAAAGTTGAATTTTTAAAATTAAATAAATAAACATAAAATATGTGCAAAATATGTTGTTATATTTTAAACATGTGTTTTGATTTTTTAATGTATGTATACATATACTTATCAAATACATATAGATATATTTTAATATTAAAAAATTTACAAGCATTATAAAGTATTTTATCACACATTTAAAACAAAAAAATTCTATGCGGTTTTTAGTTTTTAATTAAAAATTAGAAAGAATGAAGCCATACAAATTTATTAATTATATAAAAAAATTGATTTTGTCAAATTTAAGTATGACCGAAATTATATATATATATATATATATATATTATATGTTTAATTATGCAACATCATATTGTGTGTTTAATTATGCAACATCATATTGTGTAATTTTTTTTTAAAGTATTGATTTTAATATACACACACACGCGCATTTATAAAAATAGAAAATAAATTTTGTTCATATATACATATATATTTTGTTTGCAAAATTTAAAATTTTTATTTAAACTGAAAAGATATTTTCTTTTCTAGGTTTAATATTTAAATTTGAAATTTGAAATTTTAGTTTTAATTTTAATTTTAAAATATTTTATTTTATATTTATAAATATTTTTTTATGTATATATGTGTACACACACATATATTATTACTTCTACATTATTATATATAAATATGTATTTAATCGAATATAAATCTAACTTTTATATCACATTATATGTATACATATATGTGTGTGTGTGTGGAGAGGCTAACATGTCCATTGTCGTTGAAATTCCAGCACTTAAATATGGGCATGTTAAATCATGCACACTATACATGTTGCACGTACATGTGTATATGATATACACTATATTGTAGTTATATGACATTAAAACAAAATCCATTTATCAATAAATAAAATAAAATAATGATTTTATTTAAAATTTATTTAGATAAGATCAAATCAATTTAGACTTTATTGGCTTAATAAGATCCAAAATAGTTTCTTTTAAATTCACTCATTTAACCCTGTAACAACCCGGAGTTTTACAATAATTATTTATCGTCAAAATGACGATTAAACTGTTTGTTAATAGCTATTGAAATTTAAATCGAATTGAAATTCTTTTGGTAAATTGTTAAGAGTAGGTGGGCTTAATTCTTGGCCCACGTTCCTCTTTGTTGTTGGTGCTGTGTTATCAAGCAAATAACCGGCCCCTTATTCATTTTCTTAACCCTAAAACAAACGAGATTGAACGAAAAAAAATGGCGGTCTCGTGTTATTCCTTCGTTCGTTCATCTCGAAGCTGCGACTTCAAAGACTCGATCTAAAGCTCTGATGGAAGATCGTCTCTTTGATACTGCGTTGGCTGCTAGGGCTTGTCTCCGTCTGATTCTGGAGGGACGCGGCTTCGATTTGAACTGTCGATCCTTGATTCGTGTTATGGGATAAAAGGTGAGTGATTTATTTCACTCACATCTAATTCAATTACTCTGTTTCGTGACTTGGGTTTTAAATTGTTTTAGTCAATGATGATTCGCTTATTTAGGGTTTGAACCCCTTGTTTTTCGTTCGTATATAATTGTTTGAAGTGTGAACTGATTTGAGTTGTTCGTACTACTTCGTTTCATTGATTGATGATTTTGACTTGGTTAGTCTTCTTGTTTCCACGACATGACGATTTTACTGTGATGATTTGGGTGTTCGACTTCGGCCTTATTGGACTGTCGTCTTCGACCACTTGAATCTGTTAACTTGTATCTTGGATACTTTGTGTCTGACACTTTAATTTAATTGCCAAAGCATCGAGTTGTTTCCGTTGTTTTCGACCTGATTTTGAGATGGGAAGAATCTATACTGGTCTTGATTCTCTGGAAATTTTGGTTCCGTAAATTTTTGTTGGCTTCGTCCATCACCATTGCTTTGACATTGAATTGATTTTTATTGTGACTGTGGCATGTCTGGTATTTTCTTTGTTGGCATCGGCTCTTGATTTTTGAGATGAAACCGTACGATTCTGTATTGATGCTTGGGTTTTGATTTCTGAATTAGTTGATTCCTTGATTGTCTCGGCTCTGACTTAAATCTGTTTCTTCGATATTGAACTAGTTTTGTGAAACTCAGATGACTTTGGCTTTACATTTTCTTTGTATATTGTCACTGTATCATGTTTGAGATAGTTTGCATTTCAGTTGCGTCAGTTTCCTTCATGTACATGTATATTTGTTGTTGCTTGAGGCAGGGTTGTACTGTCCACTTCATTTCACCGTTGCATTCAGGTGTACATTAGCCTCTGATTGTTGTGCACTGACTTGAGTTCGAGCCTTGTTCATGTCGATGTTTACACTGCTGCACTGTATATGCACATTTGTTTCTATTTGAGTTTGCACTGTCCAGTTTCATGTAGTTGATACTGGTGCCCTATTTGGTTCATGTACAGTCTGCTGTCCATTGCTCTTTGAGTTAGCGCATTAAGTCCTCATTCACTTTAGTTCATACTATACATCTATATGTGCTAGTGGCTGTGCACATCATATATTGACCGGAAGTTTAGTTCATGTATCTTGTACTTGTGTCATAGTGATACATTTATATCCACAGCTGTTTCTTGCATTTTGTTCATCAAGTCTACCCTTCCACATTGCTATGTTGTATTGAGATGCACCAATCTTTGGTGATGCTTGACTGGATATTGTACTTATTGTTGATCAGAGCTGTTATAGTCTCTGTTATCTGTTGATTGATTTGAACTTGGGTTGAGGCTTGATTTTGAGTTTTGCACCTGAGTTGTTTTGTTGCATTCATTCTTCACTATGATATTTGGAGTCTGATACTTTTGTATACAGTTGTAGTCGTGACTTGCATTGAGGTTCACTGCATTTGTATCTTGCCGTTTCATTTGAAGTCTAGCACTTCACCATTGACAGTTTCATTGTATATTTGGAAATTTAGTCTAATTCTTGAGTTCACTTGAAACTGGGTAGCCTGTCACTGTATTGGTTTCATGATGTATCTTTGCAGTGTATATCCCCTTTGTTTCATTTCGTTTTGCTGGTTTGTGGACTCGAGCGGTTTATTCGAGTTTGCACCGTGACTTGAGTTGAACTCGATTTTGGGTTTGACCTTGTGGTCGTTTGTGACTTTCATTGAACTTTCGTGTATTTCATCACGGTAGTGGCGAGGCAGTACACGCGTGCGTGTACTGCAGCCACACTGAATTGTCATTTTATGTGACATTTAAATTATTTGGATTGTTTTGTGTTCAATTCAATATTTGGGAATTTTATTTGATTCAGTTCGATTGATCATTTTGTTGTGTCTAATTATCTATTCGATAATTAGATTCTGAGTTTCTAATTATTTATTTAATAATTAGATTTTGTTGTTAATTGTCGTTTAGACAATTCTGTTGTTTTCTAAATTATCTTTATTGATAATCTTTTTATTTATCTTGTTGATGATTGGAATTTGCTGATTTGTTGTTTAACACCGTTTAGTGTTATATCTGCCGTTATCCGATTCTCTTATCGAGGAGTTGGATATACGAGATTTATGTGACTGTCGTCTATTTGATATTTGATTATTATTGCTTCTGTGCATTAATAACTGAGTTTGAATTAGACTGACCCGTGTATTATTTTCTTTTTAATTTAATACTCGGGTCAGACCCGAGTTATTTCAGGTTGTAGATATCTTGCTTTGGGTTGCTGTTTGAGCTATGAAGACTTTTCATATCTTTTGGAGTAGTCGTGTCATAGTATAGGTTGATATGTATTCATGTATATTAGTCGATAATGTACTTGTATATATAACTTCCAGAGTCGACAGTTGTAGTTGTATCATATGTATTGTGTCAAATGTATTGTAACTGACATCAGTTATATATATGTATATGAGACTTTTATTATCTGTGTTCCGCATTTTTAGTATCTGTGTTATTATTATATAAATTGTCCTAAACTATTATGAACCATCGTAGTTCGTTTTATACTGGAATTGGGTATGTCGATGGGAGCAAATAAATAAGAGATGAAAAATAAAAATATATACCACTCCTATCGAGGTAACCAATACTAGTGTAAGGCCCAATTATGGATGGCCGCTCCTATCCAGCTTTATTCTTCGTAATAACAGACAGTATTTCTTTTAATACTCTTTGTTATTGTGAGCATAGAGGTGGGGCGTCACAGTTGGTATCAGAGCTTGGGGTTTATGGACATAATATAAAACATAACTTAGATGGAACATGTGTTACAACTATTTGTCGATGTTTTTAGTTGTGCTTTGAGTCAAAACTAAAGTTTTGAAATTTTGATGAAATTTTTAAATATCTTTATTTAAAAATAAAAGTGAAACTATGTTTTGATGATTGAATAATTTGTGTTCTATTATCAGAGTGCGCAGCGGAAACAGTGAGACTGTCTTCGCTGAATACAGCTGATAATCTTTTTGATTTAAAAATCAAAATATGATATTGAAATAAATTTCATTTGTTGTTTACATAGCTGGGTTTATTTTGTTTCTTTGAAAATTCGAATCCGATTTGAGGATTCGAAGCGATTGCAGTTATGTGAATTTGTTGAGATTTTGTTGTTTTGAATTATCTTCATTAAAGATACATTCGAATGATTTCTTTGTTCATTTTGTAGTACGTGCAAATTTGAGTTGCACGTTGCTGCATTGTTTTTACGTTGAACCGGTGTTTGGTTTAAACATATTCTGTTGCCGTTATTCTATAACGGGATTTTTACACCGATGTTAAAATTTTGAAGCACGGTGTTTTGTTGACAATTTTAATGAATGAAAATTCACTGGTGTTACATTTTGATGTGAATTATTTTGATGAGATTTTGACGTTTAAAAATTACTGTTGCTTTGACTTCAGTAACCGTCAAATTTTAAAAGTGGATTTTCAAGCGGTAATTCCGCAATGCTAATTTTGAGATCCGTTTTTACGATGTTTTGAGAAGTACAATTTTCTTTTCGAAATTGCTACTGATGTTGTTGCTTTAATCACGTGATTGGAAAATCGTTTTAAAATGAAAATTGTTTTATAAAATTTTTAACAGTTTGCGCTTTCAAAAGAATGAGGAAGCGACTTAAACGATTCAGCAAAATCGAGGACTATGACCCCTTTCTTTTACTGATTCGCTTAACTCCGGACTTGTCCAGTTGAGAATGTGAATTGTTATTTTTATAAAATAAATAAAATTGTTTTCAGGAATTTTACAGTTTGCGCTTTCAAAAGAATGAGGAAGCGATTTAAACGTTTCAGCAAAATCGAGGACTATGACCCCTTTCTTTTACTGATTCGCTTAATTCCGGACTTGTCCGTTTGATAATGTAAAATGTATTTTTACAAAATACACAATTTTGCACTTTCAAGGAAACGATGAAGAGAATCAAACGATTTAGTAAAACTCGTGGTATGGGACATGTGTGTTTGCTATTTCGGTTAATTCCGGACTCGTTAATTGAAATATTTGCTGTTTTGATGATTTTGATGCTTTTGTGTGCTTTCGAGCCACTATGATGGACCTTCGGGGTCATATGTTGGACCTTCGGGTCATATGATGGACCTTCGGGTCAAATACCAGTACTAGACCTTCGGGTCACTCTGCGGACCTTCGGGTCATTTGTTGTGCGCCAAAATTATGATGAGTACTTGGTAGGCTTCGGCCATTTGTTGATGCACGTGCGGTGAACTAAAAACTCGCCATCTGATGGGATCGATCCAACCTTTTATGTTGATTTTCTAGTCTTCTTAATTGATTTCTAGATATTTGTTGTTTCTAATTATCTGCAGGTAATTAGATATCTGATGTTATGAGATTTAATTATCGTATCGGTAATTAAATATTTACTGTTATGAGATTTAATTATCGTATCGGTTATTAAATATTTGATGTTATGAGATTTAATTATCGTATCGGTAATTAAATATTTGCTGTTATGAGATTTAATTATCGTATCGATAATTAGATATTTGTTGTTTCTGATTATCGTTTTTGATAATCAGATATTTGATTGTTTCTGATTATCGTTTTTGATAATCGGATATTTGTTGTTTCTGATTATCGCTTGTGATAATTAGATATTTGTTGATTTGATTTCTGATTATCGCTTGTGATAATTAGATATTTGTTGATTTGATTTTTGATTATCGCTTGTGATAATTAGATATTTGTTGATTTGAGATTTCTGATTATCGTTTTTGATAATCGAATATTTGTTGTTTCTGATTATCGCTTTTGATAATTACATATTTGATGTTTTCTGATTATCATTTTTGATAATTAGATATTTGTTGTTTCTGATTATCGCTTGTGATAATTAGATATTTGTTGATTTGATTTCTGATTATCGTTAGTGATAATTAGATATTTGTTGATTTGATTTCTGATTATCGTTTGTGATAATTAGATATTTGTTGATTAGAGATTTCTGATTAGAGATTTCTGATTATCGTTTTTGATAATTAGATATTTGTTGATTTGATTTCTGATTATCGTTTGTGATAATTAGATATTTGTTGATTTGAGATTCTGATTATCTGATGTTTTCTGATTATCGTTTTGATACTTGGATGTTTGCTAATTTTGCTGATTTTGAGATTTTCTAGTCTCTGATTGATTCTAGATTATGTTGATTATATTGAATTGCTGTTTCCTATCTATCTCTGTTGATAGTTAGAGTTTGCTGATTATGAAGTTCGTGTTTTCTAGTTATTTGTTGGTTAACTAGATATTTGCGGTTTTGCGATTTGCGATTTGTGTTTTCTAATTATCCTTGTTGATAATTAGATTTTGATGTTTTCTAATTATCGTATCGATAATTAGATATTGCCGCTTTGTGATTTCTATATTCTAATTATCTAATTGATAATTGAATATCGCTGATAATTATATTTATTCAGTTTCGCTGTTTTCTGATTATCCATTTGATAATTAGATTTTGTTGAGAATGTGTGAATTTCTTTTATGGAATTGAAAGATTTCTTTGATGTTTGTGTTTTTGACTTTTATTTTTCTAGCCTAACCAGTTTATGCTAGAAAAATAATTGTTATAGACAACATTAATTATGAAAATTGCGGGGACGCAATTTTTATAAGGAGGGGAGTCTGTAACAACCCGGAGTTTTACAATAATTATTTATCGTCAAAATGACGATTAAACTGTTTGTTAATAGCTATTGAAATTTAAATCGAATTGAAATTCTTTTGGTAAATTGTTAAGAGTAGGTGGGCTTAATTCTTGGCCCACGTTCCTCTTTGTTGTTGGTGTTGTGTTATCAAGCAAATAACCAGCCCCTTATTCATTTTCTTAACCCTAAAACAAACGAGATTGAACGAAAAAAAAATGGCGGTCTCGTGCTATTCCTTCGTTCGTTCATCTCGAAGCTGCGACTTCAAAGACTCGATCTAAAGCTCTGATGGAAGATCGTCTCTTCGATACTGCGTTGGCTGCTAGGGCTTGTCTCCGCCTGATTCTGTAGGGACGCGACTTCGATTTGAACTGTCGATCCTTGATTCGTGTTATGGGATAAAAGGTGAGTGATTTATTTCGCTCACATCTAATTCAATTACTCTGTTTCGTGACTTGGGTTTTAAATTGTTTTAGTCAATGATGATTCGCTTATTTAGGGTTTGAACCCCTTGTTTTTCGTTCGTATATAATTGTTTGAAGTG
The DNA here is from genome assembly GCA_030737815.1 of Allium fistulosum. NCBI lineage: Eukaryota > Viridiplantae > Streptophyta > Magnoliopsida > Asparagales > Amaryllidaceae > Allium > Allium fistulosum. The sequence continues at coordinate 105,589,623 of CM060905.1, forward strand.
TGAACTGATTTGAGTTGGTCGTACTACTTCGTTTCGTTGATTGATGATTTTGACTTGGTTAGTCTTCTTGTTTCCACGGCATGACGATTTTACTGTGATGATTTGGGTGTTCGACTTCGGTCTTATTGGACTGTCATCTTCGACCACTTGAATCTGTTAACTTGTATCTTGGCTACTTTGTGTCTGACACTTTAATTTAATTGCCAAAGCATCGAGTTGTATCCGTTGTTTTCGACCCGATTTTGAGATGGAAAGAATCTGTATCGGTCTTGATTCTCTGGAAATTTTGGTTCCGTAAATTTTGGTTCCGTAAATTTTTGTTGGCTTCGGCCATCACCATTGTTTGACATTGAATTGATTTTTATTGTGACTGTGGCATGTCTGGTATTTTCTTTGTTGGCATCGGCTCTTGATTTTTGAGATGAAACCGTACGATTCTGTATTGATGCTTGGGTTTTGATTTTGGACTTAGTTGATTCCTTGATTGTCTCAACTCTGACTTAAATCTGTTTCTTCGATATTGAACTAGTTTTGTGAAACTCAGATGACTTTGGCTTTACATTTTCTTTGTGTATTGTCACTGTATCATGTTTGAGATAGTTTGCATTTCAGTTGCGTCAGTTGCCTTCATGTACATGTATATTTGTTGTTGCTTGAGGCAGGGTTGTACTGTCCACTTCATTTCACCGTTGCATTCAGGTGTAAATTAGCCTTTGATTGTTGTGCACTGACTTGAGTTCGAGCCTTGTTCATGTCGATGTTTACACTGCTGCACTGTATATGCACATTTGTTTCTATTTGAGTTTGCACTGTCCAGTTTCATGTAGTTGATACTGGTGCCCTATTTGGTTCATGTACAGTCTGCTGTCCATTGCTCTTTGAGTTAGCGCATTAAGTCCTCATTCACTTTAGTTCATACTATACATCTATATGTGCTAGTGGCTGTGCACATCATATATTGACCGGAAGTTTAGTTCATGTATCTTGTACTTGTGTCATAGTGATACATTTATATCCACAGCTGTTTCTTGCATTTTGTTCATCAAGTCTACCCTTCCACATTGCTATGTTGTATTGAGATGCACCAATCTTTGATGATGCTTGACTGGATATTGTACTTATTGTTGATCAGAGCTGTTACAGTCTCTGTTATCTGTTGATTGATTTGAACTTGGGTTGAGGCTTGATTTTGAGTTTTGCACCTTTGTTGTTTTGTTGCATTCATTCTTCACTATGATATTTGGAGTTTGATACTTTTGTATACAGTTGCAGTCGTGACTTGCATTGAGGTTCACTGCATTTGTATCTTGCCGTTTCATTTGAAGTCTAGCACTTCACCATTGACAGTTTCATTGTATATTTGGAAATTTAGTCTAATTCTTGAGTTCACTTGAAACTGGGTAACATGTCATTGTATTGGTTTCATGATGTATCTTTGCAGTGTATATCCCCTTTGTTTCATTTCGTTTTGCTGGTTTGTGGACTCGAGCGGTTTATTCGAGTCTGCACCGTGACTTGAGTTGAACTCGATTTTGGGTTTGACCTTGTGGTCGTTTGTGACTTTCATTGAACTTTCGTGTATTTCATCACGGTAGTGGCGAGGCAGTACACGCGTGCGTGTACTGCAGCCACACTGAATTGTCATTTTATGTGACATTTAAATTATTTGGATTGTTTTGTGTTCAATTCAATATTTGGGAATTTTATTTGATTCAGTTCGATTGATCATTTTGTTTTGTCTAATTATCTATTCGATAATTAGATTCTGAGTTTCTAATTATTTATTTAATAATTAGATTTTGTTGTTAATTGTCGTTTAGAAAATTCTGTTGTTTTCTAAATTATCTTTATTGATAATCTTTTTATTTATCTTGTTGATGATTTGAATTTGCTGATTTGTTGTTTAACACCGTTTAGTGTTATATCTGCCGTTATCCGATTCTCTTATTAAGGAGTTGGATATACGAGATTTATGTGACTGTCGTCTATTTGATATTTGATTATTATTGCTTCTGTGCATTAATAACTGATTTTGAATTAGACTGACCCGTGTATTATTTTCTTTTGAATTTAATACTCGGGTCAGACCCGAGTTATTTCAGGTTGTAGATATCTTGCTTTGGGTTGCTGTTTGAGATATGAAGACTTTTCATATCTTTTGGAGTAGTCGTGTCATAGTATAGGTTGATATGTATTCATGTATATTAGTCGATAATGTACTTGTATATATAACTTCCAGAGTCGACAGTTGTAGTTGTATCATATGTATTGTGTCAAATGTATTGTAACTGACATCAGTTATATATATATATGTATATGAGACTTTTATTATCCGTGTTCCGCATTTTTAGTATTTGTGTTATTATTATATAAATTGTCCTAAACTATTATGAACCATCGTAGTTCGTTTTATACTGGAATTGGGTATGTCGATGAGAGCAAATAAATAAGAGATGAAAAATAAAAATATATACCACTCCTATCGAGGTAACCGATACTAGTGTAAGGCCCAACTAAGGATGGCCGCTCCTATCCAGCCTTATTCTTCGTAATAACAGACAGTATTTCTTTTAATACTCTTTGTTATTGTGAGCATAGAGGTGGGGCGTCACAAACCCGCTGCGTACTGGTCCAGTTCAAATAATGGTATTAGCTTCCAATAGCTTATGAAGTCTAAATTAGTCATGTTAGAGCCAACTAATTATGCTTACCCATTTAGTAGGGTTTTTGAAAAATAGACTCTAAGCTGGGTCTGGGTAATCAAGTACCCAGCCCTACTTAGCTACTAGCTTAGTCCGAAAGGTGAAGTAAGCCCAAAGGTTAACCCTAATAGAAATGGCCCAATCTAAATTTGGGCCTTGGACTAGTTTTCAAAATCAATTTTGAAATTAAAATAAAATTTAAATTTAAAAGTTAAATTTAAAATAAGTGTTCGTACCAAAAGTGGGACAAAAACCCAATCGATCAACAAATGAAAAGTAATGAACTTAAGAAATTAAAATGAGGTAAGAACACACAAGATTTATAATGATTCGACCAACATCAATAGCCTACTTCCACTATTAACTTTGTTACTGATTGTAGCTTTCTTTTATAATAATGATCATTCGACCAAAATCAATAGCCTACTTCCACTATTAACTTTGTTACTAATTGTAGCTTTCTTTTATAATAATGATCTTACAACTCGGTTTCTTATAGCTTGGATTAGGATTTAATAGATTTTTGGGGTACAATCAGATAACCAAGAAATAAAAGGGAATCTCCCTTTTCCTTTGCACCCTCTCTATTCATAGATGAAAACAAGCACAAAAATCGTTAAAATAAGCTCCCTTTGTTCTCCACTTATGGCATGAAGCTCTAGCGGAGAGATCATGACCAAATCACAAATAATGATAACTCGGTACCAAGTTGTGCTCATAACTCAGTACCGAGCCATGTTCATAATTCAATACCGAGTTTTGTTAATAACTCGGTACCGAGTTATGCGGCTTTTTTCTTCTTGTGGTAGAATCTAGCTTTGACTTCCATTTCTTGACTAAGTTTTTTTTGGCTCATCACAAAAGATTCAATACCAAGTTGTACCTTTGACTTGTTGTTTCAAATTTTGCTTCTCATCATTTGACCTGTTTGAAAAATGGTTAAATACTCTCTAGTGTCAAGCAAGGATCCATACTGATTCTTGGGACCTCACCTGAACACTGGCATTAGACTTGGACTTCCAGTCCATTTTATAGACATCTAATGGTTTTGATTCGTTGAGGTACTATTACGTTTAAAAGTGGGATAACACTTTCCCTCCTAAAATATGCTTTGGATCAAGACAAGCTATCAACTTCAAACTTTGATCTGAAAAGATGTCTTTATCCTCTAAACTGTCTTTATAAAGCAGTGCATTTTTTCTGGATCGATATGTCGCTTTAAACAACCGTGGATTCATATCCCTTGGATGATATAAGAGCTGAAATATCCCACTTAGATTCATTATTCAGTTCTAGAAATTATGGGACTTTTTCCTTTCATTCTGTCAGGTAGGATTCCATCTTCCTTTTTCATTGTCATTCCTTTTCTTTTTTATTCTTTCTTTTCCTTTTTTTCTTGAATCGGTACCGATGCTTATTGATCGGTACCGATTTTTTCGCAAGCGATGTTACTTAAACAACATTTGGTTATTTTCATTTTCACTTTTACTTGGCTGTTATTTTTTGCACGTTCGACTTTCTGGCTATTACGATTTATCCTTCTTCACTCTTTGCTAATGGCATTTCTAGCCCCTGACTTCATCGTTGACCACCTTCATATTTTGCCAGCATCGATTTGATTTGTACATTGAACCTAAACCTCAAGAACATCTCGCCGTCTTTTTAGATCTCGACTCAACTTCTCAACACCGCCCCTTCTTTCAACAGCCACCTAAGGTGGGTAATTGTCGTTTCATGAATGCCGACGTTTGATTGTGGCTTCTGACCATACTCAGCTACATCTCCACACTTCCATCCTTTTCTATGCACTAAATTATGACCATGGGAAGACTGTGCTCAAGATATTTTTGAGTAACTCGAGAATGACGTGATTATTTCCAAATTTTCCTAGGCATGACTTCGAGTTCTCTCTTCCCTTCAAATGCTTGTGTCAATCTCGAGTTTTTCCAGGCTTGGCTTCGTGTTTTTTGTATTGCTGTGATTTTTCAACATTTCCAATAAATTTATTAAATGCAAAAAGGAGAAAATTCATTCTCTATCAAAATTTGGTCGTGTATGGAATGATGGCCTGGTTTTCATGGGACGGTCACATCGAACATGCTTTATTGTCCGATGGATTCTTATATCAATGTTCTGAATCAAATACTCCACGCTTGTGTCCCTGTAGAAGAGAATTCCATGTCACTCTAGACAATGGTTCCATTATCGTAAATCGTACAGTAAAAGGTAAAATCCAACACATGGTTTCGTAGTACGACAAAGCTCGTTTACCAACATAAACGAACTATCTACATAAAGTGTTTGCGTTCACCATGCTTTAGACACATGACATACACTGCATATATTGAATCACACATCATTATCCCCGTCAATGCATAATGTTTAGTTTTTCAATATGCGTTATGTTAGAAAATAAATTTGCTAACTCCAAAAGTGTTTGGAAAACCTAGTTATTCAAGAAAAGGCCCTGAAGAGGCCTATCAAAATTAGCAACACAATAAGAGTTTTTATATCCATTCTTGATGCTGTCATCATAATCAAAGTTATATATGCAAGACGAGTACAAGTTCAAAGTCGTATATTCAAGGCAAGTTCGAGTTCGAAGTCGTATGTGCAAAATAAATTCAATTTCGAAGTCCCTAAATCGAAGTCAATTATACAATGATTGCTTCAAAGTCACAACAGTTCATATATACGAAGTCATAAATATTGCTTAAGTCATAAGTTTAAATTGATTACACATATGCTATGTTATGTCCATGTTCAATATTCAAGGTCCTACGTGTGCAATGTTTCTAAATTACAATATGCTCTAAAAATCCCTAAATTGATTTAGGGTTTACAATGTAAGAAATGAGAGAAGAGAAAGTTCGACCCCTAAAATGGTGCCTTTAAGGTCGTATTTATAGGAGTGCGCAACAACCACTCCACTTCACATGTCTACGAAGGTGTTGACTTCGACAGCATTGACAAGAGTTTAGGGCGGAGTCGTCACTAGGTAGCAGTATGCAGGAACATCTTTAGCACACAGGAATGTCTTCGTATGCAGGAGTGCCTTCGACCTTCTTTGGCACTCACCTCTTCACTCATATGTCTTCAGTGGTTTCAACTTCGAAGGGATTTAACCTCAGTCTCTTCGTAGAGCGATGTCTAGCATGTTAAGGAATATTTGCATGATGCCATAGTCAAAGTGATTCATTCCATTCTTGCAATTTTAACATTTGAAGTTAATGAGAAGGTGCGTGTGAAATCGATAAAGTGTGGCAATGATGACTTTGTGGATAGTGATAAGTTCCCTTATCAATACCACTTTGCATAAGTATGTGGCTTCGTCGTACTGTGTAGAACTGGCATGTGAGATGGTCTCTTAATGAAGAGTGAAGTGGCTTAGCAATCCCATGATATAGCCATAAGAACACCCTCCTCGTCATTGTAGGATAACCTCTTTGAAGTGTCTGTTGATTTGTGAAGAAGTGTATTCTTGATTTCCGTGCCTCTTCGGCCACGTGTGATTTTGTTCATCATCTTTCGCGGTACCTTATCTCTTTGTCATTAGCTTGTAAGTGTCTCATCGACTCTACATCTTCGATGTTGATTGTAGGAACGATACTTTATCTTTTGTTTTCTTCCTGACTTCGACATTTGCTACCAAAGTCATGAGCAAGCTGTTGTGCAAATGTCTTCGACGAGAACTGCTTTGAAAACTACGAAGCCGTGGCTCTTTGACCTACTTCAATGAAATTTATATTGATAACACGTTGACATCCATTGGGTCTTATACATTGGCTACACAGGGCTTAATTACAACATGATGATCAGAATTAAATATTTCATGACCTTGCCGTTGTATTGATTTTTTAGCATAACCTCAAACACTCCTTGCATCTCTCTGCCACGGGTGCAGGCCCATCCACTTCAGAGTTCACTCCACCCATAATGGCTTTAACTTCTGCCTCAGTGTCCACTTTGACACCTTCTCAACCTCAACCTTCTCATCGTCAAGCTGGGCGGTCTTGTGATGACCCGCCGTTCTGTACCCCTTGAATTGACATTTATCTTCATCATCAACTCAAGAAGAACGGAAATACGAACCATTTGGGTTGAAGAAGGAAGAGGTAGAAGAAGAAAAATAGAAGACAACATCAGAATCTAACCATCACAGCGGAATAAAATATAATAGATAATAACCGATCTTTACAGAAAAGAAATTATATCTGTTTATACATACATCATCAGAATACAACATCAGAGTACAATAAACTCGACATCACAATTCAGGACAGTTATAATAACTTGTCCCACATACAGAATGCACAACATACACGGAATATATACCAAGTACGAGTGATACGTCTCGCCATCCAGCTCGTCTCCGGAGCTCCACAGTATCCTATCCTGTATCTATAATACTTGGTCTGACCCGAGCATTATAGTTAAATAACACCCGAGTCAGTCTGGAAAACTAGCGTGAGAAAATACACTCAATTGGATTATTAAAGTTTTCCAAACCCTTTGAAAATCAAAAGCATCTCGTAAGACCGCGCCGCAAATAAACATGTCGGGTTTTTACCTTACGATAGCTAAAACATTTTTTTTATATTAAAATCGTCTGATATTATAATAGTGTCTATATACAAATACTTATTCAAATAGCCGAAATTGTTACATGATTAAATTCCAGCATACTAGCCACAAAGTGGGTTATACAAACAAAAACCGTAAAAGGCACGTAGGGGGAATGGATTTCCAACTAATGACTAGGCACTGGGGTACCACCTATCACAGTACCTGGTCTAGATCTGTGTACCAAGGACCACGCCCGATCCCCTACAACATAAGACCGGAACTACCTAAGGGTAATTCCGAGTAAGATCACCCCACGGTTGGCGCGACCAACCGCCACACAACCGAAATAAAAAGGGACATCTAGACAGGGATGATCTCACCCTAATGGGCGCTACCCACATAGCCTTGCTGCATAACCCCTGATTTTCAGTCATTTTCGGTTGATGAGGCTTGAGGCTAAGTGTTACCTTTATAGAACGTTTCACTTAGAATGCCCATCGTCCACCTAACGATCTTCCGAAAGCATTCATCCATACAAGTCCGTCCTGGGTTCGAACGGAACCGAAGGCACTACTCCTACTACATCCATTTTGGAATCACCCTCAGGATTAGTAGCGACTAGCCCTTGGACTTCACCGTACCATCTTCGATTTAAACTTGTTTCCCCATGAAAATGTATAAACCGGATCGAAGTGGTTTTCGAGAAATTAATCCCGATCCCGGTCTCTTCGAAACGATCAGCGCATTGGCCAATATTGATAGTCGGTTATTTAACTATCAATTAACATTCACAACATCCATCAAACAATAAATAATTTTTCAAATTATTTATTAATCTCAAAATATCTTCGCAAGATATATTTCCACTTTTCAACCCTTTGAGAACAGTTTCAAAACGTCTTTCTCTCATGGAATAAATTTCCAAATATTTATTACCACTAGAAACACCAAGTACAAAAACTTTAGATTTTTAAAGTAATTTAAAACACTATATTATAAAATATACTTTAAACAAAACATTTAAATTAAACTACTTTAATACTTTATTCAAAGATATATACTTTAAGAATATTTTAAATAAAACTACTTAATAAAATATAAAACTAACTTTATCTTTAAAATATAATACCCATTCAACCTTTAAATAATTACTACAAAAATAAATTTGAAAAAAAATACTTACTTTAAAATTTAAAAAATTAAAAAATAATAATTTCCCAAAACATACTTTGAATTTTAACTTACACTTAAGAATTTGCTTTGAAACGTACTTTAGATTTAAAAAAAATAACTTAAAAACACTTTATTATAAAATATACTTTAAACGTTTAATAATACATTTTCTAAAACATTTCTTTATAACAATTTTTTTAAAGCCTTTAACTTATACATAAAAGTCTCCTTTAAAATATACTCGGCTTTCTAGGGAAATACACTTCCCATTTCCATACCTTTAAAAATAAATCACTATTTATTTTTAAATCAAATTCCCATTCCTTTATAAATTCCCACCGTGAAATTTATACTTCCAAATATCCACTGATATTTTACTTCACTTTATAAACCCAGTTTATAAATTTCAAAATCTCACTTCTCTTTAAAATTCCAATTCCAAACACTTGAATCAGTTTACAATTGATTTCCAATTTACTTCATTTTGACATAAATTTTCTTACTTACTCCATTTATTTCAAATCCATTAACTTCAGATTTTTATTTCTTTATTATGATTTAAAATCTTTAAACTGAAAATTTAAATTCTAGATTTCTCGAATTCCTTCTTTCTCCTTTTTGGATTAAATTTAAACCTTGAATTAAAATAAATTCTTTACTCCTTTTTAAATAATATCACTTAAGTTTTAAAATTCATTATCCCTCTGTTTATTCAAATTCCTTCTTCCATACTCGGAATTCTATTTATTAGAATTTTAAAATCACTTTCATTCTTTTCCAATTCATTCTTAAATTTATTTAAATTCTCTATAATTATTTTACTTAAAAGTTCATTCCTTTATTTTCTTTTCAAAAATTCAATTCTATATATTTGGGTAACTCAGTGTACCGAAATACATTCAAACAAACCATATCATTCAATATTCCAATTATCAATATAATTAATCACAGAATATCAAATATTCATAACACAGAATATTAAAATAATCTAAATAAATTTGAGGAATCCAGTTGGATCCCTCCAACCTCTTTCCCTGCATCCACAGATGTTAGCACAATACCAATTCCACTTCGAGGTGGAATATCGTGGTATATGGGTTTAATATAATATCATCCGCTATTATGCGGCGCATAGGGTCTCATCCGCTATATAAGGCGGGAAATCAATCACTCCAATATATATATATATATACTATATATAATATATCACATCCAATCAATTTCAATCAATCATTCATTCAATTTAAATTTAACTATTTAAATTTAAATAATCTAGAGGAGTGAGATTAACTCGCCTTTGCTTTTTATTAGCATCCATTCCCAATCCAATCTCGACTTGTTTCTTCACAAATTTTAGACCTTGTACAAACATTTATATGATTTATTAACATTTGCCACGATTTTAAACTACCAATAATATTCTCATTTTAAATTTAAATCTATTATAAATTCTACTTTATTGTAAAATTTATTTTTGATAAACAAATTAAACTAAAAGTTTTGACTTACTTAACCTTAAATAAAATGTTTTTGAAAAGATTAAGTTACCTTAAGATAAGTGCATACATATTCCTTAACTTATTATTATTATTATTCTCTGTAAAAATGAAATTGTACTTATACTTAAAATTCATAAAATAACTTAGTATACTTTCTGTTTTGAAATTGTACACAAAATGAGTAATTAGTTTCATAACTATCAAAAATTTGGATTTAAATAGCTCCCATATTTTCCCAAAATCTTTTCTATATATTTATAAAATTTAACCAGTATCTTTAATGTATGTATATATATATATCTTTTTTTTCTGCCTATATATATTAAAACAAAACCGCCTTTGAATTTTCTTTACTGTTAATAATTTTCTAGCCGATGTATACCTATATACATATATTAATTTCTATCAGTGATAAATATTCTACTGTATTTTAAAACTTCAGTTATAACATACATATATATTAGAGTAAAATAGAACAACGTTGTTTTATATCTCTTACTATAAAATATATATTTTCCTTCTGCAATGTATAAATTTAAATAAAATAACTGGAAATGTCTTGCTGTAAATTATACAATTTATTTCATTTCTTTACTATCATTATTATTATAAATTGAAAACCATATATAAATATATATAATAAATTCCCAAAACAACATATACCTCACGCCATCGTCTGTCGAGACCGCGACTCATACCATACCCTGCCTCCAGCCATCGACGATCAAATCATCCTCTCCACGACCCAAAAGCCCGTCGCGACTCCTTCCCTTGAGCGCGCTCTCAACCCGGAGTCAAGATGCTTGTCGAACTAGGGTTCGAACTACCTCGCCGTCGCTCCTCTCTGGCCGTACTCGAGTTCGAGCCCCCGACCATCTCAATGCCGAATTCGATGATGACAACTGGCCAAGCTCGCCCCACGACCAAACATCCCATTCCCCCCACGCACGCGGCTACCATCCCAGGCCTTCGTCCTGACCTTCACCCTCTCGCGAATACGAGATCGCGACTACGTCGCGCTCGATTTGAGGAGAGTTCGTTTTTTTTTCTCGAACTTGATTTATGTAGGATTGAAAGAAAAGGAAGAAAGCATCGTTCGATTCGAACTGGAAAATAGGAAAGGAAGAAAACGGGAATTCGTTGAAGAGAGGAAAAAGGGGCTGCAAGCCCTAGCTTGATTTAGGAACAAGATTTTTTTCCTCTGAAAAGTTAATTTCGTTCACAGCTGATAATATAAAAGGAGGAAGATACCTTGCGTGAAAATTTTGCCTAGCTACGGTGGGTTTGAAATGAAAGGAAAAAGTTGCGACGTGAAATAATTTCAGCTGACGGTGACCAGGATATAAATATATATTTTTAAATTAAATTCAAATCGTCGATAAATGCAACTCAAAATCTTGATCTCCTATCGAGGCATGCCGCTAGGCATTTATAATGTTATGCCCCTATTCCGAACGCAATGGAAAAGGTTTCGAGTCCTAATTCGATCGTATGGAGAAGATAGCTTTTTGGACTCAGTTATTATATTGAATTTTCGATATAGATTCCAACGCGTTTATCTATCGCTCATACAACAACTCCAAACGCTCCAAAATTTGAAATCTGAAAATAATACAATATTACGGATCCAATGGAACTGGTTTCGTCGAATTCCGAGACTGTGCCCCGAAAGGCTATTTTTCTAAATATCAATTTAAACGATAAAATTTCAAAACTTAACAAAACACTTCCAAATTCAATTTTAGCACTTTTACTATCTTCAGTATCATCAATATAGATTTTATAAGCCTTCAAGTTATTTTTAACAAGCTTAAAACCGAAGATTCAATATTTTACCCGACTTCCCATTATTAAATTCAATAAATTTAATTATCCAATAATTGGTTATATTTGAAAGTCAAGTCAAAATTACCACTTTGAATATTTAAAATCAATTAAATATTCCCATTTCAAATATCCCAAAATTCCGGGTCGTCACATTCCTCCCCCCTTAAAAGAATTTCGTCCCCGAAATTACTAGTTAGGAAGACTGGTCCAATACCCGTTTATTATTTCCCAAAACCAAACAATTTTGACACTTCCCAAAATAATCTTTTTATTAAAGACACACTATCACCCTTACTAAATTTTCCAAACTCATTCATCTATTCCAAATAATATTATCTGCTCAACCATTCAAATTAAATTTTAAAACCAAGTTTAAATTATCAAAATTTTCTAACTCCCTAAATTTTTGAAAAATTTCGCCAGCGTCTCCTTTGCGCGGCTAGCTCGGTACTACTACAAAATGCCTCTACATGCTCCCAAATTTTAAAAGAAAACAAACGCCAAGTGGCTAGATCAAAAACCCAATCAAATTTCATACAAAAATTTAAATACATACCTTTTGTTGAGAAATTTTATTTATCTTCTGCTATCAAAATTCCAATTTCTCTTGTTTTTAAATTACATGTATACTACTCTGCAATAATATCCAATCACAGCATTCCAATTTGATTTTCATCCAATTATTAACTTAGTATACTTCCAATACCAAATTTACTTAAGAGCTTTCTCCATTCATTTCTTAAGTGTAATATAAATGTTTTATATACTTCTTATAACTATTTTCACTTCACCACTTTGGTTTATCCATACTTTCATTCGAATTTTCATTTTCAAATTCATTTGAATCCAATATCCCTTTCATTTTAAATATTGAATTCTATTCACATTATCTCATCCATTTTAATTTCCAAACTTTTATTATACTAGTCCATTTTGAATTAATTCTTCAACTTTACTTGACCCAATTCAAAATGAACTCCAATACTTCAGTTTTCAATTCTATTTGCTTATAAATTTTAAATCATTTGTCGTTAGTGAAAATTTCCAAAAATTTCAAAAAATTTCTAACTCCCAAAATTTTCAGAAAATTTTGGCAGTCTCCTTTGCATGGAGGAGCTTTTGCAATTTGACAAGAGATATAAATATATATACATCGACCCACATGGTCGGAAAAACAAAAACAGTTCATATTTCCTATTTTTATTGCGTAGGCGTACCTTATTTAGCATTTTAAGCTAGCGGATTATTATTTTAGCATTTTGCACGACCCTATCCAGCCAAACGGCTTTCCTGAACCTGCACTTACTCAATTTAAATATGTAAGTGCCATATATAGAAAATTTATTCACATTTCACTCATTTTCAATAGCTATCTCATGGATTTCTTAAGCCATACATACCAAACATCACTTATAAGTAATTAATAAGGTTTCGAGACAAATTTAATTGCTTACAACTAAATCACACATCAATTTCATTCAATTTAAGTGATTTACAACTCACTTTCCTACATTCTATTCATTTTTAAACGAAATGAACTCACATCCCTTTCAATTGATTCCAAAATCAATTCATTTAACTTCTAATGAGCCATAGAATTTTAATTACTTCTGTTCACGTCAAATGACGATTTATTCTATGCAATTTGATGATATCTATGTGAATAAATAAGTACTTAAGTTTTATAACCAGTTTAAATTAATTCCGACTCAATTTATACTTAATTCCATTTCATTTTAAATTTATTCACAATCCACATATTCTCATTTTCATTGCATTTTAAATTTGAATCCACTCACTTGCATTTCATTTTATTAACCAAACTAGTTTCATTCAAAACCATTTCATAAATCTCGACTACAACCATTTAACAATTTACTTAAGTTAACAACTTAAGTTCATTTCCAACTCCATCCGTTAAATTTACATTGAATCAATATAAATTTTAATTCACATCCAATAATTTATCGAAACAATATCCAAGCACATATTTAACTCATTCATACTCGAATTGGATTTTATTTGCAACTCAAACCATCACTATTTCAATCCAATTAAATTTTATCACCCAATCCAAATTTAATTTCTATTTATTTATTTATTTATTTCCAATATTCAATTTCATTTAATTTAACTCTTTTCAAGTTGAATCTCATTCCACTGTTTTCCATTTTCAATAAAAAGTTTATTCCTAAACTTTTACTTCTTTTAGTTCCTTTGGCATATTTACAATTCACTTTACGTGACACTATTTAAATTTATTTTATTAATTCAACTTTAATTCCAGTTCTATTACTTACAAATTTAAATAAATTTGTTCTCCCACAAATTCATTTCTAATAAAATAAATGTTTACTTTTATTTACTAGATTCAATTACATTCCATTTCTATTCAAATTTTAAACTTCCTTAAGTTTCCAACTCATTTAAATTTCATTCACAAATCTTTTTAATTCAGTACATTGAATTTGGTTTACTAACATATTTTACAAATTATCAAACTTATTATATGCCATAAACATTCTTAGTTAAAATTCCAAAGTTTAAACAATCCTTTAGCATTTCAAAACTCCTTCTGAAATCACCTATATCCAAAATTCTTTGCATTTCAAAAATCGAATTCAACCTTTGTAACCATTTCCAATTTAAAATATTCAGGTAGCAATTTCTCTCTTGGAAACTCGAAAATGAACACCGATGATGCTGCAGCCATTACCGAAGTTATTTTCCAGCGACTGAAAGAGAGTTAAATGCTTTTATCTCTTTAAAAACAATTCAAATATTTTTAAATTCCAAATCTCTCCAGATTTTAAATCCAATTCAAAATATTTTCCACATAATATCACCATTATTTCTTCAAAGCTTTTGAAAACCATTTTCAAACCCAAAAGAATTCAAACCTTCCCAAAATTCCAAATTCCAATCCTGCCAATTCATATTGAAACATTACTCTGGAATTTTATTTCATCTTCAATTATATATCACATTTATAATTCACATTTATAAATTTCATTTTATTGATGAATTTATTCCTTAACTTTGGTTATAATTCGATTTCTTATTCAATTTTACACTTAAACGATAATAATTTAATATTATCACTTCCTAACAACCAAGCAACCAAATACAATGTCGAATTCGATGATGACAACTGGCCAAGCTCGCACCACGACTAGACATCCCATTCCCCCACGCACGCGGCTACCCTACCCATGCCTTCGTCCTGACCTTCACCCTCTCGCGAATACGAGATCGCGACTACGTCGCGCTCGATTTGAGGAGAGGTTGTTTTTTTTCTCGAACTTGATTTATGTGGGATTGAAAAAAAGGAAGGAAGCGTCGTTCGATTCGAACTGGAAAATAGGAAAGGAAGAAAACATGAATTCGTTGAAGAGAGGAAAAAGGGGCTGCAAGCCCTAGCTTGATTTAGGAACGAGATTTTTTTCTCTAAAAAGTTAATTTCGTTCACAGTTGATAATATAAAAGGAGGAATATACCTTGCGTGAAAATTTTGCCTAGCTACAGTGGGTTTGAAATGAAAGGAAAAAGTTGCGACGTGAAATAATTTCAACCGACGGTGACCAGGATATAAATATATATTTTTAAATTAAATTCAAATCGTCGATAAATGCAACTCAAAATCTTGATCTCCTATCGAGGCATGCCGCTAGGCATTTATAATGTTATGCCCCTATTTCGAACGCAATGGAAAAGGTTTCGAGTCCTAATTCGATCGTATAGAGAAGATGGCTTTTTGGACTCAGTTATTATATTGAATTTTCGATATAGATTCCAGCGCGTTTATCTATCGTATGCTCATACAACAACTCCAAACGCTCCAAAATTTGAAATCCGATAATAATACAATATTACAGATCCAATGGAACAGGTTTTGTCGAATTCCGAGACTGTGCCCCGGAAGGCTATTTTTCTAAATATCAATTTAAACGATAAAATTTCAAAACTTAACAAAACACTACCAAATTCAATTTTAGCACTTTTACTATCTTCAGTATCATCAATATAGATTTTACAAGCCTTCAAATTATTTTTAACAAGCTTAAAACCGAAGATTCAATATTTTACCCGACTTCCCATTATTAAATTCAATAAATTTAATTATCCAATAATTGGTTATATTTGAAAGTCAAGTAAAAATTACCACTTTGAATATTTAAAATCAATTAAATATTCCCATTTCAAATATCCCAAAATTCCGGGTCGTCAAAAAGTATTATAGATTTTCAGGTAAGGACGTTCTAGAGCTCAGGAGACGAGCTGGATGGCAGGAACGTATGGAGTGTTTCTGCTGTGATATTTTTCTGTTTATCTGAGACATGTTGATTTGTATATGTCCAGTGTCTGAGTATGTGTGTAACTCTGTGTATAAAAATGTAATCAACTGATATAGTATTCTTTTGTAAATTGTTATTATTTGATATTATATTTTGATCCGCTGCGAATGTGAGAATCTGTGTAGTGTTTCTATTTCTTCTTCTTCTATCTCTTTCTTCTTTTCCTAACTATCTGGAATTTTCGGGATCGAAAATTTCGGGTTGTTACATTGGTCTCTACAAGCAGTTCCTTTTGTGATGGAAAATGAATCCTATATAGAGGTTGCCCAAAATACCAATCTTGAGGGTGCTATGATTCTTGATAAGCCTCCAGTCTCCTCTACATTTATATTGACCGAGGTAGACGTTAGGAGTATCCATGACAGACATGATATTTCTTTTGAAGAAGTTTTAGTTCTAGAACCCTTTCAGCGGGCCCATGCCCTACTAGAAGGATATACAGCTTGTAATCATTATATCTATCTATCTAAGGGTGTCCTTTGTTTAACCATTTTATTTAGCTCATTCTCTAGTTTATGAAGTTTGCCACAGTCCAACTTCATCCAAACAGGTATACTTTGCTGAATCGCATTTACATGACCTTTCTCTGGCCCTGGGCATGGTTCTTGCCTTAAGGAGATAAGATACTTATATAGTTCTAAGAAGCGGAATGAAAGCTTGTCTTTGGCTTATTTGGAATCATCTAAAAGCTACTGTATAATTATCAGTCTTTGGAATAATGTAACGTCCTAGAATTTTATCGCATTGATGTATGAATATTTAATTAATTTTAAATATTCAATTAATGGTTTTAATAATCAAATAACCCTCTTTTAATTAATAACTAATGGTAGAAAACTTATTTTTGAAATGATTTTACAGAAATATATATGTTGGAGTAATATTGAAAATGCGATCGAAAATTGTTTTATTAGAATTCAACTTTTTATTCACTAAAAGTTGTTTAAATATTTTGGAACTTATATAGTAACATATGAACACTTTGACAAACTTTTAAATCAATTCTTTTCATAACAAAAGATTAAATAAAGTAAGTGTAATTAAGGGAAAACATTGGCCCTTGTTTTAAGGTATGGTTTAACGAGCAAATTATGGCATGAAACATGGCTTGAAATGTGGAGGAATCAAGGGAGGGTAGTGGAAAAATTCAAGGAGGGGGCATTTTAAGTCTTTTTCAATGTTCAAGCATTCCCCTTTAGTTTCCTTTTGATTCATTACTTCATTTAAATTTTTTTGAAAGAAAAACGCAAAATAAACTCTTCTTTTCTCTCTTCTTTCTTCACTTTTCTACTTCAGAAACAACTCCAACTCCTCTCAAACTCAAATATATCTCTTAGAATAACATTACAAAAACATCTAGCAAGTTGAAGTATGAAAAAAAGAGCACCTAAGCCCATTTTCTTTCATGGCCATGCACAAAGGATGGGGGGTCTTAGGCATAGGCATAGGCATATGCATTTTTATGGGAGGGGGAGGCCTTGGCCATGAGCTTCTAAGGAGGGAGGGCTTTAGATTCAAGGGGAAGGAGGAAAGGTTGGAGCTTTGGTAGGTAGCTAGGATGTGGTAGGATGTTGGAAGCTTGGATTTGGTTTTCTACTTGGTTAAAAGTGAAATATCTCACTTTGAAATTATTTTTAAATTAATGTCACGTGGTAAAATAATTATCATTATTAATGTTGTGTACAAATATATATATATATATATATATATATATATATATATTGATGTTTGTATAGCAATTGATGTGGTTTGATTCCCACTTGGAAGCGGATGACATAAATAACCATTGCTTTTGTAGGGGACAAAAGCAAGGCAATTAAAGTCGAAGTGTTTCTTAGTGAATAAGACTCTTATATCATCAGCTTACTTATGAAAGAACGGTGATCGAGTCAACCGAAAAATTTTGGTTGTTGGTTCAGAGAGACTGAGATCGAATAAGTTATCTGAAAACCACTTCGAACCGGCATAAGCATTCGAATGGAAGACATCTTGAAGATAATGGAAATCGAAGACGAAGTTATTTGAAGTGCAATGGCTACTTGCTACTGATCCTAAGGGTGATTCCCAAAGGGATGCAGTAGAAGTAGTTCCTTTAGTTTGTTCATATCTTGAAAAACTTGTATGGATGAATGCTGGCACTGCTATGTTGCCTAGAGGGCGTGTTAGCATTCCAAGTAGGATTTGCTAGAAAGGTAGAAAGAAGCCTCAAGCCTCACACTTGGGAATGGCTAAAACATGAGATATGCAGCATGGCTATGTGGTTCGCTACCATTCGGACCCAGCATAGTTGTTGACCACAACCGAGGGATGATTACTATCCAGTAGGGGTAGGCCGGTTTTGTGTTTGCAGGGGTTGCATGGCTTGCAACCTCGGTACATTTTATCTAGAGATGTACTGTGACGGGTGGTACCTAGTAGCCCTTTGATTGAAGGAATCTATTTTCCAATACATGCCTTACAGACTTACTTATATACCAAATATGTTGGCATGTGATATGCAAGCATTTCAGCTATGTTATATATTTATTTTAAACACTAGACAATATTATAATATCACAAGATTTTCTAATAAAAATGGTTTGGTTATCATAAGGTAAAGACCCGTCCGTGTTTATATGCGACATGGTCTTATGAGATACCTTTATTTTTGAAGGTTTTTATAAATATAATATGTCCATATGATTTAAGTTTCTCATGCTGGTTTTCCAGATTGATTCGGGCGTCATTTTCATATAATAATTAGGTTAGACCCGAGTATATTTTCAGACTTAGCTATAGACACTTTAGAGCTTTAGGAGACGAGATGGATGCATCCAAGACCTATTCTCATATTTTATTTTCTGCTACATTACATGTTTGTATCTATTTGCACTTGTGAGGACATTGTTATAACTGTCTAGGCTGATGATAGGTTAGTTACTCCGATTGTTGTATGTATATTAAAGTTTTTTTGGTAAAGATCTATTGTATATTATATATTACTCGTCACGATGTGAGACTTTATTCTGTCTTTTCTTTTCTTTCACCCTAACAATCTGTCCTTTCGACACTTGGATGATCGGCACGTAAATACCATGGATGTATTAGTATCGCCTTTTAAGGGTCGAAAAAGCAGGTTGTCACAGTAGTATCAGAGCTTACATTGAGCGAACACTTAGGCCTTGGTGGGGTAAAACTCATTAGAGATAGGTTAGTAATACCCTAGAATGAGTTGAGTGTATTATATATAAGAGTGCGTATTTGTTGGTGCTATAAAAATATTTTATACTGTGTTGAAATTGGTAAATGAAATAATTTTACCTAGTAATATATTATATATATAAAAGATTAATTTTTGAAAAATTAATATAGTTATTTATGATGTGTTTGTTTGTTAGGAAATGATAATATTCAATTATTATCATTTATTATTTGACTAGTCATGCCCGTCTAATTTAGGAGCATTTATTGGTTGATTTTTGATGAAATACAAACACCTTATGAATTAAAGTTCACCATCTGAGTATAAGGTGTGTTCAGCAGTAATGTTGTTATAAAGTTTATTTTAGTACAAGAAGGAATGGTTTTATATTAAGATGATTTTATGAATTTGGTGTATAGGATGTGTCATATAAAATAAAGAGGATTTTTGAGAATTTATACCCTGGTGTCTTTGAAAAAGATTTCAAATGATTTTAAGGAAAAGTAATAGCAATGTTATCCCGCCTTTTGGCCAGGCAGTATTCAGTTAGATTAGACAAGTCGCACGTGCTACGTCATCGAGGCAAGCAACCCAAAAAGATAGCCAGAAGGCTCAGGAGAGTGGTCAAACTAAGTCCGGTAAGCCAAGCTCGAACAATCACGCAAAAGATGAGACGATACCCTATTAAGTACATGGTTCGGTACTAACCCATAATACTTTGTGGGTTCGATCTCATTTTCCTACTGCATGATGGCCAAGATCCTTGAAGCCCATTCCATGCTTCATAATACCATTCATGTGCTCTACTCCATCGGTCTCCTCAGGCTCTCTAAGTCAGCAACACTTCCATAGACCCATCAATTGGACTCAGAAACAAGCTAATAATGGCTCAAACAACTCTGGAACCATAAAGCCAATGGTAAAGCGACCAATCTCCAAAAGTCCATAAAAGGTTTCATTTCGTGGATCTTTTCCACTTTTCAGCGCTTGTACTTATTTCTTGTAATCACTTATCGTTCAACGATGAACCATAAGAACACCTATTGTACTTTCAGCTATAAAACAAGAAGAATCATTAAGTGGACGTAGGCACACCTTGCGAAACCACTATAAATCATTTGTTTACTATTTATTTCTCATTTTCAATTTACTTTTCATCATTTTTATTTCTCTACATAATCTTATGAGTGTTAGTGCAATTCTTGATGCTATCAAATAATAGACTTGAATATTTATAATATAAATATTTAAAAGAGAATTTTAAAGTAAGGTGCATTTTCTTTGGATAGTTCGGTGAATGAGTCTTGATTAGTTTTGGGATAATTTGAATAATCTACCAAGTGACGAGTGGATGTTTGCTTAGGCTAACGTTGTAGTGCACTTAGTAAATTATTCCTTTTGTTATAGTACGCTTGAAATAAGTTTGAATTCGAACAAACCCAAAGCAAGTTGGTAATAGATATTTGGGTAAAACTATTTATCTAGAAATATATAATATTGTTTCAAAATGGGATTCGAAAGTGAAGAAGTAATTTTATGTTAACTAGTTCGAGTGGCTCGAAAATGATTAAAAATGGGCAGGAGATTTGTTCAGATGGTAAGCATTTCTCTTAAGTACTACCCTTCTCGGTAAGTGGATGTATGATACTATTTGGTAGGACCCAGTTCCTTGGGGTCATTTTGGTGTTACTTGATCTTTAAATATGCAGTATCATTTCAAAAAGGTTTGAAATAAAAACCAGGTATTTAGTTCTTAAGTTTCCTTAAAGAGAATAGACCCAAATAAAAAGGTAGCTTGATAAAAGAATGTGTTGATAAATAAATTTTTTAACATGAGCTTATATCACTCTTGGTTAAAGAAGAAATAACTTAAAACAAGTTTGAATGGGTTAAATTTAATAAGAAGGTTTTAATAAACTTTGCTTTATTAAATTGTTTCTTTTGTTTTAACATCTAACCGTGAAAACTATTTAATGTTATTGGGCCGACTAATAAACATCATTACCGTAGTGGTGTCTAATTTAACACCCCGCCTCTATACCCATATTACCCAAGAGTATTACTGTGTAATACTATCGAGTAACACGGAGAATGAGGCGATGTGGGTATTTCCAAGATAGAACATTGAAAATATAACATCATCACATATAAATAGATCACATTGTACTCTACCGAAAGTAAATAATGTATATTACACATTTTAACATCTCATACAATATACGAATTTATTTTATACATTTCAAACCATTTATTTTGAATATACAACCATATCAATTTCTAATACAAAAGAATACATAAAACAATTGACTATGTCCATCCATCACCTCGTACCCAAAAGTATATCAGCTAAACCTACAATAAATCATCGGTTTGACCCAAGGATTGTCGATAAAAGCAAACCCCGAGTCCGGCTATTTCTAGCTGTGAGTTCATAGATCACTGTAAAATTTTATAATCATTGGTAATTAAATATAAATATTAAAACTTCATTTGTTTAACAAAATTTCAAAACTTATCATTTACTAAACAATTTTAATTCACAAAATCTTCAACATTATTCCATTTATATATTTTCCCAAAATCATCCATCTTTCAAATTTTAACACAAGAGTATTAAAGTAAATCAAAACTCATTTCAGAGGTTAGATAGACTTTATCATGGGTAGAGAGTAGGACCATTCAACATGGAAACAAATTAATGTCATTGAACTTTTGTAAATAATTTGCAGCAACAAAACATAATTTCCGCCTCTGTAGATCAACTGTTTAGGGCAACAAACCATAGCATTTTTAAATGAAACTTTTATCAGTAGCTATAAATTGAGTTTGAAACAACAACCAAATTTAGGAATTTTTATATTTTTCTACAATTTAATATGAATTAAAAACCAACAGGCATTTTCTGCCCAAATTGCATAGAAAAAAATCTTATGGAAATCACAATATTTAACACATCAAAGCTAAATGAAAATTCATGAAATTTGGAACATAGGTGCTGGAATATGTTAGGAACAACATATCAAAATTTGGAAATTTTTGCACTTCGTATGAATTAAATACGAATTTTATAGTGAAGAGGGTTTAAATTCGCAGAATTCATCAAAACACAACCATATCAACAAATATCATCACCAATCATTTTTGCAACCATATAAACACAAGATATTCATACTAAACAAAGATAAGAGTCTATGGAACTCACCTGAAAAATTTGATGCCAAAATAATTTGGTTTGATACCCAAAATTACTCTTTAAACAAGCCTTTTTCCATTGTTGATCATAAATCAGAATATAAACTCTAATCTAACAATTCTTCTACCATCAAAACTTTATTAAAATTCAAACTTCTTTATAGCTAGTGATATTGTTTGGTGTTAAGAGCAACATGTTTAACTTTGGAATTTTAGGGATTTGAAAATATTTATAATGATACTATTGTAAAGAGGAAGGTGAGAGGATGAAAGAAGGAAGGAGATATGTTTTTAATTTATTTTCGATTCCTTCCCTTTTATTTCCAATAGGTAGGGGAAAAGTCGGATAACTTCCACCAATTCTATTTAATGTAAAATTAATTGATACCCAAGCAATTAATTTCCCACAATGTTTATTTAGTAAATAAATATATATTCAAATTTCAAATTTTAAAAAAAATTCCATAACTAAGACATAGAAAATAAAAACATATATGTATATTTTTGCACTAAATATGTATATACGTATTAGGTCCACAAGTAAAAGCTCTACATATAGAATTTGAACCACATTTGTTAGTTTTCCATAGCACATGAAATCAATGCACAATCGTATTATATGCATAGATTCAAAAATTAGGATATATGTCAATTATTGCTTAACTAATTGTCAGTCCATTCAATTAATTTCCCACAATATAGGAATCAATATACAACCAATCATATACATATTCCAAAATCAAGATATATGTCAATTAATAAATAATCGATTGCTAGTCTATGTAATTAATTCCCTACAATATAGGAAATCAGTATACGACCAATTACATATATATTCAACAAGTAGGATATATGGAGTAAATTCATCGCATTTATAATATATTATTTCCATTTTAAGTAATTAAATCTCAATTATAAACTAAAATTAAGTGTTTTTAAAATACAGGGTTGTTACAATTAAGGAAAAGTAGACACTAGGATAGAGTTTGGATACCAACATCCTATTCTTCTTAGCTACTTACCGAACCATATAGGTAAAGAGGTCGAAGAGGTCGACTCAGTCTTAAGACCTAGATTTATTTCGGGCCTAATAGAGTTAGGGGTATGTCCTAGGAGCAATTATGTCATTTTTTGCATATATATCTAACTCATTGACCAATCTTATTTGAAATAAAAGGTCTTTTCTTTCTATATATACTTGATATAATGTGTTATATTAATTAAAAGTATAAATAATAGAAAATCCCTAAATGGTACATTTTGTGATAGTAGTTACAAGGTGTTGTAACCGTGAGTAATTTAGCACAATGAAAATAAATATATCATTTTAAATGTTCTTAGTCAAAATGCATCAAGACTAGATATCGATGTATCCGTCGAGACTGGAGTACTTAACGCTCTTCAAATGTTGGATAATGGGTTACTCATGGCTACTGGGGGCACCTAGAGGTTACGTACTATTGGACAACTATGAAATGACCCACTCGATAGTTTTCTATTGGTTAATATAACTAAGGTCAGACAGAAAATATCGATGTAACTGATTTACACAGTTATCTCAACTTGAGAATACTGTGGATCGTCCATATGAAAGCTCTGCTTTGATTATAGTCAAATCATGGCATGCCGTTCCATCAAGTGACTATAGTTGGGTCGAGTGGAAGTATTGGAAGTGAAGCACTATTCAACAAAGGATTCGTCTCCTCTGTTATATAGGTTTAGTATCATGATCAACTCAAGTCAACTCAAAGTCAAAGACTCTGGCCAGAGCATTTGGGTTAATAATAATTGTTATTATTGAACCAAAGACTTTGTATTTGGACTATAGTGTTGAATATGGATGATATTGGAATTTTGACAGTTACCAAATTCCATAAGTCCAAAGTGATATACTTTTGACGAAGAAATTTGGTGTAAATAAATGCCACAATCGGGCAACGCTTAATAAAGTGAAATTAGATTTTACCGAAACTAAGTAAGCGATAAGTTTAGCTAAAATATCACACCACCTGCTAAGTGATGTGTGTATGTTAACATTCGAATAGTTCGATGTTAATTGCTGACCAAATTTATACCTGACGAGTCACACAACCGATATGATGATTTCTCTTTAAACCAAATGATTTAATTAGTTTATAGTTATTATAAATTAATTAATATTTATGAAATATTAATTAAAAAATTTGACTATGTTTTGAGGAATAAATATTATTGTATATATTTATAATAGTTATAAATATATCGATCGACATGCGATATTGATAAACAATTCAATTAGATTTAATTAATAATATTTAGTTGGGCTTAAAATGGGTTTAAATCCCATGAAAGCGGCTGGAAATTTCAACTAAAATGAGGGCAATAGGCAACTATAAGATGGTGCAACAAAGGCTTTGAGATGGAGGGCTAAGATGTAAGAGAATTGGTAAGAGATGATTTATGATATTCATCCTAAAATATCTCCAACTTCTCCTCTATATAAGCATCTCTATTCTTAACCTTTAAAAGACTTTTGGCTGCCTTCTATCTCTATTAGGCTGACCGATCAATACCTCCAAAAGTTCCATTAATATTCAAATCAAATCAATTCAAAGCTACAGCTATTTGATAGCAAAGGGTCTATGATTCAAGGATTAACAATCTGCCGAATTGAGAAAAGTTCTAAGGAGAGATACTCATCATGGCAAGGTGTAACGTCCCGGATTTTTCGCGCTCGAAAATCGACATCCATACTTTACATCGTACTCGAATGTCGTAGATTCGACCGTTCAAATCCGAGTCGCCGGAGCTTATAACAACATTAAGTAAATAACACAGCGGAAAAGAAAAAGAATATAGACATCCAACATCTGATACAATATCCAGATACAATGATGATACAATGAATATCAATATACATCAGAGATATGATACAACAAATAGCAGCGAAAAAGAAAAACGATAATATCAGCAGCGGATAGTTTCCATCTTCAAAACGCCAATCCAAATATAGCTCGGACTTCCAATAACGATGCACAAAGATAAGCAAGTGCAGTCCGATCCAAAGACTGAACTAGCTCCAGATAATCTACTAAATCTGAATATCTGAAAAACCCAACTCTAGACTGCTCGTGTAGGAAAATTTTGAGCACCCAGAGTTTAGGAAAGAAACAATAAACTCCGGATCAGTCATGGGACTGGTGTGAGCAACAAAAACAGTTTATCTTTAAATAACACAAAAGAATTTAAACATTGAAAACCGCAATGCTTTTGGAAAATGAAACTACCATAAGACCTCCCACCACACACACAATGCAAACGCAGAATTGGAGGAGATTTCTTCTTATAATAGTCAAAGATGCTTACTACGCAAAATCAAATCATTTTTGATATTATTATTAGTGCATAGTGTAGAAAACATTTCGAAAGTATAATATTAATCTTAGCCAACATAGGCATTCCGCACTTATGCCTACTATAGCTACTATGTTCAGTAGCAGGTTACCGCCACATTCCATAGCAGGTAATACAACTAAAACCGTACAAGTCACGTATTGTTTCTTTGGATTTCCAACAAATGGTCAGGCCAAGGAACTTCCTATCCACGATGGGTACGTCCCTGGAATAGACGACCCGAGAACCTAACGTTACGGTTAGATCTCTGCCAACACAAGGTCGAGTTACCTCTGCAAAAATAGGTAACTACTGACACGCGTATGTCATCCCCCGATCGTCACCGATCTTCCCGAGGATCCCCGATTTCCAACAACCACAAAGTAATAAATTTGCAGCAACCACAGAGGTTAAGTATCTGGGCTCCATACCATGATACCACCTTTATCCAGAAGGAATGACATACACTAAGGGGCGCTACTCCCTAGAACCTTGCTGCATCCTTCCTGTTTCGACCATTTCCGGGGTGTGAGGCTCGACGAAGTCTCGTCCACAAAGCTACGCTTTGTACACAAAGCCATGCTTCGGGTCAAACAAATGATCAACCTATGATCACAAAGATATAAGATCAAATAAATGATCATATCGCAAATGATCAAACACTGATCATCACACAGCAACACTCAGCATGCCACATTACCAAATTGGGATATATCGCTGATAAATTTCAACTACATAACCTCTGAGCTCGTATGTCTCAGAGAAGGGTGTTAAGCTAAGAGAATAAATTCTCCGCCACCAAACAGAAATGTATTTGAAAGAAATCGGCTTTATATCTCAAAGTGTAATGTCAGACATGTATCCATACAAGTCTGTTCCGGGTTCGAACAGAAACGAAGGCACTTCTTACGAAGCCCTTGCAAATCCGGATAATTTTCAAATCACGTCCAGACTTCCCATCACAAAAGAGTGATATAAATCTCTATACCGGGATCTACCCAGTGCAGAGACATTCGACAGGTTGTCCTTTCATTTTCGAAAATATCCGGTCTTCAACACCGATCTTCAAATGCGATCCATATACGACGTATCACTATTCGGAATGGGTTATATGACACAAATGTCTTTTCCCGGCTAACCCGAATAGTGAGCGCAATATTCAAAAATATATGGATGTTGGGAATTCAATTAAGTCACAATTTAAACCCAAACTTTCTCTTTCAAATGGTTAAACAAATTTCCATTTTTATCTTTTTTTTAAACAAAAAGATTTAATTCACAAAGTTCACTTAATTTCACAAAGATTCATTCATAGATTTTCCAAATCGATTTCCATTTCAGTTTAATTAATTCGTTGAATCTTTAAATCAAAGATTTAACAAATAGCTTTCAAACAATTTCATTTCGAATGGGTTAAACAAATCATCATTTTAAATCTGTTAAAAATAGACAGATTTAATTCATAGCTTTTAAAAACAGAATTCATTTATAACTGGAAAAACCATTTTCAATTCAAACTTGAAATTCCTTTTCTTAAATTGGAATTTCTCTCCTTATCTGAAAGCTTTTATTCTATTGAAAACAAACAGTTTCATTTCAGAAAATCTGATTCATTCATACGAGTTGAAATCCTTGGGTTAAATCCAAATTCTCAAAATTACTTTTAGGTGGTTTAACTTCATATAAACACCCTTATATCATCTTAAATCCCTAGTTTCAAATCATAGGATTAAATTTCAGACTTGAATTCTAATTTAAATCAAATTATTTAAATTTTCAAAACTCGATTTAAGTTATTCAAAATAACTTTTATCTTTGAAATTCTATTTCAAAAGCTTTTCACATTTAAACCCGAATTTCTAATTTCAAAATCAATTGAAATTAAAATTTCAATTTCAAAACATCAAATTTAAATTATCTGTGACTTAACCGATTTCCACGTGAAATCCATATTTGTGTGTGTAAAGGTGTGGTCCAGGGGTTTCACACAGAATGCAACATCATACAATCATCACATAACAAAATACAGGATATAGTTGATAAGAGATATAAACTATACGCTTATCGTTCATTCACAGATCACAGATATATATCACAGGTAAGTAAACTATAGATCGCAACATAAATCAGGGTGTATCACAAAGCATCATATATCAGGGATATCAAACAATTCAAATCATTCAATAGAATCCAAACATTCACAAGTAAAATCAGTTAATGGTTTGATTAATTCCAATCAGATTAATTTCTTATGAATTACTAATCCTGGTTGATTAACATTAATTATCTTTAGTTAATAAATTAACTATCCCTTAATTACTTTCATTAATTATTCTTTAATTAATTATTATTTAAACATGTGATTAACCAACTTTAATCATAAATTAATTACTTTCAATTACTTTCATTAAGTAATTATCTTTAATTAATTATTTACCCTTAATTAATAAATCTTTAATTAATTACATTAATTATTCTTTAAATTAAATCACAATAATTAATTAGCCTTAAAATAATTACACCAAGTAAATAGCTTTAATTTAATTACCCAAAGTAGTTATTTCTTAATTAACTAAAAAAAAAACATTTAATCTTTGGAACAAAATCATTATTAATCCACAAATTAACTTAAGGCCTTAAAGTCAAAAATCAATTTGAAAACATCGTTCCCTTTTAAAGTAATTTCTTAATTAAGCTTAAACTGAATTAACTTTAAAAATTTTTTTTACTTTAATCCTAATTCCAAAGTTAACTTAAAACATTTATTATCCTACAAGAATAAATCAGAAAAGGTTTAAGACTTGTTTTAATTTTAAATCTAAAACCTGCTATCATACCAAACACTCAACCCCGAGCCACCCTCGTTTCTTTCCTGAGTATTTCCCGAGAAACTCGCATACCTCTTTCCCCCGAGTCTCACACGAAGACCCCTCGAGATCATCCCCGAGAAACCATCATCTTCCCAAACTCCACAACAACTTCCTGATATACGTGATACCCCAAATTCGAGTGTGCACGTGCACAAATCATCCACGCCGCCGCCACCTCCGGTGACTCTTCACACACATCGGCGATCCACCACCTGAACGATTCTGACCAACGAACTAACGCCGCGAAGCCCAAAATGAAATCGAGTGTTCTCGAGCTCCACTGGAACGACATCGCAACCTGGAGCCGCCTCATCAACGCATCCCCGACTACCAGACAGTCTGAAACTCCGGCCAAACCCTCGTTGACACTCCCTCTTCCATCCCCCAACAGCCCATAAGACTCGATCAACTCTGGTCATCGAACGAGATCAAAACAAAACTGTGTCAAAACTAGGTTTAAAAATTTTAAACCTTCGCCGCCGTCGCCTCGTCGAACTGGAACGACTCCAGTCATTTTTCCCAACACCACCATAGGTTTCCCCACCTCCACGCGAAATCCCAGCCATCACAACCCAGTAGATCACCAGAATTTGCCAATGAAATGACGTTTGAACAAATTCGAACTGCTCCTTCATTTCATTACTAAAAAATGTGATTTTAATTTTAAAAATCCTATTTTTGATTTAGAAATCTATTTGTAAACCTGAATTGACAATTTAAGATGTTCGAAAATGTCACTTATATTAAGTATTACTGTTCTTAAGTTCCTCCCAGAGCAGATCGACTTTATTTAGCATGAGTTAAATTTTAAAATCTACCTTATACTCAACCAGTCATATTTTGTTTGAAGTTCAAGGCCTAACAAGAATTGGAGGAAGTGTATTTGATTTTTGAACAGGTCTTAAACCTGTAAACTTAGAACAGAGCCTGGTATACAGACATGCACAAACAAGTACTACCTATATACATACATTCCATTCATTTCATACGTGCAAACATCATTCACAACATAAATTCAAAGAATTACATCATGCATTAGATTCATCAAACAATTGTTTAAACTTGTAAATTTTGTTACTTTCAGGATATAGCATGTTTACAGAGGTTTAAAACTGAGGTTCTCGGATTTTGGACTGGAAATTATTTATACGTAGACATGCAAGCAAATTCACACCATCACTTAAACATCCTTCATATCATACTTCAACAGATCATCAAGCTAAACAAGTGTAGGATCTTAAAAAAAAAGTTTGCTCGCCTGGAAACAAGATTGAACAGAGCACCTGATATTTGAAAATTCTTTTGAATCTTTTGAAAACTTGCTTGAATGCAGTTTTGAATTTTATTTTATATTTGCAGCTGAAGATCTTCCTCTTTGATCTTTAATTCACTCCTCTGGTTTGCTTTGAGTTTGTATTGTTGGATTTGTTTTAAGTTTGAATGATATGTTTATATTTGAGATGAAGCTTGCTTTAAAAAAAATTTCTCAGTAAAGAAATGAACGAACAAAAAGATGAAGAGTTGATATGTAGGGAGAAGTAGTTGTACAGATGATCATTTGTTTATACCATAGAGTATGGTTAAAGTTGATCTTGCATTAAATGTTTTGGTATTGTTGGTCTCGGCTGAAATGATAGGAGTAGGTATGGCCTTCCATACTTGACTAGATTTTGCATTAATGCCTTGTTCCCTAGTTTGTATTCCATGTTGTATTGTTGTTCTACTGCTTGATATATATATGTATACCACTTGCGACTTACCTTACTTGTAGGTTTTACAGTTCATACTTATACTTGATTTTACTTTTCTAACTCTATTTTATTCTACTATGTTAGATTTTAGTTAATATGTTTACCTTACATATGCTTTGATTATTTGTATTTGTTTTGTTACTTATTTAACTTTCCCAGGTTGATGCACTTTATTTTTATTTCACCTATTTTGATTACCTGGTTTGAATTTGTGTAATCTTTATTTATGAAGGTCATTTATAGTTATACTTGTAGTATATTTTATTTCTTTGATTTATGTTCTATTACTTCATAATAAAATGAATTTCTATCTTATTTGTTGTTTTGCTATTTGATATTTATGTATATATATATATATTGTTATGTTTTTCAAATGTACTTATTTCTTTTATTTTATTTATTCTATATATATTATTTCAAATTCACTCATATACGAGTCGGGGAAACTCGCTCCAATTTTCTAATTAAATTAACAAATTTTTATCCAAAAATTTATTTAATTACTCAATTTAATTCAAAATTTCAATAAATTATAAATTTAAATATATACAAAATCCAGGGTCGTTACAAATTCCCCCCCTTAAAAGAATTTCGTCCTCGAAATTCGCAGGCACGAAAACAACGAAGATAGATAGATTCGATCTCCTACAACGGTTCGTAGAGCCATCATCACACCGAAACTACTTCTAGAGCTGTCACGAAGCAATCAAAAGAATTTTGAAAGACGAATCAAAGGAAATTGATAGAGAAAGTTGTTTCCACTGTTGCAGGGTATTGACCATCTATAGTCGTATTTCCCTGTCCCCTATCTCGCCTTCTTCTTGCACTCATACTCACTATCAGTGGATAGTAAGAGAATTTACTGAGACGTTCAGACGGATATCTTAAGGATTACTCATTCTAGAGTTTACTTCACTCTATCTCTAATGAGCTACTTAATGTGTTATACTCCTGAGCTAAAGTTCAACCTTAGCTCTGATACCAAATGTAACGTCCCGGATTTTTCGCGCTCGAAAATCGACATCCATACTTTACATCGTACTCGAATGTCGTAGATTCGACCGTTCAAATCCGAGTCGCCGGAGCTTATAACAACATTAAGTAAATAACACAGCGGAAAAGAAAAAGAATATAGACATCCAACATCTGATACAATATCCAGATACAATGATGATACAATGAATATCAATATACATCAGAGATATGATACAACAAATAGCAGCGGAAAAGAAAAACGATAATATCAGCAGCGGATAGTTTCCATCTTCAAAACGCCAATCCAAATATAGCTCGGACTTCCAATAACGATGCACAAAGATAAGCAAGTGCAGTCCGATCCAAAGACTGAACTAGCTCCAGATAATCTACTAAATCTGAATATCTGAAAAACCCAACTCTAGACTGCTCGTGTAGGAAAATTTTGAGCACCCAGAGTTTAGGAAAGAAACAATAAACTCCGGATCAGTCATGGGACTGGTGTGAGCAACAAAAACAGTTTATCTTTAAATAACACAAAAGAATTTAAACATTGAAAACCGCAATGCTTTTGGAAAATGAAACTACCATAAGACCTCCCACCACACACACAATGCAAACGCAGAATTGGAGGAGATTTCTTCTTATAATAGTCAAAGATGCTTACTACGCAAAATCAAATCATTTTTGATATTATTATTAGTGCATAGTGTAGAAAACATTTTGAAAGTATAATATTAATCTTAGCCAACATAGGCATTCCGCACTTATGCCTACTATAGCTACTATGTTCAGTAGCAGGTTACCGCCACATTCCATAGCAGGTAATACAACTAAAACCGTACAAGTCACATATTGTTTCTTTGGATTTCCAACAAATGGTCAGGCCAAGGAACTTCCTATCCATGATGGGTACGTCCCTGGAATAGACGACCTGAGAACCTAACGTTACGGTTAGATCTCTGCCAACACAAGGCCGAGTTACCTCTGCAAAAATAGGTAACTACTGACACGCGTATGTCATCCCCCGATCGTCACCGATCTTCCCGAGGATCCCCGATTTCCAACAACCACAAAGTAATAAATTTGCAGCAACCACAGAGGTTAAGTATCTGGGCTCCATACCATGATACCACCTTTATCCAGAAGGAATGACATACACTAAGGGGCGCTACTCCCTAGAACCTTGCTGCATCCTTCCTGTTTCGACCATTTCCGGGGTGTGAGGCTCGACGAAGTCTCGTCCACAAAGTTACGCTTTGTACACAAAGCCATGCTTCGGGTCAAACAAATGATCAACCTATGATCACAAAGATATAAGATCAAATAAATGATCATATCGCAAATGATCAAACACTGATCATCACACAGCAACACTCAGCATGCCACATTACCAAATTGGGATATATCGCTGATAAATTTCAACTACATAACCTCTGAGCTCGTATGTCTCAGAGAAGGGTGTTAAGCTAAGAGAATAAATTCTCCGCCACCAAACAGAAATGTATTTGAAAGAAATC